>CATOUR010000016.1:20000000-20633466 GCA_951848785.1 Callosobruchus maculatus
GCAGTAGCGGCTCATAAGAGAATACTTAAGGGTGCCACCATTCCAAAAAAAAAAAAACAGAAAATATCTGTATTTGATTAAGCCTATTGACTACATTTCATATTGCTTATGTATCAATACAGTGCATGAGCAGAACAACTTGTTCCCCATTTATATAGCAAATTCGAAAGAAATGCATGGTGGCTACCCATTCCTCTTTTTTACACAGACATGGTTATCATGGATTGATACATGGACATGACAATACATACACTCTCTCTCTCTCTCTCTCTCAAGTTATTCTGGCAATTGAATCTATGAACCAGTTATTTAGATAATAAATCACAATTCTGTCACCTTTTTATGCTGACTAAGTCTTCTGAATATCAAAACATACACTTCTGCTGCCAATGAGGAAATTTCAATGGTTGTTAGAAGTGTCAAAAAATTTTAACTAAAGATATACTCACTGATGCATGGAAGCTTTCATCAATCTTCTTTTTGAAAAATTTCACTGGTTTTTTCAGATGCTTTATGGCATGTCTACGCATATTCTCATATTCCCATATCACAGCTCCTATAAATGTAGCTCCTGAAAACTGAAAGTATCGTAAATTATTAGGAATTATTAGAAAATTACATTTCAAGTAGTTATAAGTGCAAGACAAAGTTGCATAAAAGCTATTTTTTCAAATGGTTTTGTTGATTGTTTCAGTCGTTAAGAGTAGAACAATGTAAAAAATCTCCAAATAAATGTTTAGGATTGAACATTCAAAAGCATGTTTAGAAAATACCATTAACAATACACTTCAACAAAATATTACACAGAGCTTATAACATTGGTCTGTAGTAAGGTTTTGATGTTTAGTAATGTGGGATCATCTCAAAAGTAATATATTTTGTCATATCATGTCAGTGATCAATATTCAATTGAGCTCTCCAGGTTTACAACACAAATGTTATAAAGTTAAAGGTTCAATCTGAGAGGTGGTTCCTCCTTATAGAGCTATGCCGCGCCCCCCCCCCCTGAGCAAAAGAGAAAAAATACTTTTTAGTAGATACATACGTATGTATGAAGTGCTAGTTGTACCTATTACCTACTAACTACCATCCGTTGCCTGATTTGTAAGTAGCACACAATGCTCAGACTAAAAAACCTGTACTTGCAGCACACCAAGGTCGAACCTAACTAGTGGCTCGTCGCGTGATTGACTCGAGGCGCCAAGACACGACGGCACGGATAGCGAACAGAGAGCGCTCATATTGGTCAATCGCAAGTTATTAGCTCTCCTATTGGTCTATCACACATCAATCAACTTTGAAAATGACCAATAAAAACTAAAAGGTTATGGGAACCAATACGAACAGAGGCCGCTCATTGGGACGCGCCTCCGTCATCTCTTGTTCGAGTCAATACGCGTGTTTACGTCGGCGATTCTAACCAACCTATTATTTAAAATGGATAATCGGGTGAACGCGTTGCCTAAGATGACCTTTGGTCGACTTTTCCTTAGAGCACAAATTAAAAATTAAGGAAACTATAAATAACAATACAAAGATGAAAATAGGTAAGTAGATACTAATAATGTTTAACAGAACGAAACAAACAGCTATGTGGTGCAGTGGTTAGTGCTAACGTGTTTGAATCTGGCGTTGGGAGTTTGATTCCCGAGTTAGAAGACTTTTTTTCCTTGGTTAGGCAGGATGATCAGTAAAAAACCTTTAAGAAATAACATTTTGTGACGAATGATAAGCAAAACACTCTTAAGAAGTGACGTTTTGTGATACTAGCTAGAAAAAAACTTTAAGAAATAGCTGTTTGTGGAAACAGAAGACTTTTATTATGTCTAGGGTGCAGCTGCAGCCGCAACAATGTCTGGAAGGGTTATCAAGTAGTTTTTATTCAAAATTTTGTGCGTCCCCTTTCAAAAATTCAGGAACCGCTACTGTTCAATCTGCTAACATCATATTTCTTAGATATTATTACACCCCAACACACAGATACACATAATATAGGTACACTAGTAAGCAGAGAAATATTACAAAGAGCAATATTAACTTCAATAGAAGTTGAATTATTTTTTTTTCACAAGGGTTCAGTTAACAGCAGGTCAATATGCTTGAGTACCAGCAGATAGATCCTAATCATTTATTCTCTAGTCCTTTACTGAATTGCTATCCTGGATACCAAATGCAAGATCTGAATAAAAACCAGCCAAATGATTCATCATCTTTCACAGGCCCCCTAATAAATACTGCATATGTTTATTTGGGAAAAACTATACTTACATTTCAGTCACATTTATGAAAATATAAGAAATAAAAAAAATTAAATTCATAGATAGATATATTTTCCAACAACAGGTAAAATCACCCAATTACAGGAAAAATCATAGTAATTATTAATACTTAACCTTAACGCATACAAAAGTACAAATACCAAAAAAATAGATCTAAGATAAATGACTGAAGGACCATTATTATTGCACGCTTGATCGTATGAAAAAAATAAGCATTCTCATTTGAAAAAACCAAGTTACCAATGATTGAAATTTCCTTAATTAATCTACTGATTTCTTCAAGTATGTAGATGTAATTCAAACTTTACCGCCTAACCTAAGCTGACACATTCCATGCTTAGTGACAAGACAAAGTCACAGCCCTCTAAGTTTTATAATCGCTGCGATATTCGATTCTTTTCTTCTTTTCTTTACCAAAAATTGTGATTTGCACCTAAACGGTTCCCTTAAAGTCCCATGTGTGATACATAAAGCCACACTAAAATTAATCCGGGAATCTAAATATGCAAGAATATACAGGCTGTTCCATTTAAAAAAACAACTTTGATACGTCACGCTTTTATTTGACACCCTGTATAAAAGTAATTATTTTTAAAATGTAGTCTAACTCGACCTACATACACTCGCAAAGTTAGTTTTTTGAATAGTGGTATGGTTTGGTCACAAAAGTCTGAGGCATTGAGCTTGACTCACCCTGTATATGTAATCCTTGACGACAAAACTTGGTATTGGACATTTTTTTTATTTAGGCTGTATCAGCCGCGCAAGGTTATTATCAGAAAAGGCGATGTTGTAGGATGGGCAAGTTGGTGGTTCCTCCCTCTTAAATATGTGTCTGTCGGTTAGAAGAGTGAGGCAGATGCGTACTCACATGAGAACAATCTGGCCTCTTCTTTTCAATATTGTTTTCCTCAAATTTTATGTTTCGATAAAGGCTACAGAGGTGGCCAAAATGTATGTAAAGTTTATTGCAAGTATATGTGGTATTAATAAGAGGGCCAGCAAAACATGATGGAACAAAAATACAACCACAGGACTTTCAGTAATTACATTAGATACAGACAGATTTTAAACTGCCAAGTCCAAGTTGATATAGAATTTAGAAGCTCCATATGTCTATGTTGATGGGTATACCTTGTTACCACAATTATTGATGGCATCAACAGCATGCAGATGTCTAAGTGGTTTGACCACTAGATGGAGGATTAGAGACTCTCATTCACAGCTTACCCATACTCTGGTCCTAATCGAGGTCCTAATACTGAACTTGTAGTAGATTTATTAGAAGGGCAGGTCACAAAATTTCCTTTGCTCAGCAAGCATTCCTTTGGTACCATCATTTGTGATAACAAGGTATAATGAAAAACCATAAAATCTAGTTTCACATTGGTAAGGTCCAACACAAGGCACACCAGCAGGCATGTTCTCCATGGAATATAAATTTCTGGATTTATATGCTAGATGCTACTAGAAGCTTCTATAGTACAGTTGCATTATTGATGACATAGTGAATCTTTGCTTAGGTTTGGGCTACACATGAAGCCTTTTTCAAACTCAGGAATATAACATTGTTAATATTATGTACTAAAAAGTTGGTGAATATTTATTTCATATTAAATTGATTTCATTGATTGGCAAGTAGAGCCTCATAGATAAGTTCCAAAAAAACACTATGAAACAACAGCCATTTTCCTTTTTTAACTGGATTTTTATAGAAAATAATAATATTTTATTTATTGAGAAAATGTTTTTCATCTTCAGAAGGAAAATATACTGGATCTTTGATTGAAAATAATAAAAAATTTGCTCAAAATATTAAATACAGGCACAAATGATGCAGAATGTGTGGCTCAACAACAACCACAACACCAGAAAATTATAAATAACAAAAAGACCTTAACATAAGTGGAACTGACAGTATATATACTATGTAGCAATGTTGTCAAGTCAAAAATATCCCTCGATGTATGTACTACAAACTAAATTCCTTTAATTTTCAAGTTAAGTTCTTCACTGTTGACAGGCACATATTTAGAGGGGGGTCCAGGGGGTCCGGACCCCCCCCCCCCAAAATGTTATATAATGCCATCTAAAAAATGGTATCCACAAATTTTTGCACCCCCCCAGACGACCCCTGGAAACGTTATTTATATAATGCCATCTAAAAAATGGTATCCACAAATTTTTGCCCCCCCCCCCCCCACCCCTGAATGACAGCAAATTTAAGGTGGCAACTCTGGACCCCTCCCCAAAAGGTCAAGCCAGTGACACCCTGTTGAGGATTCATAGACATTGCTCAAGCATTATATTAATTTATATAATATATTATTTCTAACTCTAGGGCCTATCTTCAACAGTTCTAATGATAATCTAAGCATTAAACATGTATGGTGTAGATTTGTCTTTCCTACATTCAGCCATATATCCATGAATTAGGTTAGAGTAGCAACCTTTTAATTTAGCCTAACCAGGAGACTTGATCAATCAGATTAGGGCTACTTCCTTTTAATTTTTCAGGAAGACATGATCAGCAACAGAATATTTTTCTTGGAGGGGGATCCATCTGACCAGAAGATTTTGTAAATTGTCAACCTAGATTTATCATTGGTGGAGAATACAATATATACTGTAAGTGTCAACTGATATAGAACAGCGCTAAATGATTTGATTTATATCTCAATAACAATGAAAATGGAGTATTTCTAGCTCCATTTTTTAACTCCACACATTTTGAAATGGTAACATATGGGAGACCAACCAGCTTAGAAGTATATACAAAATGAGGCTGGGAAATAAGCCCCATCCCCACATTGTAACATTTGTAATTTCCTCAATCACAGACCTGTGTTATCATAATACTGTTAATAAAATCATTAATTTACCCCAATTGTGAACAACAATGGTTTTGTTAGGTTCCCAACTTGTAAGTTCCTAGAATCAACAGAAGCATTTGTGAATGGTGTAGCAAGGCTTTCAGGATTCACTTTAGGTTCCTCATTAGTGGTTCGGCTTCTCCTAAAGTTTCTAACTGCCTTTTGGAAACGTAGACCATGTCTATTGTTGTGTGGCTGAAGAAAAACGACCTCTTTGGAGCTGTAAAAAGAATGATAAGGATTATTGGCAAATAATGGTGCTATCACGGGTTTGCGGCTCACCTTAAACTTGAAATTTTACATATACGGCTCAGGGCCATAGCAGGGTCGAGGCAGAAAATATTGTTTTTATTGATAAAAATGAATTATGTAGATTATTGTTGATAAGATGTCATCACTTTGAAAATAACTCAAATTTTGACAATTCTTATGAATTCGTTTTTTGAGGTTACAGTTACATTAGTAGGGAAATTTTTATTTAAAATTAATGTTGGCGACATTGATTCTATGATTGACATCTATCGTGGAGTAGTATAAGCTTGTTCGAACTGCACAGCGTTGTCAAATCTGCTCGTTTTCGGCAAAATATAAAAAATGGTCTTCGTTCCTTTCAATTCAGATTTTCATTGCCATTTATGGGTTGATGCCTCAAGGGGAAGGAATTACTCATTCTTATATTTTTTGACGAGCAAAAAAAACACCGTTTTTAAATCATACCTAATGAGTAAATTTAATAGTCGGTGATAAATTTAATAAATCCATATCCGTGGCGGCTCGTGTTTTCACTAGGGGGCTACTTTAAGAATAATAATAAAAACATAAATTTTAAAACTTATCAAGGCATTTTACCTGATAAGGCCAGTGAACTGAAAGTTGCGGATTTAATGAGATAGCTCGACGAACGCAGTGCCGATAGCAGAGGGCTGAAGGCCGTTCTCCAGGATCGACCCCGGCAAATAATGATTGGAGAGGGCGAGGATCCAGATACCTTCGAATTCGAATCACCCGAGTTCGAGCGGGCCAAGAAGCTCGAAGCAAAAATCGAAGCAAGCTCCAAACAGTCGGAATCTGCTCGACTGTCGCTCGAAGCAAAAATCGAAGCAAGCTCCAGACAGTCGAAATCTGCTCGACTATCGCTCGAAGCAAAAATCGAAGCAAGCTCCAAACAGTCTCTCCACTAGATTACTGCTTTAAAAAAGGACATAGAAGAGAGAATCGGCACCAGAATTGACATCTTAGAATCGAAAAAGGAAGAGCAAAGAGACGATCTCAAGAGGGGATTGGAAAAACAAAACGAAGATCTCAAGAGGGGATTGGAAAAATAAAGAGGAGATCTCAAGAGGGGACTGGAAAAACAAAATGATCTCAAGAGGGGATTGGTAAAGCAAAAAGAAGATCTGCGAGACAACATCCGCCGCCTGGACTCAGAGATGGACAAGCTGCGAATGGAACTTCAGGCTGTAAGCGTAACCACACCAAGTGACCTGAAGGCAGGAGATTGGTGCAAGCCGAGATTGAAACCTCCTCAGAATGATGGGAAAACATCCTGGGAGAATTACCTCCTACAGTTTGAAGCGGTCGCAAACGCAAATGGCTGGTTACCTGGTGACAAGGCGAGAGCTTTGACGTTAGCACTGAGAGGCGAAGCTACGAATGTGCTGCAGACACTATCGCCGGCAGAACGAGGAGACTACGAACAGCTAGTCAGGCATCTAGAAATGAGATTTGGTCATGCCAGATTCGGTCACGTCTTCCACGCTCAGCTGAAGAATTGCTCCCAACGACCAAACGAGACGCTGCAAGAATTTGAAGCAGATATAGCCCGCTTGGTTCGACTGACATATCCGACGGCTCAGGAAGATCTAATGGAGCGGTTAGCTGTGGAGGCATTTGTGGGTGGTCTTCGTGATGCCGAAATGCGTCAAGCTCTGACTCTCGTACATTCGGAACGTCTGGTGGATGCTCTAGCCAAAGCTTTAGAATTTGAGGCTGTGAAAAAGACCTACCAGTGCCAGGCCCAGGTTCGGGAGTGTGAAAGTGAGACAGAAGTTGAGGACCTGCGGCGGGTAATTAGCGAGGCCCGTTCCAAGAAGAAGAAGAGAGAGATCCGATGCTGGAATTGCGGCGAGCTGGGTCATCTCAGAAGCCGCTGCAAGGAGGAAAATAAGCCACTACAGACGCCGGAAGAGAAGAGGCGGCCCTCGACCCGCATCCAGAAGGCCTCAGGAAGATCTGTTCGTGTGGCCTACGTTGGGTAGCAGGCGAACAGTCTGTATGTGGATGGCTTCGTGAACGGCAAGCAGAAGCTGATGCTTCTGGATACGGGTGCGACGAAGACCATCGTTCGACCTGATGTGCCCCAGAAGAGTGCTGATGTAAAACCAACAAGATGGCGACTCCACACTACTACCGGAGAGCCCGCAAGTATCTATGGGAAGTCGACATACAGCTCCAGTTTGGGAACACCAAGATCAGACATCGAGTTTTGATAGCCAACATCTAGAACGAGGTGATCGTTGGAATGGACGTCATGGACACCTACGGAATCCAACTGTACCTGAGACATGGTACCCTGCTAGTCCAAGAGGAAGAGGTAGTCCTCCACCGACGTCAAGAAGAGGCTGTCTAGGTGGTGCTCTCAGAAGAAACTGTCATCCCAGGATCCCAGAAAGATGAAAGGTGGTGATTGAAGCCTGCCTGATTGATGAAGCTGATCAAGGGAGCGTCATGTTATTTGAACCTCAACCGGATGATGAGCTGATTGGCCGTGGAATCGCAATTGGAAAATGTCTGGTACGAGCTGACGATGCAATTCCGGTCAGATTGCTGAACGCGAACGGCTTTCCGGTACACCTCAAGAAAGGAACACCACTGGGTCGCTGTTCTCCAGTCTCATCGGTGGTTAGGAGTGTAAACGCATCAGACCAACGGAATGAGCGGTTGCATGAGAAGCTGACTGAGTTGGTGGCTTATTCGTCGAAAGGCCCGAATAGGGAACAACAGAAGAGGCTGAGGGTATTCATCACAGAATATCAAGATATCTTCGATGTTGGTATTGGAAAGAAAGGGAGGACGAATGTGGTCCGACATAAGATCCATACGGGCGATGTATCACCTATTCATCGGCAACCACCAAGGAAGCTACCATTGGCCAAACGAGAAGAAGCCGATATAATCATCAAGGAAATGGAAGAAGAGGGGGTGATCGAGCAATCAGTGAGTCCTTGGTCATCGCCGGTCGTACTCGTGAAGAAAAAGGACGGGTCAACACGATTCTGCGTGGACTATCGGCAGCTCAATAACGTCACGAAGAAATAAGACAGCTACACTCTGCCAAGAATTGACGACACCCTAGACACTTTGGTGGGTTCTAAGGTGTTCTCTGCGCTTGATCTGAAGAGCGGCTACTGGCAAGTCGAGATGGATCCCGGAGATAAGGAGAAGACTGCGTTCACCGTCGCGTCGGCTCGGGGTTATGGCAGTTTACGGTTATGCCGTTTGGGCTGCGTAATGCGCCAGCTACATTTCAGAGGCTGATGCAGACCGTCTTGGAAAACCTGCTTGGTCTACCTAGATGACATCATCGTGGTTGGGAAATTGTTCGAGGATCACCTCAAGAACCTGGAACAAGTATTTAAGAAGCTGCGCCAATCAGACCTCAAGCTGAGCCCCAAGAAGTGCCACCTCTTCCAGAAAAAGGTGCGATATTTAGGACATGTGGTTTCCCAAGAAGGCATATCAGTAGATCCTCAGAAAATCGAGGCAGTAAAAGGCTGGCCTGTACCTAAGAACAAACACGACGTAAGAAGCTTCCTGGGTCTGTGTACATACTACCGTCGATACGTGGCTGCTAATACCGCCAAGCCGCTGACTAGGCTTACGGAGGAAGGCCGCAGGTTCCAGTGGGGAAATGACTGCCAGCAAGCTTTCGACCTACTGAAGAAGGCTCTCTCGGTGGTTCCAGTGCTAAGCTATCCCCTACCTACTGGCAAATTTGTGTTAGACACCGATGCGAGCAACGTAGGGATAGGTTCAGTTCTGTCGCAGATACAAGATGGTCGAGACGTGGTTTCCGGCTATTTCAGCAACACGTTATCTAAGCCCGAGAGAAACTATTGCGTCACGCGGAGAGAATTACTGGCCGTTGTCAAGTCCGTGGAGCACTTTTACAAGTACTTGTACGGGAAGAAGTTCCTGCTGAGCACCGACCATTGCTACTTCGGTTCAAGAATCCAGAGGGGCAAGTAGCCAGGTGGATCGAGAGGCTGTAGGAATTCGACTTTGACTCGAACATCGTGCTGGCAAGTCCCATGGGAATGCGGATGCTCTTTCAAGGAGACCGTGCCCCGACGACTGTGCTCACTGCAACCGAGCTGAGACGAAGGACACCAGGACAATAAGAACCACTGTTGTGGATGATCGCTGGCAGCCTACCGAACTCCAGAAAGACCAAGAGGAGGATCCCAGCCTGAAACTGATCATCGAGTGGAAGAGGGAGGACCAACGACAGAGTTGGCAGGAGGTTTCACCTTACTCACCTACCGTCAAGTCCTACTGGGCTCAGTGGGACACTCTGGTGATGGAGGATGGCATCCTGAGACGAATACAGGAGGACAAAGAAGGGACCCAGAAAAGAAGACAGACCGTGGTGGCTAGGAACCGCTTGACCGAAGTACTCAGGGAGATTCACAGCGGAACTAGTGGAGGTCAACTAGGCGTGGCCACAACCCTGGAGAAGGTTCGGGAGCGGTTCTACTGGTTTAGGTGCAAGGAAGACGTTAAGGGATGGTGCAGGAAGTGCACAGTTTGCGCCGCCAGAAATGGTCCACAGAGACGTAAGAAGGCTCCTATGCGCCAATACAATGTCGGAAGTCCCTTCGAGAGGATCACTGTCGACGTAGCAGGACCTTTTCCGGAGAGCGAAGCTGGGAACAAGTACATCGTCGTGGTGATCGACTACTTTAGCAAATGGGTCGAAGCTTATGCTCTGCCAAACCAGGAGGCCGGAACCGTTGCTGACGCGCTGGTCAAGGACTGGATTTGTCGTTTTGGAGTCTCCTCGAGCTACATTCGGACCAGGAAAGGAACTTCGAGTCTGCGCTCTTCCAGAACGTGTGCAAAACTTTGGGGATTAGGAAGACTTGGACCACGGCGTTACATCCTCAGTCGGACAGCATGGTGGATGAACAGGACGGTGAACCGCTATTTGGCCAAGGTTGTCTCCGACCACCAACGAGACTGGGACATCTGGCTCCATCTGTTCCTATTGGCGTACCGCTCGGCAGTCCATGAAACCACGGGAGAGACACCGGCCAGTATTGTGTTTGGGCGAGAGCTCCGGCTACCCTGTAACCTCATGTTTGGCTGCAAACCAGGGGACGATGTGGCGGGCGAAGATTACGTTGCCAACCTTCGCAGAATAATTGACGAGACCCATGAGAAGGTTCGGCATAATATTCGCACCGCAAGCAACCGCATGAAGATGACGTACGACGTAGGGTCCAGCGAAACAGCATACCAATCCGGAGACCTGGTATGGCCGTACAACCCTCAGAAACGCCGTGGCTTGTCACCGAAACTCCAGAGCTCCTGGGAGGGCCCCTATGAGGTCGTCAAGAAGATCAACGACGTAATCTATCGAATCAAGAAGGCCAACGGTGAAAAACCCGTACACTTCAACAGGTTTGCTCCATTTGCTGGAGATAATGCGAAGGCGCAAGTTAGAGAACTTGAGCAACTCAACCCGGAGCTGAACTTCGAGGATTTCATGGCCACTCACACTGGTACAGCGAAGGCTAGGTTTGGCGTGACTCGTGAGGAACATCGAGATTTGTTCACGGTGCCGGATGAATACGCGTTGGTACATTGTGTTGCAAGAGACCTTCAGATGTCCCGAGGGATTGCCAGTGAATTTCAACGTTTGTTTGGCCAAGTGGACGAGCTCAAGAGACAGGGTGGACGGGTCGGACAAGAGCTGGAGTTACGAAGTGACCAGAGGCGATTATACTACCTGATTTCGAAGGAGAAGTCCTATCAGAAACCAATGTACCGGACTGTATGGGAGGCACTCCTGAACCTCAGAGAGAAGCTGCTAACCGCAAATGTTTTGAAACTGACGATTCCCAAGCTAGCTTGCGGACGGGACGGCTTGGATTGGCGGATCATCCAAAACATGCTAGAAGTCCTGTTCAGGTTCACGGAAATCGAAATTTTGGTATCCAGCTGGAATCCGAGAGGACCGACAGAACACAGAACCGTGGATTGCTTGTTTCACCAAACTTCTGGCTGCAAGAAGGGCGTACTGATGTGTCCATTCAGACATGAACGTTTCGGGGACGAAACGGCCTTAAGTAGGGGGCAGTGTGCCAGTCCGGCCCTGTCCGCCGGGCATATACGTGAATTCTCGAATCCAGTCTTCTAGAAACTGGTCGCGAACGCCGAGAAGTTTTCGAGGGCCAGAGATGCGTACGATATAGAGGCGCCTCGGACGGCCGGACAGAGTTAACAGAGTTCAGTGCATCGAGATCTTTTAATATAGAATCGCGTTCAGACGTAAATTCAATTAGTTCTCGAAAAACGTCATCGCTGCCGCTAGACTGATGTGGCGAGGGCGGTAATGTTTTACCTTTCTGCACATTATAACTCCGAATCTGACCCGGCGAACTGTCGGGTGACGCGGCGTGACCTAATGCGGGGATTCCCGGCTATAGGATTGATCGCCCATACCCATATAGGTACGAACTGCCAGATTAAGATTAAAATTAACAAAAGTGAAGGAGTCGCATGAAACATTAAAGTTGCAGGAGGAATGTAATATTTTCTGTTAAAAGTCGTATGGGTAGGTTGGGTCAATAGCATAACAGGTTGATTTTTATATTCGCTGTAGCCCTTTCAGACAAGCCGCCACTAAATCATATCTTTAACCCTTAACCTCGGACGCGTCGTCTGTCACACGAGGCGATACTAAAATACTGCCATAAATGGAATACCGCTTCATGCACAACGTTTCCACTTCATCTAATCTAAGTATGACTGGATGGCATGCAGTCGACATAACAACACCGTCGTTTGTTCAGAATGGAATTAGTTATCGAGAGATCATCACTGCGAGTAGTCGATGAGAAGACGCGTCCAAGTTTACTATTTTATACCATGCAGAGCCAGGATTTTCTTATTTTCCTCGTAAACCCACCTGCATACAATGATATAGTAGCAAATAAATAGGTATAGTCTGAAAATTACCTTTATTAAGTCAAAAAAGAATTTCACCCATTTTTCACCAGAAATATGCCTACGTCTATAACCACAGTAATTCTGTAAGCTACGTGGCTAGCTCTAAAATTTTTAAATGCATATCTAGTTATCATTATCATACAGCAATGCACACATACTACTACGAATGTACTAAACCACCATTTTACAACAATATGATGCTGACAATGTGGAACGTCGTCTCTGAGGCGACATGTCCGAGTATACGTAACATTTACGGTACGTCCGAGGTAAGGGTTAATAATAAATAAAAGTGCAGGTTACGTCTGAAAAATATCAGTATCCGAGAACAGTCGTATGTCCATAAAAGACAATTTCCAGGAATGAGCAAAACAGCTTGAAACAGTAGCTGGAGCAAATGCTATACATTTTCAAAATACACAACATAGGCAATCACAACTATTTGTAACTTACGATTCCTTACCACAATATAAAGCCAAAGATGCGTAGTTTAATGATAGTACTAACTCCATATTGAATAACATTGGACATACGAATCTTCACCTCTGGGGTACAAATACCTATATGATCGTTATTTGCTCCTCAAACAACTAAAAAAAGGATCCGCTCTTGGTCCTGTCTGACGAAATTAGTAGAGGCAGCGAACCAGTAAACAAAAATTTTGTTTGCTTGCACCATCCTGGTTGGTGATGGTCCAGCGGTAGAAAATGTAAATTACAACTGACAGATTGAATTTACAATTGACGCTCTAGAAATGTAATTGATGTTTTTGAAAATATTACTGAAAAAGGTGTAGTCCATAATGTAAATATAGCTGGCTGGACGATATTGCAGTAATAGTAAAGTGGCTAAAGAAGCATGTGAGGAACATCCCAAAATGGCTTATTGTCTCAAAGGAAAAGACTGATCCAGTGTATTTGTTATTATGTAGGAAATAGAAAAAAGTTGTTATAATAACATGATCTTGCAAACAATCATATGCCTGTTAGTGCACAGCCGATTTTAGAAGATGGCGTTGCTTCTTCTGACCTATTCGAAATCGTTGGTAGAGGAGGAGTGAAATGTTTTTATTGCACAAAGAGGGCGAGATAAATAAGGTAAGAATATCCGGTCCTACAAATATGTTGGCCCCAATTTTATTATTTTCTGGGTACAGGTTATGGGCAAATGAAACAACGACATTGAAAAAAAATCACGTGTAAATTGTATTTAGACATATAACATCTTTTGCAGGTTTATCAACAGAAATCAGTTGAAACAAGAATTCTTTCACATATTAAATCGGTTGCTATACAAACTAAAATAGTCTTACTACGTAAGGTGCCAGAACAAAGGCGCCACTAAAACTTCTTCTGTCTCATTCACACTGAGCGAAATAATCATGACATTGAAAAATAAGAAATAAAAACTGTTGGGCAAACCTCATAAACAATAGCAATATAACTGGGTCAATAGATTGAAATTGAAAATATCGTTCTGTCAAACCCTATAAAGGCACGGCCTATAGAGTTGCACATTAATAATTACAAATATAAAAAATAATGAATATGATAATTTATGACACAAAATGTATAACTTCAAAACTTGTAATGACATATGCTGTGACAAATTATAATAATTATGTATACCATGCCGAATACTTCTTCGCCGCCAGACTATATAATATATATCATTTTGATGTTTCCAAGCTTTTGACTATATTAGTATAGTGAAAAACGCAAAAAATTGCTTTATTGTATTTTTGAGTGAAGATACAGTTTTTGACAAAGGTGAAACTATTCTGTAATTTTGTACTACATGGATTGATGCTCTACTAAAACAATATGTTCATGTAAATAATAACTGCAAGAGAGGATCAGAAGTATTTGTAGCATTTTCAGTATCTTACATTTGCGTGGGTTTGATAAGCTAGTAAAAACGACGCCTTGATTTTGGCGACCAGCATAAAAAGCTAACTAGTACAGTCACTAGGCATGTTATTTTCCAAAACAGCACTGTTGTACGGCGTTGACAAATTTACAGATTGAAAGTGAATAAATAAAGAAATCTATGGTTTATTTCAGGGCTGAATTGAAATTTTTGAGATATCCTGACAAGAAAGTCATATCTTAATACTTTCTGACCAATTATATCTAAAAATGTTTCCTAAAAACGTTATTTCAGCAAGCGGCCTTTACTAGCTTATTTCGGTGCAAGAAAGCCTATGCCATCCCAAATAGGTTAAGTGGGGTAACACTCTTAGATATAAAGTCAACCTTTAGATTTGAGATTTTGGTAACAACAATGGTAGAAACTTCTGTATATATTGATGTGAGCGCTACCTTTTTAATATATGTACAGACATTTTGAGGTGCAACAGGCAACACCAAAATCGCATAGAGGGTGTCGAACACTATCAGTTCATTCTTATACGAGATTATATATTTAACGGGCCATATCGCTTTATAAAAATAAAATTCGCAGATTTTCCCGTTCATTTTATCACACTGAGTATCAAACTAATAAAGTTTCAAAAATAAAACTAAAAGATTTTGCGATAATTAAAAACTTCGCAGACCATGTACGACGCTGGAAAGCAAAACATTTTCATTGACTGTACTAGTTAGCCGGGTTCGAAAAACAGATTCCATACAAAAATTAAGTTAAAACCTTACAAATAAACAGGTGAGATAAACTACTTCTTGGACTTCTTTGACTTGTGCCTATCCGAGCTGTCACTGTCTCTGCTGCGTTTTTTGTCACTGGAGTGAGACGAAGAGCTTTTGTTGCGATCCTTGTCCCGAGAAGAGGAATGGTGATTGGAGCTGCTGGAGGATTTGTGCTTCTTCGATGGGGACGACGAGTGTCTGTCCTTATCTCGACTGCTGAAAAATAATTAATAATAAGAATAATTACTCAGTATGATTATACCTTGTTACTAGTGATGTAAACGAGTGTTACATTTTTTAAATTTGGCGCAATTTTTCTATGGCTTGGTAACCTTGGTAGCAGTCCGGTTCGAACGATGTGCGGTCCGTTCGTTTTTTATGAAAATTTAATAGGTAAGCTTCACTGCTCAAAATTAAATAAATAAATGATACCAAATGATAAAGAGAAGACTAATAATGTGACTACGAGTTTAAGTTCCTTTTATTGACATTAAAAAGCTTGAAAAAATGGGTGGATTTTGTTTTATTAACCACCTATCACATCAAAAAAAAATGTATTCGCAAAACATTCGCAGTCATTTCGCGAATGCGAATATGCAAATATCCGCGATTGCGAATATGCTCTCCTGGCTTCCATTATGGACTACATTCAGATAGGAGTTCCTGCTTTCACTCAAGGCAGGGCAGTCGAAGATAACATGCTTAGTTGTTTTATCTGCCTCACCGCACTTCCTGCATAATGGGTTTGCCAGCTTTTTCACGTGTGCACTGAACGTCCTACCCGTGTGGGGGCGGGTTAGAATATCTCCCATCGTATATCCTGCGTGTCGTAAAAGGCGACTAAAAGGAACCGAACAACTGTCGGTATAAGCAGTAACCTTTTCTCAACCAACAGCTTTGGGTGGACGAGTTGAGAAGAGTCAGGACACCTTCCTGTCCTTGGGGTGAGAAATTGCCCCTAAAGGCGGATGAACCAATAGATACCATCTGGTCAACGGCATGAGGATGCAGAAAGCAAATGGGGAACTATAACTGCATTAAAGATCTTAAAGATATCCCAAGAGAAACTCGTAAAATGGGTAAATGCATTTTAAGAGTTCACAACATGTCGGTTAAGACATTGTGACTATGATGATGATGATGACTGAACGTCCAATGACCAGTTATGAATCCAACCACCTTTCGTCCCCGCCACTTTGTCCCAGCGCCTCTGGTGTTCATTTGACACTCAACTGGTGTCAGTTGTCCGTACCATGTTGTATATCATATGCTGGTTCTGGCCCGATGGATGAGGGGGAGTTCTGTGCCTTCCCTGGCACACTTGTCGGCCCTCTCATTACCACCCAAGATGTTACCTTGTTGGTCTTCGCCAGTATCTTTAGGGTATTATGGCAGTCCCACACTATTTCTGATGTATAGTGGTTACTTGCCAAGGTCATCAGAGCCGCCCGGCTGTCTGTGTTTATATAGATAGTATTTTTTGCTGCATCCTGTATCTATGTATATTCTGCCGCATTCCAAAATTGCGGCTATTTCTGCCTGGAAAACGGTAGCTAGTTTACCTAGGCGGATACTTACGTTCCTCCTGTACCTGATGAATTTTTGAAACCATCAGTGTACCAGGTGATACCATTTGACATAGTATGTTGAGGTTCTCGTAGAAACCATTTCGATCACTTAAGTTGACCTTATATGAGATCTCGGTATACACGACTCTTAGCATTCTGTCGCACCACAGGTTATCAAGTACCATGGTGTGGTTCATGACAGGGTGCTAAAACCAATGTCCACGGCACTGCATTCTGTATACAGCCTATTTTGCCTCTGTTTCCTGTAAATGTCAAGAGATGTGATCTTGAGCAGTACCTCCAACGCTGCTGTTGGTGTACCTTTTAGATGCTGTGCTTTGATGAACGTTTGGTCACCATACAATAGCACTATACACCATCGTGGGTCTCATTACCCTGGTGGTATAGCCAGTTCACCATAGAGGGGATTAAACCTCAGGGACAACCGATCGCTTGTCTCATCATCATTAAGGTAATCTGAAATCGGCTCGTGTTCTCTATGTGGCTGTTCCAAGTTAGTTTATTGTCTAACTTGATTCCCAGGTATTTCATTTCTCTGGCAACCTCTATTTGCTTGCCGAAGAGAAATGGTGCCTTTGTGCTCTTAGCATTCCGTTGCTTCGTGAATGGTACCATGATGGTTTTCGAGGGTTTTACAGATAGTCCCTCTCTAACGCACCATCTCTCGGGGATAATGCCCTCTGCATTAGTTCCAGGCAGGTGCTCACGTGTTTGCCTCTTATTAGGACATACATCCCTTCCTTGACAAGCGTTGACGTGTTTACAAATAAAGACTAGATGAGTATGTACTTCCTTGCCATCACATCGTTGGTTGGGATGCGACTGTTTAGTTTGTGAGTACAGGTACAAAAATGGCTTTTGCAAAACTAAAAACTTTCCCCGTTGAAAAAAAACGTCTTACGAGGCCCGGAAAAAATTGTACCACTTCATGAGTGTATCTCAGGTTCCAAAATCTGCAGAAGTGTTAAATGTGTTTGTGTACTCTAATTTTGATGAAGACACTATCAAAAGTATTATGTCTCATTTGCATAATGCAGTCAATACCTCTTAGTACAGGAATAAAACCAAGAACAGAAAAAATACAGACTATTTGCACTAGATATTTCATTTCGTTGAATCGTTAAAATGTATAGAACCTTTGAATTAACATTCGCATGTGTGTACAGCCAACCATTTTTGGATAATTAATTTTGAGATTTCTGAACTGAAAAAAATATGAGCATGAAGAAAAAGGACGGTTCTAGAGAAATGTCAACGTATTTTTTGAAATTTCCTAATAGGCAATTATTAAAAAATTGTCAAAATTGACATTTTTTTGACTAAATTCACGGTCTCGTTAATCACCCTATATAAACTTATTCTAAAATCTGGATCGACATTTATCTAGATTGAAGTTTTAAGAAAACGCAAATCAGATTTTTGTGCCAAAAATTATTAATATATAGGGTCAAAAATGGTTACAGCTAGAGCCTTGCATTGAACGATCGCGCCCTATTGGGACACTGATAAAGGCTCCACCAATACAAAAGTATGTAAACTACAGTTTATGAATGAGCTGAAGTTCATTCATTTCTGGAATGAGATAGATATTGTTTTGGGCATCGACTTAATTTGTAGTCGGTGGTTTTGGGTGACTTATTGATATACACTGCAGGCCAAAAGTTAGGAACTACTAAAATTTGAACAAATCAGGGTAACTGGTTTTGAGCAGTTATCATTTTCAGAATTACTGCGAAATCTTACAATTTTTTCTTGTTGTCATTATGTTTTTTTTGTATAGATTTGCCAATAAAAGCGATTATTATATATGTTAAAAACAAAAAAAGTGCAGCTCGGGCTCCGACACACCGAGCTGCTGTTCCATTACCCAATGACTACTCCTCACACCGTGAGGTGAGCAATCACTGGGTCCGCGAATCGTGCGCCCTAAGTAGACGAAGGGACCCAAGGATGACTGCCTTCTGCATTCTGGCGGCTAAGATGTGCGCCGCCGCACGGCACACCGGTATTTTGCGCAGTGCAGAGAGCAGCGTATTCCTCATTCCACCTAGGGATCCAATGACCATAACCAGCAGACTTACAGTGTAGTCTGGCCAGAGCCTGCGAAGTTGTCCGAGCAACTCCTGATATTTGGTCCGCTTTTCCTCCTCCTTAGAGACGATGTTCACTTCGGCAGGCGCCGAAAACTCAATAACGAACATCGTCTTCTGTTGGTGGTCGAGAAGGACTATGTCGGGCTTGTTTGCCTGTACAAGCTCGAGCGTGGGGAACGAGTAGTTCCAGTAAATCCGGCATCTCTCGTTCTCCACAACGGACTCTATATCCCCTGGAGCGTATGGCAGCACCGGTGTCTCATCGATACCGTATGAGTGCCTTAAATGATAGTAGAGCACTCGTAGAGCCGCGTTGTGCCGATGGACGTAAGCCGTCCCAGCGTACGTCTTACACGCCGACAAGAGATGCATAAGCGTCTCTGGCGCCTGTCGGCAAGCTCTACAATGGGTGTCGGGTACATCTACACCCATAACCCTTCTACGGTATACCAAGGTGTTGAAGACACCGTCTTGGCAAGCCATTATAAAGCCCTCAGTCTCCGACTTCAACCCACTAGACCTTAGGAAAGAGAAGGTCAACTGCTCAGACAAGCCATGCTCTTCTAGATGTTTGTAGAAGATTCCATGCATTGGCTTATCTTTGTGAAGTCTTAAGAGGAAGTCGACTTCGGCAGTTTTAATGTGGGCTTTTAATTCTGCGGGAGCAAGTTCCGTAATGGACTGCTGACACCTCCGCTTGAAGTCGAGTGTGAGGCTGAGCTCCTCGGCTGCTCGTTTCGCTGCGCTAAAAAGAAAGGCTCCTTTTCCCGCATTCTCGTGCTCTCGCACGAAGCGGATCAGGGGATCGGTGCTGTTCGTTACATAGCAGGCAGTGGCCAGTACTACTCTGTTGTGCAGACGCTCCAAACTCAATAGTCCACGCCCTCCCAGGTGTCGCGGGAGGTATATTCGCGGGACAGAGGACTTAGGATGCAGGCTTCTCTCCATATTCATCCTTTTGCGGGTCTTCGTGTCGATTTCCTTCAGCTCGTTCACTTTCCAGTGTATAGCACCAAAGGTGTATAATAACAATGGGACCGCAAGCATGTTTGTGGCAGCGACTTTGTTCTTGCCGGACAGTTCTGACGACCAGATCTGCCGGAGTCGGTGAAAATACTTGCGGCGGAGACACTCTTTAACCAATGTTGCCTCTTGGACATGACGCTGCGCCACTCCAAGGTAGGTATAAGTATCTCCGGCATGCAGTTGTCGCAAGATGCTCCCATCAACGAGCTGTTCCTCATCTCCACTATCTCCGCTTCGTCCTTTCTTGAGATGAACCAATGCACATTTGTCTGTCCCGAACTCCATTCCGATAGCATGACTGTACTCCTGCACCACCCTCAGCGATTGTTGTAGTTCGCGTTGGCCGGAGGCATAAAGTTTTAGGTCATCCATATAAAACAGATGGGTGACCTTGTGCCTCCGGTTATTGGGCGTGCCACAGCTGTATCCTTTAGTATTTCTCAGCGCTATGGACAGAGGCAAAAGTGAGATGCAAAAGAGCAAGGGACTCAAGGAGTCTCCTTGGAAGACACCTCTTTTCAATGACACCAACTCTGTCTGAACCCGAGTTTCACCTGATGTTATAGTGAACCGGGTCTTCCAGAGTGGCATCAGTTGTTTGATGCATCCCACTATCTGATTATCCACCGAAAGACATTCCAACAGCCGCACAATGAGCTCATGAGACGTGCTGTCGAATGCCTTGCGATAGTCAATCCAGGCCATAGAAAGGTTTCGCTTGTACTCCACGGAGTCCTGCGTGACACATCGGTCAATCAACAAGTTCTCCTTGCAGCCAGCTACTCCTTTCTTTGACCCTCTCTGTTCATACACGTCGAGAAATACAGGATTCACAGCTTGAAGGAGACGCATGTACAAGATTCTGGTTATTATTATTATTATTATTATTATTTGTGAGTAAACAAAATTTAAATTGCTGACAGGCCCAAGTCTAGAGTCTTGGGCTCACACCTTTTTGCGTCGCGAATAGAAATTACATTTTTTACTTTGTAACATAAACTGATAAAAACCTTGTATTTTCATTAACATTTATTCATTCCAGAAGTCATTTTCCTTTGCTAAGTTCTCCACTTTCACGATTTTTTGTGTTCAGACGGCAAAGTAGCAATAGCAACTTTTTGTAACATGGAACTGCCACTGAACTTGATAAAACCAATAATTGTGGTTTCTCTTTAAGGCACCATTTTTCATCCAAAAAGTCATTTTTCTTCTCTGAATACCTTCTTCATCAGGTGTCATATATCAGGTAAAATAAGGACACCATCTTGGTGTGGCAGCATTAGAGGTCATCCATTATAGTCCACAATTAATACTCCCATTTTTTATAAATCGCTCAACATCAGAGAAAGCAAATTTTTCTTTTTCTTCAGAGTACATAAACGTCTTGGCATAGGTGCATAGGTATATCTGTGTTGGAGGTGTTATAGATTTCACGAAGTTGTTAAAATGCGTCCTCTTTTTGAATACTTCATAGAAATACCGAATTTGGTGGCTGTAATTCAGAATGCATGTAGATAGAGTTTCACTATGGGGGATATATTTTTGGAGACCTACCGGTGGGGGAAGGGGGGGCAGGCTGGAGTTTGTTGTGAATCCAACAATAATTTTACTAGCGCCTTGTGGGGGTGCTATAGGCAAAAAGTATGAGACATGATAGTTTTTTTAAATTTATAGTTCCAAGGGAGGGAACACATCCCCCTATCCCCCGTATTTACGCCAATTCGGTAATACATTTACATCTTTCAGTTTTCCAACGGCATTGGCATATCTAAAGAACTGCTCAATGTACAGTAAACTTCAATGAATTTAGCTGCTTTACAAATAACATATATACACGCATAATACTGTCATTGGTACTTCTTGTTGATTTTTCATATTTTCACCTTATTTTCCGTCTTATTTCCGCTCTTGTACATAGGATAAATTCATTTTTTGTGTGACAACTCAGTTGCACTTATAAACAACTCTTTATACTCATATTGTATTTATTATTATGTATATGCCTGAAATACACAGAAAAGGGATCAACTGTGATGCCAGGTATACATTGTACAATGTCTATTTCTCAACGACGGCAACGGACGATCAAAAAAGGGTCAGCGGGAGCCGGTTCCGCATCACCATGACAGACCCCTCTCTATTTAAACACAAGAGTGCGGCGCCTACAAAAACTTTTTATAACTTGGTGGTATATCCTTGTAGTAGGAATAGTAAATAGGCCACGCCCCCTCTTACTCGACTTACTACCTCTGCCCTTACCCCACAAATGTGTTATCCTCAAGCAGTTTACTATAACCTCCACTTAACGCGACTTTCGGTTAGCACGGCGTAATACCAAACTATTACTGTACTTAAATTAACAGATAAATGCTTACCTATTATGCTTATCCTTATCCCTAGAGCTCGAATGGTGCTTGTCCCTAGAAGAGGACGAAGAACGCTTCCCACCAGAATGCCGGTCCTTATCTCTGCTACTGCTGCTGGAGTGGTGTTTGCTCTTACTCTTGCTGCTGTGGTGGGAGGACGAGTGTTTGCTGCTTCCCTTGTCCTTTCCTTTTCCTCTCCGACTGGCGTCGTCATCATCGTATCGGATGGTCTCTCCTTTACGGTCCTCCTCTGCCGCCTCTCGCTCAAGATCTGACCAGTCTTTGCCAGATTCCTCGTCGCTTCCTACAATCGAAGGATATTTGTTATGCCACTGTGCAGAAGTGAAAGCATGTTGAGCGAAAAGATATTTCAAAGTATCGAGATACTTATTTTAAAAGGTAGGCGATAATGTAAGTGACAGTTTTGAATTCACCGCTATTCAGAAGCTGTCACATTGAGGACTCAATAATTTCGAGGTTATTTTCAGTAAGATAATACACTCTGTTACATGACGAAGAGGTGCATAACATTTAATTTTTTAGTAGTGGTCTGCATTGACAATACTGCAAAACTGGACTGTCTTAGTAATATTTTTAATGAATATCTCATCGCAAAAAAATAATGACTATTTTCGTGAACAAGAAATTCACTATCTAAAAATTCACAGCAAAAATGCTTGACCGAAACAAATATATTTTTTCGTTTATACATATTGTTAACCAGCACCGACTGCAGCCCTGTATGTATGCCGTCAAAGCATGTGTTAAAATTCATTCTGGGGGATTTTTAGTTATCACTAGCCGAACATCTGTTCGATGTTGATAAGGATGACAGGTTAAAGTATCGGGTAACAGGGTATAGAAATAATACAGTATAGGAAAATGTTACGGTGAAAAGAGTAAAATGTTTACGAAGTATAAGAGAGCAGTCACAAAGAAAATGAATATCGTAGGTACAAGCACAAAAAACGCCACATTTAGCAATTTTTGAATAAATTTGAAAAAATACGACATTTCTTTAACACCGTTCTTTTTCTTCATGCTCATATTTTTTTCAGCTCAGAACATTCAAAATTAGTAGTCAAAAATGGTTACAGCTGAACCAATAGGCGTTCGATTCTTTGATGCAAGGCTGTGGCAGTACACACATATGACCCTGTATATCAATAATTTTCGCATAAAAACATATAGACTACGTTCCAAAATCCCATCTATCCAGTGAGCAGATGAATTTTCGAGGATAGTCACGTGATTCCAGATGTTAGGGATGTTGGAATATTTATGAAACGGCAAAGATCTTTCTTTGACAATTTTGACATATCACATAACCTGCGCTGTTTTCTCAGAGTCAGAGTGTCAGAGTAGTCGTACCCGTTAGAATGTCAATGCATACAAATAAAGCAGAATAGGTTATGTTAAGTTGTTAGCTGTCAAGTGAAAAATACCTCATGACAGTCTTGACACAAAGGTCGCTAAAATCTCAATTTGATTTCCAAGCAAAACGATGACATCCATGGCCTCGGAAATGCAATAACGGACCACAGATTTTTGTTGACAGTTTGATGTTGAGTGAATACTGAAACGCTACAGAGCAAATCGAGGTCTTTGATGGGATTTTGGAACGTAGTAATAGTTAGCGTTTTCTTAAAACTTCAATCAAGATCAATATCGATCCAGATTTCAGAATAACTGTATACAGGGTGATTACGAGTGTGAATTTAGTAAAAGATAAACGACACATTTAGAAATTTTTGAATAATTGTCTATTAGGAAATTTTAAAAAATACGACGACATTTCTTTAAAACCATTTTTTTACATGCTATAACCCCTCTTAAGTTAATATGCAAAACCTCCTTAAATTGAGTTTGGAAAATCCTCTATTATTCATCCACTCGTCGAACTATGAAACTTCTTCAAAGAGCTGGCTTTAATGCCTCGCCGTGGCCGGTGGCCATCATGTTCATTTTCCAACGAATATATCAACAGACTCTTGACATTCTAAACTTACCAAGTTCCTCCGAGGCATCATCATCGTCCTCAGTGTCTCCTTCGGAGTATTCTGAATCTTCCTCACTCCAATCTGACCCTTCTTCATCTTCATCTGTTGGCTGATACCTGAAAAAGACCACCGTCTGCGCTATCATACTATGCGTATAAACTAACTTCTTTGGTGTTATACAATATAATTTAAAAACTTTTATTCCGAACTTCTATCTGTATGTCCAAAAAGTTGTAAAGACATGCTCAGAACAAGACCTTTTTGTTACTCAGTCAAAGCTGATACGTATACACATCACTTCGAAAATTTAAGTGATAGGAAAATTGTTCAAATTTTTGGAAATTTTCTGAGCAGCTGTTCTATGTTCTAGATATAAAAGCTATACAAGCTTAATAAATGACTTTGGACCTCTGAATATTTAATTTGGTATTTTTTTACGTTTTTATTTCCCACATTTTGAACGAGGGGGTATTGCAATTGCAAAGATTTTAGAGTTTGAGGTATATTCGTAGGACATTTCATGTGCGAATATTTATGTCACTCTTTTCCGTCAGTCTGCCTATCTGTTACCAAGTTTCTAACAGCAACTGCTTCATGATTTTGATGACATTTGGGGGTCATAGTAGGTAATTTTGCCATATTTTTTTGAATCGGCGCATTTGCCGCGGAGAAATGAACAAAAACCAAATATGCATGGAAGTGGCCTAGTTTGTCTTAAATTTTCATTACATAACCGTAGGTGTGTATTTTGCAAACGCGTAATCTCAGCAATGTTGATCTTGATGAAAATTAGGGCGTAAAATGATGTGTCATACTTCTGTCATATTCAAATCAATCTCAGAACCGCCCCAAACCTGTTCCTGATGGTTTTACATTTTTTTCTAGGAGGAGGTGTGTGGGGGAAGTACTGAGTCAAGCCACTTGGCACATTTTTTTTTCCTAAATTCATCACTTACACATATATGGGTCACCTAATCCTGAATACGTTATTATTATATTATTAAATGGTCAATATAAAAAGATACTCACGCTTCATCCTCTTCTTCACTTTCATCTTCTTCCTCTGCCTCAGCATCAGACTCGGGATCCAAGAAAGTCCAACCACCACTGTCAAAGAATCCCTCTGGATCATCAGTGATGGTTTTCATAATTTTCGCCCAATTCAGAGACTGTACACCCTCAGAGTATCTGGAACACATTTTTCACATTATCTGTTAGATCCAGGAGAAATGTTATAGTAGTTACAAGAGAAAGGTTGGAGTTGTAAAAAGTTGTAGTAGCTTATTACTAAGGATAATTACTTCATCATCTAAGTCACGGGTAAGATACAAATCCTTCCAGTCGATCTCATTAAGATCCTTTTGAAAGTTTTCTAAATTGAAGAGATCAAAATCCCTTTAAGTTGTAAATTTAAATACAGGTTTTTTTAAAGGACAACATCAGTTCACATAAGATAAGCTGATGGTCAGAAAGTTCATGCACATCAACATGGATATACTGTGTAACACAACATCAACACACAACATGTACGAACAAATTGAAGGTGTAGCCATGGGAAGCCCTCTAAGCCCGGTGGTAGCGACTTTTGTAATGGAGAAGGTCGAACAGGCAGCCTTGAAGAGCGCTCAATACAAGCCCAAGATATGGCTCAGATACGTGGACGATACGTTTGTCATATGGAATCACGGAAGAGAAAAGCTCGAAGAATTTCTAGAACACCTGAACAGCGTGCATGAAAACATCAAGTTCACCATGGAGGTAGAAGAAAACAAAAATCTCGCCTTCCTTGATGTTCTTCTAACAAGAAAAGGAGCTAGATTAGGGCACAAGGTATATAGAAAGCCAACTCATACTGACCGGTATTTGCATAAAGAATCAAACCATCACCCATCTCAGAAGTACGGAATTATTAGAACTTTGACAGAACGGGCTAGAAAAGTGTGCGAACCAGAAGAACTCGACACCGAACTGGAACATCTAAAGAATGCTCTTAATCTTAAGGCAAATGGTTACACAGAAAAAGAAATAACAAGGACAATGAGAAGAAATAGGGCAAAACCAGAACCTAAACCGATAGCAAAAGCTTTTCTACCCTATGTGCCTGGAATAACAGACAGAATAGGAAAAATGTTACGAAAGGAAAACGTCAAGACCATCTACAAGCCCACAAGAAAGATACAGGAATATTTGAGAACGGTGAAAGATAAAAGAGACCCACTCACAACACCGGGGGTATATCGCATACCATGCACATGTGGGAGTGTATACATAGGAACAACGAAGCGATCTATAAACACAAGAATTGCAGAACATAAGGCTAGCTGTCGACTAGGCCATACGGACAAATCAGCGGTAGCTGAACATGCGATTAAGGAGGGAAGTCACAGGATCAAGTTTGAAGAAACACAGGTTCTTGCCGCTACGTCGTCATACCATGCCAGACTTCAAAGAGAAGCCATCGAAATACAGAAACATCATAATAATTTCAACAGGAAAGAAGAAACACAGAAAGTCAACCGGACATGGATACCCATCCTAAAGGACCTGAAGACACTACCATATCGCGAAGGGGCGGGGCTACCAACGCTACCTGGTTGGGCCACGTCACCATTAGCAGGTATAAATACAGGTAAAGATACACCAGCCGTCAGTACTTTGGAAGTCGCCGAAGTGAAATAGCTTCTGAAGATGCCATCCACTCGTGGTGGCGAAACGTCAAGCTTTAACGCTAAACGACGCCGGCCTAAAAACCCAAAAACCACAAATTCATTCAACATGGATACTATTAACTATTCGACTAGAGGAAATATAGATTTTCACCTAGAAAATTGCAATATCAGTATGACAAATAAATCGGTGTTCCAAAAAGGATTATACGAATTTAATAAATTGGACAATAATATTAAATCAAGTACCAATTCTCAAGTATTCAAGACAAGATTGAAAAAGTATTTCTAGGACTGTGGTGATCCGGAACGCGCTCCTGGCTGCCATACGTTAGAACGCCCCTTTAGCTGTCAGGCGGCCGAAGTGTGACATTGACGGCAACGACGGATGATTTATAAAAAATTGTAAGATCTGAGTATGAGTGTAATTAGTCGATGAAGTTCAGACAAGTAATGTATTTGATTATTACTACATCATTTTGTTCAGATATTTTGATATTTGTCAGATCATGAGTGACTTTTCATAGAGCAAACATTCCTTTCATTCTGTGATGCCTTTTATTTCTGCTTTTTCACCTGGGAGTCCTTGGAGACTCGTTGCCATAGTTTTGTTTAATTATTACGGGCGGGGATTGTTTTTGGACACAGGAAGAGTTCAGACACCAAAATTTACACAATGCATTTTTGAGTCTTTTTCACGAATATTTGCAGGTATGTTGTCTTTTGAGTTTGTATTATTAACTAATGTGGTCTGGCTACAATATTTAAAGTGTTTCACAACGTATACTATACATCCGGCTTTTAAGATGACTTTATATGGCGGTCTCTGATTTACGTCTACTCTAGGTATTAGGTCTTGAGGGATTGCAGGCTGGTGGTGAGCAGAGACAACTTTGTGTTATTTAGCTGTATCTATTTCAACCTTTACTGATCCTCTTTATTTATATACGATATTTATTTTATGGTTGTGGAAACCGTGGCGACTGGCCGGGACGACCTAATCATCTTATTGAAGGGGGTAAGTGGGTTGACTCGCTTGTACCACGAACTATTCGGTTTCCTCTAACCAGCCCTTTTATATATTTTTTATAGTTTATATTTATTTATTGATCTATTTATATGCTTATATACCATGCTTGCTATGCTGCTATGCTTACTATACTATGCTTACATTTTAGATATCCTATTCCAATTACATCCTTTATTTACTCCTTTATGTGTTGGTTATTTTTATTTATCTATATATGCTGATATTTTACATTTTTCCACATCCTATCCATATTTCTCTTCCGTTGAACAGAAACCTAGCCCACCATGTATTATTATTATTTATCATTTAGACTGTGAATATTTATAACCATCTCTTTATTATACAAATATCAATAACAAGAGCCAGTTTACCACTATTATTAAGACATTTTTGAATCGTATATTTCAACATATCAATATAAATACTTCACCAGTAAAATATATGAAATACAAAGCACCCATGATTGATAAGTACAAGAATCAAGTAATAAAACCATATCATCAACACTCAGCACTCATGAGGCTTTGACGGAAACACTGGTCTGGATCCGGATAGATCAGTTACATGTCAAACAGCTATCAAGTGGGATTTATGATTCCATAAATTTAACGGACATCGAACAACGAAAAAGTTGGATTAACAATAAGAAACAGATGGTAAAGTAAAGCAGCTCCTGATCTGAATCATCCGATCGCAATCACTCACTGTACAAGAGTGAACTACCCTATTTCTGACAGATCCCAGATCACTTTCCGAACGTCAGGATCAGTGATCCAACTGATCGGGTTAACCCGATCATGGTTTCCGTAAAGGCCTATGATTAATAAATACAAAACAAATGTTAAGAGACAAATAATAAAAAAACAATAACATAACATTTCTGTGTTTTGATTTCATTCTCTCTGAGTTGGTACACATGCATGCTAAAAGAATCTTGTTATCACGCGCACACACACACCATTGGGTTCTAAATTCCACCACTAGACGTCTTGATCACTTTGGCTATTTCTAAATTTGGTATCGGTTTTGACAGTGACCTGTTGCTCACTACAGGACATACAATATTTCTAGTGATGTAACATTATAAAATGAATGTATGTACTCATAAGCGAACCAAGTTAGTTTGTAGGATTCTTGCTAATAGTTGTAGCAGTTATGCTAAATAAATCTACACTACTACTACGTACTGCCGTCCATTTTCACGAAATACTGTTTTTTTGGTGAATTAGATACATAAGAATATCCATTATCTATAGGCAACGAATGAAAAACGTAGTTGTATTGTAAGCCATTAAAAAAAATCTAAGGATATTTTCGTTATCTGTACAGAGCAGTCATGCCAAATAGACGCAACAAGCATTTATTTAGCCAGAAGGTGTACGAATCTGCAGTTAAGCTCTAGGTGGTTACTGTTTGCTGCGCAATAGCGCAATGCGCAGATCGCCTGCTCATAGGTAACTGACACGTCGCGTTGATATCTGTAAGGGAAAACTGGCATTACCGGTATCGGTGTTCCATTTACTTCCATTATTTTGATTTCTACGTGCTGATAGCTGGTGTATTTTGACTGATATCCGATTAGAGAATTAATATTTGTTTTTAACGTCTTTTTGATATAAAAAAATACGGCAATAGGCATTCTAAATAAAGTGAGGTTAGATGCATTGCATAGTTATTGTTGTTTCAAATACCTAATTCACGGAAGTGTATATTCATATGAATTACAGCGAAATGAATCTCTATTAATTATTGACTATGAAGAACGCGTCCAGAAAGCCAATAGTGCCAAAGTAGTAATCATAAATATGGAATACAATGATTTTTACAACTGGGAAGATCATATCTCTCAGTATGAATTGAAAAACTTAAATAAAAAATGGTGCATCTAAAGCTTGTACACGGAGAATACAGTATGTTTTAGAAAGAAGGCTTTTGTGACTGTTTTAATAAAATTAAATTTTCTAAATACTAATCTTCTAAAAAAACGGACCTCCTTAATTTTTTACCTTGGCGAGCAGATATGCATTTTAGCAGTGCTCTGACCAAGTAACCAATCATGCTTAGAAATAGGTTACAGGATACACTTTTGGGAAGCTACCTTTCCAGAAAATCCGAGTATTAAGAGGAGAGTGAAGGTTACAATAACTAGTTATCTTTTGTTATTTTCCTTAAAGGAAGGATGTTTTATGTTCAGTATCTCTAATAAAAGTTTGCTACCTTTTCAATGCGCGATATATTCTCCAGAACTATTCACTAAGTCAATTACAATTTCAAGATACATAATTATCATTGATCGCGCAAGATCTAACAAATTGCTAAATACATATAGGCACGTGTGCAGCATTTTTAGTTGAATATTCTTTCATTGATAAACGTATCAGCACAGCAGAAAGGTTAAAAGCTTATCTGTCAAAAATCAAAATTGGATAGAATAAACAAAATCTGAAGAAACTACTAAAATTTTGTGGAAAATTTACTACAAATGAATATACTACCTTTCACTTATATGTTTCGGAAACGATTGGCATCTAACGAAATATAAAACGTCGATTTTCTCAAAACCGCATTTGTGCAAATACGCCCATTAGCATTTGCATGGCAGTGTAGGGCGCGTTAAAAATATTGCAACTAAATTTGAGTACAGTTTTTCATAAAGTTATTCATGAATATTTCTAACTTGACCCTGTGCTGGAACGTATATGCAGAGACGTTGAAGCAACCGGCGCAAGGTCATGAATAGTCCGAGAAAAAATCAGCATGATTTCTATGAAGTCGCGCCGAATGAATATACACTCACCTAATATCACATGAGTTGAGCCATTCCTTAACATGATCCAGCATGTTCATAGGTATGGCATTGACCATAGCAGTTTTCCTGTGGTAATCCTTGAAGACGAACACCATGTCGAAGTTCTTCAAATGGAACTGGACCCTCTCGAAATGCACGAGTTCGACGTCCTCCAACGTGATCACAAATGGCGGCCATTCGGTGAGGTTCACCAGGCAGCCGGAGGTCGGCTGGAGGAGGACAGTGGAACGGAACGGAGCGCCGGGGAAACCCAGTTCGCGGAATGGCGTGTCGAATTCGATCTCTTGCTTCGTCATGGATTCCACCTACGGATTTAAAATATAAGGGTGCATGACTTAAATCAAAATATATGTTTATGAAATATGAAAAATCATTTAAGAGCAAGCGACAGAAAAGATCTGCCTGTGCGCCATCTGGTAACCGAAGGTAACCGCAAACCAAAGAAAAGAAAGTCGCTGCTAAACAGCAGCAGACTTCTTGGTGGATCGCCATGGCGCGTTCGTTCGGCCTGACGCCTCGATAAATGAGGGTTGTCAGTGATGATGTGTGAATTGTCAGTGAGGGGGAAAAGTAGGATTTATTATGTTACGAGTGACCGAATGCGTGGGAGATTCCATAAAAAAATGTTTGGATGAAACTATATAAACAAGTCGATGAGGATAACATCGACGCTGAAGACAGAGGTTGAGGGAATGTAAAGCTGCAGAGGCGAGTGTGTGAGATTCAAGTGTCAAAATGTTATGTGACGTACAATAAATCAGCCAATACCGTATACGTGTAACCTTCAAGGGTGGCCTTTATTTCTACTCGTATGAATAAATAATATTAATCTGCCTTTGGATCGTTTTAAATTTTCTTGGTGCTTCAAAATCAGATGTTTAAGGGCCTCAAAATTAGAGTTTCTTTTAACATTTCATCAGAGCCCAATTTCCTACCATCTAGCCATTTCTTTAGTTTTGGACACAGGAAATAGTTGCGGTCATCGAATAAATATTTATATCAGTCGCCTAAGACCAAAATCCGACAAGACCACGGAAACCAATTTTACAGATATTGAGAAAAACCGAATATATCTTTATTATTATTAAATAAAACTAAAACGAGAGTAAGATGGTTTCAAATGTTAGATCTTAACGCCCCAAAATCTAGACTGACAGTTTTTTTCTGAAATCTAGATTTTAAATTTGGACACGTCGGGTTCTGCATGTTAGGATCTGTGACATGTGTTTTGAGTGCTACTTTTGTTGAATTGGATCAAATTAAATGAAACACTTATCACTTTGGACTTTTTACAGAATATAAAGAAGACAAAAGAAACACAGCTCAATGACTGAAACTATAAACATAATGCTAGGGATTAAAGAAGATTCATTTTAAGGCTTACAAGATTTAAATCTCAGAATCCAAATTTTCTAACAAATTTTTTCAGAACTAGCAACAGCGTTTTCACGATTAGCTTAGAACGGGTCTTAATCTTCCTTTGAGCTGCATTGCCTTAAGGCAGAACAATAGTTTGGTCACCCATGATTCTTAAATTAATAAATAATTTATCAATACAGCAGATAAATCGATCGTAATTGAAAAAAATGTGAAGTCACGAAAGGATAAAACACGCAACAGCCAGAATAACCTCCTGTGATCGACATGTGACTTACTCCCATTGTTCTAGGCTCCTGTGGACATGTCGGTTGGACTAGTCGGTGTCGGCATCCAAGCCTAATTTTCTTCACCAAATATCTCATGTCTAATGTCGGGTTTTGTAGGAGAATAATATAGAAAATAGTAGCGCTTTAGATAAATAATAACACACGGTCACTTCTGCTTCAAAGCTGTGTCAAATCTGGTCTTTTCGAGTTAATCGATATTAATGACGCCACGCGAATCTCAGAAAGCTGTGGCCTTAACTTTGTTGGCCGACAGACCGGCCTTAGCCTTTGGTGCATCTCACCTCTAGAAACCCACTGTTTCAACTTGTGCTGGGCCTCTGGTGTGGAGTCATGGGTCCATATTCTTCATGGCTGACATTCCAAAGCACTACTTTAAAGTGGTCACACGAATATGTTTATCGGCGGTCGTGAGCAATCGCGGTACTCATTGCGCAGATTTCTCATATCTAAATATTTATACAAAATGTGACGTACTTGCTCAGTTGAGATACATACGGCCTTTATCGATGGTGTCTGGCATAACGATTTTTTTTGGGCTTCAACAACGGAACTCAGTAAACGAGTTTGTAAATGTAATGAAGTTTACGGTGCACAGTTCCCATAACACCTCATCTTGGTTTCGGAAAGTTTTTGTGCAAAAAGTAATGCTTGATCGGCACAAAAATGACTGTTTTCCATCTTTGTGGATATTAGCAAAGTTATACAAAACATGCATATGTAAAGCTAGCATTTTCACCTGTATTGGCAAATGTGGTAACTGATCTAATTAAATGTGTCTTGAAACCATAAATACAATGCCTAGAAACTAATATCCTTACCTTTTCACAAAAGCTCTTGAAAGCCGTTTTCAGTTTATGTCTCAATTCTCTCTCACTCTGTTCAGCCGCTAAGTCATCTCGGTCGTGCATGTGTTGATGTTTGCCCAAATCTGTTGTGATTTCTCCCACCTACAGAAAAAGATAGTGTCTAAATCTGAATAAAAATAAAGAGAACTAAGAGAAATAATAATAATGGAAATAGTTCATTGGATGTGTGCTCTTTTGTGGTGAATTTTTAAGCAAACCCTTACACTTGTTAGTGAATTAACGAATTATTATGTTCGACATGCATTTTCCGTTTTTTTTTCTATTGTTTCTATGCCTAAGCTGAATTATTTTCAAAAGCAGTAGAAAACCTACCTCTGTATAGAACTGTACATCAACATGCTTCTTCTTGCCAAACATGATAGCGTGCTTAAGATGGAAATGCAACAGGATGATCATCTCGCCGTCGCAAGGTTGGAAAAAGGCGTTTTTGATATTGTTGTAAAGTATATCAACTTTATCTCCACGCACTGAGGTGTAACGAAAACCATTTGTGTGAGCTTCCAGAGAACCAGTCATTCGCTTTGTTACTATATTCGGCCTGAAATAAAGAAGTCAATTAGCTTGGTAGGGTTCTGGTTAAGCATATCTGAAGGAAGCTGAAAAAGATACTGACATTATCTGCTTATGGAATCGTACCGGAAAGCTTTTCTATACGGGAAATTCTTAATAAATAGAAAGATAATTTAATTATACATATACAATATACAACCGAGGTTAGACGAAGGCACATACTCGTTCACTATACGTCAGAGAACTATCAGATGCAACAATACAAAAATTCAATCAAGATTTTTAAGAAGCACTAAACTCCTAACGAAAATGTCGCAATGAAAGTCAAGAAAATAAGAACTACATCTGCGTAGTGCCTTGCAAACGCAGCCAAATATACCTTGTAGAAACGAAAACACCTCTAGGGTCGAGATTCAAGCAACACCAATTCAATGTCCAGTGAGCAGAGTCAGGAAAGTCCAAAAATAGAACCACAAAATTGCGGGAAGCGACGCCACAGAACCGGAACACCACACCAACTAACAGAAACAAGTCACAAGAACGTCAAGCCAGCAATACGAGAATAAAGTCATGAGGTACTTTCCAACAGGCCTGAATACCGTACATATCATCACGGACATGCGCAGAACGTGAAGTGCGTTCCAACACGTTTTGTGACCGTTCATGAAACGGTCCTTAAAGCGTTCCAACAGATTTCGTTACCGTTCATGGGACGGTTTCTGTACGGTCAAATCGGTACTTGGTCCAGAGTAAGGACTGTGAGGACTGACATGCGCAGTAGAAAGTAAATCGCCCGCTTGGCGCACAATTTCATTTTGGCATTTCTATGCGCCTTCTGTTTTCTTGCTTCCTTGATATGCTTCTTTTGCTTCTTTTGTTTTTGCTGTTGCTTGTTGTTTGGCTGGCTCGTTTGTTGGCCGAAACTTCACCAAAGCCAAAAATGAAAATGGAATCAAACAATAATGTTATACATGGTATGTTATGATAAATTCGGTCATTTTTATGGAAAAAATAACCCAGGGTCTTTGTTTATAGAGCTAGAGGAATACCTGGTTGTGAGTGGCAACCATTATTCATGGCCAAAATTACCCAAATAGTCCTCATTTTTCGATTGTGGTTGATAGACTAACACCAAGTCATCGTCAGAAAACTCAGGCCCGGATCAATTTTAATAAAGCTCTTGGCGTCTTGGCTTTTGACGGTGGCTTTTGAAATGAAATCAAGGTTAGTTTTTTTTTATCGCTGTCAGAACTGACACGGGTCCAGTGAAATAAGAGAAAGAACCGTTCCAACCGATTTTTCTGTTTGTACGGTCACGAAACCATCTAAAATCAACGCATGCGCACTACAAACGATCCAGTTTCGTGACGGTTCAATGGACGGTACAAAATATGCTGTTGGACAGAACCTATTAAAGGAACATGTTCGCCAATCTCACCCGAAAGCGAATGAAAATAGTAAATCGATCGGAACGTCGTTTTCAAAAATGTATAGAAATGCAAATTCCAAATAGAGCTTTAAAAATGTCTAATTAATGAATGAAAGAAGGAGAGAGGCTTTCTGGTGACCAGAGCTACAACTCTCCTTATACTAGTTCCAAAGTCGAGTCTTGCAAAAATGAAGATGGCCTTGGGTCCCGCCCATCTTATATCCTAAGGTTCAAGGACCTCTGAATCTATAGTATAGTCTGCCTGTGGTACCTAAGGCCATCACAGTGATAAAATGATGCAGAGTATTCCTACTCCTCGCCACAGCGCCAGCGTGCAGACGTCGGGTCGCTTGCCATCCCCATCACATACAAGCGAAGTCTGAAGGTGCTATGGCCAGATAGCAGGCCCACAAAGGTAACCTTAGCCGGCTTCTGTCCAGTGAAAGATAGAACCGCCCCACCTTAGCCAGAGATCCTAAACTAGGTTCTCTAGTTTGATGGAGATGTCAAGTGGGTAGATTCTGTAACTTTCGCTATAGTAACGAAAGCAGGCGAAAACGAAGCTAATCATTTACGAAAACGATTTTTCACGGCATTCCATAAACAAAGTTTAACGCTTCGTTTCGCGTTCGGCATGGAGCTCGATGACTCACGAGCATTCACGAGTTAGCTTAAATATCTCTGAATAATACTGCAAAATCCAGCAATGCGGACCATTGCGAATGATTCGTTTTTTCTCTCCAATTCATTGATTATTAATTAAGTACACAAATAAATTTAAGCAAATTGCCACCTTGACACACTGACAAACGAGATCTAAAATCATTCGCTATCGTTTATGCCGTTCGTCTGCGTTCGTTATGTGCGAGTCGGAACGAAGACATTTATGGAATACCGAAACGAGCGCAAGCGTTGGAAGAATGTCGCTATCGCTTCGCTTAGAGTTACAGAATTCACCCGCAGGGATTCCTCTCCATCTCATAAGATGTTAATTTTACAACCACACCTCTGGTTCCCTTCTAACGGTACTTGCTGCAAGCCCCACAGCCGGCTCAGGGCCAGGAAATTATTTCTCGACCCTCGCATTGCGAGTGCGTCTGACGTTTCATTACCGCAAACTCCAGAATAACTCGGCACCCACATAAGTGACACCCAATATCTTGCCTAAATGTCATCCATACCTTTCTATATTGCAGAACGAGCCTTGATGTAAACCTGCAAGCATTTCAATGCTGCCTGGCTGTCGGGGCAGACAGTCGATCAATCAATGAATCGGACCATCATTTTAAAAAAGTGTATTGACATGGAATGTCGAAATAGAACTTTTGAAACGTCTAAGTACTATGTCTGAAAAATTACAAACAACAAATGAAGCTAATGACCTTAGCAGCCGATGCCAAACAACAAAAACAAGGTGAGAGGTTTTATAGGCCAGAGAAGCATGATAAATCAAAATATCTCACGACAAGGTTTTAACATGATTCAAGCACACTAATTTAATTTGAAATGTTGCATAACTTTGTAGGGATTCAGCTGCTTTGCAGGAAAATAGAGTTTTGAAGCCAATTTTCGAATATTCTTAGAAAGCGGCTGTTACTTTTTAACTCAAATAGATTTGATAAGTTTCTTACCTAATATAAAGATCCTTCAACTTAGGATTACCCTTATTTTGACTAAGCACTAATGTATCTTGTTTGACCAGATCTTCCTTTTCCTTCTCTTCAGCTTCCCTGGTCTTGAACTTCCTCTGCACTTCTTTGATCAACCGGAAAGCAGTGTTCAGGTTCGACGACGGAGGTGAAATTTCACCTGGTTCTTTGGTATTTGTACTGCGGTAAGTCAACTCTTTTAGGAATGTCGCCTCTGGATTCGTATAGGTGCCTATGGTATAAATGAATTGCTGTTAAGATACTTGATTAAATGATCACATTAAAATGATGATTTGTAGACAATTAAGTTGAGAAATAAAGGTCGGAGAGAAAACTTTGTTGTTACAGAGTTGTAGGCATTTTTATCAATCAGATGCTTTTGTTAAATCGTTACATGACAAATGTAGATTCATGAATCGACATACACAGATAAGTAAATAACCTATTTTTATCTCTTTCAATTAGAAGCGATGTGAGGGATATACCTACAAGGCGATACAACCAAGACTCAATAATATTTAATATTAGATCTCTTATCGGAGTAAAGTAAAATGCATCCCCGTTTATTTCCACGTATCTCAACTTTTAAAAGTACTTAGTGATCCTCAACCAGTGGCCTGGCCTGGGCCCCAGTGGCGAGTGCATAGACAAAACTCGTTGACTTTCTCGTATAATATGGGCGAGTGGCCCAGTGCCCCAAAATACAGGTGACATCTGCTCTGTCAAAATCAGTGACGTTAGGGTTTTTAGTAATGTTAACCCTGAAAATATACGCTACCAATGCTAACAAGGTCCTATAAACATCTCCTAGCATCGAAGCGACTGTCGCATGCGAATCAGAATCACGTCCCTGATACACTGATAACTCCAAAAATTCATCAGGTACAGGAGGAGACAAATACGGTAGTAGGCCTGTGCGGAACATTGGTATCCACCTAGGTAAACTGACTACCGTTTTCCAAGCAGAAATAGCTGCAATTCTGGAATGCGGTAGAATATACATAAAGCATACAGTAAAAATACTATCTATGTAAACATAGACCGTCGGTCGGCTCTGATGGTGTTTGCAAGTAACCACTAATCTTCAAAAAAAAAAATAGTGTGGACTGCAATAATACCTTAAAGACACTGGCGAAGACCGATAAGGTAACATTATATTGGGTGCCTGACTGACATTATTTGACAGCTGTGCCAAGAGGCAGCTTTAATTATTTTTTTAACTAACTTCCTATGTTGGCGATTCTGAAATCTTAAAAGAACACACCACCGATCTGGATACATTATTTACCAGTACCAACATACTCTTAGAGCTTTAGGGGTCACTCTAAACCTGTCTAAGGAAAGACGTCTAAACCTGCCAAAAAAAAATTCAAGTAGCTGTTCAGGAACAGCTTACAAAATCATATGCAATCATATCATATTCAATCAACAGCTTTAAAAATAGCATTTTTAAAGTCATCATCATTCTGATCACTTCTATATTTGCCTTTTCAATGTCAAACTAATTAAAGAAATAACAACTTAAGAGATAACTGTTGAATATCACACTTTCATGGCTTTTCCTGCCTACCCACAGGAAACATTAACTTTGTCTGCGCCTGAACCAAGTGAATGTACAGGCAGTTTCCCACATTAGCACTTTTCTTCAAAGGGGACATAGTACTCGCCAAAAGGAGTGATTTTTTCTCAGTAACATCACCGAAATGTTTAGGGATATCAAGATATTGACCAATAATGAATTCCTCATTTCTAAATCCGTCCCTGTGCGATTAGATGAAAACACAGGTAAACAACAAAAAAAAACCGTTTACTATGGGCATCGAAGTAGGTAGCAGCGCGCATTATTATAACGTCTCTTGATGTTGACGTGTTATATCGGGCTTTAAAAACAACAAAAATGGTACAACCAGTATGAGTATAATCAACTGGTGGTCATGATTTTAGTGTGTAGTGAATGTGGTCAGCAAAATGTCATTGCGAGTGTTTGTATCCACATCAAAGTGGAATACCTAGATAACCTCTAATCGTCCAAATTGAAGAAGAAATACTTGCGTGGTTTCTGAAAAGGAAAAACCCAACTTTGAAAACACCCTGTATAGAAGTGCGAAAAAGTTACACTCGGATATTACTTTGAAGTACCTATCTCTAAAATTTAACGTATATCGAAAGTCATAAAATAAAAGAAATATGGTCTCAAATCTGAAATTTTCCTCCCCTTTTACTGGCAATGCTTACCGTCGTGTTTTCCCATCGTGGATCCTGGATGGAAAAAATTGATTCTCAGGTACGTATAATCTCCTTCGACTGATTGGGAGATGTTCTTCACAGTTGATATATGGAATGGTACTGGGATCCCATATATAGGTAAAATTACGGTTTCATACTTCTGGTCCACATACAGTTTTAACTCTTTCACTTCAGTCACTCTCGGCATTTGGTTGACATTCTTGTAAGATACCGTGTTTTTCCTAACCTTTTCCTTATCTTTAGCGCCTGACTGTTTTGCTAATCGTTCTTTTGCCTACATAACCAAGGAATACTTGTCAAAATTATAGCATGTGAGAGTTTTTATTTAAATAAAACTAATGTAAATAGCACACTGAACTCTTTGATGTACAAAGGACTCAGTGAATATACTAAATTGCACAACAAATCAAAGATGCTAGTTCAGTGAAGTGCTTCAAATGTACCCTCATCAGTTATATAAAAAGTAACTCTATATAGTATAGTTCATGTGTGGTAAAGATAAAACGTTTGTTTTCATAGTTATTACATTATAATTAAGTTTTTTACTCAGTTGACTCTAATCATGGACCATTTGTATTAGGAAATCCTAAATTAAATTACTTTACTACTACTGAAAAGATGTATTATACAAAAAAAATATTGTACAAAGAAATGACCTTTTCATTAAGTTGTAGGGCCAATTCTTTTTGATGTTCTTTCCTTTTCTCCTCAGTACTATGTTCAGTTCTCAATTTTGAATCCAGTACAGCAGACCTCTTCCCCCGACCCATCACTTCGGTTGTTTTTGGGGTATTTTCCTTCTCTTCATCATTTTCTTCTTCCTCAGAGTCATCCTTGAGGAAAATACCAATGTTTTTCATCTTCTTTTTGGAAATGGTCAGTATACTTGCTGGTTGACCATCATTAACCATGACAGTATCTCCTAGAATATTGAAATAACATTTTGTCCACGATCAATATTTGTTTTGTTTTAGCTGGCAATTAGCTTGTAGCTGGTGTTTTATGAAAAAAAACAGACAAAATTGCAATAAAAAAACTGTTTACTCAGTACACTTGGGGCTATTTCTTTAAGTATTCATTGTCAAATTGAGATAGCACATTTAATATAATTTTTTGTTCAAAGTATGGTAAGTGTTAAGTGGTATTTACCTATGAACAGAGCATATACTTTTCCTTCCTTGTCAGAAGCTTCTTTGTTTTCTAAATTGCTGAATCCTATATTTAGGTTGAACACCATCCCTTTCTTTGCCAAAGCTGTAGTCTTTGGTCCAATCATAAGAGAGCTTTCCTAAAAATACAGTACTTCTTCAAGTAACACACTAAAGGTAATTTTACCTAATTTGTTGTTATTTATCCATTATAGCTTTGCATAGATATATTTATTAAAAGGGTAATCCATCGTCAAAAGATAATTCTGTATATGTCTGTTAGTAGTAATATGTATGTACAATTCATTTGATTCACAAAAATAAGCAAGAAACAATTATTTATTTCAACAAATTGAGGTACTTTGCTGAACTTAAATGTTATCCCACTGTTTTTAACTTTACTTAAACATAGCATGGTTCAGAAAAAAGTGCTCATAACTTACCTTGAACTCAATCCCCATTGCAAATCCAAAATTCTTGGTAGCATGTTCTGCAAGCTCAGGTTTTTCCTTTTTAATATAATTATAGCCTGTATCATAAACATCTGACAATTTGGTACCATGCTGAAGTTTCTTCAATACCTCCTCCTCAACATTCAGAAGGAAGTTGTAGTTATTCTGAACAGCCTCTGTTGGATTTACTAATAAAGTACGGATGATGTTTGAACAGTATGATTTATACCTACAAATGTCAATTATAAAGTTATTTTTTTGTTCATGAGGAAAATATGTTTTAGTATCCAAAGCCTTTGCTTATGTGAACAAAATTTCATTTTACAGCTAACAAAATATCTATAAATTATAATGTCAAATTACCTGGCACCCAAAGAACATATGATAGCGCCAAAATGTAGAGTATTTTTATCACTGACCACACTGAACTTCAGACTGTAATTACCACCTGACTGAATTATAGCCGGGTAGCACATATCGACTTGGCTAACATCAACACCAGATACATATTTTTTATCAGTTATGGCCTGTTCTACCCCTTCAGCTAATTTGGCATGTTTCACCTAAAACATTAAAATTAGTGGTGGTAATGTCTTGTTTTATTATTACTGTCTTGTTATGTTATGGTTGGGTATATAACTAATACCAGAAACGTTACATTTTTTATGCCAGTCAATTTTGAACCATTGACGTCTCACCCAATAGACTAGACAATGTTTACAAGGTTATTTTTTGTTCTTTAAATACAGAATCCTTTATTTTATTATAACTAGCAGCACTGTTAAGTAAACGATACATTATGGAAAGTTTCTTCCACACACGGCATTTTTGGGGCAATTGAGGTTTTGAATCAATTTTTTTTTTGTCATAAATCGAGAGATCATATATAAGTTTTATAATAAAACTGTTTTTGTTTTCTTTTTTTTTCGCAATAATTCAAAAGTTATATCAAAATAAAAATGGGTTTTTGAATCGAGTACCGAAAACACGCCGACGGCTCCCGAACCCGTGTGACGTAATGATGGCGGTTAAGATGCTCCTTTGACCAACGACATCCTACATCGATACTAGATTCTAGATTCCCAACCAAACGTGAAAATACTTGCTAGTAACTAGTGTATATCTGTTGCAATATAGCCGATGAATGAAGTTTGCAGCTCAGGACGACCTCTACGATCGAAATAAATATCTTTTTGAATGTTTGAAATCAGATTACAGATTCCAGTAAGTAAGTACCTAATCAAATATGTCTTATTGAAACTATCTGGTGCATGTTCGGCTGGCCTAGTGGTTAGAGTGTTGGCTAATGGATCCGTTGGTCCGGGTTCAAAGCTCAGCCTGTCCAATCTTTTTTTTATTTTTCTTTTATCAAATAATTCATTCATGTGCTTTTTGCACTTGTTATGTACATTTTTTTCTACGATCAACATAAATATGTTTTAGAAACAAATTCTATCAGACATATTACTTGCACTGCATAGTGCAAAAACTAAGTACAGGACGCGGTGGACAATTCAAAAAATCAGTTCAAATGGTGTTTGTCCGTCAATATCAACCGCCAATATTTTTTTTAAATGTAATAGTTGGTTAATAAAACAAAATCCATTCATTTTTTAAGTTTTTAATATAAACATAAAGTAAGTCAAACTCGTAATCACAACAGTCTTCTGTTTATCACTTGGTATCTTTATTTATTTAACTTTGAGCAATGAAGCTTAAAATTAAATTTTCATAAAAATTTAACAAATAAAAATATAAAAATGCAATGCAAACAAACAAAACTTATTTTTCTATGAGTTTCAATGTTATAATTATCTTCTTGACCAAAACTAAAAATAATTATTTTATTATTTAATATTATTATTGATAATAAATACTTATACGATAAATAAACTATAAGTATAATTATTTTACATAGGAGCTAGCACTTCAAGTAAACAAAAATAAAACTATATTTTTTAGTCCCGAACATAGAAAAAAGTATAAAGTATCTAGGAATATATTTAGACTCACACTTACGTTGGAATGTACATCTTAATAATTTATTAAAAAAAATTGGATTCATTTCATATAAGATGAAATTACTAACAAATATTTTAACAGAAAAGCATCTACGTACAGTAAAGATAATTATAACATTGAAACTCATAGAAGAATAAGTTTTGTTTGTTTGCATTGCGTTTATATATTTTTGTTTGTTAAATTTTTATGAAAATTTAATTATTAAGCTTCGTTGCTCAAAGTTAAATAAATAAAAATACCAAGAGATAAACAGAAGACTGTTGTGATTAGGAGTTTTATTTTATGTTTATATTAAAAACTTAAAAAATGAATGGATTTTGTTTTATTAACCAACTATTACATTTAAAAAAAATATTGGCGGTTGATATTGACCACCGCGTCCTGTATTTAGTTTTTGCACTATGCAGTGCAAGTAATATGTCTGATAGAATTTGTTTCAAAAACATATTTATGTTGATCGTAGAAAAACATGTACATAACAAGTGCAAAAAGCACATGAATGAATTATTTGATAAAAAAAAATAAAAAAAAATTGGACAGGCTGAGCTTTGAACCCAGACCAACGGACCCATTAGCCAATACTCTAACCACTAGGCCAGCCGAACATGCACCAGATAGTTTCAATAAGACATATTTGATTAGGTACTTACTTACTTACTGGAATCTGTAATCTGATTTCAAACATTCAACAAGATATTTATTTCGATCGTAGAGGTCGTCCTGAGCTGCAAACTTCATTCATCGGCTATATTGCAACAAATATACACTAGTTACTAGCAAGTATTTTCACGTTTGGCTGGGAATCTAGAATCTAGTATCGATGTAGGATGTCGTTGGTCAAAGGAGCATCTTAACCGCCATCATTACGTCACACGGGTTCGGGAGCCGTCGGCGTGTTTTCGGTACTCGATTCAAAAACCCATTTTTATTTTGATATAACTTTTGAATTATTGCGAAAAAAAAGAAAACAAAAACGGTTTTGTTATAAAACTTATATATGATCTCTCGATTTATCACAAAAAAAATATATTTTTTTCTTTATTCAAAACCTCAATTATTACAAACCATGGTGAACTAAAGGTGGTACCTGTGCGAAGCAAGAAAAGCTGGAACTGGAAAACTATCTTATCATAGGTAGTTTGACCTTGAGCACGCGTCATACGATTTGAGGGCTGGGGAACCATAAGTGCTAAATTTATGAATGAATGTTTCTGTTTTGGGGCACAGAGATGTGCCAAATAACAAATCATTGATCTATGAATGAGTTGCCCAGTCTATTAGGTAAGACATCAATGTTTTTAACAAATATATGCCTTACTGATTACCTTTTTTTCACTGTCAATAATTTCCATAATCTGATCCTTTAAGTACTTTGTGAAAACGTCAACTGTGATCATACATGCTTTCTTGATGGTTAGGATTTCAGGATCTTCTTTAGGACACATAATATAGGCTACAGATGCACTCATATCTATGGTCTAGAAAAATATTCAGATATGTCATAAGAAATTTTGCAATCATAATTTTGTTTTATAATGTATAACAACTTTATTGAAATTTACCTGAAAATCTTCTTTCTTCATAGCAGCTTTCCATGAATTTTGTTTTATAATGTATAACAACTTTATTGAAATTTACCTGAAAATCTTCTTTCTTCATAGCAGCTTTCCATGAATCAATGAGTGGTCCAGTATAGTTATCTTTCGAGAATACTCCTACAGATTTCCCTTGCTTACTTTCCTTAACTGCATCACATAGTTTCTTGAAATTAGTTTCATCACTGAAAAAAATTAATGAAATTGTGAATTTATATGTTCATTGGAGGTTGTATTGGATATTTTGACATTATACATTGATGCTGACAACAAAATGTAGAAGAGGAATAATATTAATACGCAGACAGCTGTTCCACGCTTATTAGCGATCATCAGTGCGCCATAGATCAATTGACGGAGGTAGAGAGCATCAGATTTTTCATGTCTACCAGACATGTGAAGCATGTGAGAGCAGGCGACAGAAAAGATCTGCCGGTGCGCCATCTGGTAACCGAAGGTAACGGCAAACCAAAAAAAAAACGCTGCTAAACAGCAGCAGACTTTTTGGGTACCAGATGGCGCACCGGCAGATCTTTTCTGTCGCCTGCTCTCACATGCTTCACATGTCTGGTAGACATGAAAAATCTCAAGGGCGTACCCAGGATTTCAGTTAGGGGGGGGCAGGGGGCTGCTTAGTGCTTATACCTGTTTCGAAAATTGACTTTTATTCATTAACTTTTATGATGACACAAAACAAATATTATAAGTACATAATAATTATACTATACATTATGTATAATATATAATATTATATATGTTTATTTTAATTTAACAGTAATCTTCTCGGATTTGCCGAAAATTTGTCTATGACAATCTTTTCAATAAACTCACTGTTGTCTTTTAAATAATTGCGATGTACGCTCATCAGACATAAACCCGTAAGCCTTTCTTCACCCATGGTGCTTCTTAGCCACGTTTTAACTCTTCGCAGCGTACTGAAGGACCGTTCTACGGTCGCCGTGGTGCATGGGATAGTGCTTAAAATAATTAATGCCTTTCTGACAGCAGGGTAAAAAATGTTCGCTTCTTTGAACAGATCAACTACTTCTATGTCCTTTAATTGATCATCTGATAAAGCCTTCGTCACCCATAAATTATGCCAAAGGTTCAGTTCCCCGGTGATATCCAGTTATAAAATTCTTGGAATGATTCTGCGTTTTTGTGTAGGTCTGCAATGCTGGTTTTTGTCATATACAAGGGATGTAGCCTGCTTAAAGCAAACGCCGGAGTATTTTCTTGGGAGAATCGAATATTCAATGATGAAATGAGTGAATCAATGTATGGTATTATCAGGGAACGCCGCCAATATTCGTTATCATTGTCTGATGGCGGATTACTTCTATGTGTTTGCTTATGAGCAAGACGTGGAACCGAAATTTCTATGTTCAAATCCATTGCAACAGCTCGTGCTTTTTGAAGTATTTCATTACTTATTCTATCAGGAAACTCGCGGTCATTTCTGAGAATGTCCTTGATATTTTTAATGTGTTTTCCTACCGAGATCATGTCGATCGATTTAGCTTGCAGTGCGTTAACTACTGGTTCTATAACTGCTGAATATTTGGCTATTGTTTGTAGAGAAACAATAAACACTGGTTTTGTAACGGCTGAATGCAACTGATATGCAGATTTTCTGGTGGCATAATTTCCCTCTACAGATAACGTTTCTAGAGATTTCACGAGCTCTGAAAAATGTTGAGAAAACTTTCTGATTGATTTATATTTTTCGGACCATCTCGTCTCACATAATCGTGATAGGTTTGGAGCGTAGTTTCGACGTGTAGTCGATTCTCTGAAAAACGTTATAACATCCTTTACAGTGGCGACAGTATTTCTAATTTCTGGCACTGCGTTCGCATCATTCACAACAAGGTTGAGTTTGTGACTTGAGCAATGAAAATATAAAGCACGAGGATATTTTTTTCTCAAAATGGCTTGTACGCCACCCTCTTTTCCTGCCATTGTAGAACAGCCATCGAATCCAAACCCTACGCAATCTTCTTTGGAGAGGTTAGAACTAATTAAGAAATTGTCAATTGCTTCGGCGATTGCGGAAGCATTTTGTGCTTTTAGTTCAACGAACCCTACAAATTCTTCTCTGATTTTACTTTTGCTTTCGTCGTAGAACCGCACGCCTATTGACAGCTGTTCTTTCCCAGATACGTCTGCTGTTTCATCAGCTAAGATTGAGTAAGCCATGGTCTTCCGAACCTCACTAATTACATTCTCCTGAATAACTTCGCCACATAAATTTATTAGTTCGTTTTGTATTCTTGGCGAAGTATAAATTGCATTTCGACGGCACTTTTCAAAGTGACTCTTTAATTTGTTGTCCCCTGAATCGATTCTCAACTTCAATAAATCTAATAAAACACCCTCATCTGCTTGTTTGCCCCTAAGAGGCATATCATGTGTACCGCAAAATACTATACAAGAAATAATTGATGACAATATTTGTCTGTTTTCATCGATTGCTTTTTGGTGTCCACTTTGCAGTTGGATGTCTACAGGAACATTTTCAAGAAAATTTTTTGCAGCATTTGTCGCCGTTTGGTGAAGGTTGGTCGTTGCATGCTTTCGGCAGTCTTCGTGCATATTTTTGAACTTTAAATATGGCCTGACCATAAACGATCCCAAAATTCCTCTCACAGTGCTAATGGGCGGAGGAAACAAAACACAATACTTACAAAGAGCACCTTTTAGTCGCTTGGAATATACTAGCCATGGTGAATATTGATCCAACCAAGCATGATTAAATTTTCTTTTTAAATGGCTTGCATCACTTTCAAAATCGTAGTTTCTGGGCGGGATCCAAGGATTTTGTAACAACTCCCTCTTCTTTTCCGTCGATAGCTGGGTAGCCAATCCAACATAACGACCCAGATCATTTTCATGACAGCCATCGTCCACTATAATTTCAGGATCGACGTTGACGTCATAAGTTTGTTGGGATGTCGATGGAGAAGAATAGTCGGCAACAGATATATTAAGAGGTTCTACTGAAGAATTTGACGCTTGTCCAATGTTAGCATGCAATGATATTGGCATTACATGAGTGGTTTTATCATGGTTGTCATTTTCATCGCTTCCACTGCTACTTTCCCGACCTTTTTTTCTTTTTTCGCGTGGCCTCCCTAAAAAATGGATACACAGAATTACCCTTACAGTGTTTAGGCGGGTTGCATAGGACGAAAATCAAAGATCAAGTTTCACATTCTCTTGCATATGGTTTGAACGCCAAATAATCAAAACTAGGTAAGTAATTTGAAATAATACACTTGTTGTGACGTTAGAGAAAAGGGATTTTGTTGTCGGTATGATCTTATTAATAAATCCAAAATATTGCAAGGATCTTTCTTTTATGTTTTTTTTTTTAACTTTTTTATCACAAAATATTCACAAATGTTATTTTAGCTATTATAACAAAACCACGTGTTGTAATTAATAAATTTAAATATTGTAAGTAATGCCTAAGATATACACTTACAAGAGAGTCATAGCCCCCCTTAAACAAATCAAATAATCATATTAAGTATGTACTTAAGTGTTTTGTTTTGACTCACCTCTTTCAAAGAATTTCCTGATATCCATTTGACGGAGTAATATTTCCAGTTGTTGCGCAGTAAACGTAAATCTCGTGTCTCCGCAACGAAACTATAAGACACTATCTATGGCGTATGAAATATTCGCTCGTATTCCACTCCGAACTGAATTGTATTCGAACTAAATTCACGTGCTCTGCCTTACGTTCCGCTTATATATTGAAAATATTCTCGCTCCCGAAATATGTAGAAAATACTCGAGCTCGACTCTATTTCCATCCTTGTCTTATAATACATGCTATCACTGTCTTTTCTTTCCGGAATAGTCCATGCTAGAATATTCTTCGTGGTATTGCTATTCAATACTAGATGTCTCTATTGACCGTATACAGTATACATTGAGCCTATTTCTTTTTACTGGAAAAAGTACTGCCGTCCGAAACTAGATGGCGTTAGATGTTATTTTCTTCCAATTATATTCAGCTTTAATCCTATATGGCTCTGATTGTCTCGTCGGAAGCGGAAACTACGAGATACCACGGTTTTGTGGGAGATTTAAATTATATTGCATCGCTAACAGTATACTAGAGTCTGTCTAGTGAGTCGCGGCACAGAAATAACCGCGGCAAATTTAAAAATAATTTAGTTGTAAGCACTGAATAGAATATGCTATGAAATTTGAGTTTGATACTTTCACTATTTTATTTTATGAACACTAAGAATCTTAAACTAAATCTGTACAGATATATACTACTTAAAATAATATGCAACATATTGAATATTATTTTATTTTAGCATAGCATTGAAAACAAAAATTATATAATAAAACCAAACTTGCATCAAAACCGTACTTAATTTTTATTTATTCTGTCTCGTAATCAAAATCAGATTCTAGAAATTAAATTATCGACTATAAATCATTACTGACACTTTCATTTGTTAGTGATAACTAACAAATAATAAAAACGAAATAAAGAAATAAATAAAGTGTATCAAAACTTGATCAAAACATTTTGCGTTTCGTTTGACGGCGGCTGAAGGTCGCCATATAAAATATTCTAATAAATACGTTGTGACACGACCGACACGACTCACTATACAGACTCTATATCGAATGTTGTAGAATATTTAACTATAGAAAATAAAGAACAAATCTGGCTGAAAAGATATTTTGTTTCCAACACTTCATTTTGCGCAGAGTAGGTAACACGTTTTTAATTTTTATTTGCCAAAAAAAATTACATTTATTTAATCTTCTAGGGGGGGGCAGCTGCCCCCCCCTGCCCCTACCTGGGTACGCCCTTGAAAAATCTGATGCTCTCTACCTCCGTCAATCGACCTATGGCGCACTGATGATCGCTAATAAGCGTGAAACAGCTGTCTGGGTACTGGTGGATTGTCGGAGATATAGAGCAACCCTCGTATATCGACTTTCATATGCAGCAGCATATAGAACCCGCGCTCCTCTGGTGGCCAAGCGGACGCGCCGTGGCGTTCCACCAAAAAGTCTACTGCTGTTTAGCGGCAGATCTTTTCTGTTGTCTGCTCAATAATATTAATGTTTCGGATGAATGAAAGGAGAGAGGCTTTCTGGTGATAAGAGCCACCAGTGCATAGGCCTACAAGTGGGTCCTACAAAACTTCTCCTTAGTCTAGTTCTCAGGTCCAACTCCCTCTCATATCTTTAGGTTCAAGAACCCTTGAACCCAGTACAGTCTGTGATGCCCAAGGGCGTCAGAGGGACATAGCGTGCACACGTCTAGACTCTTACCACCCCCATCACATACAAGTGACGTCTGATGGTGTTATGGCCAGATAGCAGGTCCACAAGTAACCTTAGCCAGCCCATATCCAATTAGACGGAGCTTGATAGAGATGTCGAGAAATTCCTTTTTAACTCAAGATGTAGTTTTGCAACCACACCTCCGTTTTCTCCAAACTCCAGCATACCTCGGCACCCAAGTGGCACCTGATATCTTGCTAAAATGTCATCCAAGATCTTTCTACACTGCAGAACAAGCCTTGATGTAAACCTACAAGCACTTAATGCTTTCAATGCTGCCTGACTTGCAGTGGCGGCTGGTGGTCATTGAAGACGACGGTTCACTAGCTGCCCCCACCCCTGAACCACGATGAAATTTTCTTTGCTCATTAAAATATATTTTGGATTTAAAAAGGTCGATATAAATGAGAAAGAGAATATGATAAACATTTTCATTCATATTTAGATCTGAACTAAAATGAAATCTTTTACGTTTAATGGTTTAAACATTTGAGAGCAGACAGAAAGAATTCTGCCGGTGCGCCATCTGGTACCCGAAGGTAACGGCAACCAAAGAAAGTCGCTGCCAGAACAGCAGCATACTTCTTGATGGAACGCCACGGCGCGGGTTCTATATGTCGCTGCATATTAAAGCCGTACATCGGTTTAAACATTGTTTAAGTCCATCCTTCTGTTTGTACTTGAAGCAAATTTGTCTATAGCAGCTTGATTCTTTGGAATTCCATCTAATTTTTTCCAATTTTTTGCTCTAACTTGCAGAGATAAAATTGTGTCGTAACAACTCCACCATAAAACGGTTTATATTCAACAATATACTAATTCGAATAGTTATTAAAACATTAAACCCTGCGAACGACACTGAGATTACTTGAAAAGCAGACAACGGGAGCACAAGAAAATTGTGCGCCTCATCCTATTAGAATTTGCGATACTCCCTTTCCCCGCTGGTAGGGATACATACCCAGAATATGGGTAAGCCCCTTCACTACCGTACGTGCGATTGCCGAATGGCAGCTGGATAGTCGGCTCTAATCGGATCACATGCCGAAGAGTGCCAGAGAACCCTAATTGCCATTAGCGTACAACAAAAAATTAGGGAGGTTTAAGCATGATAATAAATAAATTTTATTTTTTTTTAATTTATTGGGGGTGCTCGTTCTCATGTGCTCTCATGGACGAGCCGCCTCTGCGTGACTGTCAGAGCAGATAGTAATCCGCCTTCTACGCCCCTGAATTTCGTGAATACGTAAGGTACAAGGTAAAATTCGGTAAGTGATCCATCTGTATACAAGACTGACCCTCCCTCCTCGACAGGCCACCTGTCGCTTGACCTCCACTCGTCCCATGTAGGAAACCTCACTGTAAATTTGCAATCGAAGCAATATGCAGGCGAATCCGTTTGCAGTCCTGAAAAGATGACAAGAGTATCCCCTGCCAGGATTCACAAAGAACCAACTGCCCTAGCTCCACAGTATGAACGCAGACGCCTTTGCCTCCCCCTGAACTACCAAGTAGAGGGAGATTCAGCAGTGCTTCTAGTGCATTCAACAGAGTCGTGCATACTATACTTGTTGTACTACATCAGCCAAGCATTGATTTTATTAAGTTAATGTGTTAATGTTTCATTGAAGTTCACCTAAACACAACAGGGATTTTTTTAAACCACAAGGGTGTAGAAATGCAATAGATAATGGATCCTCAGTCAAAAACAGAGCTGTCACAAGTACTAGTAAATAGTATTTCAAATACCAATTACCAATTACCAGAGTCGCATGCGTCAAAGTACAAATACCAAGTAATTTTATTTTTGAAAGGACTTCAAGTATCAAATACTTTAATTTGGTACTTGATTTTTCAAATAAAGTAATTCAAATACGATACTAATATTTCAAGTACTTAAAAAAGTAGTTCAAATACCATACTAATACTTGAATTACTTGATATAGTATTTCAAATACGGCGATGTATTTCATAATTATTGTTGAGTAATAAAAAGTACCTTATGAATGGAAAAACGGTATACATTTCAATAAAAATAGAAACTGATTGATGAAAACCACAGGATAAGTTTCAGAAATTACCTAGAAACGGCAATACGTTCCCAATTTTTGAATATACGCTTTTTCAAAAATGCTAATAAATAAGTAGAAGAGATAAGTAATAAAAGGTACAGTCGGCGCGGCGTCGTCGCGAGTCGTCGCCTATGCCATGCAAATGAAGGTGTTTAACATTAACAGATCCATCAAATAATTTGAATTGTCAGCATACAAAGCGCCGCTTTTCTAGCATTTTTCTGGCATACATAATGAATAAAAAGCATATCCACTTGTTTGATTCTTGCATACATTCATTCACAGAACTCGTGAAAAGTATAACAGAAATACCAAGCAATGACAACAATTCAAATTCATTCATCAAGCGAATCCAAATGTCAATCCGAATGTGTGAAAAAATATATAGGGTGTCATTGAAAATTCAGAGCCTAACCTCACTTCCGGCTAAACCAAAATAAGCATACATTTGTTTTCTCATGGCTATTGTGCATCTCCGTTAACCATATAATTCTCCAAAATTTCAAACCTCCATCTAGGATTGTAAAAGAAGGGAGCTCTGTATAACGATTCCTTTGCCACCCGGTATATGAATTTTTTCATAAAGAGATGCTTGAGAAAAATTACCTTTTTACATCTGCAATTCGTAACCACCACGACAAAGTACAGAGTTTTAAAGATTGTTATTATAATGGCAATAAATTCACAGCTCATATTCACAGATTATTTTAACCTCAATCAACATCAACAACGCATTTTGTTGAACGCAACAAGACGAACTGATACTTTGTGATTGTGTCGATTGTGATGAGACTGTCCTGTAGAGTCAGAGTGTCGCGTAGACTATCCTATGTGTACGACAGAGACAGAGCGCAAGGCGACGCGATGCGTAATGTTGATTTGTCCATACTTGTCTAGACTTGAGCATTTAATGCTTGAAATGTGTATTTCAAGTATTTTTATATTTTCATCGAGCTATACTAATATGTATTTCTTACTCACTTTAGTATTTCGAGTATAAATGTATAAATACTTCTTATAGCATTTGAGAAATAACATTAATTTGAAATACAGTACTTGAAATACCAGAAAGTAATTGAAATAAATTTTTCGAGTACTTTACCTCTTTAGTATTTCAAATAAAAATGCCCGGTATTTGAAATATATTTCTTGTGCTACAAGTACCAAATACAAATACTTCTTAGAGAGTATTTGGGGAATCAAGTACAAATATCACAAAAACAATGTATTTGAAGTACAATACTTCAAATACCAGAAAGTAATTGAAATACATTTTTCAAGTACTTTACTTGAAGTAATGACAGCTCTGGTCAAAAACCCTACCAGTTTACAGTCATTTTTTGCTCAATTTGATAGCATTTGTTCTGTTGAAAGCAACTCATAGCTGGACCACACCTCTCTCAATTTATAATTATTGCATATGACAGTTCTTTGTGCAAAGTTAAACAATTTAAACCATTACTTCTTAGCTATAGACTTTCTTAAAATCCGTAATATCTATAAATTCATTGAGATTCAACATGTACTTATTTTATAAATAAAAAAATTCAATACTGCTTACCTGTCTTTATCTCTGACAAGCAGGCCTAATGGTGTATGATTTTCATCTTTGCTATCTGCCTGCCGCAAGAAATCAATTTTCTTTTTACTGGCCAAGAAGTAAGCCTTCTTTTCTGTGAGAACCATGATGGTATCTGTGAGCTCATAGCCAAAGAGCCAGGTTTGAAGGGCACCCGATTTACTGTAAGAATGAACAAATAATAATTATAATTACCATGTTGCATCTAAACATGCTGGTTTTGAGTTGTTTTGATAATTTGCATTTTAACGTTGGTAAAATGCAAATGGGCTCAGAGTTACAGAGAATAATCATACCATATTATTTTGTCCTTGTATGCCCTATGAAAAGGAATTTAAAGTGAATGAAATTAAATGAAGGCTAGCTATCAAACAGTTTGAAAAAAGAAGTGAAAATGACCACAATGCATTACAGGCAGTTGCCTACTTAGTTAAACACATTTATTATTATTCTTATTATGTATTTGTACTATCTATACAATATGAATAAGTAAATTAAAAACGTATTGTATACTAGTTATTTTAATGAAGTTTCTAAAACTTACCTTTGGAACAGACATTATTTATGTGGCCTTAATCAAAGTACGAAATTTTGACAAATTAATTTTGAACAATATGGTTTGACAGATGATCCAAGAAGTTAGTTAACAAAAAAATAAACTTATTTCTGGAACAACTATCAAACAAAGTCTTTCGAAATTGATTTTTGTCGAATTTTTAACAATATTTTTACTTATTATGTTTGAAACAGATCTTATTTATGTGGCCTTTATCAAAGTCGAAAATTTGACACAAGTTAATTTTGAATGACATGGTTTGATAGATGATCCAAGAAGTTAGTTAACAAAAACCCCAATGGAGAAGTATCCTAAAAAATAAAATTTGGAAAATTCATTATTATCTGATAGTCTATTTCTTCACTTGAAGAATGTCGAAAAAATCATCTGAATATTCCAAAAAACGGCAGTTATTCAATTTTATATTTGCGTAAAGCGACCGCGGCGGTGAATTGTCGTATGACGTCACATGTCTTGAATCATTCGCTGCAGCCACAGTCGGGAGCCGGGACTCCGCTATGCATACGCTGCGCTGTACGGTGTGCGACATTTAGACTTTAGTGGAACGGCGGAGTGTTTGTTGTAACGGGCAGATGCCAGTATATTTTTGAAGTATGGAGGAAGGTTACGTTCGTGGTGATTCTAGTAATCTTCCTAAAGTGGATCTCGACATAATTATGAACTACATAACGGAAATCCACACAACTCATTTCCGTCGGTCTATCCGTCTGTCGGTCTGTCTGTACGCGTTTTTCTAGCCACGTAATCTCAGTAACCACTGCATGGATTGTTATGAAATTTGGGCAGCGATATGCTGTGGGGGTAGTAGTAGGTAATGTGCCTATAAGTTTGAAAATCGGTGCATGGGCGGTGGAGTAATTAGCAAAAAACCAAAAATTTTAAATATTCCTCAAACTTTGTTTTTAGACGTTTTAGAGGTTCCTGATCGTTTTCTACTTTTTTTGGGTATAGAGGTGATATTGGGTGGGGGGTTGTAAAACTGCAAAATTATTGTATTCATAACAGACCGTCCACTAACCTGTGAAAGAAAGGACTAGCGTCATAATACACTTTTTTAGGTGCATCCGAACATTATACATGCGAGAGTATTGCTTCTGATCAATCTGTATGGTGTAACTAGGAAACTATTAGTTTGATTTCAATTAAATTTTCACACAGTATTACTACCGCTGCGGGGATGGAAAATCTTTATGATTTTTGGAAATCGTGTCAGCGGCAGCGCAGCAATAATAGAAAAACTAAAAATATAGAAACAGCTCAAACTTCGTTTTTAGGCGTTTTAGGGATTTCGTGATCATTTTCTACTTTTTTGGGTCAGTTTTCTGGCACAAATTAATATTAGGTTTTTAAAATAGGTGGTGTTGGAGTTTGAGAATATTTCGTAAATGGTATGTAAAAGTATGAGCTTCAGCCTAATATTTATTTGTGCGGCAATACTGATGATTCTTTCCATCGCAGTTTACAATTCAGTCGCATTGGAAATTTCAATGAAAGTTATCTAAACATGGTTACTTCTAGGGAACAAATGATACCTTCCTCACGTTAAACATATTGAGAACTCATTTTATTGATAGTCGCATTGATGCACCAAAACAGAAAAAAGTTTTGATTCAACTGTAGTTGAATTTGGATTTCTCGCCTTAAAACCCCCCTATACGTAATTGTTGATTGATGTGCTATTTTATTGTGAAATAATTCAGAAAAAATGAAAATAAAAGTGAAACTTTGACACCCGGATCTTGAAAATTAAGCATTTTAAGGCTTTAGGTTTGTATCTCGATGGTAGTGTTCAACGGGACTTAGCGGACCTAAGCGCTTGAGGGCGCTTTGCGCTAACTAACCGATGAACGACAAGCTGTCAAAAAGCGCCAGTCAGCTTGGTTAGCGCTTTAAAAAAGCACTGTTTGGTTAGCGAAGTGGCAAAAAACTGGAAAAAAATTATTTGTAGTTCTGAAAGAAGCAGTTACCTTTGTATAGTGTCAATTTAATATCAGGTTTTGTGATTATATAACCTAGATTTTTGACAATACAAATGATAAATATTAAAATATGGAGATGGATATGACAGTTTTATCACGCCAAAGAGAAGGTCGTTCAACGGTCACACTTAGCGCCTGCAAGCACTTCCACGCTAGCGCATTTGCGCTAGGTCCCGTTGAACACACCCAATGTTTATAAAAATGTGAGGTCTATCACCTGTCAAGTATTGTCAGTCGGTTATTCAGACACCCTCTATGAGCTTTTAATTTGAGTCATAAATAACGTTTCAGAGGGGGGGTCCGGACCCCCTGGACCCCCCTAAATATGTGCCTGAACATGATCAATAAAGCTATCTATCTATCTATTCAATGTATGCTACAGAAGACTAAAAAAAAATTGAATATTGTTTTTCAGACGAAACAGATGAAAGCCCAACTTTGTCTTCTCATATCCCACTTTGTTTTGGAGGAAAAAAATAAAAACCACTTCATAGTCCATCCAAAAAGTGGAGCTATGAAATGAAATGGTTTTTATTTATTTGTTCCAAAACCAAGTGCGATATGAAGAAACATTAAAAGAAAAAACATGTGTTTTTATCTGTTTAATGTGAAAAGCAGCATTTAATTTTTTTATGGTCAGTGGCGTACCTACATCTTTTTGCTAATATTTGTGTGGTACTGCCCCCCGTACCGCCACTGGAAAAGATAATTATCCTCTGGTCAGTGGTGACTTAGATTCTTAATGCAGTGAAAAACAGTGACAAATTTAAAAAAAGATACAGGAAGTCAAAGTTTCGTTTTATTTTGTTTTTTTTTCAATTATTCTGCAATAAAATGGAACAACAATCTAAAGTTATGTATCAGGGAGTTTTTTAAGGCGAGGAATCCAAATTCAGCCTCAGTTTTGCAAAGATGATTAGGGTGTGCCACTTATGGCACATCAAACTCTTTCAAATTGACAAAGCTTTTTTCCTGTTTGGTGCATCAACGTAATTATTAAAAAAATAGTTTCCTCAATATGTGTTACGTAAAAAAGGTATACTTTGTGTAAGTCTCTAGAGGTAGCCATTTTCAAGATAACCTTTATTGAAATATTTGAAAACTGTGATCGAATGAATTATCGACATTTTCGCATGAATTAATATTAGGTAGATCAAAAAACATGTTTCAAATATATCTGATTTTTAAAATAGGTGGTGTTAAAGTTTAAGAATATTTCGAATATAGTATGTAAAAGTATGAGCCGAGGCCTAATACTCATTCGTGCAGAAATACCGATAATTCTTTTGATCGCAATTTACAATTCAGTCACATTGGAAACTTCTATGAAGGTTATCTCGAAAACAGTTACCTCTAGGGACTGAAACAAATTATGTCTTTTTCACATAAAACATATCGAGGAAACAATTTTTTAGATACTCACATTGATGCATCAAACTGGAAAAAATTTTTGATAATTTAAATGAGTTCAATGTGCTTTAGGTGGCACCCCCTATTCATGATAGCAAAACTGTGGTTGAATTTGGATTTCTCGCCTTAAAAGCTCTCCAATACCCAATTTTAGATTGTTGTGCCATTTTATTGTGAAATAATTGAGAAAAAAACAAAATAAAAGCACAAATTTGACACCCTGTATCTACAAGATTAAGCATTTTAAGGCTACATGTTCCTATCTCAATGTTCATAAAAATGTGAGGTCTATCACCTGTCAAGGATTATCGGTTGATTATCCATATGAGCTATTTGAATTTGAGCCATAAATAAGCCCTTGAAATTATGGTGTATCTTTAATTAACACCCTGTATATGTATTCGTCATTATTTCCACAATGCACATGACAGGCTCAATATTTGCAGATGATTCCTTGACATTTAAACAGCTAACATCTAACCTGTATTTTTAACATACATGACAACAATAACAAACAAATCACTAACACTATATGTTACACCCTTTGTAGTCGTTAAGTTTTTTCACATTTTTCTAAATTTTCTAATATTCTGTATAATTTTCTTTAGATTTCTTCCCATAAGAATCTTCTACGATGTAACAGAAAACTAATAAAAAAATATAGATGAAATTGGTAAAGCCATTCGCATGTGATGCCGTGACCAAGGGAAATCGAGATTGATTTTTATATATAGAGATGTCATAATGAAACTCAAGCTAGATGGCTGGGTAGCGGCAAATAAACAGCGAAGTGTACTCTTAAAACTCTATTTCCAAGCTTTCGGGATCATTAGATCCCTTCTTCAGGGCTACGAAGACAATTTAGCAATCAGCAACATTAGAAAAAGTTAAGATTGAAAAGTTTTTACTTACAAAAGTTTGTGAAGATGTTGCTGGAAGATGTTATAAAACAAGTCAAAAGAGCAAGTAACAACACATATCTTGCATGAAGCATGTTATACAGACATAGAATGTCATAATGTATAAGAATGTTTCTTTTGCGCTCCTTTACTCTCATTCTTTCATCTTTTTACTGATGATGATGTGTGAGACTTGATAGAATAAACTGGATACTGGCTATTAAAAAGGTCTATTCAGGCACAGGATATTACAAAATGAATACTATAAGCTTTTTATGCAAAATATGTCATCACTACAGAACCATTACAAAATTTTGAAGAAATTAATTATTTATATGGTATGGTGGTATTTAAATACCACCTGTTGTACAAAAAAATGTGTGGTAACTCAAAAAGCAACATTTTTTGTAATATAGATTGCTCTTCCATATGCATCAAATAAGAAAATTTTCAACATGTGAGAGCTACTGCTTGAATATAGCACTATTGTAATAAAAATGTAATGAAAATACATCTTGGCTGAAAGCACCTCAGAATGTGTTTTGGGACACTAGATAATTCCAAACACACTGTAAAGGGATTAGAATTGATAATCATTAGTCAATCCCTCTATATATTCACCAAAATTAAAATTGGATTATAGATGGCTAAATCAAAATAACTCATTCATGAAATGAGTTTGATGTCCAATTGGGAAGTATACAAATGTAGACAAACTCACAATTAACATCTACTGTAAAATTATGGCTCAACCCCCGTATTTTAAATGGTTTGCAAACCTTTAGAACAATGGGTACCAAGGGCTTGATCCAGCCCATATTTTTATGGCTTTCAAATGATACTTGTGCCATAATGTGATGTAAAGTAAATCTTGTTAGACGCAGAGGGGATGCTACATTACCTGTAAAGGATATCATCGTCTTTTCCGACTGCCGTAACCAGGGCGTCAGCTTTGGATAGGCCGTTCTCACCTTCCGGCTGCAACCATGCGGTATAAAGACGTTTAAGACGTCGGTGGAATGTCTCCTTATCAAGATTAATGTTCGCCATTTCTTCTAAAACGGCTTCACGAGCTGATTTTTAAGCGAACACCATCACACAATTGCTAAACGTCCAGAACCGGTAGATGAAAAAATGAGAAAAGGAAAATCGCGCAAATCTGCCAAAGCCCCGCGCCAAATGTCGGTGGCTGTCAATGCTGTCACTTGTCAAGCAGGAAGCAGCAAGTGGGAAGGAATCAGGGATGCCAAATTGTGCAAAATGTTGGAATTACTGTGCTATATTAGTAATATTACCCCCATTTAAGTCCAGCCAATACACATTTATTGAACCAAAATCAAACTACTAAGTGTGATCAGCCCTACTAAATCATTTGTGTTGTGTTGATGTTTGGGTTGAGCATAATTTCCTCAGATTCTATAATAGTAAACCTGGCAACATATATCTTTGATCACTGGAAGCTAGGGCTAGGGATGTTACGGAACGGTTTGTTCGTACTTAGTGTAATCTGTACCTGTTCCAACTTTGTACTATTATTTCAGGTGTTCAATATGTTCCGCCTTTCTTTCCGTTTTCTTGGAACTGGAGTATATCACCTTTTAATGTCTCTATATTTCATTTTTCATTTCATATACTCTGTTTAAACTAAATTTATATATTTTATTTATACTGCGATTAAAATACTTTTCTTTCACTGAACTTCAAGCAGTTAGATTTTAATAGAAATAATTACTAGCGGATTTGTTAACGATGAAAGTTCAGGTGTCATACTACTGGATATTGCAAAAGCCTTTGATAAAGTCTGGCATCATGGTTTAATATATAAACTTATTCAATTTCAATGTCCATTTTTGTTAGTAAAACTTCTGAAATCCTTCCTTGAGGGTAGGAAGTTCAGAATTAAAATTGAAACATGATTCTCTTCACAATGCAGTGTCCAAGCTGGTGTACCTCAAGGCTGTGTTTTAGCTCCGACATTATAATATAATAATTATATCCTGATGCGGATATTCCTCATATACCCAACACGGAGATACTATTGTGTATGCTGATGACACAGCATTGGTGGTCAGATAACATTCTAATCGTGAGACTGGTGACTGGCTCCAAGAAGCTGTGGATCAGCTTTACGATTGGTGTCTTCGATGGAAAATCAGATTGAATGCTGGGGAAACGCAGGCTGTTTTAGTGACTAAACGACGACAACCGTTACCTACCGAAATTACTATTTGTGGAGAATGGATTCTATATTCCATGGGCACCCAAAGCAAAATATTTTGGATTGACGATTGATAAAACTCTAACTCGGAAACCTTACATGCATAGACTCAATCAGGACTAAAACCATGATTATTTTTCAAAATCTATATCCTATGCTAAAGGGAACAACCAAACTCAGTCTAAGTAACAAGTTATTGTTGTATCCATCGATAATACGTCCAACTATAACTTACGCATGTGCTGCGTGGTGTTTTGCAGCTAAAACGCACATTAAAAAATTGCAAATGATACAAAAAAAAAATTCTTAGAATAATTTTGAATGCACCTTGGTACGTTTCTAATTCAACCATACATAGAGATCTTGATATTCCTTTCTTGTCAAATTTTATTAAACAAATTGCAAGTAAAAGTTATGAACGCGCAATATTTCCTTCAAATCCTCTGATAAGGGCTGCAGTGTCATATGAGCCTGCATCCATACGAAAACACAAAAGAGCCAGATTGGCACTTCTATAGCACCTATTTTTACTGTATTTTTAATTTCTATATTCTATCTTCAAATTTCAATACATGAATCTATTTCTATAAAAATTTTTTGTCACAAACTATCTTTCAGAATGTTTGTTTAAAACATTTTTCGAAGAGACTCGTTCTTTTGCCAGTTAAAACATCAGTAATTTTTGGGCAAAAGGCCTTTGGCCTACTCGGATGATTCACAGAAGTCAAGTCAAGTCAAAAAATATTTTTTAACAAATTTACAGGTGACGTTTATATTGTCAAACCAAGGGGGGGGTATTTATCTAGGGTCATACCTTCTCATAATGAAAGCACCTTATTGCAACCGAATTTTGATATACGATATTTGTCTATATTTTTTAACTGTTTATAGAATAAAATTGATCAGGTATTTTCATATGTATATACAACTAATAAAAAATATAACGAGTTTATTAGCAAAAATATTAATGAATGCTGTACAATCTGCATATATTTTTTATAGTTTGTATGGAATGAAAACTGGCAACTGTGCCTTATTATGGCTACAATGAGTAATTAACGCGCTAAGGATTTGTATTCCCATCTCGATTGTGTGCAAGACTATAAATATCTATAAATATCTTTGTCCGTACTGTGTGCTTTGCGATGCTTGGACATATGGAATAGGTACCTATTATTGTTTATAAGTACGTGGAACGGGCAATAGGTACCTGTTCCAACGTACTAGGTCCACTTAAATCATAACACCTCTAATAAAACGCTGAATCAGATCCAGTTCCATTAGGTAAGGACATCTCTAGTTCTCTACTCAAGCTGTCAATAAGCAAATCTGTCAAGGGTGTCAGGTCAGGTCAGGACTGTCAAGTCGTCAAGTGTCAAAGTAATTTCAATGGAGGCCATTGGCAGGTGATTATTTTTAAAATTTGTCTCCTAATTTAGCACAGCATTTCCCTCATGGTCACTATTTTCAGTTAGCTACTACAAACTATTTTCTGAGGACATCGAGGCGTTGAAGATGCATCCCGTTTGACACGTGCACCATTACAACCTAACCTCAAAATATGACATCTATTCCGGTTGCTGGTAAGAAAACACCTGGAAAATAAATTTTAGCTCAATTTAATGAATCTATTTTAAGCCCGTAGCTCATCTGGAGTTCGTCTGTTCCGGGGCCCTCCAAGTTTTGGCGATGATGAAGGGTTTTCACCTGTACAAAGCAAGAGCTGTAAAGCTGTTTTGTTTAGTCCAGATGGGAAGTACTTTGCCTATGTGAATAACCAAAGGTAAATCAAACTACTCTTTATCTAGTAATTAAGGGAAACGAAGGATGTATCATTATTGGAAAATTATCAGCATTTTAAAAAAAATAAACTAGTTTGCGCTACTAAATCATCATTCTGTTGTATGGTTGGATACTTTGGACATTAAAGGTAGACAGAAATAGCATTTAACCCTTTGGTATAGGACAGTGTTACAAATGTCAATAGCCAGTGTCTCTTATTCAATTAAATAAACACATTATTGGATTAGAATTCTAGTAAACTTTTAATAACTGTTTATAAAATGTCAGATGTTAGAGCTAGCCTGTACAGGTAACTCTTATTACCATGACTGCTTTGTTACTCTTATCAAGACAAACCAACATTTTTGTTTGCCAACTGGCAGCCTGTAACAAAATTTTCATCATACTACTATGGTTGCTTAGCTTACTTTGCTACAAAATTGTCATTCTTTACATGGTATCCCAACTATATATTTGCATGGTAGCACACAAAATGGCATCATTGTCTTCACAAAACATTACTGCATAAAAATGATATTGATATACTTATTGAAAAATATTTGAATATACATTAAAGGGGTGATGCAGTATTATTTCTTACATTTTTTTTTCTTACATGGATGAGTTTGCCCACAATCCATATCAACCAACATTTTGACATCAAAAAATGTTGTCACTGTCATCCTTATCACATGCACTCTGCTTTAAAGATAGTACATAACAATGACAACATTTTTTTTAACATTGAGAAAAAAATCATCTGTGTGCTAGCTTATATTCATGTTATAGCCATTCTTACCTGTATTTTGATGTGTCTTATATCTTTGGATGAAATATACTATCTATCTATCATTTTAAAATTTTGACATTGGAATTTCTGATTTGCATTATTTTAAAAATGTATAATCAATAAATCCTTCTTAGTTATTTAGGAGCAAGAATCAAAAAATAGTACTTTGTATTTTCATTGCTTATTTATTTTTGTTCAATGAGACAGTTACAATTTTTTAAATCATTATTCCTGATACTCCTAAACAGTATGAGAATAACAGCAAAAAACATTTGTAATTATGTCCATAAAGAAAAAATAGAGCTCTTCAAAGTTTAAATAGTCATGTGTAAAACCCCTGTGACATCATGCTACACCAGCATGATTTCTACAAAAATTGATTAAACAACTGCTGTTTATTGAGATTATAACATAATTTTTTTGACCCTCTTCAAGTTAAGAAATAAACTATCAACAAAAAATAATTTTTCAAATTTTACTTTTTAGGAAACTTCCTCTTTGAATATTTGCCACAATACCACGCACATATTGCTAGAGATGTTATAGGCTTTCTATTCAAGTTGTAACATCTTTTCAGTTCTACCCAGTTATGATCATATGTTTCATTATGTTTCAGTGGCCTCTAATAAAAAAATAAATATAAAAGATCTTTCACTTTGATAAAGGCCACAGATGTGGTTGAAACATCAGTAAATTTGATAATGATGTGATTTTTTATTAAATCCAATGGAACAAAAAAAACTACATATGTTTTCGTTATTACCTTACCCAGTCCCATCTATTTTTCTAACAGATGTATGGAATAATAGTGTTGTTCATTATTAATAGTGTTTTATTCTAAGGGGAACCCTTAGTTTATATACAGTATATATTATACATAGAATGATAGAATAGTATAATTTTTTTTAAATAAAAAACACATTTCCAAAGCTTTAGTAAATAAAAAGCCACATTTGTTTATATGTAAGCCAGAATAATAGCTACAACTTCATAATCTAAAACCCTATAACCTGATTCAAAAATTTTCTAAATAGACAAAAAAACTGAACTAAAATACTAGTTTCACAAGGGTATCTTCAATGGTTTAATTTTGCAATGTCATGAATTTGCCCACAGAAGAACACCCAGGAAATTTGTTATTAGTAACCCCAAATCCATGTCTAATTGGGTAAAGAAATCTATTTTGGGATTCAGTTTTTTAATATGATGATTTATTGATATGCATGATGACATAACAGACTGGACTGAACTCAGACTGATAAAAATCAAAGGTCAGAAAACAAGTGTATGAACATAAGTTTGAATAGCTTGATGGCTAAACTTCACCACTTCGTAAACCATTTCAAATGAAGACCTTTTAATATTATTATTAAACATATAGAGGAAACTAATAACAGATACATAACATATTTAAATATTTAAAAAAGGTCTAAAACATGTTCTCTCAACATCTTTTTAAAGTTTGTTAGTGTCACAGCTGGAAGGTGTTTAAATTCACTCACAGATTTATGGAATAATGATATTGTAGTATTTTGACTGTTAGTTTTGTATATGTTATCATTAATATTTCTTGTGCTGTATGAGTGATCTTGTTCATTATTAATCAAGACAAGACAATGCTTTATTTTTGAACAAATACTATATCTAGAACAATACACATCAAAATCATCAGTGATTACAAAAAAGTAGTTCTATAATAGCTTCTTTTCATGTCCACTACGAAATCAAGTGAAAGCTTTCAAACAATTTAAAAAAATTTGACACTAATAACATACTATAACATCAAACAAAAGATAACATACTCAGAACACTGGAATAACACAAAACAATAGAATTTAAAAATCACCAAAACAATAGCCAGTTGATAAAAACTGTAACATAGTGAGTCTCACATTATTCTGTTGCGGAGGCCTCTGCAATTTATTGTATATGGTTCCATGTTTAGAAAAAACCCTTAACCCTACATTTGAACTCCCTCCCAGGTGTTATGTATTTGCATAACAAACACACTTTCATCATTTGCACTGTCTCCCCAGAAGATTATGCGAAACCTGAGAATCAAATGAAAGTTGAATCTATTGAAATCCTATCTGTCTTTTGTGTATAAAATTAATGATTCAATCAAATGTGTATTTAATTAATTATTTTAATTGTAAATAATTGTTATTTCAGTATAAAAATTGTCCACACTGAAGACTGGAAAGATGTAGCTACAATAGAAGAAACTAAAGCTTATCACATAGCCTTCTCACCAAAGGGCACATTTTTGATGAGCTGGGAGCCTTTTACTGTTAGCAATGCTAACCCTCAAGGCACACCAAATCTACGTGTCTACAAGAGTGAAAATGGAGAGCTTGTCAAGACTTTTGTGCACAAAAAACAAGGTTCATTTTTTATATATTAATGTAGTATATATGCCACAAATGTTTTCCAAACTATAGTGCACCTTGATTTAAACTGTTTTGCTTATTTTAAATTTTAACATAGTTGGGTGAACAATAAATAGTCTAAAATGATAAAAAAGAACCTTTAAACCTTCTAAATATAGTGTTGTCTAATAAGCGTGTGGTTTACTCTAGCGACCTTACCGTTTAAATTAGAAGAAAATGTTCTAATAAAAAACGTTTCTTTTCAAATTGTCTACTTATAGAAAATAATTTTAAAGATGGCGGACATCCTGATATACCGAAAGTAGGCATCGACTACGACTTATTTTAAATAGACACCCCGTGTTTATGTCAACCAAGCCTAGTTTCGGAGTTATTCAGTAATCTTTAGAAAATTTGACGCCTGTAGCACTTTACAAAAAATGTTAATATCTCTGAAACGAAGCACAGCGCAAAGATGTGGTTTTCAGTTTTGAAAAGAGCAAGAAATGGACTGGTGTTTCAGTTTTCAGTTGAATCTTAATTTTAAAGGCATGCATAGACTAGTTATTTTCAAATTTGAAAAATTTAAAATGTGAAAAACTTTTTTTTCAAATGGGATGTTATAAGATTTAATTAATTAAATTCTCTTTCACTTTTATCTCTATGTATATGTGGTTCTATCTTTGATGGTTTTTTAAACTGACTATTAACATCTTCTAAATGAAAATTTGGTGTCCAAAACGAAATAATTTGGTGTAAGTTAACAATTGTTTCGTCTGTGAGCCACGCCACCTACGATTTTTCCAATTTATACTCGCGCCATTACGGAATAATTACAAAATCGTAAATACCTTGAAAACCATCAAAAATAGAACCACGTATGCCGAGATAAAACTGAAAGATAATTTAATTTCGCATCAACTGATGTGAAACTTAGCATACCATCCCATTTGAAAAAAAGTGTTTCACGTTTTAAACTTTTCAATTTAAAGGTTGCTAGTACATTGATTTAATGTGCTTTGAAACAATGAACTTACTAAAACACAATTACGTTTATTGCTATTTCCAAAACCGAAAACTGCATATTTTAGTCGTGCTTATTTTCCTAGAAATTAACATTTTTTGTATAGTTGTACAAACGTCAAATTTTCTAAAGATTGCTGAACAACTCCGAAAATAGGCTTTGTAGACATAAACAATGGTTCATAAACTGGACTTGAAAATTGATGCTGAATTCAAAAATGCAATAACTTACAGGATGTTCTATTTAAAATATATATACTTCTGGTATATCCAGATGTCCGCCATCTTTGAAATTATTTTCTACAAGTAGGTCATTTGAAAAGAAACGTTTTTATTCGGAACATTTTCTTTTAATTTAAGTGTTGAAGTTGAAGTGTTCTGATTAGCTAGCTTATTTTAGATGATGCAATCTCGTTGTTAACTTTCATGATACAAATAAAATTGTATTAACCGTCTTTCTTTGATGGCGTTACGCAAACATTTATAACAATCAAATTTAATATTTTAACTCATTTATATGGTTTTCATAAATCAACCACAAAATTAAAAAATAATATTTGTTTTCAATCAAGCTAACTGGGAACCACAATGGAGTGCTGATGAAAAACTGTTCGTAAGGATTGTCAACACTGATGTGGTGTTCCATGAAGATCTCAATTTTGACAAGGTGGCAGCCAGAATAAACAGTTACAAAGTTGCTTCCTACAAATTATCGCCAAATGTGGGAACATACTTTGTCCTTTGTCATACACCTGGAAGTCCTGGTCAACCATCATTTGGGAGGTAAAGGTAGAATCTAAGAAGATTGCTTTCTTAGGTTTATGTTAAAACTGTATTTTGGACACCAGTTCCAAAAGCTTGCACAACTTCAAATTTGTGCTTTTTGAAAATTTCAGATGTAATGCAAAACTTCAAATTTGTGCTTTTAGAAAGTTTCAAATGTTATGGATTCATTATTTGTTGTTTAACACTTTGTAAAATATCTTGCAAACAGATGTCACCATTATACATTATCTTTGTTACAAAAATATAACGATTTTTTTGATAGTCACATTGCATCATGCATCAAATCAGAAAAAAGTTTTGATCATTTAAATAAGTTCAATGTAGGTGGCGCCCTCTATTCATGATAGCAAAACCGTCGTCGAATTTGGATTTCTCGACTTAAAAATACGTGATTTTAGATCGTTGTGCCGTTGTGTGTTGCGGAATAATTGAGCAAAAACGAAAATAAAAGTAAAACTTTGACATCCTCTATCGTGAGAACTAAGCATTTTAAGGCTTCATGTTAACATCTCAACAGGCCTTTACGGAGATAGTGATTTGGATCCGGATCGATCAGTATCATGTCAAACAGCTGTCAGATGGGATTTATGATTCTATGGATTCAACGGACATCGAACAACGAAAAAGTTGGTTTAAGAACAAGCAACAGATGGTAAAGAAAAATAGCTACTGGCCTACTGATCTGTGTACAAAGCGGTCGCGGGAGGGTCCTACTATAGTGCGCCCCTAGCGTAATCTATCAGAACTAATATTGTACTGATGAGGTTATGTTTGGCTATGTTAATTTATTCGATTTTATTCATTCTTGCACTTCTAGTGTTCTTTAAGAATGTTTGTTTTTGAAACCGTAACCATGAATATGGAAAATGTTACTTTACTAATTTGTAACAAAAGATCTAGTAAAACGTCCAATGGATACAAACATATGAGACTCACGAGGGCTGCTCTATACCTCCGTCAATCCACCAGTACGCAGACAGCTGTTTCACGCTTATTAGCGATCATCAGTGCGCCATAGATCGATTGACGGAAATAGAGAGCATCAATTTTTCCATGTTTAATAAACATGTGAAAGATGTGCAAGCAGACAGAAAGAATTCTGCCGGTGCGCCATCTAGTACCCGAAGGTAACGGCATACCAAGGAAATCTCTACTTAGCAGTAGTAGACTTCTTGGTGGGACGCCAAGGTGCATCCGCTTAACCACTAGAGAGCGCGGGTTCTATACGCGCTGCGTATGAAAGCCGATATACGAGGGCTGCTCTATACCTCCGTCAATCCACCAGTACGCAGACAGCTGTTTCACGCTTATTAGCGATCATCAGTGCGCCATAGATCGATTGACGGAAATAGAGAGCATCAATTTTTCCATGTTTAATAAACATGTGAAAGATGTGCAAGCAGACAGAAAGAATTCTGTCGGTGCGCCATCTAGTACCCGAAGGTAACGGCATACCAAGGAAATCTCTACTTAGCAGTAGTAGACTTCTTGGTGGGACGCCAAGGTGCATCCGCTTAACCACTAGAGAGCGCGGGTTCTATACGCGCTGCGTATGAAAGCCGATATACGAGGGCTGCTCTATACCTCCGTCAATCCACCAGTACGCTTGCACATCTTTCACATGTTTATTAAACATGGAAAAATTGATGCTCTCTATTTCCGTCAATCGATCTATGGCGCACTGATGATCGCTAATAAGCGTGAAACAGCTGTCTGCGTACTGGTGGATTGACGGAGGTATAGAGCAGCCCTCGTATATCGGCTTTCATACGCAGCGCGTATAGAACCCGCGCTCTCTAGTGGTTAAGCGGATGCACCTTGGCGTCCCACCAAGAAGTCTACTACTGCTAAGTAGAGATTTCCTTGGTATGCCGTTACCTTCGGGTACTAGATGGCGCACCGGCAGAATTCTTTCTGTCTGCTTGCACATCTTTCACATGTTTATTAAACATGGAAAAATTGATGCTCTCTATTTCCGTCAATCGATCTATGGCGCACTGATGATCGCTAATAAGCGTGAAACAGCTGTCTGCGTACTGGTGGATTGACGGAGGTATAGAGCAGCCCTCGTATATCGGCTTTCATACGCAGCGCGTATAGAACCCGCGCTCTCTAGTGGTTAAGCGGATGCACCTTGGCGTCCCACCAAGAAGTCTACTACTGCTAAGTAGAGATTTCCTTGGTATGCCGTTACCTTCGGGTACTAGATGGCGCACCGGCAGAATTCTTTCTGTCTGCTTGCACATCTTTCACATGTTTACTAAACATGGAAAAATTGATGCTCTCTATTTCCGTCAATCGATCTATGGCGCACTGATGATCGCTAATAAGCGTGAAACAGCTGTCTGCGTACTGGTGGATTGACGGAGGTATAGAGCAGCCCTCGTATATCGGCTTTCATACGCAGCGCGTATAGAACCCGCGCTCTCTAGTGGTTAAGCGGATGCACCTTGGCGTCCCACCAAGAAGTCTACTACTGCTAAGTAGAGATTTCCTTGGTATGCCGTTACCTTCGGGTACTAGATGGCGCACCGGCAGAATTCTTTCTGTCTGCTTGCACATCTTTCACATGTTTATTAAACATGGAAAAATTGATGCTCTCTATTTCCGTCAATCGATCTATGGCGCACTGATGATCGCTAATAAGCGTGAAACAGCTGTCTGCGTACTGGTGGATTGACGGAGGTATAGAGCAGCCCTCGTATATCGGCTTTCATACGCAGCGCGTATAGAACCCGCGCTCTCTAGTGGTTAAGCGGATGCACCTTGGCGTCCCACCAAGAAGTCTACTACTGCTAAGTAGAGATATCCTTGGTATGCCGTTACCTTCGGGTACTAGATGGCGCACCGGCAGAATTCTTTCTGTCTGCTTGCATATGAGACTCATCCATAAATTAGAACCTCAAAGAGTGAGTAAGGCTTCTTTCTTTAATATGTCGTTGGTGTTACAATTGCATATTAGATTACTCTGATCTTCAAGATCATCTAATTTCAATACAAGATTTGAATATGTATAAACAGGAAAAGGAATTTACTGACTTTAATAGCTTTTAGTTGTATGCCTTGATATTTGAAATTCATTATCAAAATCGTTCTTTGGCTAAATAAAAAATCAACTTAATTGAACTAGTTAATTGAGTAGATGTGGTTTTAGCTGGTCTAAAGACGGGATAGTTTTGTTTCTGATTTGGTCAGAAAATGAATTTATTCTATGAGATCGTGATCCTGTTGTCACATTTTCAAACCAAACAATATTTTCCATATGTCCACTTGAATCATATAACGACTTCCGTGTAATTATGGAATATAATATGTTCATTCCATATCGTTTGAAAATTAATTTTTAATATTTTCTCTATTATAAGGTCTGTATGAAAACTTCGGTTTTATCAACAAGTTAATAGAACTTTACAAAAATGTTACATGGCGCTGAGAGATTTTTACCATGTAAGGAGTTTTCTAAGCCTTATCTTAAAAAACAACTACTGAGCCATCTATATTATTATTATCTTTCATTTGGTTATGCTGATTTCTCTTATCCTATCTGTTAAAATTTGAATTCAAACGCCTTGTTCATTTTATTGTTTGACATGACCTCCGCTAGGTGCGCTGTAGTAGGAGTCGCTCCTCCCGCCACCGCTTTGTATCTGAATCATCCGATCGAGATCACTTAGCGTACAAGAGTGAACTAACCCTGTTTCTGACTGATCCTGGATCACTTTCCGAACGTCAGGATCAGTGATCCTTGCGATCGGGTTAACCCGATCATAGTTTCCATAAAGGCCTACCGTTCATAAAAATGCGAGGTCTATCACCTGTCAAGCGTTGTCGGTCGAATATACGGACACCCTGTATAATTAAGCATTAAGATACCATCTTTAGTTCCTATCATTGTCTGTAAGCAGAACTAACTTAATAATTAAATATACTACTTACCCAGAAATATCAGTATTTGTAGTTGTGTAATGTATATGTCGTAGTCTTCTAGTGTAAACCGTCTTTTCATGAAGATCTGAGGCATTTCATGAAGAGTCGGCATATTGTGTAAAATCATTTCCGCAACACAAGCCGCCTAGGCTTGACATGTAATGAACTATAAGGTGCCCCAATAAGAACGATAGGAAAGAAAAAATAAATAAAATCACGGTTTGAGATATCAAATTGGCTTTGGCTTTATTTTGAAGCTACATTTGTGACATCATGTATGGAATAGGATATCTTTCAAATGTCCGCCTCGAGCCGCTGGCAGTGCTTCAAGGAGTCGGTCCCATTTCGGATGACATTTTCGAGCATTCGCGGCGTTATGGCGTTGATGGCTACTCGAATATTATTTTCGAGGGCATCCAAAGTGGCTGGTTTGTTGGAGTAGACCAATGGTTTGACGTACCTCCAGTCGAGAGGTGTCAAATTACACAATCGCGGTGGCCAATCAATGAACGCTCGTCTGGTGATTATCCAGTCGCCAAACTTCTGTCGAACAACTTCGAGCGTTGTGTTGCTTGTGTGGCCCGTGGCTCCATCCTGTTGGGACCACATGTTGGTAATGTCGACGTTGTCGAGCTCTGGCCACAGAAATTCGTCCAACATCGCTCGGTAGCGTGGCCCATTGATTGTAATAGTGTCTCCTTCCTCATCTCGAAAGAAATGCCGCCATGCCACAATCCGCACCACACATTTAATTTTTTCGGGTACTGGACCACTTCTTCGGTCATTTGTGGATTGTTCACAGCCCAGTAATGATAATTCTGCTTGTTGACACAGCCACTGAGATAAAAATTGGCTTCGTCTGGGAAGATGATTTTTTGCCAAAATGAGGATCTTCGTCCAACATTTGTAGCGCCCAATTTACGAACGCACGGCGTCGGCTATGGTCGTCCGGCTTCAATTGTTGCGTCAGCACGATCTTATATGAGTGGAGTACCAAATCCAAACGCAAAATTCGCCGAGTTGTCTCTTGGGAGAAGCCCAATTCCGCGGCTCGGTGTTGGTACGACAAATTTAGGTGGTCGTGAATACTGGCCACTACGCCGGCGATAATTTCTTCACGTCGACCAGTCCGCATTCGGGTTGGTTTAGGTCCAATAGAGTGTACTCACGCTCAAACCTTTCCACGTTGCGACGAATTGCCTGCTCACTGAAGCCATGATGAGGGCCGAGTTCACGACGAAATGCGCGTTGCGTATTTACAAGTGAGCGGAAATTTCCGTAGTACTTTTTAATGATTTCCAAACGATCGACAAGCGTGAAACGATCCTTGATGAATTGTCAAACCTTACTGAATATTTTGACAGCTGGATGACGTTTGTACATTTGACAGCTGCCTAGATATCCCTTTTAGAAAACCTATCACTACTATTGGGGCACCCTATACTTCTTCTGACGTATAACGGTTACTACACGAGTTGACTAAATGTAACGGTCGGCATTTCATGAAGTGCCTACTTCCAGTGGGCGAATCGTGCTCCGCTATATTTTTTTTGTTCCAGGTGCCACAAAAGTGGTCCCTGCAGTAATAAATGAATTCACATATTTAATTATTTTTTTATGTTATAGGTAAACTGATTTTGAATGTGTTTTTATGCCGTTTGTCAAACAAGATGTTTGCCTTTTTAATGTTTGTAGTTTAGTGTTTTCTAGTTAAAGTATTACATATAGTTAAAGCAGTTACAACATTAAATGTATGCTTATTTGAAATGTTTGGTTAAGGTATTATAAATTTATTTCAATTTCCACTTTATCAATATTATTTTTTATTGGAATACATGTTTTCGTAGAATCTACTTGCTCTGAATAGAGTGGTCTACTCTTGTTAAGGTGGTCCACTCTGTATAGTATAGGTTTCAATATCAAGCTCGTATAAGTCATTTGAATACACCATGCCTAATTTTTCGTGCATTTCATGAAGCTTCAACCTCTTCAATTACGCACTTTGTCATGCACAAACGACGGAATTATAATGGCGTTACATGTAAAGCCTATGCAGGTAGTGTAGTCTCATGGTTTTACATTAAATGCTTCATGAAACGACTAGGTTTTTCATTAAAAAACGGATTGTATTAAAAGCCAACGACATATATACATTTCTAGCTTAAAGGTGTCTATTACAACATATAAATATGAACTTTGCAATAGACATTACTACCGAAATGTTATGAACTACAATTTTTTGTAGGATATTCAAATACCCCAATTTTGATGCCCAGCAAAGTGTAGCAAACAAAAGCTTCTTCCAGGCAGACAAGCTTGAGGTATATTGGAACTCTAAGGGTAACAATGCACTTTTGTTAACAACAACAGAAGTGGATAAAACTGGAGGTTCTTACTATGGCAAACAGGGACTGCATTTCATGGGCCTCAATGGGCAGACTTCTATGATCACTCTGGGTATGTATGGCAACAACTCTGGTTTATCAAGTATTTTTTCCTTTTTTACTTTTTACTTTTATTGAATAATACATTGATACAATTTTGCAATACGTAACCAACTGAGTCAAAACTATAAAAAATAAGATCGGTAGGTTTCACAAAAATAATTTACAGACTTACAATAAATTTAATTAGGACATTTGAGAAAATTTTATTTTTTAAAACCGTCACGGCTAATTCACAAATTTTGCATACACAAATTCAGTGATATTAAATTAGAAATACTAGGTAATATTACACAATTCCAATTTCATAGTTCTGTTCACATACTACTCACATATTTTTCTTTCTGTATATACGATGTATCTCAAAGAATTTATTATTTTTTTAGTTTACTTTTATATAGTATATTTGCTTTTTTGGATTTTAATGAATAAAAAATGGATTCAAGTTGATTGACTCAGTACTTCCCACACATAAGGGTGATATCATTTTATTATTTTCCCATTGCATGAGTCTGAGATCGCCTTGCAGCCAAATCATTACCCGCCCGTCCTTAAAAATAAAAACATCCAACACAGAAACTCTCGTAAATAGTTTTTACAACTCTGTAGAAACTAGGACGACCCAGTTTTTATTTTGCAAGCTTCAACTCGATGGAACGTAACGATCATGAACCCCCAAATCACTTAAAAACGAAGATTGAGTTATTTTTGTATTTTTAGTTTTTTTTATTATTGCTGCGCCGCCGCTAACACGATTTTTAAAAACCATACACATTTTCTATTCTCGCCACGGTAATAATACTGTGTCAAAATTTCATTAAAATCAATTCCAGGTTACACAGTACGATCTAAAGCAATACTCATATGTATGAGTATACATCAGAAAATTCTAAGTCCCTTGGTTTCTGTAATAGGCAAGGCAATGTTCTGATGTACCTAAAAAGTGTATTATGCCGCTAGGTTCTTCTTTCGCAGGTCAATGGAGAGCCTATTATCAATACAAGAACTCTTTCAGTTTTACAACCCTCCACCCCCCCAACCACCTCAGTTTCACCCCCACCCAAAAAAAAGTAGAAAACGATCAGGAAATCCTAAAACGCCTAAAAACGAAGTTTGAGGGATATTTAAAATATTTAATTATTTTCAAAATTATAGCAGCATTACCTACTAGAACCCCATAGCATACCGGTAACCAAATTTCTTCACAATACATGCAGCGGTTACTGAGATTACGAGGCTTGAAAAATGCGCACAGACAAACAGACCGACGGAAATGCGTGACGTGGATTTTCGTTATGTAGACATCATAAAACGCCCAAAAAGCGTATTATGTCAAAATCGAAAATTTTCGCGATCACAATACTCCCCTTACCTATCGGTGTGGGAAGTAAAATGGGTTTATATTAAAGACTGGTCATGTAAGGGCAATATATGAAAAAGGGGATAAAAACCTTATTGGAAATTGAAGACCAATGACATTGTTGCCCAACCCTAGCAAAGTATTTGAAATTCCGACTAGTTGCATTTTTTGAAGGAAACTCACTATCAGAATGTCAAATGGAAAAAAGAGCACCATTAGAGCAATATACCAAGTTCTGGAAACAATCCTTTATTCATTAAATGAGAACAAATAAACCTTACCTGCCCAAAGCGTTGGATAGTGTTCACCATTTTATCTTGTGTAAAAAACTGGAACTGGAATCTTGTTTGGAAAGTAGGAAGCAATGCAAAGTTGAATATGATAATAGCGAAGTTATGTTAAAATCAAATAAAAAAGAGGTAAAAAATGGAGTTGCACAGGGATCTATTCTAGGCCCTCTTCTATACATTCTCTATACAAACGGGCTTCCAGAACACATTACATTTAGCTCCATTATGTATGCTGATGATACTTCTGTAATTTTCAGTGAAGAAACTGGAGAGAAATGCAAGCAACATATTGTGACTACTCCTGGTATCCTTCACGTTACTATTAAATGTCATATGATTTCAAGAAAACAAAAAAAGAAATAGGTTGAAACACTAAAAAACACACTTTTACAGCACACTGCAGTAAACAGTGAAAAACAATTATGATTATCAAAAATTGAATAAACCTAGACAGTTTAACGTGAGTAAATTAGTAAAGGACAACAAAAACTTATAGTGAAACTTTGGGGTGCTATATAAATAACTTTAAAAGTACCGCTAAAATATATTTTTTTAATATATCTTTCTATGTACTATTTTACTTTTATTTTAAACTCTCTAGAAAATGTTCAATTGCTTTGAATTACTTGACATTACAACATCTTGTTGCTTAAAATTATTTTTACTTTTTAGTTCAATCCGCTATAGAATTAGTTTTTTTGGACTTGTTTTTATCAATGTGATTTTATTTATTGGCTAGTTTTAGATGGCACACTGATATCTCTATATTTTATTACAGATAAAGAAGGTCCAATATACAGTGTGGAATGGTCCCCCAAAAATCAAGAATTTTGCGTAGTTTATGGCTTTATGCCAGCCAGGGCGACCATTTTCAACCTGAAGTGTGAATCTGTTTTCGAAATCGGAGCCGGTGCAAGAAATTCGATTTACTATAATCCACATGGCAACATACTTCTACTTGGAGGCTTTGGAAACTTAAGGGGTGGCATTGAAATTTGGGATGCCATCAATAAGAAAAAGATCAGTAAGCATGCATTAATATAACTATAACAAATTAATGAATAATTTATTTTTCATTTACATTCTTGTAGTGTCCGACCGAACATTCGGTTTCGGCCTAGTTTCGGCCAAAAAACGGGTTTCGGTTTAGTGTCGGTTTCGGCTGCCATCCACGGCCTACGGCCGAAACCGAAACTAAATTCGATGGATTTGGCGCTGCGATCGCACGCCTTCGGAGCAGTAATCTTCAAGCCAAGAAGTGTCATTTTGCTGGGTAGATGATGGTAATAACTTATTACAAGTTAAGAAGCCTACTTATCGGAGCCAAGCTTGCAAAGAAACGCAGATATTACTCTCACTAGAATTTCAGTCCATTTCTGTCTTTGAGCAAGGTCCCCTAAAATTCACGTCTGCCTTACCGACGACTGTTTCCACTGAACAACTACTTAATGCTACCAGTCAAATTTATTCAGGCTGAGGAAGCTTTTGCAAAGAAAGTTGATAAATTATTGTTTCTCGCTTACAGTATTACAATATTAGATTGTTCAGTTATGAATACTGATAGTCAACAATAGCTGTAGCTCAATGAAGCTCATAACAGTTTCTTAAATTCACAGAAAACTCCTTACTTTCAAAAATACTTAGTAGTTGTACTTAGCACATAGGTACTTCAGAAATTTAGTTTTAAGGCAGCTAATTGATAACAGTGTCATAAAGATTGACCAAAGTTTGGAATGTTATTTAGTAGATACAAAATATAATATAAATATAAAATAGTTGATATTTGGTTCAGATTAACTTCTTATTTTAAAAAGTATAAATAATTTATTGGAAATAAGGTGTGATAATCCTGATGAAACGTTATTCGTTTTTATATCCACGAAAAAATTACTGACGTTATATTAATGTTTCGGTTTCGGCCGAAACTGAGACGGAGGCCCAAATTCGATTTCGGTTTCGGCCGTAAAAAGTAGTTTCGGTCGAACACTACATTCTTGAATAATTTAATTTTTCAATTATTAAGATTCGTCTACACAAAAGTGGCAAAGAGAAACATACTGTGATTAATTTGTCGAACGATGACGAACTGGTGGTTCTTGGACTGTTGGCCGGCATCGACACGCGCCTTGGTGTCGGCGCGCTACCCTGCTTGACGTTTCCTCAGAAGCTGATGTTACCTGTTCGACGTGTTCCGAGAAACCGAGACCACGTCGCCGGGTTGAGCACTTATATACCCCGGATTAGGAGTGGGAAGGATGCGCTGTACACCGCCGATCCCTATGTATCCCTTGCTCATCCCAGAATCCGTGGGTCTCTTAAAACGGGTATCCATATTCTGTTGAGCTTGTATACTTCTTTATTGTTGAAGTTGTTTTTATGTTTATGAATCTCAATGTTTCAGACTTATAACCATAAGAACAACTTCAACAACAAAGAAGAAGCATACAAGCTCAACAAAATATGGATACCCACTTAAAAGACGCAAAGATTTTGAGATGCGCACGAGATTTACAAAGATCGGCGGTGCACAGCACAGCCGCCCCTACTACTAATTCGTGGTATATAAGTGCTCAACCCGGCGATGCAGACCATAGAGAAAACAAAACACAGAAGAGTAGTCTTATCCTTATAAAAATTAGAAACACTATTCGATACTAGCGACACTAAGGACGTCTGGCAGAACTAATGTGGTTTCCGCGGGCTTTTTGAATACTGGTGTATTTGAGATGTTGTTTATTTAGTTCGTGCCACAATTTCGTAGAGGTAAGTGAGGTTAGGATAGTCGTCAGATGTGTCAAATATACTTTTTTGTTGCATTTTTTTAGTTTGAACTATTAACTTACGAAAATCACATATATTTGACAACGATAGCTACTCTAATATCACATCTCTACGAAATCGTGGCACGGACCTGAGACTTCATGATTTATTGCTGATATATCAGGAACGAATTTAACTAAAATGCAATTTATTTACAGCTTATTTTTTGGCTTATTCTACAGGGTGGGCCAATAGTGCGTGGACGGAGGATTGTGGGCTTACTAAAAAATATTTCAAAAATATGTCACTTGATCATGGTTAGGACCCTTGAGGGCTATAACGTAAAAATATTTTCACTTAAATTTTGACGTTTATACAGGGTGATTCATATCAAACTTACATTTTTTTGAATGGAACCCTCTATATATTATTACATATTTGGATTCCGTGGTCAATTCTAATGTGACCTTATGTATCATACCTTTAAACGAACCGTTTAGGCACAAATCACCATCTTTGGTATAAGTAGGTATCAGAAAAAAATTGAATATCGCAGCGATTATAAAACTTAGAAGGCCGTGACTTTGGGGTACAACTAAGCATGAAATGCGTCACCTAAGGTCAGACGGCTAAATTTGGATTCTTTTTGTACTTGGAGAAATCAGTAGATTAATTAAGGAAACTTCAATCTCAGATAACTTGATTTTTTCAAATGGGAATGCCTATTTTGGTTTAAAGAATCAAATGTAAAATTTGATTACCTTTCTAACGATATAGCATTCTTGATACCAATCTTCTTTGGTTTTCATTTTATTTCAAATTTTAAGTCAAATCGGTGTTTTTCAATTTTCCTGCGTGCAAGCAACCTAGTAGGTCATGAAAAATAAACAAAAGCTCGTTAATATGGAAGAAAACAACTAACTTAGTAGAAAGATGCAAACGAACTCGAGTAGCGAGGAAAGAACATGAAAATTCCTTACAACACATCAGCTCTAACCGGAATCAACAGCGGCAAGATATCTAATGTCAATGAGTAGCTGGGGTATGACAGAAGTGTGTGTTTTACACAGCCTACTAGCTATTGAGGTCTACTAGAGCTTGGCAACTTTCCAAAACGATTAAAAATTTTGAAACAAAAAGAAAACTATGAGCGATTTTTGCTTACAGTCTAACATGTTTAGAATGAAATTTCACATTTAATGGGATAAAAAAATAGTCATTTCCGTTTAGTTAAGTCGAAAGTAAAGATATCTCCAACTGGAGCATTCTGAACATCTATTGAAATAATTGCTAGAATTTTTTTATTACGCTATGTTGTAATTGTGATTATTTCATGTAGTTTTCTGCAAACTAATTTATGTTTTACAATTCAAACAGACTGCAATTCAAGTTTCATTTTCCGCGATTTTGCTAATAAGCAGAAGTACCTACCGAAGAATTTGAAGGGTTCCAGTCAGAGATATTATTACTTTTGACTTACGGAAATGGCTACTTTTTTATAGCAATAAATGTGAAAATGTATTCAAATTTATTCAGAAGACATAGACATTCTACTGCCAGCAACAATCACTAGTAGTTTTCCTTTGATTAGATATTTTTTTACTAACTTTGGAAATTGGCTAATAGCTAGTGGGCTGTGAAAAATGAGCGTTCTTGTTACTGCTATTGTTTCTGGTTAGAGCTAATATGTTGTAAGGAATTTTCGTAATCTTGCCTCGCTGCTCTAGTTAGTTTGCGTTTTTCTACTAAGTTAGTTGCTTTCTTCCATATTAACGAGCTTTTGTTTATTTTTCATGGCCTGCTAGGTTGCTTGCATGCAGCAAAGTTGAAAAACACCGATTTGACTGAAAATTTGAAATAAAATGAAAACCAAAAAAGACTGATATCAAGAATGCTATATCGTTAGAAAGGTAATCAAATTTTACATTTGATTCTTTAAACCAAAATAGGCATTCCCATTTGAAAAAGTCAAGTTATCTGTGATTGAAGTTTCCTTAATTTATCCTCTGATTTCTCCAAGTACAAAAAGAATTCAAATTTAGCCGTCTGACCTAAGGTGACGCATTTCATGCTTAGTCGTACCGCAAAGTCAAGGCCTTCTAAGTTTTATAATCGCTGCGATATTCAATTTCCTTCTGATACCTACTTATACCAAAAATGGTGATTTGTGCCTAAACGGTTCGTTTAAAGTTCCATGTGTGATACATAAAGTCACACTAGAATTAACCAAGGAATCCAAATATGCAATAATGTATAGGGGGTTCCATTCAAAAAAATGTAGGTTTGATATGAATCACCCTGTATAAACTTCAAAATTTAAGTGAACATATTTTTACGTTATAGCCCTAAAGGGTTCCTACCATGATCAAGTGACAGATTTTTTAAATACTTTTTAGTAAGCCCACAATCCTCCGTCCACGCACTATTGGCCCACCCTGTATAGGAGTAGTGATACTTGTGATTCTTCATTTTTGGGGCATTTTGTACTATTAGGTGGGATGTGTTCTGAAGAGTGGTGGAATAAAAAGGGTAAAATGAAGTACAAAGCTCTTTTTAATAAGTTTTAACTTTCAGTATGGCACATGAAATTAATGTGTGATAAGAATCTTACTTTACCAGGTACAAATCAGGAAATGTTAGACACTGAGCACTATATCCTACCTATGTATCACACAGATCAAATATAAACAAGTATAGAATGTCCTCTTATAACATATCTGTCTTATAGGGCTTTCACGGTCGTATTGAGCATTGACTCTGCACATTTTAGCTATTAAAATAGTTTGAAATTGGTAAAATGGTAAAACGTTTCCATTTCGCACAAACAATTGCACATTTCTCAATTTGAGGTTATTCAGGTTATATTGGATAATGGACAGCACAGAACCACTGTGACAGAACATACATAAAGTTAGGATTCAATGTCCTATGTCAGATGATATGTCATCACAAGTTCGAAGGATCGCCACCATGCGCAATGCGCGTCTGGCATGCGCAAAAACTGTGTGTCAAGGTTATAGTATGCATAAAACCATCTCTCAGCGTTTTATGTTATCTCTGATGCAGACTCAGTTTCTCGGAAGACTTCGAACACGTAACATCAGCTTCTGAGGATGCCAACCACTCGTGTTGGCAAAACGTCAAGCAGCGAAACGCGCTGACGCCGGCCGAAATGCCCAGGAACCAACAGTTCATCGGATCATGGCCGCGATGAGAGCTTCATGTCTGATATAATGGTTCCTTATATTATTACTATAATTGGAATTCATCATCATCATCATTTCAGAGAGTTTTATTATTATTTTTTTTATAACACAGGTACTTGTGAAGCCCCTGATTCCACTCTTCTTGAATGGGCTGCAGATGGAGAGCATTTTTTGACTGCTACAACTGCCCCACGATTGAGGATCGGCAACGGGTATAAAATCTGGCACTATTCGGGAGCATTACTATTTGAAAAACCTTCTCCCCAGCAGGAAGAACTGTATGATGTTACGTGGAAGGTAAGATCAATCAGCTTTTCTATCTTATGTAGTAGTGGCGGATGTTTGTTATGATCTTTTGCTTGATGACCCCCATTATTTCATAACATAAAACTCTATCAAATTCAGTACTCTTTCAAACTTAATTTTACCTGCATATTTGAATTACTATGTGTTGCCACTGCTTGCTATGTGTTAGCCGGTTGGGCTGTGGTGACATGTCGGATGGACGCGTTTGCGTCTCTCACACTTCCGGGTGTGCGAGTGCTTCTGTCCTTGCGATCAAGCCGATTTCCCAAAACATCTATAGTAAAAAAATGCTATGTGTAATGGTTCTTGTACAATCTTTTCAGTTATAGTTCAGAAAGGAAATAATCCTAGGCCTGCGAATAACTTTGAAAGAACTCATATAAGTCGCTTAACATTTGAATTGTGATAAAAACAATAATGTCCTTGCAGCCAAAAAAAGATTGCTTTGAAGCATGCTTTGTAACGTATTAGTAGAGTAGTGCTTTATATGAATAAATTTTCAAAAGCATTATTAAGCAAATAGTGTCAAATATGTGATCATGTACAAAACCAGGAGATAGATACAAATTTATAGAACAAGAATTTATATAATAAAAAAACAATATAAAAAGACATACAGAGAAGAAGACAGACTATGGCACTCACATTTAAAAAAAATACATTTAAAAAAACATACAGTACATAAACATATAGTTATTGGACAATATACAAATAATAAATGTTGGTTAGGATACAAGAAGTATTTTTTAGTAGGTAAAAAAATATTCTAAACTACCAGAGCATACTATAACTAGTCCGTTATATGTATATGGTTCCAGATTGACTAAATAAGAGAAAACTTTTGTAAATTTTGTTCACATTGTACTTCCACTGGAATTGTATTATAGCTTCACACAGGTATAGACTCAACTGCACTCAGTTAGAGTTAATCTGTGAGTAGGAATATTTAGGTTTGACCTTCTTGTATTATGTTGAAAATTTTTATGAATAAACATGATAAATTCAAATATTATGTAAGTGGCTGTGAATGTCAAAATGTGACTTTTAAATTAACCCCTACAAGAATCTCTTCTTTTCATTCCTAATATGATTCTAATAACTCGCTTTTGAATTATCATAATCTCTGACGCTCTTAAAGTCTTATTAAGCGTTAGAAAATAGAAGATAGCTTACGCAGAGCCTGTGTCTGTCCGTCCGTCCGTCTGTCCGTATACAAAAGATAGCCAAAACTACAGGTGCTAGAGAAACTAAATACAGATTCGGAATCAGCATGAAAAAATGAGTCTGGGAAAAATCCGGTTTTGTCAATATCGCTTATGGTTTAAAAAAAAATAAATTTTTATACCCACAAATTCCACAGTGAGAGCGCCGTTTGAAGTTACTCAAGTAAGTTATTTCCTACTTTTTTGATTTTTTAGTTGCTTACGAGACTTATTACAAGTATAAATTTGAACGAGTGAAAGCGGCGCGAAAAGAACTTTTGACCTCATTAGGACATTATAGGGGATGGGATGTGTAGTATCGTATTCAATTTTTAGTCAATAATTTTTGTTGTCATCTGTCCTTTTTAACAAGTAGGTATTTTAATTTGATTTAGCGTCAAGTCACAATCAAAATGAAAGATGCTTCTAGTTCTAGTGTTAACCGTCCATCCGAAACAGTGATCTGGATCCGGATCGATCAGTTATATGTCAGTCAGCTGTTTAGTGGGATTCATGATTTCCTGAATTAAACGAACATCGAGCAACGAAAAAGTTGGCATAAGAATGCAAAACAGATGGTTAAGGGCCGGTTTCTTAATGTCCAGTTAAAAGTGTCAGATAGGTAGCTACCAGTTAGCGTTTCTATGGATACAACTGTCAGATAAGATTTACGTGAATTCGTGAGTTTAACCTTCAATTGTTTAAACAATTTATCTGACAGATCACCGTTAACTTCCAGATAAATATTTAACTGGACATTAAGAAACCGGCCCTAAGAAGAACAGCTACTCATCTGAATAACCTGATCGCGATAACTTACCGTTATAGTTTCCGTAAAGGCGTTAGATTTCAGGGCAAAAAATCTAACGGCATTGATTCTCACGTTCTGGGCGGAAAGTGTCGTTGCCACCACGGGATATAAGAGAAGTCGGGACCTTTAACTCAATAATGTTAGTGTATAACATGCAGTATAGAATATGGCACCATCTTGTTGGAGTTACGTGTTTGTTAGATCCAGCCGATCTAGTTTAGACCATATGTAATCTCTTATTATCGCCCTGTACCGCCCACCATTGAAAGTAAATGCAACTTAAGCTTAATTCAGATGCACACGACATCCGACGATACGACGGTACGAAACTGCTCCTATTGGTTCAAATATTTTAATTTGACATCATTTTGAATATGTGTTCCTATTGGTTGAAAAAGTTGATCGCAAATGCTGCCCATTTCAACGCATTGTTGAATAGGCAGGTTCGTCATTTTTCGTATTTCCTTGTTTTTAACAAAAGAGAATCAGTTACTGAAAAACGATTGAAAAAAATTGGGCTCAAAGTATTTACGTAATATTTACGTTAGTTACGCGCATTTGAAAATTAACGATACAAAGCACATAGGGCCGGTTGTACAAATGCCGATTTAATACGAGCTTTGTTAAACCTAAGCTTAGCTAAGCTCAGGCTTAAAGTCGACACCCGTTGTACAATCGTTGGCTTAGTTAAACCTGGTTGATAATGAAATTCACTACAGTTGGCATCAATGAAGCAAGACGTACTGACATAATCATCCGAAAAATTACCTTTTTTGGTTAGGCACTTATGACGGTTTGTGTCAAATTTCGGCAACGGCTGTTTCTGTCTCTGTTCTTTCATGTGCTTTCTTTGTTAAATTATTTTACTCAAATCTTTCAAAAAATATGACCTAATAAAGTGACAAGCAATTTGAAGGTTCCACCTTGACATATCATGTCACTTGAATCATGTTAGGTTTAAACCTCAGCTAAGCTTGCGTTAAGCTTCGGCTTACGTAAGCTCGTGTTAATTTTGGATTGGGGGGTTAACCCAGCATTGTAGAACGGACGTTTTGCAACTGACGTGGTTTAACGTCGCGCGTCGGCTTACCTTAAGCCGAAGCTTAAGTTTGCATTGTACAACCGGCCCTTAGGCCCAGTTTCACAATCAGTGGTCACTCTGACGGTTTACTAACCTCGACCTGCGAGTTAACTCGAACAATCGAACGCCTCTTGTTTCACAATCATAAAATGACGTAGGGTCAACTGACCGTGAGTTGTATTTTATTTTTAGCGGTTGGTGGTACTGTGTCCGCAATATTTAAAATTCTTTTTCTTCTTATTTCCTTCGTTAGGTGTTTCGTGCTGGTGTTTTGTGTTTTTCTGACAAGACTGTCAAGGAATGAGTTCATTAAGTTGTCAGTTCCACGCGATTTCCAGCCTCATTTTGGTTTTTTTCCACTGACGTTTTTTCATTTCATTCGCAGTTATTTTGGTGTTTGGCATAGATAAAAGATTTTTAGGTTGGGTTGGTGTTTGGACTGCTTGGCGTTGTAGTTGTTTCTGGGGCCTTTTTCAGATAATAGCCGTGCATGTACCCATGTGTCATCATGGAAGAACCAAAAAGAGCGAACAACTTTTCAAAAGATGAAGAATATCTGTTCATTTCGTTAGTAGAAAAGTACAGGCATGTAATAGAATAGAAATAGAAGAAAAATACAAAAATTTAAAAAAGACCAAGGAGTCATGGTCATCGTATTCCTCAAAATAATTGACTCTAGATCGAAATATTCTTGGTCTCATTGCTTCTTCGTCACTACTATACGCATTTACATCATAACCATCCATTTCAAATAAAAAGCTCGATGGAAAGCGTTAAGGTAAACGATAAAATATGAAACTTCAAACGCCTAGCAAGTAGCAAAACCAAAGTGACATAACCTAATGCGGATGCGTCATCGCAAACCTGGGGTTAACTCAAGAATTTCTTGGGGTCAAGTTAACTAAGAGTTAACCTCAAGTAAAATCGAAAACCACCATTTGTGAAACATGACATCTAGGGTTAACCTCCGGTCAATACACAACCTTGAGTTAACCCATCATTATGAAACCGGCCCTTTGTGTTTGGCAGTATTAATATCGTCAAAGTTCACAGTATTTAACAATAATCACCCCCTCTAACTACTTCGAATGCAACATGCGAACCTAGTACTGCAAAGTTATTGTGCGTATCATAAATACAGCAAGCCAGCGTAGCCAACTGGCAAGGCGGGTCTGACTACTGACGTCACGCAGTCAGGTTTCCCGCACAGGTTCGTTTTCTAACCTCGCTTCTACCCTTCATTTTAAAATTACAGCGGCCGTAAAGATTAATTTTTTGAGCTATTTTTTTTATTGCTTTTTAATCACAGTATCTCTCGATTACAGTTAAAATAAAAAAATGTTGAATGGCTATTGAATACCATTCAATAATGAAATGTAATAACAAACTGAATATTCCCTCCAAAGATACCAACTCTCCGACTGTTGTCTTCGTCTTGCTCTGATGGAAACTTCGAGAGTTACTATTGAAACTCTGTATTTTTGCAGTAGTGTGGAAGGTACGGAAAAAATGCGTTAAGGTTTTCGATACATGTCAGATAAGCCATGCCAAATTGAAAGTGCTGGCGTCACGTCTACCAATGCGCATGGCATACTGAAGTCAAATTAAATTTCCGTTTAATTTCAATCGGTGTCGATGTACGTAGAGGAGGAGTTGCAGTGTTGTTCGATTAAAATTCATATTTATCCATCCTTTTCAACTGTATCTGTTACAGAAATACCCGAAAAATACGTTCCCTGAGCCTACGATATCAGATAAGAAAGTCGAAGGCATAGCTCCGAGTCAACCTCAGGCTTCTACTCAGGCTTATAGACCACCTTCAGCGAGGAATAGGCCACTAGTAAAGTTCAGTTTAGATGATGACGATGAACCTCGCAAAGGTAAGCAATAGGACTAGGTTATTTGTCTTCGTCCGATGTGACATACTCATACACATTCACCAGTGCCATAAAAAATATTGTTAATGTTTACTGTCAGAATACGTACTATGCAAGTTGTTACAAAAAAAGATGACCTCGTCTCTAGGATAAAGTAGAAAACTGAAAAATAATTGGGGTTTACTTAGTAAAAAATTTTCTTAACGCCATTCGTATTCAAGATACAGGGCGTTAAAAGAAAAAAAATTATACATATTTTTTACGATTTTACCGCAACTACTGGCAACATTGTAATGAAATTTCACACGAATATGTTCTGGAAGCTAGTACATCCCTATGAATTTGTTTTTATACCTGACTCTCATAGAGGGCGCTAGTTACACGGTTCATACCAGGTAGTATTGAACATAAGTTTTTTGAGGTTAGATTTGTAAATTAAAATTTTAGGTGTAACTCATTCAATTCTACATCAAAAAGGTACCCTTGGTAAAACTCGATACTATGCACCGTTTTCGGGATATTTTGATTTGAAAATTATGAAGTAATATCCGATGCGGGGATGCACAAGAAGAATTTATAATGAAGAATAAGAACATAAAATAAAATACAATTAGAGTAAGTGTTCAAAATGTCCTCCGTTTTCACGAATACACAAGTCTTTCCTTTTTTCAAAAGATTCCATTAATCTTCTAACGGTTGGCGATCAGCTATGAGGTTACTAAAGTGTCGTTGAATTCTGTCTTCTAGTTCTTGACCTGAATTTACCTCTCTAGCATAGGCTTTTTCCTTAAGATACGGCCAAACTGTTTAGTCCAAAGGATTAAAATCGCATGACCGAGGAGGCCAATGAATCGCAGCTTCTGCACAATACTAATCCATCGATTCGGAAAGTGGTTACTCAACCAATTATGACACCTATCAAAATGCGGTGGATCTCCATTGTGCATAAAAAATAGAGATATTCACTCGTTCAGCGTTAAATATTGTAATATCTCGAATAAGTTGTTGTTTAAAAAATCCAGATAAATATCACCATTTAAATTTCCAGGTAGGATGTGATAACCTGTTAATTTGTTACCTGAAGTTGCTGCCCAAACATTAACTTTAAATTAATGTTGACATGACATGACATGTGGATTCTCATCACACCAATTGTGCATTATGGGAATTAAACATACCTTGTCGCGTAAAGGTGGACTCGCCCGTAAAAAGAATACGTTTTAAAAGATTTGGATTGATACCAGTTTCTCGACAACGTCGTTCAACAGCTGTAAATGTATTTTTGCTTGGTAAGTTTCTTCTAGGAAACTTTTCTGTATAACGCGTAACAGCTGCGCTAGAGTTTCCTAAACACTAGCCTAAGGTTAAGAAGATATCGATGTATTCAACATTTGAGTACATTTTGACTTACAATATCTAATTTTACAAATAACGGTTTCAAAAGGTCTAATTATTGTTGTCTTTTTGTGATAACTATCAAAAAATGTCAGTGTTCCAATGCAATCTTAGACAAAATCAAGATATACCGATTAGAATGGATAAAAGAAAAGCCCTCAATCCATTTCTTAAATCTATCCGTTTGATCGATGATGTCTCATTTACCTGACAAAAAAAAATGTTTATTCACATAATGCATACTAATTAATATTCATAAAAATTAATAACTTTAACATAACTTCGTACTAGCATCGGTTATTACTCCATAATTTTTCAAATCAAAATATTCCGAAAACAGTGCACAGTATCGAGTTTTACCAAGAGTACCTTTTTGGTGTAAAATTGAATGATGTTTAAGTTCACCTAAAGTTTTAATTTATGAATCTAACCTCAAAAAAGTTATTGTCAATACTACCTGGTATGAACCGTGTAACTAGCACCCTCTATGAGAGTCAGGTATAAAAACAAATTCATAGGATGTACTAGCTTCCAAAACATATTCGTGTGAAATTTCATTACAATGTTGACAGTAGTTTCGGCAAAATCGTAAAAATGTGTTATAATTTGTTTTTTCTTCAACGCTCTGTCTCTTGAAAACTGATGGCGTTACCAAATTTCCTTACTGAGCAAACCCCAATTATTTTTCAGTTTTCTACTTATCCCAGAGACGGGGTCACATTTTTTGGAACACCCCTGTATATGTATACTAAACCATTTTCGTCCTGATGCGTAAACGCATTCACACAGTAATAGAAACAACACAGTTCAGTGAGTTTTTCAATAATTAATTTTTTTTTCTGCGTAGTTTGTACAAAATATTTGACAAAATATCATTTTGAAATAATTATGTAAGCCACTTATTGCGTTTTGTACAGAAAAGGCTTACCGAGATGTCCTAAACGTCAGTAAAGAGTTCACTATTCAACAGAACTGTGTGGCAATTCTGTAACTTTTGCTATAGTAACAAAAGCAGACGAAAGCTAAGCTAATCATTTACGAAAACGATTTTTGACGGCATTCCATAACCAACGTTTAACGCTTCGTTACGCTTTCGGCATGGGACTCGATGACGAGTTGACTTAAATTTATCTGGACGAGACTCTGCAAAATCCAGCAATGCCGACCATTGCGAAAGATTAGTTTTTTCTCTTCGATTCATTGCTGGTAATAATTACGTATACAAATAAATTTAAGCGAATTGTCACCTTGACAAACAGCAATAATAGCGTCAAAACTTGACAAACGAGATCCAAAATCTTTCACTATCGCTTATAACGTTCGTCTGCGTTCGTTATATCCGAGTTGGAACGAAGACATTTATGGAATACCGAAACGAACGAAAGCGTTGGAAGAATGTCGCTATCGCTTCGCTTAGAGTTACAGAATCGCCACACTGGTTTTAATGATGGACCAGTATAGCGCGGTGAAACCTACAACCGTTGGCCGCAAATCCATTAACACATAATGAATTTCTTAATTATTATTTTTTCAGTATTTTTATATTGCTGTTGCTGTTATGTAATCGGGTATACAACTAACTAATGTCTCTTCAGTAAATATAATTTTAACACAACCTGTAGTATTGTTTGGTCAACAAATCGTAAGTTTTTTCCTATTTAGTTATCATTTGATGATAATCATAATTAATTTATGTTTGGCTCTCTATTAATGCATGCGTTAGTTAATTTTCTAGGGCGAAATGCATTTAGTACCTAGTACCAACTATTCATCTTTTCCGCGATATAAGTTAATACAGTTTGATTAGCAATCCCACACGGACATATTTTTTATAGTTATTCAAGTTATAATGATTCAGCCACGTGGTATTTTTTCCATTAGGTAAAGAATCTGCTCCATCAAAACCCTCAAGAAACAAGAAGAAGAGGGAGGCTAAAAAAGCTAAGAAGCAGGAAGAAGGAATAGAGGAGGAGCCGAAATTCGTCAGTAGCATTACCGTCAATGTGACTGGAGATCCCGAAGTTGACAAAAAGTTGAAGAACATCAAAAAGGTGAAGTTATGATTATTTAGTTTTCATAAATAATACGTTTCTCTTCAGGAGTGGTTTTCCGAAGTATATAGACACAAGAAGGGTCATTCTAAGCCCCGACCTCAATGCTGCCTTTATTGCTTTATGATGGTTCTCAACTTCAGCAAATCTTTGCAAATTTCAGCTCTCTTGCAGTGTACAGGGTAGCAGTAGGTTTACGTATCGCGCGAGTCCATCAGCGGCATAATATACCGAGATTCTTGAAAAATAAGTTACAATAAGCGTTGTATACGAACTCAGAGGAACTTCGTATATTATATAATAGTTTATAGCTTTCATTGATACTCGTACTCAACCACCCAGCAGTGAAGACGGTACAATTCATACATAGATATTCATATTGATTAAATTTAAAAAAAATAGTTCAATGTCCTTGATAAATGTATAGTCCAGGTTGGTAGGTTTTAGACAGCCCATGATTAACCTACAAGTGTCATTTAGAGTAGGGTCAAGTTTGTTAGCACGAGTCGACCTGTGTGGCGATTCTGTAACTCCAAGCGAAGCGATAGCGACATTCTTCCATCGATTTCGCTCGTTTTGGTATTCCATAAATTATGTCTTCGTTCCGACTCGGATATAACGAACGCAGACGAACGTTATAAGCGATAGCGAAGGATTTTGGATCTCGTTTGTCAAGTTTTGATGTTATTATTGCTGTGAGTCAAAGTGACAATTCGCTTAAATTTATTTGTATAATTAATTACCAGCAATGAATCGAAGAGAAAAAACCTCAGAGTAACAACTGAACACAGAGGTACTAAACAACTAATTTAATAGGCCGACATCTTTTCGCACGTTGTCATATCGACCACCATGTACGGCAACCATAATTATTTACTATCGTCTTAACCCTTTCAGGACGGCACTCTCAGATATCTTTTTGCCACTCGGACGGGAGTTTTTGCAGTGGCGGACAGACGGCAGCCGAATATATACGGCAGAATAAATGAAATAAGTATATTAGGAAGTATTATTGAAATACAAAAGATATAGGAAAACTAACTGAATACTTTCAATTAAAACGCAAATACTAAAAAAAAACAAACAATATTGCTACTAAAACTAATATTCCAGCTCTTCGTGGTATATTTGGAAGCACGGTGTGACACAAAGTCCAACGCCGCACTTCGGGCACATATATTTCGAATCCCGTCTCTTTTTTTGGCCTAATGTTGTATGGGAGCAGACCCAACATCTCTTTAGTTGTGCTCTTCCATCTTTTCTAGGAACCTCAGCTGGAAAGTGTTTCCCTGCTGAACGAGTAACACCAGACGCGACAGCGTGTGTAATATTTGAGGTATTCTGGTACTGTGTTGGATACCTAGAAAACGGAAAAAAAATGATATACTACACTGCTAAACAATTAAAATATGATGATAGCAGTATAGTGGTAGGCATCTTCGCCATTTTTATTTATAAAATGATACTACTAACAGAAATTACTAATGTAACTCTCGCAAAATTATATACTTTTGAGTAATTTGATATTTGAAAAAAAGCCAATTTACCTATGAAGGAGCTGTCGGACAACTTCTAGATGGAATGTCGGAAACAATACATGTTTAGGATTCTGAGTTTTGTATAAGGCATGTGCATTCAGCATACAAATATCCAGAGAGTGAGAGAATAATTTTTTATACCACTTTATGGTTTTTCGTGTGCAATCTACAGAACTTATCATCATGTCAGCTCTATCAATAGCTCCCATTTGTTCATTATAAGCGAGCACACATAGCGGTTTTACTCTGTTCTTATTTGTAAGCCTGTCAATTTTGGGAAGAGTAACCATTTTATTTTCATGGAACGTAGTAAGCATGATCACATCGCGACGATCCTTCCATTTCAAGGCTAACATATCATCACTGCTTCTCCACTCCGTTTCCCCCGATTTCAGTTTTTTTTTCAAATACTGGCATGTGTTTCCGATTACTACGTACAGTTCCGCAAGAATTGGTTTTGTGTTGAAGAAGATACTTTGATAAGCTTGGGCTGGTGTAATAATTATCACTGTAGAACGAATGTCCCTTGTCCAGGTATGGTTCCAAAAGTTTTATAACTACATCACCTGACACTCCTAGAGAGTTATCTATATCTGCAGTTTTAGTACTGGTCTTGCCAACATATACCTCAAAAGATAGCACATAACCTGTCTCGCAGTCGCATAAAACAAACAGTTTTATACCAAAGCGGTGCCTTTTGGTTTTTATGTACTGTTTGAATATGAGCCTACCTTTGAACAGTAGCATGGATTCATCGATAACCAGGTTTTCAAATGGGCTAAACTGGTTTCTCAATCGCTCTTTTATCATATTTAGAATATGTTCAATCTTGTATAGGCGATTATTTGCTGGGGCTTCTTGATTGTTACTAAAATGCAACAGCCTTAGTAGTTGTAGGTATCGGTCACGAGACATTATATGGCGGAAAATAGGGGTAAAAATCAAGTCATCTGTAGTCCAATAATTCTTTATATCGGACTTTTTGACATGTGGCATCAACATTGTCAGGGCAATAAACCTGTAAAATTCGGGTATGTCAATGTTTCGCCAATTTGAGACTTTTTGTTGCTGAGCAAAAAGGTTCGTTTGTTCAACGACAAGGCCAGCTATTTCCTCTGGAAATAGATTCAAAAAATATTCTACCTCTCTGCTGTCATTTACTAAGCTTTTGTTCTGCAGCCCACTATTAGAGCTGTCAAACTTGTGGACTGTGGGAACAAATTCACTGTGGTTCCAATTTATCTGATACTCCTGTACATTCTGAATAGATTCACCAGATTCTTCCAAATTTCTACTGCTCATCTGTTCTTGGGTATCGTTATCCTCGCATAAGATTTCTTCTTCTCCGGAACTTAAATTTTGTTCACTCTCACTCTCAGACTCAGGAAGATATTCACTGCCGCTGTCTAGGAATGGTTCTTCTTCACTAAGATAGATATCATCTCCAACTTCTTCCAACATGTTTTGGACTTCCTTATCAGTTAGCCCACAATAATTTCCATAATCGTTTGGTTTTCTTTTTTTACCCCTATCAGGGTTTCGCGAAGTACCCGCACATTCCTCGGACGACATATTGAAGCAGACTGACGCCAAATTTGCACGTGGTCAAACAAACGGTGTGATCTTATGTGATTCTGCTATGTTGCCGGCCGCCGCCTATTGTCGGCAGCGCCGTAAATATGCGGCATCCGTCCGTCTGACGAACAAAAATGACCGAAACGGTTCGGCACTCGCCTGTGAGCCAATGTAAAGAAATTTGTCTGCCGTGATAGAAACGGCAGACGTCAAGCAGTAGATTCAACAGGTGCCGACTATAGACGGCACCCGTCTGTCTGCCAAAACAGTTGCTGCCGAAATGGTACGGCAACCGTCCTGAAAGGGTTAATTGTATAGTATCCAGAAATATTCCATTCTAGGTTAAAAAAGACGGTATTTTGATGGTTCAGGGATGATTAGAGCAAAATCAATAGATATGTTGACCTCTACTGCGTTACTGCATATTTCTTCATCATACACGCAAATTCTGAAGTCTTACATAATTTTGAGGAGCTGGCAACGCCGCATGCCCTTAACTGTCAAACGTTTGCTTTGTTTATTGTTGGAGCGTCTTTTATTCTCGGTCAGTAAAATCGATTTGGCTATTTATTGGTAACTCTGGTGAAGCTTTACGGACTTGCTGTGCTATATTCGAGTGTAGTTAACAGTTTTTCGAGATGGAATTCAAAAAGTGCAGTGTTTGTAACATAGTTTGCATTGGAAGAATTTTCAGGTAAGTTGGCGTTACACAGCATTGTTTACAATTTGAACTGTCACAGCTGATCAATATTTGGTGGCTGAAGTGTCAAAGATGATGGCTTTGAGCACGCCATGCTGAAATGGTTTGTTTACTACCTCTATGTTCAGTTGTTACTCTGAGGAAAAAACTAATCCTTCGCTATGATCGGCATTGCTGGATTTCGCAGTCTCATCCAGAGATATTTAAGCCAACTCGTGAATGCTCGTGAGTCTTCGAGCTCCATGCCGAAAGCGTAACGAAGCGTTAAACTTTGGAATCGCCACACTGGACCATACAGGGCATGCGTATTCGGCTGGTGCAAAGCATATGAACCTGACGTGACGTTGTACAACAGAATGCTCTTGTAAATTAATGAGGCGGAACGACTGTATCCGATCCGTTTCGAGAATTCAAGCGGTTCGTCTCTGTGGTACCCTATTCAAAGGATCCGACGCCAGTAGACCCTTTTCGTGTTATCTATGTTTGGTGAAGTTAGAATTAGGTTGTTATTATGCGACTGTGACTGCTTTTGTAGCAACGGTATAACTATTAGCTGGTTGGTCATACACGGACATAATATTATATTTGATTGCAACAGGCTGAGATGACAAATATTATAACAATTTGTGTACATTCTATCCTTTTTTTTGCTTTTCGTCTTTTCGTGCAGCTCAAAAGCTACATACTGAACATTTCTTGAGTACTTACTGAAGTACTACTATACTCGTATTATCACCAAAATAAGCTGTCATTGCTTCCGATTTCTTACGTTTTTAAAAATTTACTCATTATTTGTATTGTTGCAGAAATTGGATGCGATTGAGAAACTTAAAATACAACAAGCACAAGGGAAGCCCCTAGAAATCAATCAACTAGAGAAGATCAAAGGTGAAGCTGAATTGTTGGAGGAATTACAAAAACTAACAATGTGATTATTTTTTTACTGTTTTATTATTCATGTATTTAATAAATGATATTACGACAGTTGGATTAAAGTAGTCTTTTTTATTATTATTGTTCGTTGTTTCGGTTCGGTTTCATTCTGAATAATATCGAATTTTGTTTGACAGAGGATCGCTGTACAGTATGCATAAGCATGTCTTTGTTAAAATTTTGTATTACAGAAATTTATTTTCGCCAGATTTGACTTCGTGTGATTTTTTTATTTGGGGTTTCCTTATTAAGCAAAAAGTGTCAACGCCGTCCCCAAACTCTGGAAGCTCTTTGAGACGATAATCCAGGAAATTGCTGCCATCCATTATTATCAATAATGGAGGCGAACAATTGCGTGATGTAGTTTTTAAATCCCATTGATTCAAAATGGCAGTATGTATTTTTATTAGCGAATAGAGTTTTTTCACATCTTGATTAGGTTTTTATTAGTGTTTCAAATCGGGGAACTCTTTCTGCCCCACCCAGTACACCTTTATTCCGGCCGACCCTTCAATTCACGGTTTGTTTAAGTAGTACAACCTGTTCAGAAATAGCTTGATATTGGCTATTTAACTTAATGGGAGTAGATAAAATGTTTTTTGTCCCCAAATTATTTTCAACCAACACAGACCTTTTGTCATGACTGAGAACCAAATAACTTGCTGGATTCATCTTTTTTTAAAAAAAGGGGGGACCTTTGGACTTTTTCGATTTTAGAACGCCGACTCTCATCCCTGGTTTTTGGCATGTTACCTCATCATTTTATACTCTTATAGAAAATTAACCGCTAATCCAATGATGTATTCAAATAGTCAAAAAGGACTCAAAAAAACGTAAGAATATGGCTTTGCAATGATCTTTAAAATGTAATGGAGACTAAACTTCACCTTTAACCGAATAAAATTAATTATTTTCTCTTTCACTATTTAGTTTTGTTATATTAAAAAGGCTGTACTAAAATACGTTGAAAGATGTGACGTCATTGAAGTGACGTACTTGACGGCTATGTAATCGCTGAACTTAAACTGCCGTCAAACGAAAGCCCACTGAAATGACATTTCAACAGCTTCATGATCAAATACCTACTCTTTATGAGCAGTAAGACAGACAAGATGCATTTAGTCTCTGTGCTATTCGGTAGGAAGCCATACTTAGATTTAATCTGATTTGACTGAAGTCCATGGATAAAATGGATTTTGACTGCGATTTAATTTTCGTTTATTGTTCTTTCGGGAGCTGGAATAATAGCGCAATGCGTGAGAAAACTGTGCCAAACTAGTGAAGTATGGAACTAGAAAGGAACTATATGTTTTTGATTGTGCTGAGAATAATCAAAATGATTTTATTAAAAAAAATAATCCTCTACACATACTGCACTATGTCCTACAGTTTTTTTTTAATTTTTACAAGTTTTTTTTTCAACTTCTTGTACCAAGTTTTGCGATTGAGTTCCATAGACCCCATATGAGTATATTATCCCAAATATTTTTTCTCTATGATTTGGTTTCTCTGTACCAGTTTTTTCCTTCTCCTGAAAATGTGTAATAATGGACAAAACGCAATTTGAAAGTCTGCTTCTCTAATTGTCGATGAAATTTAAAATTTGGTGTCCCAGACTTTTATTGAAAACTTTACCCAGAGAAATACATCATGCAACATTATGGGATCTTTTCACAGATTTTACAGTACTTCTTTCCTTTTTCTATGATAATGTTTTTGTCTTGTCCTTTTGGTTTACCTCGTTTTTTTTATTGGAACAGACATCTTCATGATCGGCAATATCTGATATACATACATGGAACATATGATATATCTATCACTGACTCCAGCTTTTCAATAAGATGATTGCTGAACTGTTGACGTCATTTGGAACTAATTGATTGATATTTAAGCTTCATCAACTTTAATTGAATCAGGTATATATCGTCCTCTACAATGTCACATGGTCTTATAGAGATGAGGGATTTATGTTGTCTTATACCAGAATCGCCTTGTCACCAGGCGCAGATGATTCTCCAGATAACTGACACTGGGATGATAGATTTGCATTATCTAATACAAAGGCTTTATTCGTGGAGGAAGCACTTTGTCAAATAATCCAGATTGTTCAACAGAAACTTGATTTTCGTTTTCAAATACAAATCAGATGCACCCGCGCGACCGCTGCATCTCATCCTAAGGCTGTCGTTCTTCATACATCAAGAATCGAGCGGTACAACCGCACATTTATTCCCAGGATGTCCAAATCTTAGGACGGACTGCCAAGAGATGTATTTATTGGGCCTGCGGGTATTGGCCCATTCAAATCACGCGTTAACAAACTACCCCTAACATAACCTTTTCACAGCAGCCGCGGTATTCTGGTATTTAGGCTCTGCCTACGCGGTCTGCTCAGTCATAAAAAACACTTCATCATAAAACTGAGTCTGATTCTCGCCACTATTGTTTACATTTACAATTACAGCATCAGTATCACTGGCCCATAGCGTTTTAAGATACAATACATTAGGTCCTTGCTCAAACAACAGGTCTATCCAGTGAGCGGCTCAAAACTAATCGGAAAACTTACTCCAGTCAATGTCAATAAAGTTCGGATTCCGATAATTCAGCAAAAATTGTCACAACTATAATGCAAACAAGTCAAAAACAATACAAGCGATAATGAAATATAGCGATTTTTACAAGAAATCGAATATGCTATTAACAGCATTTCAGTGGGCTACCGTTTGACGGCAGTTTAATCACGGCGAATATATGCCGTCAAATACCTCACTTCAATGATGCTACAGCTGTAAACGGCATTTTAGTGGGCTACCGTTTGACGGCAGATTAAGTACAGCGTACTAAAAAAGTAAAGTAACTATCAGATCTAATTCCGTTTCATACTTTATTACTAAATTATCTATGGCACATTCATATTCGATAACTTACGTTACCAAAACATCTCCGCTGTGACTACTGCCAAAAACCTACATTTACAGCAAAAATCTCGCGTTTTCCGTTGAAATGTAAATCCCCGTCCATAGCCTACTTGTTGCTGGCGGCCGAGAGTGATTCCCCGAACCGCAGCCTTAATATGTAAAAATTCGCGACAGCGGTCGCTCAGAAGATGCCAAGCAATAGCGACACGACAGCAACAGGACCTTCAAAATTGTAGGTTATAAGTTGTCCGTCACGATGACGTCGTTGCATAAAACGAAATTTACGTTTAAAAGCAGATATTGCGCGCTTTTCGCCTGTCGCTTGTCGTCTGCAAGGTAGGTGAAAAGACTGCCGATCCCGTATCTTGTCACTGAACTCCCTGTCCAATGACGCAATGCTTTAGAAAAATATGGTAAATTATAACAGAGCCTCGTAAACAAACATCGATGATTTACCTCTTAAATTACAAGAATTCCGTAATTTCTTTCTACGGTAAATTACCACGGTATTTACAAACTCATCTGTGTTTCGCCACCACACGCCACTGGATGTATTTTTGAAAACTATAACGTTCTAGCTGTCATAGTTTTTCGTAATTTCCATCCAAAAAGATATTTTAAATTCCAAAATTTTTGTGAAAGTAAAGATACTTAAAATTTTGAGTAAGCCTGTTTAATGAATTTTAGACCGTAGAATGCATTAAATTAGATTATTATAAGCATTGATTAATACCTTAATCAATGTTATAAGCTACTAGAGAAGGTTACTATCTTAGACAAGGAAAGAGAGAGGACGGAAAGCGCGACTGACATTTCTACCAAAAATGTACCAAAAGCGCTAGTAATTTACCTATGATAAGTGATTCCTGGCTCCTTCCTGCTGGTGTGGCTTTTACAACCATAAGCTGCACACCCTACCATTATGCACACCACAATATTTTACAATGGTTTTAAAAACGCAAAATATCATAAAAAATATTTTGACAGCTACATGTTCGGTCACAGCTAATGACAGCTAATTCATATAGCATCAAACGGGCGTGCGGTATCCCCTCTCTTTCCTTATCTAAGGATACTATGCTGAAACATTAAAACATGTGGAATGAAATTCTCTGGCATTTATAAAAAATATATTCGAAAAATTAGATAAACAGTCTAAAAAATAAATTCTATGAGTATAATACTGTAGTTTCAGGCTCTTCTGCCATCAAGGTATAACCACGATGCCCGTGAATCATTTGATTGTCCTGGATTGTCCCATATTCTGCGACACTTTAATTCCCAAACACAAATGCTTTTATTGAATACAGTCAAGAAAGTCGTTAAAGCTGTAGCCAACGGCGAGTTCTGAAAAATGAGGCTTTAGTTAGGTACTGTAGTCACACCTATAACCTTATTATGTGGTTATCTCTGATTCACTGGCACATAAAACCACATTTGATGGATATAAACTATTTACTAACGTTGCGGCTACCTCCGTAACCCACGACGATTAAGACAAGCAATATATCGGAATTGGGCAGTAGTAGCGAATTATAATTTTGGGGATGTCAATTAGAGCAAATATAGTATCTTTTCTTATTATTGTCACCCAATGAGGTATTTGTTTTGGGTCACGTGACGTCCGGTTCAAAATGTTTAATGGGACGCCCTGTATATTTGTGACTTTTTGTGTTCCTCCCGATAAAACAATTCCAACAAATTAGCACACTTGGGGTCTAAAGTGATAAAATCAAGAGCTACAGTTATTTAAAGGACTGTACCACTACCATTATGAAATACTACCAAAATAATTTAAACTGTAGGGGTACATGTTATAATAAATGGTAGTGGTACCATCCTTTAAGTATCTGTAGCTCTTGAATTAATCACTTTAGACCCCAAGTGTTCTAGTTTGTTTGTTGGAATTGTTTTATCGGGAGGAACACAAAAAGTCACAAATATACAGGGTGTCCCAATAAAAATTTTGAATCGGACGTCACGTGATCAATAACACAATATAATAAAAAAAGATACTATATTTGCTCCAATTTACACCATTATAATTCGCTACTACTGTCCAGTTCCGATATACTGCTTGTCGTAATCGTCGTGGGACACCTTGTATTTGACAAATTAATTTGGATGGAATTTGGAAATAGATGCCCAAACAGCTTTTTCAAGATATGTTCCTAAGTGAGCTATTATGAGATGTTACAGAACAAAGAACAACATAGTTACTTAGGAAGATATTGATCCAAAATAAATTAAAAGCAAAAAAAAACAAGATTTTATTTATATGCTCCAAAAATAAGAAAAAAAATCCTTTAAAATTTTAACTTTCAACTTATCCTCATTATACACAATTTATATGATCATAAAAGCTTGTCGCGAGGTTTGCGTAAGTACCTATAAGTATTTGATTAAACAGAAATATAAAAAAAAATGAACTTAGCAGATCAAGTTACTCTAATAAATAGGTACTAGATTAGTAGTTTTATTTACACAAGTTAATCGCGCGACAAGCTTTTATCATCATATAAATTCTGTGTAATGAGGCTATAAGTTGATAATTAACATTTTTAAGAAAAAAATATTATTTACTTTTTAGTTATTGCTGGCTAGGTTTCTGTCTATGCATCTCATTCAATGCATCATTGTTGCAAGGTCGTTTACCGGTTAATTTCGAACAGTCTAGCTAAGAATAAGGAGACCTTCTAATCATCTTCCCTACTTACAATCGAGGCCTCTACACCAAATTTCAGGTAAATTAGAGCAACGGAGCTTATAATCACCATTTTTTTTAACCTGCATTTTTATTCTCAGCGAACTCTTTCATTTAATACCCATAGTATAGGAAACCATAAAAAACTACAAAAGTCCGCCATATTGGATTAAGACTGATGTCAGAATATTTTTCTAATAATTATTCTCGGCATATTGCAAAACTGCATACAAAATAACTATTCCGCCATCTTGGATGATCCGCCATATTGAATTTAGGATGACGTCACCTTATTTTTCGAGTTACTCTCAACAAGCCCTTTCATTTGATACCCTTATTGTAGAAGTGCATAAAAAATAACTATTTCGCCCCTTTAGATGTTCCGCCAACCGCCATATTGGATATTGAATGACGTCACATACATTATCGTGTATTGTCATCCAAACTAAACGTGTATACAAAATTTTAGCTCAATCGGTTGAAGATATCTGCTTCAAAACTGAGTAGCAAGATTCCTCCCGAACAAACAAACATTGCAAGTAAATAAAAGCTTTTATAAAAAAAGAGCTGCTATTGTAACTGTGGCAGCTATCAATCTCACCGATTATACAAAGCAAACTTGTATTTACACCCGTATGCACCGTAAGTCAATTGCGCGATTAGTTACGTAAACCTGGATTGGATTACTTGTTTACTATGCACCGCAAACTAACAATTTTGACACTGTCACTGTCGAAACAATCTTGCGAACACAACCTTGCCGTATCTCCAGTCTGGATTAGTTAATCTCTTGACGGTGCATGGCTAGATGCCAAAGATTAGCAAAACGTGATTAGAGAACTAGGATTAGAATCGCCAAACGGTGCATACGGGTGTAAGTAATTTATACCTTGGCAAAGACTGCAGCTATATTTCAACAGCTAAGTAGTAAGAAAAAACATGAAAATGTTAACCAATGGTGTTAAAAATAAAAGTTGCAACAATATATTTCGTCAATAGGTTCGACTATTTCGCTTAAGATCTGATAAAAACCTAATGGTATTTTATGCAGCAAATAGCGTACTTACACTAGATGATTCGGCACTGATGTTGAATTTGTATGATTCATTCACTATTTCCTTGCAAAAATCTGAATATTCTTGTTTTTGTAAATTGAAAAGTAGTTTCAAGAATGATAATTCTTGCACGAAGACCTTGCTTTCACCGTATATGTCGTTTACTCGTAGCCTAAAATGTGTAAAATAATATCATTATGGAAGTACCTACATGGCTTACAATAATAATTGTAATTTACAGAAGTTCCAGAAGTAGCTAAAATACAAAATTCATCAGTTTCAAACCATTTAAAATGCCATCACATATTTTATTTCAAAATACAACAAAGTTAGGCCATTGCTGATAGTCAAAGCGATCCTTGGAATCTTAGCTCTTGTGTCAAGGGCCGGCATGCACAGTCAATCTCACATACCCGTTTTACATCAACAATAAATCTACGGTTTTAATTCGTGGATTCAGTTCGTGGTCAAAATTGACAAGTGTAAAACAGGAATTTGGTGTCAGATAAGTCGATGGATTTCTTTACTGATTTAGGACCTGTTCTAATATGTGGTCAAGTAAATTCGGTAGTGCCAGAGTTTTACTGTCAAAAGGCCACAAACAATATACGAATTAAATAGATCTTGCGAAAACAGCTCATATCACAGCAAGAGTGCTGTCACAAAATCCATGGTTTTATCCACAGATGTAAAACACAATCAGTTTGACCTTGAAGACGACCATGGATTGAGCTATGAATAGATTCGCGGAGAAAATGTCGATGTAAAACGGGTAATACACATCCAGGCGCCGTTGAATCGCCGGCGATTCTTCAATCCCACGTTGTTGGTTAATACAGTATCTCGGCGGGCTGGTTCAATTTATAGTAGAGACATTTCTAAATTTGTCGTTTAAAGTGGCGTCCAACACCTCCCGGCAATCTCCGATCAGTGGCCGGACTAACCTAGAAATGTTGTTTGTTATGACAAGTAATCCAGGTAAATAAGTGACGTGAATGCTGCAAATTTAACATGTTGACTGCCGCCATAAGGACCTTAAAGTTATTCCTCAGAGGCCATAGTGGAAAATTCGGTTGCTAGTTTTATGCATTCCATAAGCTTAAACTAGTAACTATCACACAAGGCCCCATTACTAACATAGTATGAAATATAATCTGTAGTAGAAAAAACCATAAAACTTCCCACAGTGCCGGTATTCGTAATCCGACATTAGAGTGAAGCATGATTGAGACCACCGGTGATGCTCACGGCACCGGATGAAAAATTTTTCGTGACCCACCGGTGATGCTCATGGCAGTTAACATGTTATGAATTCAGAATTGTTACTTGGAATAGCCAAAGAATGCCTGACCCGTGTTAGCGATGTGCATATCGCAAAAAACAAAATAACTTTGATACTTTAAGGCCCGGTTGTACAATGCGAGCTTAAGCTTCGGCTTAAGGTAAGCCGACGTTAAACCACGTCAGTTGCAAAATGTCCGTTGTACAATGCTGGCTTAACCCCCCACTCTAAGCTTAACACAAGCTTACGTAAGCCGAAGCTCAACGGGAGCTTAGCAGAGGTTTACGACCCGGTTGTACAATGCGAGCTTCAGCTTCGGCTTAAGGTAAGCCGACGTTAAACCACGTCAGTTGCAAAACGTCCGTTGTACAATGCTGGCTTAGCCCCCCACTCCAAGCTTAACACGAGCTTATGTAAGCCGAAGCTTAACGCGAGCTTAGCTGAGGTTTAAACCTAACCTCATACAAGTAACATGATATGTCAAGGAGGAACCTCCAAATTGCTTGTCACTTTATTAGGTCATATTTTTTGAAAGATTTGTGTCTAATTTAACAAAGAGAGCAAATGAAAGAACACAGATAGAAACGGTCGTAGCCGAAATTTGACACAAACTGTCGTAAATGCCTAACCAAAAAAGGTAATTTTTCAGATGATTATGTCAGTATGTACTGCTTCATTGATGCCAACTGTAGTGAATTTCATTATCAACCAGGTGTAACTAAGCCGACGATTGTACAACGGATGCCGACTTTAAGCCTGAGCTTAGCTAAGTTTAGGCTTAACAAAGCTCGTGTTAAACCCGCATTTGTACAACCGGCCCTAAACCGTAAATATTTAGGAATTTCTCTACCATGCATTGAGCGAACTCCCGGAAATACTTCACCAACCGGCAACGTCGGATTGGAAAATCGCCTGCGATAGGGAAGAGAGGGAGATTGACTATGCATACCGGCCTTGTACCAGTTTATAAGTCTACTACTCCTGGGAACTAAAGTAAGTCAAGAGAAAAAAAGGAAATTAAGTAAAGTGGAGAGTAAAGATGGGCAATAAAATCTTTTAGAAAAGGCGGGTAGGCATTTTTGAAATGTTTTTCAATATTCTCGAGAGTTTACTCGCGACATTTTTTTGGTAGTGAGGGGGTTAGGGTTCAGTTGCTCTAATAGTTTCCACTCAGCCTTAAGGCTTATTGTGCACCCCCAGTCAAAGGGATCAGAGTCCCAAGTATTTTGCGAACTTTGAGGTACATTGGACTATGCTCTCCTGTCTTCCTTTCTGGCCTACATTCAGACAGGAGTTCCTGCTTTCACTCAGGGCAGGACAGTCGAAGATAACATGCTTGGCTGTTTCCTCTACCTCATAATGGGGTTGCCAATTCAATCCCCAGCTTTTGTGTGAGCACTGAACGACCAATACCAGTTCAACCACCTTTCGTAGTTCCTTCCTGCTCAATCTGAGTGCGTCTGCTTTATTAGAACATGAGGGTCCCATCAGCGTACTCTTAAAGGGGTGATACACGTACGAGCAAGTACGCGTACTTATGGCTCGACGACCTTTTTCGCCTGTGTGTCACCGTAAGTACGCGTACTTCAAAACCGTCGCGCAAACCGCCGGCGATCCAACTGGTTTGAAATCTTGCTCGTAGCTTGTCTCGGCTCGTACTGCGAGCAGCGGGCCTCCACTTTATTTCGGCAGACCATCGATGCGCAACGTTTGTCGTGTTTAGCGTTTGTTAATAGTTTTGTTTATTAAGGAAAATTATCAAAATGAGTGATTTCAGCTTCACGTGTGTCACCGCGTCGAGCCGAGCAAGTTCGCGAACTTAAAAACCGCGTACTTAAAGTTCGTACATGTATCACCCCTTTTAGACTGATAATTCCCCAATACTCCATACATGCTGGTAATGGCCCGATGAGAGGGAGTTCTGCGCCTTCTTTGGCACACCTATCGGTCCTCTCATTACCACCCACTCCTATGTGACAAGTCATCAAAGATAATTGAGGTTTTCGCGGATCACGTCCTGGACTGGTTCGAGACCAGTTCGGAAACGCGGTATGGCTACGGGCATTCGCGGTATGTATATTATTATGTGTTTTTGTTTCTGTTTACATCACAGAATCAGTTTGCATACAATATTTACATACCGTGTATGCCTTTAATCATACTGCGGATGCGCTTTTCAACAGAATCAGTCCCGAACCAGTTCGGAACGTGATCCGCGAAAACATCTAATATTTTATTGTTGGTCTTCGCCAGTGTCATTACGGTATTATGGCAGTCTCACACCATGTTTGAAATACTCCCTTCAGTCATTTGAATATCAAATAGATTTTTTAATGCAAACCTCTAATGTAGATCACGACAACCAGGAGAGAGGTTAATTTTACGTCTGTGTTAAAGTCAAATTAATATTTTGATAGAAGACCTCAATTTTGACTCCAGAAATCTAGGTCGCCAATAAGTTTACATCCGAATATGACATTTTACCATGGTTTTTCAAGTCATTTGGAGGTCAAGCTGATTTTGCTTAATGAGAACATCCAATTTTAGCACTGGATGATGTCGCAAAATCTATCTTGCCCACTTCAAATTTGCCGCTATTACCAATGTCTCATTTATTAAAGGTGTAGGGTGTATTGCGCGAACTTGAGAAACCAAGAAAATATTAGCGAGGAGGCGTGGGCCTGTTCGCTTTCTCCAGTATGTGTGTCTAAAATGAGGGGAAGTAAGTCTAAAGGTCCAAAGGCAAAGGTCAAATGTCCCAAAGTAATGTCCAAAGGTCTCCATAAAAAGGCATTTCGCATGTACCAGCTCCTGACGTTACCTTTAAACTTACAGTAATGATTCAAAAAGCAGATTGAAGAATAAAGCTTGCACTAAGGCAACACAGTGGCCTTGTTTTGATATCGTGTTTGGATGTTAAATTACACACATTTGAAGAATGTATGATTTTACATTGCGACTGTTTTTGCACTCTAAAAAACTTTTTTGAAAAAATGGCAGTATTGCCCTTCATAGTAGTAGTAGTAGTAGTAGATTTATTTAGCATAATCGCTACATTATAACTGTTATCAAGAATACAAACTAATTCGCCGAGTACATTCATGAGATTACCTCACTATAAATCTTGTATATCCAAGAAACACTTTTTCAATCTTGTCTTGAATTCTTTCAAATTGGTAACTGATTTAATATTATTGTCCAGTTTATTAAATTCATATAACCCTTTTTGGAACACCGATTTATTTGTGATATTGCTGTTGCAAATTTGTAGATGAAAATCTATATTTCCTCTAGTTGAATAGTTATGATATTGATTGTTTAATTCAATAAAATTTTCTAAAATTTCCGGCAATAAATGATTTTTTAATCTAAATATGAAAATGAGAACTAGATACAATATAAAATTCTTTATATTCAACCATTGAAGTTCTTTTAACATATAACGTGACTTTGTGAACTTATTTTTATTCAAAATTATTCTCATTGCTTTATTTTGCAGCACTTGTAATTTTGAATATATGGCTTCATTTGCGGTATATAAAGTAGTTGAACAGTATAATAAATGAGGAAGAATTATAGTGTTGTACACAATTTTTTTAGAATAAACACTGAGGCTTTGGGAAATTCTATAAAAGTAATTTGTCTTTTTGGATATTTTTGAAATAATATAATCAAAGTGGTCTTCAAATTTTAATCTACTATCTACGTATATGCCCAGATATTTGATAGATTTAACTACTTCAATTTTGTCATTATTAACCAAAAGGGTAATTGGTGTTTCGTTTAAATGTTTGTCTATTATCATACATTTTGTTTTGTTGGTATTTAGTTTCAGTTTATTGACGTTCAACCAATTGATAATTTTTCTCATATCATCATTTAGAAGTTCCAACGCAATGTCTAATTTTGTTTCCGATATGTATATTAAAGTATCATCTGCAAATATTTGAATTTTACAATGCTCCAAAATATCTGGTATGTCATTGATATATAAAATGAACAGTAGTGGGCCCAATTTACTTCCCTGTGGTACTCCAACCGAAATATTCTTGACACTTGAAAAAGAGTTTCCTACTTTAGTGATCTGACTCCTATTTATTAAGTAATTTTGGAAAATTTCATACACTGCCCCCCTGAATCCATAGTGATATAATTTCTTTAACAATTTTGCCCTGTCTATAGTCTCAAATGCCCTCTTGAAATCTAAAAACACTGTTAATGTACATTTCTTCTCATCCATAGAACGTCTCCAATCTTCTACTACTACTTGAATTGCTGTTTCCGTAGAATACGTCTTTCTGAAGCCTGCTTGATATTTTGTCAATACTTGGTTTTCCTCAATAAATTCCATAATTTGTTCATATATAATTCCTTCAAAAAGCTTTTCAACATCTGGTAGTACATTTATTGGCCGCATATTTGTATATAATTCAGAGTTTTGAACTTTTGGAACAGGAGTAATGGTAGAACATTTCAGTTTAGATGGAAATTTGCCATATATCAAACAGTGATTCAACAGTAAAAATAATTTATCTCCAATTATATCAAAACATTCGTTTAAAATATTTTTTGATAAATTTTCACTAGGATTTTCATTTGATTTCAATTTTGAGATGGATTTTCGAAGATAAGATATATCTAATGTTCTGAAATGATCCATAGTTTGGTTGTGTGATTCTTTTAATACACATAATTTGGCATCACCATCATCAATTGAATCCACTATTTCATTTATACTTTTTATAAAATAAATGTTCATTCGTTCTGCTATTATTAATTTTTCTGTTATGATGCCGTCATCGAAACGCATTCTAGATAATTCATTATTTATTTTGGGAGAGACGATGTTTTTCAATGTTTTCCACATCATTTTGCTGTTGTTCTTATTACTGTCAATTTTGTTTTCATAGAATTTTTTCTTTTCACTTCTGAGAACTTCTACACACTTGTTTCTCGCTTTTGTATATTCTGCCCAATGTTCTGGATTTTTGGTAATCATAAATTTTTTATAGTTATTATCACGTATTAATTTAGAGTCCTTGAATGCCTGTGAAAACCACAATGTTGATTTCTTTCTCTGATATATCCTTTCATTAAAGTCTTAACTATCACCTTCTAAAATCTTATGTATGTAATTTGGAAAACAAGTGAGTACTGTTCCTCATATGAATCCGTGTTTACATGGCAAATACATATGTATAAGAATGTGTACCCAGGCTATTTAATACGTTTATAAAATAAGGAAAATGTTACTGAATTTCCTAAAAGCTCTACTCAAATACAGTTTCATGACATGAGTGTTCATGGTTTTATTCACCAACGTGTCAATACTTACAAGGACGAAAAGTCAGTACGTCTATCGAAAGTTTGACATCCAGGGCACATTTCCACTGTGTCGAATGACTTGGAGCACGTTTTGCACAGAGAAATTAGGTTAAATGACATAACTTGTACTTGATGCACTCTTCCCCAAATGCTTACGTCTGTTGGTATTTTATTGCCCAGACTAAGGAAATAACTGGGACCCCAGTTGATTACATCATCTTCGTTTCTGGAAAAGTATAAGACAAACAGAATCAATATTGCCCAACCATTCTCAGATATTTGAACTACTTCAATTCCTTCATTATTGCTCGCAAAGGACTAGTATCACGAGGTTAAGAACAATGATTTAATTGTTATAACCGCTTAGTGCATACAAAAATAACCGTACTACTGCAAAGTTTAAAGAAAGGAATTCAAATTCAGGCAATCAGTGCCAATCGCGCGAATCATCAGCAGTGCATTGTTGCCAAGAACAGCTCCGACTCGCAGACGGGAACAGAAGACAAGATAGATGAGCCAGCCCGCGTACAGCTCCGGCATTTCGCGCGCCATCAGAATGCGGCAACACAGCACACATATCTGTCTTTTGATTGGCTGTTCGCCTTAAGGGCAGTGATGTCACTGACCTAGGCGAATTCAAATATTTTCCTTATTTTCACGGCTTTACTGTGCCCAAAAAAATCGGAGAAAAAAATGAGATTCTTTTTATGACGCACTCTATCATATGCAACCAAAAAAAATCATGATACTAGTCCATTGGGATACATTTTATTTTTTGCGAATTCAAATCAAATTGAGTTTTCATATTCAACCAATGTATCGTCTCTTATTAAAAGAAAAAACACCGAGACACGTCAACACATCTGTCAAGGGAAACAACTTTTTTTAACAAAAAACTACTCTCCCCTTGTACCCTCTCCCTCCCAGGGTCATTCCCTTCAAAATGTTTAATGATAAGGGATATCGCGTAATAGCTTGTTTCAAAGGTCTGTCGGAGTCCTTTATATTTTGACGTTTTATTTTTTTAAATCGGTCGATACGTTTACGGGAAAATTAGAAAAATCTTCATGTATCTTGATTTGTACAGATAGGAAACAAAAACACACGAAAATACCACTTTTTACTGCAATAAGTGATCAAAATGTCGCCCGTTATTGGCCAAGCAATGATATAGGCGATGTTCCAATTCCTGACGAACAGATGCAAAAACAGTGGAAATGATTCCAAAATTACTGTGCGCAGCAAACTGCCGTTCCGTTGGACGCCAGACATAGGGGGAAGATAACTTCGCATAGGTATATTTTGGACCTTGTTACGAAATTTACTCAAACTTGATCTGTTGCAAATAAAAAACGGAAAGTTCTGGATGAAGTCGCTAAAGTTGAAGTTTTGGGTCATTTTGGCATAAATCCTAATACTTCATTGCATAAAATTGTGGATCCGACTGACATTTCATTTGACTCATAAACTCAATAAATTTTATCCATTCAAAATAAAAATAGGACAAGAGTTAACGGAAGACGATTTCGATCGGAATTCGGGTTTTGTGAATAAATGGCTACATCGAAAAATGGTAATACCATTCATGTAAAGAATATCTGCCTCACTTTTTTTCTAACTGGATTTGTTAATAAGCATAACTGCAGGTATTGGAGCAATAAAAATCCTCATGCGTTTGTAGAAGGGGAAACCCAGTACCAGAATAGGGCGAAGAGGGCCTATAGAATAACCTGCTAGATATCCTGATTTGACGCTACTAGACTTTTTTTTTTCTATGGGGCCATTTAAAATCTATTGTGCTTAGTCCCCAACCTGAAAATTTGGATGACCTTCGTCAACACATAATATCATCGAAAGCAGCCATGATATCCCACCATGTTCTTGCAACTGTCCATCAGGAATTTAAACATCGCCTATATCATTGTACTCTATATTTTACAGTCTCGTTTGGAGGGTTTTATTGGCTGGCAAATTTCTCAGGTGCAGGCAGGTTTCGTAAAAGGACGCGGTACGCGTGAACAGATCTTAAACCTAAGACAGATTATTGAAAAAGCCAGAGAGCATTATTTTCCCGTTTTTATCTGCTTTGTGGACTATTCTAAGGCGTTTGATAACGTAAAGTGGCCTAAACTGTGGGAAATCCTTATCTCCATGGGAGTCCCTTACCACTTAGTATTTCTCATACAGCAACTCTATGAGTCTAGCTCAGCTCGTGTAAGAATTGATGGTAACCTGTCTGGTCAAACAGCAACCAGAAAAGGAGTTCGTCAGGGTTGCGTATTATCTCCGATGTTATTTAACATTTACTCTGAATTTATGATGAGACAGGTATTGGACAACTGGAATGGCGTTATAACTATTGGCGGAAGCAAAATATCTAACTTAAGATTTGCTGACGATACAACCCTTATTGCTGCTTCTCAGGAAGAACTAGTAGCTCTATTGAACGTTTTAGAATAACACAGTGCAGCATATGGTCTTGGTATTAACTAAAACAAGACCAAGGTTATTATCGTAGATAGAGAGCATGACTATCATCGAGAAATAAGGTCAATAGGCCGTTGTGAGGTAGTTCAAAGTTTTGTATACCTCGGTTCTTTGATCGACAATTCAGGTAGCTGTGAGAATGAGATTCGACGGCGCATTCAACAGGCACGGGTGACCATGACAAAGCTTACTAAAATATGGCGTGACCATAACATCACTAAAGCTACCAAAATATCACTGGTTCAGTCTCTTGTGATCTCCATATTTTCGTATGCCTCGGAAACTTGGACTGTTAAACAGGCAGATCGAGCTCGCATAGATGCTTTTGAAATGTGGACGTGGAGGAGAATGCTGAGAATTCCTTATACCGCCCATCGAACTAATGTTTCCATACTGGATGAGCTCGGTAATCCAAAGAGACTATCCTCCATTGTGTCGATGAGAATGCTTACATTCTTCGGACATATTCACAGAAGCGATAATATGGAGAAACTTGTAGTTCAGGGTCACGCCCCGAGTGGGCGACGCCGTGGCCGTTCCCCTACACGCTGGGTGGATACGACGAAACAGTTGCTAGATATAAGTATCAAGAGCGCCACTGAACTGACAGTAAATCGCGAACGATGGCGAGCTACAGTTCTCAAAACTATTGATAATATTTGTGTCGGCAATACTCTAGCTCCGACTTAATGCATTTCAAGAGTTCACAACATGCCTGTTAAGACATTGTGACTATGTTGATGATATCATTGTTTGGGCAATAACGCGCATCATTTTGATATCGATATTGCAATAAAAAGTGACTTCTTCGTATGTTTTTGTTTTCTAAATGAACAAATTAAGATACACATAGAGATTTTTCTACTTTTCTCGAAAACGAATCGACCGATTTTAAAAATTCAAACGTCAATATAAAGGATTTATGATTTCACATAGACGGATTATACGCGGTTGAGATCGCGCCGCTACTGTGTCGGAGAAGTACATGTGACCACATCTATTAACTTAACCGTCTAGACGATTGATGATTCACGATTTTTGAGTATCAAGACAATATTGCAAGTTGCAAGTAAACGTTCTTACAGGTTTATGGTCTGGAAGTCAACCTCAGGCTCGTAGCCGACAATCTCGAATGATGTCAGCGCAGTTGATTTAAAATATTTCGAAGACTGAGACACCACGTTCTTGACGATCACCCTCATTTGATTGATGAGCCCCAACGGTATCACTATATTCTCCCAGTTTGTCAAAAAGCAATCCATATATTTGCTTGTATCATCTTCATCGGTATACGAAAATCTTAAGACATGAGTCTCAGAAGTAGGTGTTCCATATCCGTAGATATCCGTCCTTTTAGAGGTTCTAGAGCCCAGTTTTTTTGCAAAGCGTTTCCATTTCAACACACCTGAAAAAATAAATCAGTACTGAAAATCTTTGCACATTAAATGGCGTCCTGGTCTTATTTAGCCACTTTGGGGGATGGACGAAGCAAAGTCGAAAAAGGGGTTTCTACCAGTAACGATTGACGCATAAGGATCATTCTTATCAAAATTAAAATATTATAGTAATAGTCCAGTAGGCAGGGTTGCAAATCATTTCAAGTCGATTAATTCACAGTGAAATTAAATGTTTATTAGCAGTCATGTTGTGTTATATAAGTCAGCAGGCTCAGAAAGGGTGTTCGGGCGAGATAAAAAAAGTTGTTTATGTCAAAACGAAAAAATCCAAAAACGTGATCGGGTCGCTCAATAATTTATCTAGTGATTACAATACAAACAATCAAAATTACAAAAATGGTAAGCAGCATGGTTGACGGTGGATTCTACGTCAAATTCTACTAAATAATTATATAGGATTCATTTCAAGTCGCATGAAATTAATACAGATTAAAATTACTGTTTTCATTAAATAATTAATGTAAAAAATGTCCGTGGTGGTAAGGTCGTCAGCAGGGTAGCAAAAGCTCCTGAGTAGCCATTCAATCTCGGTCAAAGCCAATTATATGGAATATTCAGCTGACAATTATTCCACCCTTAATTACTCTGCTGACCCTTTTACTTCCCACACCGATAGGTGAGGAGAGTATTGTAATCGCGAAAATTTTCGATTTTGAGATAACACGCTTTTTGGGCGTTTTATGATATCTACATAACGCAAATCTATGTCACTCATTTCCGTCGGTCTGTCTGTTCGCGTTTTTCTACCCTCGTAATCTCAGCAACCGCTACATGGATTGTGATGAAATGTGAATACCGATATGCTGTGAGGTCCTAGTAGGTAATCCTGCTATATAATTTTGAAAATCGGTACAGGGGCGGCGGAGCAAATAGCAAAATACAAAAAAATTAATATCCCCCAAACTTCGTTTTTATGCGTTTTAGGGATTCCTTGTCATTTTTTACTTTTTTTTGGTGGGGGTGAAATTGGGGTGGGGGCTGTAAAACTCAAAAATTTGTTCTATTCATAATAGGCTGTCCACTGACCTGTGAAAGAAAGATCTAGCGGCATAATACCCTTTTTTAGGTCCATCCGAACATTGCCTTGCGTATTACAGTACTCAAGGGACTTGATGCATACATACGAATATTGCTTTTCGTTCTGAATTTAGTAACATGGAAATTATGGAATTGAATTTAATGAAATTTAGACACAGTATTATTATTGGTTTTTAAAAACCGTGACAGTGTCACAGTGGCGAGAAAGGAATAATAAAAAACTATCAATATAAAAATAGCTCAAACTTCATTTTTAGGAAATTTGGGGGTTCGTGATCGTTTCGTTTCGTCCAATTGAAGCTCGCAGAATAAAAATTGTGTCGTTTTAGTTCCTACGGAGAGATTTAGGGAACTATTCACTAGAGTTTCAGTGTTTGATTTTTTTTTGAGGTCAGGTGGGCGATGATTTGGTTACAAGGGATCTCAGACTATAGCCTCATGCAAAGGGAAAATAATAAAATGACATCACTGTTATGTGTGGGAAGTACTGAGTCAATCAACTTGACTCCATTTTTTTTATTTATAAAATCGATCAAACTGACTCCACTACTAATTTTAAATGATCTGAATTTGATTTTTTATTAAAATCATTTTTATATTGCTGTTTTATAGCAAATATGATTTTCGCGAGCTAAATGACAATTATTCTACCCTTAAACATTATGGTGCCACCTACGATTTTTCCAATTCCTACGCGCCATTAAGGAATAATTACAAAATCTTAAATCCATCAAAGATAGAACAACATATGCCTGTTAAAGTGAAAAAGAATTTAATTTCGCATCCACTAATGTGAAACTTGTCACACCATCCCATTCGGAAAAGACTTTTCAGGTTTTAAATCTTTCAAATTTGAAAATTGCTGGTCTACTGTTATAATGTGCTTTTGAAACAATGATCTTAGTGAAACACAAGTACGTTTCTTGCTCTTTTCAAAACCGAAAACAGCATATCTCTGTTGTGCTAAGTTTCCCAGATATTAGCATTTTTGTAGTGCTACAAAATTTTCTAAGGATTGCTGAATAACTCCGAAAATGGATTCGTAGGCGAAAACTATGGTTAATAAACTGGACTTAAAAATCCATGCGGATTTGTGAAAAGCAATAGTATACAGGGTGTTCTATTTTAAATAAGGGAGTTGATGCCTACCTCCGGGATATCCGGCTGTCCGCCATCTTTGAAAATATATTCTGCAAGTAGACCATTTGATAAGAAACGTTTTTTAATTGGAATATTTTCTTCTAATTTAAACGGTAAGGCCGCTAGATCACACCGTTCACTTATTGGACAACCCTGTATAATAAATTTCTGTCTTTCTATGCCCCTCAAAAAACAAAAAACAAAAGAGCGCACCCAGAAGCATGAAGGTAGGTCTACAATTAATCTCAGGTTATTTCAAAAGTTCCCAGTTAAAAAATACAGATCTTAAGAGAACCTAACAATATCTCATAGATACATACATTAAAACAATATTTCTAGGGCATATATTTAGGTGTCATTATTACCTTCAAACGTTACCAAGCCCTCAATATTAAGCAGATTATTTTTACATTCTATCACAGTTAGAGTCTGCTGTTGTAATCTTTCCCCTTTGATACTCTGAAAATGTGCACCACTTTCATTTAAGATATATGCACTGTTTTTTGCTATTCTCTGCAGTTCAGGATTTTTCATTTCTTTTCTGAAACATTACAGGCCAACATAAACAATATGATTCTTGTTCCTGTATTATATAAGATTTTATAAATGAATTATTACATTATATTAATTTTATTATATAATAAAAATAAAAGAATAATAATAATCACCCCATCCTTTTTTTGTTGTTTGTTTTTTGTTTTCAGTCATTAATTTTACTACAAGTCATGAATATCCGTTTGTAAACAAAATTTTATTATTGTAGTGCCCTGAAGATGGCCTAATAAAGGCCGAAACGTCGGTGAAGCAGTAAAAGAGACTCCTACCCCTTTTTTTGACCTAACCCCAACTATCTGTTTCTTGGAATAATATGATAAATGAAAACTGCTAAATTTCAAGGCCAGATCAGTTATATTTGACACTAAGCAAACATCAGTCAAATTAGATTTTATCGGCGATGAAATCTTCAATGATCAATTTTTTTTATCAAGCTGACCTACACATACACTAATTGGCACTGATTTCTTTCTTATGCATTGTACTTTTATACAGATACTTTATTATACTATTAACTTTCTCACATATAGGGTAGTCTACTTTATAATGGCATAACTTCAGGACATCACAGATAATGTTAAAATAATGACATTTTCTCAATACACTTATATCCGGGACAGCTTCGTTTTCAAGATACAGAGTGTTCAAGTTAAAAAAAATTATATTGTTTGAATAAATCCTAAACCGTTGCTTAGAAAAATTTGAAATTTGGCACACAGGATAAGCTGATAATCTTCCATGATCAAGGGGATATGATGATAAATTATAGAAACCAGTGGTGGAGCTATACAACTACCCTTTTCAAAATTTTCCGTCACTGACTTGACAAATAACAATAATATCGTTCGATGGTGCATGCCTTTTGAAATAAAAAATATTCCTGCGTTTTTTTCTTACGACGGACCAATTTTGAGATATTTGTCGATTTCGTCAGGTCACTGTTCGTAACTATTGTTAAGAGTAACAAGGCATACAACTTCTATTCAAATAAGTTTTAATGTAAGTTTCTAGAATTCAATAGCTGCGGAAGTACATAAGGGCCAATGAGGTCACCATTGTAGATTCCCAGCCAAATATTAACGCTAAATTCATGCAAATGTCTAATTTGATAAGGATTTTCATGTGCCTATATATTTATTATTATTTTATTTTTATTATTTATTTATTTTGTTCATTACAATACATTCAAAATTTAGAATAATATTCTAGACAAAATAATGGCATGTAATAATATGTGTAAATCAATATTATATAAGTATGTAGATCAAGTGGGGTTGAACTAATACAGCTATCACATTAGGCTTGGAAGTCTGTTTCGTAATAGTGTATTGTTCAATCCCACATATCATGTACAGAGTATTAAGTGTGTAACTTAAATTAAAATACAGAAACAAAAACAGAAACAAAATTACTAATATATATTAACTACACCTACTAACCTTTAAGGCACTAGTGAACGAAACGGCCAAGGAGTAGTGTTTCAGAAAAATATACAGAAGTCGGTGAAAATTTAAATGTTAAATTTTTCTTGATTGTTTTGTATAAATGTTTTAATTTCTTTTTTAAATAAGCGAAATTTTGATATCAATTTTAATTTTTTCGGAAACTTGTTGAATAGTTTGGGTCCGTAATATGTGAAGGAGTGTTGTGTAAAAGTTTTATGAGTAAATTCTGTTTTAAAATCAAGGTTAATTTTCGACCGGGTATCTCTAATGTAACTGATGGTAAATTTATTTTGATCTTGAAACATTCTATTTAAACAGCTGTAAACATATAGCAAGTGTACATTTAGTAATTTAGATTCATTGAATAGTTCTTTAGTTGAGTAAAGTTTGTTTTTTTTCAAAATTATCTTCAGTATTATATTTTGAGCAACTTGTAGCGATGAAATTGTTGATTTGAAGGCTGCACCCCAAACAGGAATGCAGTATCTGATAATAGATTCTACAAGGGCTGTATACAGAATCATTAAATTTTTTCTTGATAGGATGTCACGTAATTCATAAAACTTATGCATTAGACTTCTCAAACGGTTGGAGACATAGTTAATATGATCCCCCCATTTTAAATGTTGATCTATCATGATTCCTAAATATCTAAGTGATTTAGTTTTTTTTTTATTATGTTACAATCACACTGTTTGGTGTCATCACAGGATGGTTCATGTGATTTGATATCAATATCTTTTGGTTGACCTGTAATTGTAGGCGAAAATGTTATAAATTTAGTTTTATTGATATTTAGGGAAAGTTTATTACTATTCAGCCAAGTATATATTTTTTTCATATCAGATTCAGCAGTTGACCTCACAATTTCCCAAGAAGGACCTCTAAAAATAATAGCAGTATCATCTGCATAGCATATTATATGACCTAAAAAATTGTTTATTTTAGTGATACCATTAATATATATTAAGAAAAGAATAGGTCCTAGAACTGTACCCTGGGGTACCCCTATTTGTATTACCAATTCTGAACTAAAGGTGTTTCCTATTTTCACTCTTTGAATTCTGTGCGATAAATAATTGGTCATCAACTCTAAAGCAAATCCCCGAATGCCATAATTATTAAGTTTTCCAAGTAATAATTTGTGGTCAACCGTGTCGAAGGCCTTAGCCAGGTCAAGAAAGATGGCTAAGCTCTTTTCTGATTTATCCAAAGTCTCCATCGTGGTATTTATAAAGTTCATTATGGCATTTTCAGTATTTGATTATGGAAATTTAGAATTTCACGTCCGGTAAAACAGGATTCGTCGGTCCACCGAACATTTTTTTAAACTTGTCCTTGGATCTCCATCAAATTGACGCAATATGCGATTATTTCTTCTTACTGCATTAATATTGGATTATGAGAATGACCCTCAAACTCTGATAAACAAACTAATTGTGCACATTTGAGAAAACATTACGTTGTTGCTGAATTTCCATCTCAAAATCCATAAACAAAATGTATATCAATGCATATTCTTGGTTAGAAAAGTGGAAACGCATGTAAGTTAAAAAATAACATACAGACTTGCTTTTACCTAGTCATACTTCATAAGTATTACCATTGATTAACACATTTACCTAAATACGTTAATCAATGGTATTACATTGATGAAAACGTTCAAAATAAATCAGCCTAGTTCCAGATTTTTTGCTGTTAGTAGATAACAAGAAAAAATCGCAAATATCTCGAAAACGGTTCGTCGTACGAAAAAAAATGCAAGAAAACTTTTGTTCTAATAAAAATTATCAAGCTGTGCCAGTTCGGTCCTGGACGTCCCGTCATATACATGAAGTCTATAAAAATTCCTTCTCGTACAATCGGTAATGATCGCGAGCTGTCGCGAACGTTCCAGAGATGGCGCCGCCTAGCATAAAAGCGACGTCGCACGAGAGATGAAAACAGTCAGAGTCAACAATCAGTGCAGTGCAGTAGTCGCGACGTACCAGTGGCGCGCGCGAAATAAATGAACCGTGACATAAATTAGTGAAGTTAAGGACCAATATAAATTAGTGTAGTGACTTTAGATAAATTAGACTGTTAAGTATTAGGCTAGGCGTAGTGTACATAGCTAGTGAAAATAAATAGTGAAATCCGTACCAAGTGTTTCCTTGCCCAATCGGACTAAAGACTTGTAACAGTGGTGTCAGGGTTGACTGATTGATTGGGCAACGTGGTACGGACAGTTAAGTGAATAAACTGTCAAGATGGTGAGATTCAGTGAACTGAAGGTTGTGGATTTAAGGAGAGAGCTCGATGAACGCGGTGCCGATAGCAGCGGGCTGAAGGCCGTTCTACTGGATCGACTCCGACAAATAATGATTGAAGAGGGTGAGGATCCAGATACCTTCGAAATTGGGGCCACCTGAATTCGAGTGGGCCAAGAAGCTCGAGGCAAAAATCGAAGCAAGCTCCAAACAGTCGGAATCTGCTAGACTGTCGCTCGAAGCAAACATCGAAGAAAGCTCTAAACAGTCTCTCCACGAGATCACTGCTTTAAAAAAGGACATCGAAGAGAGAATCGGCACCAGGATTGACACCTTAGAATCGAAGATGGAAGAGCAAAGAGAGGACCTCAAGAGGGGATTGGAAAAACAAAACGATGATCTCAAGAGGGGATTGGAAAAACAAAAAGAAGATCTCGAGAGGGGATTGGAAAAACAAAAAGGGGATCTCAAGAGGGGATTGGAAAAACAGAAAGAAGATCTGCGAGACAACATCCGACGCCTGGACTCAGAGATGGACAAGCTGCGAACGGAGCTTCAGGCTGCAAGCGTAACCACGCCAAGTGACCTGAAGCCAGGAGATTGGTGCAAGCCGAGATTGAAACCTCCTCAGTACGATGGGAAAACATCCTGGGAGAATTACCTCCTCCAGTTTGAAGCGGCCGCAAACGCAAATGGTTGGTTACCTGGTGATAAGGCGACAGCTTTGACGCTAGCAGTGAGAGGCGAAGCTACAGATGTTCTTCAGACGCTATCATCGACAGAACGAGGGGACTACGAACAGCTAGTCAGACACCTGGAAATGAGGTTTGGTCAAGCCAGATTCGGTCACGTCTTCCACGCTCAGCTGAAGAATCGCTCCCAACGACCAAAAGAGACGCTGCAGGAATTTGAAGCAGATATAGCCCGATTGTTGCGAATGGCATATCCGACGGCTCCACAAGATCTAATGGAGCGATTAGCAGTGGAGGCATTTGTGGGAGGTCTTCGTGATACCGAAATGCGTCAAGCTGTGGCCCTCGCACATTTGGAATGTCTGGTGGATGCTCTAGCCAGAGCTTTAGAATTCGAAGCTGTGAAAAAGACTTACCAGTGCCAGGCTCGAGTTCGGGAGTGTGAAGGTAGGACAGATGTGGCGGCCCTAGTTGAGGAACTGCGGCAGGTCATTAGTGAGTCCCGTCCAAAGAAAGAAGATCCGCTGCTAAGTCGGGTCGAAGAGCAGAGGCGATGCTCCTGCCGCGTCCGGAAGAGCTCAAGAAGAACTGCTCGTGTGGCCTACGTGGGGGGGGGGCTTCGTGAACGGCAGGCAGAAGCTGATGCGTCTGGATACGGGTGCGACGAAGACCATCGTTCGACCTGATGTGCTCCAAAATAGTGCTGAGGTAAGACCAACAAGATGGCGGCTGCGCACTGCTACCGGAGAGCCCGCAAGCATACAAGGGGAAACCGACATACAGTTCCAGTTTGAGAACACCAAGATCAAACATCGAGTTTTGGTAGCCGACATCGAGAACGAGGTGATAGTTGGAATGGACATCATGGACACCTATGGATTCCAACTGGACCTGAGACATGGTACCCTGCTAGTCCCAGAAGAAGAGGTAGTCCTCCACCGACGTCAAGAAGAGGCTGTCCACGTGGTGCTCTCAGAAGAAACTGTCATCCCAGAAAGATGCGAGGTGGTGATTGATGCCTGCCTTATTGATGTCGCTGATCGAGGGAGCGTCATGCTGTTTGAACCTCAACCGGATGATGAGCTGATTGGCCGTGGCATCGCCATTGGAAAATGCCTGGTATGAGCTGATGATGCAGTTCCGGTGAGGCTGCTGAACGCGAATGGCTTTCCGGTACACCTCAAGAAGGGAACACTACTGGGTCGTTGTTCTCCAGTCTCATCAGTGGTGAGGAGTGTGAATGCTTCAGACCAACGGAAGGAGCGGCTGCATGAGAAGCTGACTGCGTTGGTGGCTGATTCGTCGAAAGGCCTGAAAAGGGAACAACAGAAGAGGCTGAGGGTATTCATCACAGAATACCAGGATATCTTCGATGTTGGCATTGGAAAGAAGGGAAGGACAAATGTGGTCCGACACAAGATCTACACGGGCGATGTACCACCTATTCGGCAACCACCAACGAAGTTACCATTGGCCAGGCGAGAAGAAGCGGATAGGATCATCAAAGAAATGGAAGAAGAGGGAGTGATCGAGCAATCAGCGAGTCCTTGGTCATCGCCGGTCGTATTCGTGAGGAAGAAGGACGGGTCGACATGATTCTGCGTGGACTATCGGCAGCTCAATAATATAACGAAGAAAGACAGTTACCCTCTGCCAAGAATTGATGACACCCTCGACACTTTGGCGGGTTCTAAAGTGTTCTCTACGCTTGATCTGAAGAGCGGCTACTGGCAAGTCGAGATGGACCCAGGGGATAAGGAGAAGACTGCGTTCACCATTGGCTCAGGGTTGTGGCAGTTCACGGTTATGCCGTTTGGATTATGTAACGCGCCAGCTACATTTGAGAGGCTCATGAAGAATGTCTTGAAGGGGCTGTCTTGGGAAACCTGCTTGGTCTACCTAGACGACATCATCGTGGTTGGGAAATCGTTCGACGATCACCTCAAGAACCTGGAACAAGTATTTAAGAGGCTGCGCCAATCAGGCCTCAAGCTGAGCCCCAAGAAGTGCCATCTGTTTCAGAAGAAGGTGCGATATTTAGGACATGTGGTTTCCCAAGAAGGCATAGCAGTGGATCCTCAGAAGATCGAAGCAGTAAAAGGATGGCCGGTACCTAAGAACAAACACGACGTAAGAAGCTTCCTAGGTCTATGTACATACTACCGTCGATACGTGGCTGGATTTGCTACCATCGCCAAGCCGCTGACTAGGCTTACGGAGGAAGGCCGCAGGTTCCAGTGGGGAAATGACTGCCAGCAAGCCTTCGACCTGCTGAAGAAGGCTCTCTCGACGGCTCCAGTGCTAAGCTATCCCCTACCTACTGGCAAATTTGTGTTAGCCACCGATGCGAGCAACGTGGGGATAGGTTCAGTTCTGTCGCAGATACAAGATGGTCGAGAGGTGGTGATCGGCTATTTCAGCAAGACGCTATCTAAGCCCGAGGGAAACTATTGCGTCACTCGGAGAGAATTGCTGGCCATCGTCAACTCCGTGGAGCACTTTTACAAGTACTTGTACGGGAGGAAGTTCCTGCTGAGGACGGACCATGCATCCCTGACGTGGCTACTTCGGTTCAAGAATCCAGAGGGGCAGGTAGCCAGGTGGATCGAGAGACTGCAGGAATTCGACTTTGACATTGAACACCGTGCTGGCAAGTCTCATGGGAATGCGGATGCACTTTCGAGGAGACCGTGTCCCGACGACTGCGCTCACTGCAGCCGAGCCGAAACGAAGGACGCCATGATAAGGAGAACCAATGTTGTGGATGATCGCTGGCAGCCTGCCGAACTCCAGAAGGACCAAGAGGAGGATTCCAGCCTGAAACTGATCATCGAGTGGAAGAGGGAGGATCGACGACCGAGTTGGCAGGAGGTTTCACCTTACTCGCCTACCGTCAAGTCCTACTGGGCTCAGTGGGACAGTCTGTTGATGGAGGATGGCATCCTGAGACGAATACTGGAGGACAAAGAAGGGACCCAGGAAAGGAGACAGACCGTGGTGCCTAGGAATCGCGTGACCGAAGTACGTGGGGAGATTCACAGCGGAACCAGTGGAGGTCATCTGGGCCTGGCCAAGACCCTGGAGAAGGTTCGGGAGCGGTTCTACTGGTTTAGGTGCAAGGAAGACGTCAAGGAATGGTGCAGGAGGTGTACAGTTTGTGCCGCCAGCAATGGTCCACAGAGACGTAAAAAGGCCCCTATGCGCCAATACAACGTAGGAAGCCCCTTCGAGAGGATCGCTATCGACGTAGCAGGACCTTTTCCGGAGAGCGAAGCTGGGCACAAGTACATCGTCGTGGTGATCTACTACTTTAGCAAATGGGTCGAAGCTTACGCTCTGCCAAACCAGGAGGCCGCAACCGTTGCTGACGCTCAAGGACTGAATTTGTCGTTTTGGAGTTCCACTCGAGCTGGATTCGGACCAGGGAAGGAACTTCGAGTCTGCGCTCTTCCAGAACGTGTGCAAAACTTTGGGGATTAGGAAGACTCGAACCACGGCAGTAGTATATCAAGCGGGGTACTGCACTGTTGGTAACCCCCCTACCATCCACATCTGAAGAAGTGAGTCTTGGTCGTCGACAATGATCAGAGGGTGGTCAGACCAGACCTTGCCGCCGCCGCGCGTACCATGCGTTCAAGGTCACCCGCCGAAGAGTGCAGGTGACGTGACGCTGAAGACGAAGAAGGGCAAAGTTCAAGGTCACTCCGAAGAATGCAAAAGAAGTGACGTAAGTGAGAGACACGCTGATAAGAGATCTGTCTGACGAGACGAGACAAGCCTAGCCTGGCCTCGCCTCGCCGTTACTCTACTCGAAAGACTGTAATAGTTTCGGAAAAGCGAAACCCAATAGCTGTACCTATTAGCTTAATGTATTCGAATTTAGCTGTATCGTTGTCGATAAATTCAACGAATCGGCAACAAGTGTTTGTTGCTGTGGTATTAGGAAAGCATAACATACGAGAAGGTTAGCTGTTTTGTGTAAAAAATAGTTATGATAAAAAAAAGGAAATTAGGAGAAGTAATAAAAACAGGTAATATACTGATACTTTATTAAATGTAAATATTATAAAACAGGAGAAAGAGAATAGAAACAGTATACATTTAGAGTTTACTTATATGTATACAAAACAATGCGAATAAATGTCTAAATTTGGGAATGTTGCCTTTAGACTGTCAACAGAGTAGGTTTTTCTTCTGAAATTAATGTATCCTTGTTTGGCCAATTGATGTATGGAGTAGTGCCCGCAGTGCATTAGAGTATCTTTCTTCATCGTGATGGGATAATAATTTTTGTCTTGTCCAATGACGAATCCGATTGTTTGTTTGGTTGTTGTAGTTTGTAATCGGTGTACCTGCTTCATATTCTTGACCTGAAAAATGGAATGCAGGATATTGCTTTAATTCAGCATATCTGTCTAGTTCGTATAAATAAAAAGGTCCTTCTTCGATGTAGAATATTTGATCTTTCACGATGACATGTGGATATCTAACATCGTTGTGATAACAATTAACGAATGTTAAAAATAATGCTGCAATAATTGTTAGACTTGCTTTGTTCATTATGCGTGTGTGTGTGTGTGTGTGTGTCTGCCTCGTAGAGCTGGATATAAATGAATGACAATTTATGAGATATTGTTTGCTTATATAAATTTTGTGATATCAGTGCTGCTTGTGTGGGTGGTGGACATTTTTTTTATTACCAGCACTATTATCATCTAAATTTGAATGAATATTTTTTGTACAAAAATAGCAATGCTATGGAAATCTGATTAGTTTAGGTATGTGTGTGTTCTTGATGTATTGTATGTGAATACACATATGAATACGTGCATAGGATGAAGTATTATGCAACAGGTGATGGTTTATTAAATTCAGCTATAAATAATTTACCTTTCGAGATGCATATACCAGGAATGAATTACTGTGGACCGGGGACACATCTTGATGAGCGATTAGCTAGAAATGATCCCGGTGTGAATGGATTAGATGAAGCGTGCAAGGAACACGATATCTTTTATGCCACAGAAAAGGATTTGAATAAAAGACATTTAGCTGATAAGGTGTTAGCAAAAAAAGCATCAGATAGATTTCGTGCTAAGGATTCATCTTGGAAGGAAAAATTGGCAGCTTTAGCTGTGTCGGGGGCTATGAAAGCGAAAGTCAAACTTGGAATGGGCGGTTTAAATGAAAATACCAATCAAATGAACAAGTGTTTAAAGAACTTAGAAAAATTAAGGAAACATTTAGAAGAATCTCAAAAACTTGCTCAAGATTCTCTACAAATCGTCTTACAGACGATTAAAAATGTGGATGTCAAGGAGAATAAGAAGCAGCAGCAGCAGCAGCAGCTGCAGTCTGATAAAAGGAAACCAAAGAGTGAACCGATGAAACCTGAACAGAAGTTGAACTCTAAGGTTGAGAATGTAAAAGCAAAAATCAATAGAAAACGGAAAAAACGGAAATTAGATATGAACGACCCAATACTTCCTAAAAAAACATATAATAGAAAACGTAAACTTAATGGTGATTCTAATCATGATGATAATGTGAAGAAAAAGCGAAAATACTCTCCAAATGATCATATACCACTCCCTTGCAAAACCGATAGCAAAAAACAAAAAATGACAAAACGATCTAATAGTAGAAAAAGGAAGCTAGAGTTGGTTTCAGATGCTTATCATGATAATGGTGATGATAGTGGGATACTATAGGAGTGAGGTGAAGATTATAAATACATAGCATTTTAGGTGATTATCATCAGTTAGAAAATGGTACGCAGAAAGAATGCTAAACCTAAAAGAAGACAACAACGACAAAAGAAACGACAAGTAACTACTTTGAAAAAAAAAGATATCTGTAAGAAGAAAGAAACTCGTTGGTGGAGATACAAAAGGAGCGAAGAAGATTCCCTTCTCTAAGGCAACGAGTCGCATAAAAAAACATATGATATCTGTGATATCTATGATAAGCTGTTGCGCTTGGAAAAGGGATATTTCTTAAACCTTATAAAACAGGAATGGGACTTTACTTAAATCTATATACCAAGTAACAAATCCGTTAGTTATAAAATGTCAACAAGAAGAAAAAGAAGATTATCAATTAAAATTCCCAATGATCATCCACTGACAAATATTGAACTGCAGAGGTATGCTAAACGTTTAAGAATACCGTATTTCAGAGGGGTTTTCATGCGTGATAAGCTACCAAAAACAATAAGAACCAACGAACGAGGTGTTATTAACTTAGATACATCTTCAGGATTAGGTACACATTGGACGGCGTACAAGAAAAAGGGTCATTTAGTGACATATTTCGATACATATGGAAATTTAGAGCCTCCACTTGAAGCAATTTTATATTTTAATTCTGGAGGACCTTGTAGAATACTATTCAATTATAATGCTTTCCAAAAGTTTAATACTGTGAACTGTGGTCAACTGTGTTTACGTTTTCTCATTGGTGAATAAATATTGTGTGATGTGAATGTGTTTATTCATTTGTTTTACGACCATCTATCAGGTTATATCTGAAATACGTATACATTTACCTTATCAGGCAGAGAGTCTGTGTTGTCAGCTAAAATTTACCCCCCAATTGTTTTAGATAACAGCAAAACGTATGCAGTAGGTCTGATTGATTTTGTAACATTTAATACAATACCCAATGTAGATAAGACTAATAATAAGTTTCATATTGGTAATCAAGTTATAGAATTTCCTGAAGGCAGTTATGAGATACAAGACATCATTAATAATATAGAACATCAGATCAATTTGCAGAAAATTGAACAGGAGCAAAAAAATAACAAAAACAGTTAAAACAAAATGTGATTGTAAAAACAGATGATAAAAAAGATGATGATTATCTTTACATGAGAATGAATTTTAACACATTACATATTGAAATAAAAAGTAATAGAATTATAGATTTTACGAAAAATGACACTATAGGTGCAATGTTTGGATTTAAGAAGAAACAGCTTGTACCAAACAAATTACATGTCTCAGACCATCCTATGAACATTACTAAGGTTAACGCAATATGTGTTGAATGAACTTAGTAAGAAATTCATTCAGAAATGATCGTGCTGATCATATGTTATATATGTTCTATCCTGACGTGCCTAGTGGATACCGTATTATAGAGAAAGTGTGGAATGTAATTTATCTTCATGTGAATACCAATTACATCGATGAAATTTTACTTAAAGTAGTAGATCAAGATGGAAATCTGGTTAATTTCAAAGAAGAAGTCATCACGATAAGAGTACACTTGAAGGAATTATAAAATATGGTATTTGTATATAATATTAGAGTGCTACCATTAGGCTTCAGTCACAGTGTTCATATAAAAAACGATACGCATGCAGATGAAAGTGTCAGTAGCAGGCAATCACGGAAAGAACTAACACCTGAAAATAGTCAGTTCCTTCAGCTGCTCGGTTTTAAGATCATCAAAAAAAGTGAATCACCATCAACGAAAAAACAAACAAACAAAAAAGAACAGTAGATTTTTACGTATAAAATTATCAATTTATTATAACATCCGAAAGTTGCTGATCCGCTTTAGGTGTAACTGTGTGATATAGATAGAAGAAGGAAAATGAGTTTTAATATTCTTAATGTTGGTGAGCATGTGCTAACAGATAATTCCATTACCAATTGTGAGATGCATAGCCATCCACCGTACGCAAATACAACATTCAATAATTCTGATGAAATAAGAATTCCCATACAAACGCAAGACATATACACATTACCGTGTAATAGTACACTGTATATTGAAGGAAAGCTGGTTGGTCAAAAGGATAAAAAATTCTCACAAACTTTGAACACGATAAACAATTTTGTAGCCTATCTATTCGAAGAAATTCGATATGAAATTGCAGGAATAGTTGTAGACAGAGTACGAAATCCTGGGATAACATCCACACTTAAAGGATTAGTGTCGTTTACAGAAAATGAAGCTAGCAGTTATTTGTATGCAGGTTGGAATAATAAGGAAAATCCTCTTATACATAACATTAATGGCAACTTCAGCGTAAATGTTCCACTAAAAAATTTAATGGGATTTTTTGAAGACTTTAAAAAAATATTAATCAATATTAGACAAGAATTGGTGTTGATAAGAAGCGCTAATGATGTAAATGCAATTGTGTCAACTGTAGCAGATGAAAAGCCTCATTTAGAAATTTATCGTATACTATGGCGAATTCCGCACGTTCGGGTAGCCGATTCAGAAAAGCTGCATTTGTTAAGGTACATAGAGAAGGGAAGAGATCTGGAATTGGCCTTTAGAAGCTGGGAGCTACACGAGTATCCACTACTACAACAAACATCCAAACATACGTGGAACGTTAAGGCAACGAATCAACTGGAAAAACCTCGATTTGTTATTGTTGCATTTCAGACTAATCGAAAAAATAATTCTCAAAAAAATATGAGTGAATTCGATCATTGTAATTTAAGTAATATCAAATTATTTTTAAATTCTGAAATATATCCCTATGACAGTTTATCTTTCAACATAGCTAAAAATTATACAACTATTTTGTATGAAATGTATGCACATTTCCAACAATCGTATTATTATAAAAATAGCAGTGAACCGTGTCAAGACCTTACAAGTTTCATAGAAAAAACACCGCTTTATGTTATTGACTGCAGCAGACAAAATGAAAGTTTAAAGTCTGGTTCTGTTGATATCAGATTGGAATTTGAAACGACCAAGAGTATAACAGCAAACACTACTGCATATTGTCTTATATTACACGATCGATCCGTGAAATATAATCCATTAAGTAGTACAGTTACAATTTCTTAAAATGAAAAAGGTACGTTCCAATGAAAATAAAAATGTAGTTCATTATATTGTTGTCTGGAAGTATGCGTATAAATGCTCAAGAAGTAAATATTGGGAAAATTTTGTTGTTGATAGGATGCACTTTAAACGTAAAATTGAACAATTGTCACAAATTATTGAACCTATTTTGGATGTTAATCATAGAAAAACAATGTATGCTCAAAGATTTAGGTTAGAGTAAGAATTATAATGTATTATTATAATATGAAATAAAAAAAATAAAAAATCGCACCTGTTTTTTTTTTTTTTGTTGTTTATTCCTTTTCCCTCCTTTTCATCTTATTGCTCGGTGGTTGACTGTGATGGTGCTGGTGATTTTGGTGGTGGTGGTAAGATTTCCAGCCCTACTTCTAGTAAGGATGATAGCAAATCGGATGTTACTGGTGTTTGGGAGGAGGAATTATCTTTGTTGGTGAATTTTTTCTTTTCTTTTTTTGTCCTCCTCCTCCTTCACCACTTCCTCCCCCTCGTTTTCCTCCTTGAGCTGCTGGTGCTGCGGTGGACGTTGCTACTAAATTGGTAGTTGGTGCTGTACTGCGACTGTTGGTGACGATTTATTTGCAACGTTTAACAATCGACATATTTCTTCACTGTCATAACTACACAGATCATCATCTTCGTCTTCTTCGTTGTCGTCATTATCATCATCATCATCGTCACTACTACTGCTATAAATATTTTTAACATTTTCACCAGAAGGTGAATATGTTAGAGATATATAAATTTTATCACCACGACCTACCATTTCACGTACTCCATATCTAAAAATAAAGGAAACAAAAAATGATATAGCTGACACAAAAAAGTTAAAAAGTTTATGTACTCACTGAAATAACTGCTTCATTACAACCGCTGCATATTTTATGGGGAAGTTTTTCTTATCTTCAGTAAAAACCACAATTGTGGATGGTATAGTGGCCATTGTTGTTTAAACACGGTGCTGTTCGTCAGACGGCTCACATAAAACTGAAATGAAGTTCCAGAACAGGTATTTTCTTTATACGAGCTGTAATTAGTCTAATAATGTGACAGAAAATTTGTTATTGCGCTGAATAATTACATATATGTTAAGTGATTCATAAAACATAAAACACAAAAAAAACTAGTAAATAGTTTCCTAAGTCTCTCCGTTTTATATTTTCAGTTTTTTTCTTTTTAATTTCCATGTTACTAAATTCAGAACGATCTAAGCAATACTCGTATGTATACATCAGACAATTCTAAGTCCCGTGATTTCTGTAATAGTCAAGGCAATGTTCGGATGACCCTAAAAAAGGTATTATACCACTAGGTCTTTCTTTTGCAGGTCAAAATGGACAGCCTATTATGAATAGAAACAAATGATTTTAGTAAGTTTTACCTTATCAATCAGCTGCATTAGCGTTCTCCAGTACCAATTCTAACATTCCTCTATCCCAATCATTAATTATTCCTAAATCCATCCCCTCTATATACTCCATAAACCTCCTTGGTATTGGAAGCTCACCCCGTATCATTCTTACTAGCGACAACTCTTCTCCTAGGTATTCCTGATTCACAACGCCTCTTCTCTCCCTCTCCTGAATATCTCCTCTCTATCTCTAAGTCCTTCTCCACTCTTAAAGCATAAGTCACGACACCCATTCTTTTGTTTTATTCTTCTACTCTTTACCGAATTCAAACACTTACTGAAATCAACTTTACATTTCAAGCCCAGCTAAAGTTTCTATATAATAATAATTGATTAGTTTGCAATAATTATTCCCCTTTTTATGTACAAATATATTTTAAGGCTAGTTTACTATAGTATAATTAGTAGTAGAGTTCCTACAATTGCTAATGTACTCCTGCTAATTATGCCAATGTAAACCAGCCTTTATGTTTTATCTATATGCCTGCATTTTACTGCGACACTTTATCAATGATGGCCAATAATTATACTAATATGAATGATCAATTAATTTAAATTGCACTAAAATTACTGAGGCACGAGGCAGACATTTACCTTTGCTTTTCTATCGCACGCGCGTGTACATTCAAGGATTCTTATTTAACAACCAACTGTTACAAAGTTATATGTACATGTCTTGTATACAGGGTAATGCTGTACTGTGTGTATAGTGTTTTTTAGAGAAGAGTAATGGTGAAGCAAATTCGAATACATTAAGCTAATGGGTACAGGTACTGGATTTCGCTTTTCCGAAACTATTCATACGTACATGTCTTGTATACGGGGTGCTGTTGTAGGTACTGTCTTTAGAATAGAGCAACGGCGAGGCGAGGCCAGGCTAGGCTTGTCTCGTCTCGTCAGACAGATCTCTTATCAGCGTCTCTCTCTCACTTACGTCACTTCTTTTGCATTCTTCGGAGTGACCTTGAACTTTACCCTTCTTCGTCTTCAGCGTCACGTCACCTGCACTCTTCGGCGGGTGACCTTGAACGCATGGTACGCGCGGCGGCGGCAAGGTCTGGTCTGACCACCCTCTGGTCGTTGTCGACGACCAAGACTCCTCAAGACTCACTTCTTCAGATGTGGATGATAGGGGGGTTACCAACAGTGCAGTACCCCGCTTGATATACTACTCACGGCGTTACATCCTCAGTCGGACGGTATGGTGGAGAGGATGAACAGGACGGTGAACTGCTATTTGGCCAAGGTTGTCTCGACCACCAACGAGACTGGGACAGCTGGCTCCATCTGTTCCTGTTAGCGTACCGCTCGGCAGTCCACGAAACCACGGGAGAGACACCGGCCAGTATTGTGTTTGGGCGAGAGCTCCGGCAATCCTGTGACCTCATGTTCGGCTGCAAACCAGGGGACGATGTAGCAGGCAAAGATTACGTTGCCAACCTTCGCAGGAGAATGGACGAGGCCCATGAGAAAGTTCTCCACAATATTCGCACCGCAAGCGACCGCATGAAGATGACGTACGACGTAGGGTCCAGCGAAACAGCGTACCAACCTGGAGACCTGGTCTGGCTGTACAACCCTCAGAAACGCCGTGGCGTGTCACCGAAGCTCCAGAGTTCCTGGAGCGGCCCGTATGAGGTTGTCAGGAAGATCAAAGACGTAATCTATCACATCAAGAAGGCCAACGGTGGAAAACCCAGAGTAGTACACTTCAACAGGTTGGCTCCGTTTGCTGGAGATAATGCGGAGGCGCAAGTTAGAGAACTTGAGTAACTCCACCCAGAGCTGAACTTCGAGGATTACATGGCCACTCACAGTGGTACGGCGAAGGCTAGGTTTGGCGTGACTCGTGAGGAACAGCAAGATTTGTTCACGGTGCCGGATGAATACGCGTTGGCTCATTGTATCGCAAGAGATCTCCGGATGTCTCGAGGGATTGCCTGTGAATTCCAACGTCTGTTTGGCCAAGTGAACGAGCTAAAGAGACAAGGTGGACGAGTTGGACAAGTACTGGAGTTACGAAGTGGCCAGAGGCGACTCTACTACTTGATTTCGAAGGAAAAGTCCTATCAGAAACCGACGTACTGGACTGTATGGGAGGCACTCCTGGACCTCAGGGAGAAGCTGCTGACCGCAAATGTTTTGAAGTTGGCGATTCCTAGGCTAGCTTGCGGACGGGACGGCCTGGATTGGCGGATCATCCGAAACATGCTGGAAGTTCTCTTCAGGTTCACGGGAATCGAAATTCTGGTCTGCAGCTGGAACCCGAGAGGACCGACAGAACACAGAACCGTGGATTGCTTCTTTTACCAAACTTCTGGCTGCAAGAGGGGCGTACTGTGTCCATTCAGACATGAACGTTTCGGGGACGAAACGGCCTTAAGGAGGGGGCAGTGTGCCAGTCAGAGTCAACAATCAGTGCAGTGCAGTAGTCCGCGACGTACCAGTGGCGCGCGCGAAATACATGAACTGTGACATAAATTAGTGAAGTTAAGGACCAATATAAATTAGTGTAGTGACTTTAGATAAATTAGACTGTTAAGTATTAGGCTAGGCATAGTGTACATAATTAGTGAAAATAAATAGTGAAATCCGTACCAAGTGTTTCCTTGCCCAATCGGACTAAAGACTGGTAACAAAGCGTTGAATAATATTATTTGCTATATCCTCTTAATCATGGAGAATTCTTAGCTTATCCTGTGTGCCAAATTTCAATTTTTCTTAAACAGTCGTTTAGGAAATATTCAAAATAATACAGATTTTTATTAAAACTTGAATACCCTGTATCGCGAAAGCGAATCTCTTCCGGATATAAGTATATATAGAAATTATCATCACTTCAACGTTATCTATAGTCCTATGTTATGCCATTATAAAGTAGACCACCCTGTATAACTACTACTAAAAATGGGCAACTCAAACTTACAGCTCAAAGTTGTGGAACAATGTATAGGAATCCCCTTCTTTGAGATTGATAACATAGCTGAAATACTTTTGTGGAACTATTAGGAAAGCCTGTTCGTTTTTTATATCTTCATTTTTTTGTGTTATTTCAATTTGTAACCAGCATTCACTTCCTTTTGTTTCACCAAACACAACCTAAAAAGATGCATGATAATAAAGACTGCTGTACAAAAAATATAAAAATTGAAAATAACAAGCTGATGAAGGTTGGATTTGTATAGAGTATAGGCAATTCGTTGTTCATACAGATTGTATGTTACTATCTGAATACAGAATTTAAAATAAGTTAGTGAATACAGAAGCGCCAAGGAGCACTGAATGGTGTCCTGATTGTTCACTATTCTGAGTCTGAGTATTACCAAGCAACACTATACTTACCATGGATTTCCTCACTAGTCGAAAACTAGTATGATACTTGCAATTTCCTGGAGGAGGGTACTGTATAAGAACTTTAGCCAATGAATGTAATATCACAATGTCTTCAAACTTCACACAAATATACTCTAGACAAGGTACATTTTCTTCATTAAATATCTCAGTTATAATTCGGTAATCTTTTAGCATTACATATGTATCTATCAGAGATCCAACAGCTATTTCCGACTCTTTGAATACTATACAAGGCATTTTATGGCTAGAATCACGTAATGTCAAAAAACCATATCTGCTATCTAAAGTGAGGTAACCTGAAAACAATCAAGCATAGATTTTATGATTTGGTATTTGGAAAAATTCAGTATACTGTTACTGAATTGAATGTCAAAAATAAGGACATTCCAGTCATTTTAATTCACAATAAATACATACCACATCCTCCAAAATAAATTTTTTGACGCTACACACAAGAATAAGAATTTTGATAGCTCTGGTAGATTGAAGAGAGAAACATATAAAAAATAATAAACAAATGATGCAACATACCTAACAGTAAAGTAGTATGTGTCTCTTTACTATGGATTCCAAAACTCCATTTGGGGTAACTTCTATATTTTTTTGACACATATTCCACATAATGGCAGTCATTCACTGTTTTGATTATGTGTGGCTTTATAATAACGTCACAGGCTGATTTCTCATGCTCACAGTGTGTCATATTTGACCCATATTTTTGCATAGTATGTACTATAATGCTAGTTATAATCTTAACTTTTATATCAGGTGGTATGTCTGAAGAGATATTTATCATTGAGCATATATACTTATCTATCAAAAAAATATCAACAACTGAGAGTTTTTGACTATGGACTAGTTCTGAAAACTCATTCTTAATCACAGTGCAACTCAAATCTCCTTCTAAAACGGAATGCTCACATAGAATATTTTTATCTCTCTGCCCATTTGCTTTCTGGATGCTAACTTGCGACCCAAGAGATGGCATCTTATACTGATATTTACTCAAGACAATGCACATGTGAACACGCAAGCAATTATTCACTTCAAAGTAAAATAACGTTTTGTCTACTTTAGTAACTTGGCCCTGAAATAAAACAAAACAAGAATAAATAAAGCTTAACATAATTTTATTTTAACAATTCTTGAGGGATATTTATGCAACTGTGCCAAATAAGTTCATTTAGTACCGGATCAGTCGATAACTTCACTATTTGCAAAAGATATCCATAACTACTTGGTGATGCAAAAATACAATTTTTTTAAATGAGACACCCTATATATTATTCCATATTTAGATTTTACTAATGATCCCCGTTCTTATAGTACAGGGTGGGCAATCGGGTGACGTTATTAATTTTTTTTAGATAGCGCGTACCGAGACCTATCCAAAACACCTCCATGTATGTGTAGCGATTATTGATGGTTTTCGAGTTATGATTTATTTTTGAAAACTTTTTCCAGTTTTTTCAAGGAATCGCCAAAAACAAAAATGCTTTTTGGCTTTGATTTTTTCTGTAATTATACTCAGTATTAACCCTATTTTAATATCCAATAAAGAAAACCTGTACATCCGATCAATAATTAAGCACATTTTGGGCTCAAAGTTTGAAATCACTGTTTTTAGTCAGGAGACCAAAACCTTCAAAGTAAAGTTAAAAATACCTGGTTATGGAGCTCCAAACTAATCTTAAAAACTTTGTAAGACATTACACTTTCCAAATAATAATGAAACAATAGCACTTATGGGGGCATTTTGCGCCGTACGTGACTGTTAAATGTAAAAAGGTGATAATTCACGAATTTCCAAACTGATTTAAAAAGCTATTACTTTATTATGACAAATTAAAAAAAAAACTCGTAACAACTAATAAACCCGATAATCATTGATGTGTTAATTACTTTTAATTTAAAAAAAGACGAATATCCAAATTGTGATTTTTTGACGTATTTTTGCTATGTACTATTGAACTTCTGCTAAATTAAATTGTATGCAAAGTTAAGAAAGGAAAGGTATAATAAAACAATAATCTGACTTTCAATTCCATGGCAGAATTACCTGGGAAGCGGTGTCGCAGCATACGCCATCCCTTTCTTTCAGAGTAGCTTTTTGCGAGCTCATGTCGGCGAAACGCAGTTGTGTTTTCATTAACTAATTTTCCTTTTACATTCCTCTATTATCTGAGCTCTTCCACATTGTTACTGTCACGAGCGTAGACGATTTCCTTGTAATAGCCACGATTTCCTTGTAATAGCACGACCAATCCACCGGCTTGGGAAGGTTGTGTCGAAGTAGTTACGCACCTCCCTAGAGTAGTGGCATGGAGCGCCATCTTGTTGGAATATTAGATTCCTTCGTATCTCAAAGTTTACGTCTTCTAATGAGCCGGACAAGTTATTTTGCAGGAAATCTAAATAGGTCGCTCCATCGAGCCTAGATGGCAGTTCGATGGGGCCTATTAGTTACGATTCACTATTCCCGTCCACAAGTTGACACTAAATCTGTTCTGAAAGTTCAATTGTCGTGGAATGTGATGATTTTCTGTTGCTCAATAATGGGTAATTGTTAATATTAAACAGTCCTGTCCTCGCAAACCGGGATTCATCGGTCCACAAGATTTTGTTAAAGAAATCGGGATCTTCTCAAACCCTTCGTTACATGAGCTCTCAAAAAGCTACTCTGAAAGAAAGGGACGACGTATGCTACGACACCGCTTCCCAGGTCATTCTGCCATGGAACTGAAAGTCAGATTATTGCTTTACCCGTATTATTCCTTTCCTTTGTTAACATTCCATACAACTTAATTTAGCAGAAGTTCATTAGTACATCACAATATAAAACATCAGTAATTATAGGGCTTATTAGTTTTTATGAGTTCTTTTCTATAACTTTTCATAATAAAGTAAAATGATAGTTTTTTTAAATCATTTTGGAAATTCGAGAACTACCTATCACCATGGATTAACATATTTACTCAATGCTATCACCTTTTTACCATTAACAGTCACGACGCGCGACGGCGCAAAATGCCCCCATAAGTGCTATTTTTTATTATTATTTCGAAAGTGTAATGTCTTGCAAAGTTTTTAAGATTGGTTTGGAGCTCCAGAACCAAGCATACGTATCTTTAATTTTATTTTGAAAGTTTTGGTCTCCTGAATAAACTTTTGGCCGAAAATGTACCTAATTATTGGTCGGATATACAGGTTTTGTTTACTGAGTATTAAAATAGGCCTAATACTGAGTATAATTACAGAAAAAATAAAAGCCGAAAAGCATTTTTGTTTTTGACGATTTCTTGAAAAAACTGGAAGATCTCTAAGTTTTCCAAAAATAAATCATTACTCGAAAACTATCCATAATCGCTACACATACATGGGGGTATTTTGGATAGGTCTTGGTACGGGCTATCTAAAAAAAATTAATAACGTTACCCGACTGGCCACCCTGTATAAGGTATTGTAACATTACACAGGGTATTTCAGAAGTTATGACCATTTTTATATCCAAATCGCTGTCAAATGAACGTACTGAATATCAAAAAGTAATGAATAAAAAAAATTGTCATGGCAAGATAAAAAATATTTTTTAGCTTTAACGCCGACTCTAAAAAAAGGATGAGGTATGATGCAAGATCTAGATTTTCTCTTTTTTTCTAAACGTAACCCCCCATATTTTATTATTCCAAAAAAATGCTTTTATATTATACATATATAGTATATTGTTTGTTAAAAAAAAACATAGTACTATCCCAAAATAAATAAAATTCAGTAGGTACCTACACAAACTAAGGTATATTTAAAATTTGCAGAATGTAGGTATATGAAATGCTATATAAATATGAAACAGCATATTAAATTATATTTACCGCCCTGTATAGGAATATGTGTCTTCGACACTATTTTTTACAGCCGGGGTCGAAACTAGAGGATATTTTTTATCTTGCCGCATCAAAGAATAATAATTTTTAATTGATTAATTTTCAATTTACGTTCATTTGTCAGCGATTTGGATATAAAAATGATTATAACTTTTAAAAAACCTTGTATAATGTTACAATATACATTATATTGTAAGAACAAGGATCATTAGTAGAATCTAAGTATGGGATAATTATACAGGCTGTCTCGTCTAAAAAAATGTATGTTTGCATCACCACGTAGTTATGAGTAACCCTGTTAAATCAAAATATTTTCTGGTCAAGAAGCATATCCTTGGCTACAACTTTTGTACACAACTTTTTTCGCTATCTTCTGCAGTAATATCGACCGATCCGGTACTAAAAGCCCGCCCTGTATGTATGCAGCAGTACAACACTGATTTGCTAAAACACCATAAGTTATGGTGAGGCTTGTTTCCACAGATTCAAGTGAATAACTGGTTCAACTTTCAAAAATAAATAAAAGATTTTAGATATTTGCGAGTCCTTCTCCCTCTTGTGCTTCGCAGTTCAAAATGATGTCGAGCGGTCTCTTGAGACTAATTGCAACGTCTACACTCACGTTTTCTGTTGGCGGTTCCAAGACTGTACGTATCATGGGCACCAGCAGAGGGATGATGGATGGGGGGACGCCCCCCCCCCCCTGGAGCAGCGAAAATAAGAAACTTGTATAAGCAAAAATCAAATTCGTACAATTTTCTGGTGGCGCCCTTGGTAAGTATAGATCCTGTCCTGTCCGAAGTGGCCTTCGACTATTCGAAGGAAGTGGCCAAGTCCAGAAATAAAAGTAATAACCTGCCTAACATAATTATTCCTCTTGAGATTCACTAGCCGGCTAGTGAACCGCTCACTTGAGCATGTATAGTATCTATATAACATTTGTTTGCAAAGTGAGAAGGTCCTAAAAAATGTCTACAATCGCACGGTCCGTGACCTGTCGAAAAAAACCGTAATAATGGTAGTTTTTATCATGGTTTTTTCGACAAGCCTATATGGCCTTTTTTGCAGAACTTCCAATAGGTAATATTATATTGAAACAAATATAATTGGATCACGAAACGAAATTATCAAATCCAACCCACATTTCAAAAGGATAAGCAAAAGGTCTACCTTCTAACAAACGTTTCAACATACTTTTAACACAAAACAAAACTGATAATCAAACTCTTCGAACAATTTAACTGTATGATACTCTTTCCGAAAACCCTGCATGACAAATTTCCCAACTCCAGGATAAAAAACGTACTTCAAATTATTTCTACCGATTAAACGTTCAACAAAACTGATTTAACCTAGATTTGAAGGACCATTCAAATACAACTGCTTTAACTTAACTTCACAACCCTGAATAATTTTATTCCACCATACAGCTACATCAATAGTCCAATTAGCATACACCCCCTCATATTTTTTGAACCCACCAAACGGACCAACTTTTTTATGCTCAACCTCTCGCAAAGGCTGAAAGCTTATGGCGCTGTAGAAGCGCTGCGAGAGGATACGTGTCGGTGCACGTTATATTTGAAACACTGCAGGTTGTAGCCGTCGTTGAAGTTCTCCAATAGAAGGAATACTGGAGGAGATTGGTTCAGGAAGTAGGGACGTCGACCTGGTAAGGATGCGCTCGCAGAGCCTCTCTAGTGTTCCTCGTTCGGACGGCCTTTGGTGTTATTATCTGATAGAGCTCACTCAAACATCTTCCGTGATAGAATCTGTAAAACAGAGACAGGTCAGCCACCCAGGCTGTGGAGGTCCTTTGTGAGATTAGGCATATCGATTAGCCTAATTGTTCTCTTCTGGATAGTGTCCAGAGGCTTTAGAGAGTGCTTCGGAGCGCATCCACACACATGGGAGCAATACTCCAACGATGGTCGGATCTGCGCCTTGTATAGCAGCAGTAGCTGCTCTTGTGTATACAGCTTCCTACAGTGAAACAAAGCTCCAAGCTTCTGTGATGCCGTTTTAGCAATACTGACGATGTGGTCGTGCCAAGACATGTTATTGTTAATGTTGGTAAGCCAACGTGAGACTTTTTTGTCAGTGTTGCTGCCTGAGTTTTCTGTACAATAAACTGTACTTTGTTTACTAATCCCCACTCGACTGATTTAAATTTATAATCATCAACATACAGGTTTAAATATTTATAACAAAACCTATGCTCCACAACGAAAGGATCAGTATGACAAAAATAATCTGTTCTTTCAGCCCATTTATGAACCTTAACATTAAAGGATAACTCAGACACTTTAATATTTGCATAACAGAATACATTCTCCTTAGTAATATAACGTAAAACACTCTTTATGAGATCTACACGAAATGTTATATCAGTGAGATCTACTATAAGCAGCTTTTGGCCTAGTGCTTTTCCAGAGTACACTCGCCATCGCTGACAATATTGCTTGTTGGATTATTGGTCGATAACCTTGGGGGCGGTAGATTAGCTTATACCACAACTTGGTTCTGGACCGAAGAATGGCATGCTCACGCCTGTTCTTACAACCTCGTCTGTACAGGGTGTCCCATTTTGGGCATTTTTACGGGGTATCTCGGTTATTTTTGAAGATCGAGAGTTGCGGTTTCGCGACAGTGTGCTACCTTCTTGTGAAACTAAAGATGCCGTCAACAAAATTATCATGGCCCTCTTGGTTTTAGAGATACAGGGTGAAGTTGAAAACTATCGATTTTGGGACCACCCTCGTAACTCGGTTGTCTTTTATTTTATTAAAAAGTTTAAAAAAGGGTCTCATAGAATTTTTTCTGCTGAATCCAGTGGTGTAGTTTGATTTTTTCTTACTCTAACCATTTTTCAGTTATGAAGCAAACATATATTTTTTTAAATGGAGCACCCTCTATATTATTTTTGAGGTCAATCGGAAATAATTCAAGATTTTCAAAAATATATACTAGTATTAAGTTAATTTGAAAATTACGCTCAAAATTAGATTTTTCCATCTTTTACTTTATTTGTAGCAGTAGGCCATGACTAATCTATTAAAAACAATATCCATGTAAACAATTATTAGGGCTGTTCGCAGAGCAATCACAAACTAGTCAGCGTCAATTTGATTGGCCAGTACTAGTCAGAAATAGTTTGGCAACTGCAATGGCGAATACTGATTGGCTCTGACTGGTTTGTGATTCTCTCTGCGAACAGACATATGAAGATACAAGATACTCAATACTTTTAAACTCAATTATTCAATTGTATTTTATACGCTATTAACTACTATTTGTGATAATGTTCAATTAGTCCATTATTACATTACTTAAAACCAAACAACATTATATCTGAAAAATATCAACACAATATTAAATTTGAATTTGAATCAAAATAAAAACTAAAAATATCGAGGAGCTTTTAGAGATGTTGGTTCAAGTTGGAGACTATTTTCTCGAATGTAAATCTGGCACAATTTCTTATTATTTTAATGGCATTTAAAAGAATTATTGGTCTCCTTCGTGTTATGGCGATTAAATATTCCCAAACTTGGATCCTGTGCAAATGTTGAAGTATCTTAAACTTGTATGGATGGTAATTGTATTTTTTTAGAATTATTTCTGCAGTTGATACTACAGCTTCTTCCATGTGCTTACAAGATGGTGAAGGCGTTGCTTCTATGTAACCTAATACGTTTGTTTCCTTTGCTCCCTATTCACCTTGAAATAAGTTTTAGGACGTGGTTGAATAAAGGATCGTTGTACCTAACTATATTTATTTTTAGACGAGCAAATATATCTGGAAACGGTTGCTGTCGCTCTGGGTATCTAACCTGCCCTTATTATAGAAAACTGACAATAATTGAAATAAAAACACAGAGAGAACAAAGTTATATTTAATAAAAATATATAAAAACTGACAGTCTCGCAATTTTTTTACAGATTTGTTTGTTTGTTTTTAATAGATGAGTCATAGCCCACTATCTACTCAATATTATACATAATAACACAATGATCATTTTAAAGAGACATTATTATTCAAAAAAAGGGTATTGTGATTCTGTTTTTTCGAATTTGAGAAGGAAATCTCTTGTAGAGTAATAACTGCTTAGATGCTTATTATTTATAGTTGATTGACCATGGCCTACTGCTACAAATAAAGAAAAAAATGAAAAAATCAAAATTGAGCGCAATTTTCAAAATAACTTAATACTAATATATATTTTTGAAAAGCTTGTACTATTTCCGTTTGACTTCAAAAATAATATACAGGGTGTTCCATTTGAAAAAATATGTTTGCTTCATAACTGAAAAATGGTTAGAGCAAGAAAAAACCAAACTACACCACTGGATTTTGCAGAAAAAATTCTATAAGACCCTTTTTTAAACTTTTCAATAAGATAAAAGACAACCGAGATACGAGGGTGGTCCCAAATTCGATAGTTTTCGATTCCACCCTGTACCTCAAAAACCAAGAGGGCCATGCAAATTTCGTTGACGGCACCTTTCGTTCCACAAAAAAAGTAGCACAGTGTCGCGAAAACCGCAACTCTCTATCTTCAAAAATAACAGAGATACCCCGTAAAAGTGCCCAAAATGGGACACCCTGTACACTGATTGCCACCAATATCTGCGTGGCCTGGTCCCAACCGAGATATACAGAGTTGCTAAGGTTAGTAAGCTTAACGATGATGAAGGAGCGATCGGTTGTACCTGAGGCTCAACCCTCTCGATGGCAAACGGGATGTTGCTATGGTGGCCGAAGGCCCATCAAAGCACAGCATCTAAAGCGCACACAAAAGTGCATGAAGTGTACACTAACTGCAGCATTGGAGGTACTCCTGAATATCCCATCTCTTGACATTTACATAGAGGGAGAGGCAAAAATGGCTGCATATAGAATGCAGTGCCATGGCAATTGGTTTCACCCCCCTGCCATGGAACACACCACAATAACCTTAACAACCCGCGGTGCGACATACTTGAGATGCCACCGACAGAATGCGAAGGGTTGTGAACACAGAGATCCCATATAAGGTCAACCTAAGCGTCAGATCAGAATGGGCTCTAGGAGAACCTCGATGTATGTCGAATGGTATGACCTGGTACACGGATGGCTCCAAAAATTCATCAGGTACAGGAGGAGGCATATACGGTGATGGGCCTGGACGGCAATAAGTGTCCGCCTAGGTAAACTGGCTACCAGTTCTTCAGGCAGAAATAGCCGCAATTTTGGAATGCGGCCGAATATGCATAGATGAATACAGTAAAAATACTATCTATGTAAACACAGACAGCCGGACTGCTTTGATGGCCTTGGCAAGTAACCACTATATATCCAAAATAGTGTGTGACTGTCATAATACCCTAAAGACACTGGCAAACACCAACAAGGTATCATTATCTTGGGTGCCAAGTCACATAAGAGTGGGTGATAATGAGAGGGTTGACAGGCATGCCAAGGAAGATGCAGAACTCCCCCTTATCAGGCCAGAACCAGTGGTATATCATACAACATGGTACAGACATATGTCACCAGTTTGGTGTCAAATGAACACCAGAAACACTGGGACAGAATGGTGAGGTTCAGTCTAAAAGGATGCTGAGGATACCCTTGTGTTCTAATACCGCAGATGCTCTCAGATTGAGCATGCAGGGAGTATGAAAGGTGGTTGGTTTTATAACTGGCCATTGGACGTTCAGTTTTGCAGGATTTGTAGTGAGGCAGAGGAAATAGCTGAGCATGTTATCTTAGACTGTTCTATCTTGAGTGAAAACAGGAACTCCTATCTGTATGTAGGTCGTCAGAAAGAGAACTTAGTCCAATGCATCTCAAAGTTCGCAAAGAATTTAGTATGGGACTCTGTTTGATCCCTAGAACTGGGGGAGCATGATAGGTCTTAAGCCTGAGCAGCAACTATTAGGGGAACCCTAACCCGCTCACTACAAAAAAAACGAGAGTGGTTGAAATAGTTCTAACCAATTTTGATGTAATTTCTCCAGAATCCAAGCCTTTAAAATTGCTTGGGAGTGGGAGGATTACAATACTCTTGTTGCAGTACTGTCTATCAAGACCCAGCTTTGTACAAGCCGAGATGCCACATATTTCAGCCTGGAATAATTGTCCAAGGCTCGCCCAGTGCTCCATATTGAGAGATTTAGAGATTTGCTGTACACCCCATAGCCGGATAAACATTCTGCAGGAGAGCCATCTGAGTACCAGACATCTGAGGATTTTACCCATTCCCTCCAGTCTTACCTGTAGTGGAGGTGAACTGTAAAATTCATGTAGAAGATCACCTCCCTGCTCATGACATCTGTTGAATTAAGAAGTTCCAACATGCATAGGGTAACCATTCGTCCGGAAAATCCTGGATATGTCCGGAAATTTGGAGCTAAATTTTGTGTTTGGGTGGAATTACAAAAATAGGCAAAATGTCCTGAATTTGGGCCGCATTTGAAAATAGTTGGCACAACATACAGAAAAATGAACAAATACAGCTAATGGGCAGGCAAAAAATCAGTAAAATGTCCTCAATTATTTGAACATCAACCGAAAATAGTTGGTACAACATACAGCAAAATAAACAAATACAGTCAGCAGACACGCAAAAAAGGCACTACTGTTGCTTGGGAAACTTGGCTTTACCAAAATTATTATTATTACCAAGAATATGTGGGATGTACTGAGTCAAGTCACTTCATGTTATTTATACCCCTTTGAAATTGCTGACATTTGCAATGTATTACCTGCTTTCGATTCACTGGATGTGCACTACTCATTCGATTTAATAAAGTACGAACAAAAGTCAATAAAATTTTCATTAGTAATAACTCTAAACAGAAGATCCCTATGGTATGAGGCTAGAAAACATGAACAGAGGGTGTGTAAACATATTTTCCTAATCAACAAGATATTCCAGTGAAGCATGTTCATCATAAAGTTTCCTATAGCTCTAATGCCTCTACCAAATTAGTTATTGGTACTATACAAGACTCTTCAGATTAAGGTCGTGTGGTACACAGGGCCATTTGCAACAGCCCTTATGACAAAGCAGACCTTCTCGCCATAAATTGGTAATCCTGCTAAGCTACGTTTCGAGCTTTGGCTGTAATCAACATATCCAGGGGCAAGTGCCCGAGAACAACTTATACTGTCATCTCATCTTATACTCATAAGTCACAAGAAACAATATTCATATGACTAATTTGGTATGTATGGATTAATGGATTTTATTGATATCAAGGATATATCATAAGATATTCCTGTGTAAATTGGATAGTTTTTTGTGGCTTATACTAAGTAATTACTTACTTTAAAAGAATTCATGGCACCAAAAAGTAAAAATCTTGGGACCGGTAGTATCCAAAAATTTCTTAGCGATTTTATTTTTATCGTATAGAGGACGATCTAATATGTCACTTTCAACAAACAAATTATTGGCATTTTCACATTTTCACCCAAAAAAAAGAAATTTTAAAGACACCGATTTTCACCATTTATCGAAACCAAACAACAACACAAAACAACTAAAACCACGACAGAACGGCAAAGTTTAAAGTTATGATATGACACGGAACGTGTTAGCACTTGGTTAGCACCTCAGAGTAACAACTGAACATAGAGGTAGTAAACAAACCACCTCATCATGGCGTGTTCAAACTAGGCCGCACAGTCTTACTGTGCGGCCTAGGTTCAAAGCCATCATCTTTGACACTTCAGCCTCCAAACATTGATCAGCTGTGACCTCGCAGTGACAGTTCGAATTGTAAACAATGCTGTGTAACGCCAACTAACCTGAAAATTCTTCTAAAGCAACCCATGCTACAAACACTGCACTTTTTGAGTTCCATCTCGAAAAACTGTTAAACTACACTCGAATATAGCACAGCAAGTCCTTAAAACTTCACTTCTAATAGTAGTAGTATCAACGAGGCGTGTTTCCCGCTTCGTGGAAGATTGGCTGCGTACAACCCATCCCTAAGAAAGGCAAAAAAAACTGATCCCACCAATTATAGTCCTGTGGCTCTTCTCAGCATCATGTCTAAGGTTATGGAGACTGTCATTAACATACAGCTCCTGAAATACCTGGACAACAATAACATCATAAATGATCCCAGTATGGCTTCCGTAAGCACAGGTCTACAGGTGACCTCCTTGCCTACGTCACTCACTTGTGGAACAGAGCAATAGACAATCATGGCGAATCCCGTGTTGTTGCACTTGATATATCGAAAGCTTTCGACAGAGTATGGCATGATGGACTTCTTGACTTCTTGCTGCTTATGGACTACCACCTGGCCTGCGCCAGTGGCTGAATAGCTTTTGATACAGTGAATCATAAATTACTTCTAAGCACATTAGAAAGACTTGGATTTCGTGGGATAATGCATAATTTGCTTGAAAATTATCTATCTGATAGGCCACAATCCGTGAGGGTAGCTAAATCATTAAGTAAGGAAATGTTTGTTAAATGTGGTGTTCCACAAGGGACAGTTTTGGGACCACTTCTATTTAATATATATTTAAATGACCTCTTCCAAATTGATTGTGTTGGTAAAATAATCAGCTTTGCAGACGATACGGCCATACTGTATAAAGAAAAAGATTGGGATAAGCTAAAAAACATTATTGAAAACGACTTTATCAAAATTATTCAATGGCTTACTCAAAAAAAATTGACAATAAACTTTTCTAAAACACACTTTTTACCATTTACTTCCTATTCTAAATATTTACCTTCTTTCGACAATATTACATTAAACATAAATAATAAGAGAATAAAAATTGACAGATTAAACAATATAAAATACCTAGGAATATATTTAGACTCACACTTGCGTTGGGATGTACATATTAATAATCTATTAAAAAAAATTAGATTTGTTTCATATAAGATAAAATTACTAACGAACATTTTAACAGAAAAGCATTTACGTACAGTATACTATGCATTAGTTGAAACCCATCTCATTTATGGTATATTGGCATGGGGTGCTGCATGCACAGTATATATGAATGATTTAGATATCCTCCAAAAATCTATTTTAAAATCTATATTTAGAAAACCAAAACTGTATCCTAGTGACGATTTGTTTAGGGAAACTCTGATACACGATGTAAGGCAACTCTATTTCTTACATGCCATCACTCGTTACCACAAAAATTTGAATAAAGAAGATAACATCAAACACAGTCATAATACAAGATATAAATTACACGCAAAAGACATACCCAAAACGAGAAAATCAGTTATGCAGAAATCATATATCTATTTGGCGCCAAAACTTTATCAAAAATTACCTAACGATATAAAGGAATTACAGTCTAATAAACGCTTCAAAAAGTGTCTCAAAGAATGGTTAAGTGCAGTAGAGAGGAAAGAAATACATAAGTTAATAAATAAATCGTATTATAACTAAATCCGCATGTAATCTAATAATTTTATTAAAAAAAATCATTTAAGTTATTCATAAACATATTTATCTTGTACATATATGTAAGTATATGTTTATATCATTTATGTACACTAATTCGTCCATGTACAGGCCTAGACCTTCTATGGATGTAAACATTTATTTACTCATTTTTTTTCTCAATGATTTGTTTTTATATGTAACTTGAGAGTAAATAAATATTATTATATTATTATTATCTCTGTCGTAGTCGAGGGCTGCTCATCAGACGTATTTTCAATAAACGCCGGTGTTCCTCAAGGATCTGTCCTATCCCCTACACTGTTTTTGCTGTACATCAACGAGCTGCTAGAAATAACATCCAATCCAATCTACAGCTTCGCAGATGACAGTACATTAGTGACGTGCATGGAACCGGCAAGCCACTATCATCCCAGGAGACGGTACGTCGGCGACAGCAGCATGCCTCACAGATCAACGCAGATATCAAAACAATTGTCGAGTGGGGATTAGCAAATAAAATACAGTTCAACGTACAAAAAACTCAGGCAACAACACTTACAAAGAAATCTCACGATGACTTACCAACCGTGGAAATAGAGGGTCACCCCATATAGTCGAATCACCTTCCGTCAAGCTTTTGGGAATCAATATCAACAATAACATGTCCTGGCACGACCACGTCGTCAGTATTGCTAAAACGGCAACCCAGAAGCTTGGAGTTTTGTTCCGCTGTAGGAAGTTGTATACACCAGAGCAACTGCTGCTGCTCTACAAGGCACAGATCCGACCAGCGCCGGAGTATTGCTCCCATGTGTGGGGATGCGCTCCGAAGCACTCTCTAAAGCTTCTGGACACTATCCAGAAAAGAGCGATTAGACTAATCGATACGCCTAACCTCACAAAGGACCTCCACAGCCTGGAACATCGAAGGAGGGTGGCTGACCTATCCCTGTTTTACAGATTCTATCAAGGAAGATGTTCGAGTGAGCTCTCTCAGATAATAACACCACAGGCCGTCCGAACTAGGAACACTAAAGAAGCTCTGCGAGCTCATCCTTACCAGGTCGAGGTCCTTACTCCCCGAACTAGTCTCCTCCAGCATTCCTTCTTTTGGAGAACTTCGACGCTGTGGAATCAGCTGCCAGGGAATTTGTTTCCCGACGGCTACAACCTGCAGCGTTTCAAATCTAACGTGAACCGATACTTATCCTCTCGCAGAGCTTCTACAGCGCCATAGGCTTTCAGCCTTTGCGAGAGGCCGACCAGAAAAAAAAATAGGCCGATATCTTTCCTTACGTTGTCATATTGACCACCAGATACGGCAATCATAATTGTTTACTATCGTCTTAATTGTATAGTATTCAGAAATATTCCTATCTACGTTAAAAAAGACGGTATTTTGATGGTTCAGGAATGATTACAGCAAAATCAATAGATATGTTGACTTCTACTGCGTTACTGCATATTTCTTCATCATAAACGAAAAATCTGAATATCTTGCATAATTTTGAGGAGCGGGCAACGCCGCATGCGACTTGTTTACGGTAGAGATCAAGGACGTTAAAACAATAGGGGGACGCAGCATGTCACAGTCTATCCTGTATTAATGGTGAAGCCAAAATATTTACGTCTGCGCTTTCTTTTGTTTTCTGTGAAATTGTTGAAGTTGTCAAAATGCAGTGCAGTGCATTTTTCTGGGGTATCACAACAAAAAATAATAAACCACCATAAGTGGAATTGTATCTGTATACCGGGTGTCCCAGAATTTCCTTGACACGTGATATTTTCGCTTAATCCATGAAATCGTAAACATAAATTAATTAAAACACATGTGTGGAAATTTTTTTTTTATTTTCATGAATCAACTAATAAAAAAATGTGACAACAAAACTAAGTGCAAAAACGTGAAAAAGTTTTATGGTTACATCGGGCCGCGCCAACCCCATGTGCAGGGTGTGCCCCGCACACGGGCGCCAACATTAACGATAAATTGCAGTAGGTGCATAAAAAGTAAGGCACTACAATAATTAAATTCAAGTAAAGAATTTATTTTTCCAGGCAAAATTGTGGATTGAGATTTGAAAAAACAAGCTAGGGGTGGATTCCAGGGGTTTAAGTAAGAAAAAAATGGTTCATAACCAAGGAATGATAGGTCATTCACTACCCTTGAAACACCCACTTACTTTTCTTTTTTATCCGTTTTTGCTACAAAAATATCGGGCGTCAAACAAATCATCATTTCGTTTGTCTTATGCTTATGATTTTACGGAAAAAATAAGTTTGCATATGAAATTAAAGGTACCACAAGATTTTAAATAAAATGGGGATATCATTTATGTAGGAAAACTTATGGGGTGCTATTTGAAAAAAAAATTTGGGGGTGAGTTTTAGGCGTTGATGTACAAAAAAAAATGTTTTGAATGCAAGGTATGATAGACCCTATAGTACCTTCAAAAGTACCACTCAGTACAGTTTTGTACTTATACCTTCGAATATTTACTTATGACATCAGGAGTATACTGTTTTGGTATTTTTTGAGGTTATAAAGACATCATAAATCAAATTTATCATTGTAATTCGAAAAAGAATAATTTAATAAGTCATACAACCATTAGTAGCATCCGAAATATGTTAGCTAGGTACGCTTGAGTCGTACTTCCATTTAAAATAATAAAAAAATATATAGTACTAAGTCACGTTTACAGATAAAAGTTTTATAAAGCCATACTCTGTCATGCTCAAAAGTAAAGACTATCATGAAGTAATTTTTTTTGTAACAAACTGTATTGATAGAAATACATAAGTACCTAAGCATTGCATGTGCTCCGTTTGCAGTGGTTTAACCATTATTTTTGGTAAAGAAAATGACTACAACTTATTTCAAAGAAAAATATTAGTGGCTCGAAAATCAGTAGGTAAATTGGAAGTTACTACCTTATTAAATCACGTCAAATTAAGTGTATATATTTTTAACCCTTAACTACCCAGGTGCGGTCAAGGTGACCGCATGCGTCCATAGATTTACAATATCTCCCAACTACAACACTGCTCTGTCCCACCCGTCTCGCTATTCTTTCTCTGCCTCCTAATAAGTCAGTACGCCACTAGTTGTTGCTGTAGTCGTATCTCACTCCTTTTAATCCAAGGTCACGCAGACGCCTGCGGTCACAGTGACCGGACCTATGTGTTAACGTCATGGCAAGCAGTCCAGAAGTGTACGGTATGGTGAGAAAAATTATGGAGAGCAGTTGATGGAATGGTATCATGATGCCTCAGGAAGTGAGATAGAAGATGACAATGATGAGACGATTCTTTCGGAGCACAGTTCAGACTCAGAAATTGATGCAACTGATGAGGATGCAGCTGATCACTTAGAGATTGACACAAGGAGGGAAATTGAGCAAACAGAAAATATTACTGCGGAAAACGAGGCTCCAGAAGAAGAAATAATCTCAGAAAAAGAATTTGTGAAAACTTTTTTTGGTAAAAATCATGCCATAAACCCATCTGTTTAGAATGTTCCGTTAAAACATGAAAAAACTGCATATAACAAATTATTCACATGTTTATGCCTTGCAATTTTGTTTATTTAGCTTATTTATGAGAAAAATTATTCATTTTACTTGATGACTACAGTTTAAGGTAACACATACTGTGAAAGAATTTTTTTTAAATCGGAAATTAGACTGTAGCACTCTATTTTCGAAATAGTGTAGTTTTTAATAAGAAATCCTAGTCTATAAGAATAGTAGAGTTTTATTTGGTCTGTGGTGTTTTTTTCATCCAGGTTCATTATTGTCATAGCAACATTAACATATTCTGTCAAAATAAAATGGGTATTTCAAGCTAATATTAATTTGTTTTTTTTTTAATTCTTGTTTAACACATGCGGTCACCATGACCGGACCTGGGTATTGTTGTGATGCTTTTTACACCTGGGTAGTTAAGGGTTAAAGTAGAAGACAGGCAGTGAACAATTATGTGTTTTCCTATAAACTTTAAAATTTTCATTAAAATCAGACTTCCCAATTATCGAATTTGCAAGTATATCGACAGCCTTCACATAAAAAAATAGTAACTGTGACAACAATTATTTTATTCATATTTGTACACAAATTAATATTCGTTTACACACATGTCATGTAACCAATAGTAATAAAAAATGTTTCTCTTATTTAAAAACAACTATTTAAGTATTTTTAATGTACATGTATATTTTAAATTTCATTTTAATTTTCGCAACATATAACGTATGTATATTAATTTAAATTACATAATTAGCTTGTGCCCCATTTTTTGTCATCCTACCATTATTTATTCAACAAAGCATATATTCTTCTAGTAGTCACAGTCACAGTAGGATTTATGTTGGGAAGCGTATAGCTTACATAGCTCTTACACTCGACTGCTTGGATCACTAAAAACAAAACAAAAAAGAAGTATAAAAATTCAACATCAAATACATCATACGTCGATGTACTGCAAAAAGTGATAGGTCAAAAATCGACGATTTGATGTTTTTGGTACTAAACGACGATAAAATGATTTTGTCCAAGTCAATACTCGAATTTTTTGCCAGTTTGGTTAACAGCTCGTTTTGACTAAGTCTAATATGTCCAATAAAGTAGCAGGTAAAATGATCAACTTCACTACATTGTGAGACATATCACGTAGAAGTGACCATCTTGACTATCACAGCTGGAATAAATCCCTCCCTGTAGATAAGAACAAGAAAAGCAATGCCCCGGAACCAAACTAGATCTGATTCAGTATTCTAGATTTAAATGTAATTGATTATGTTTATGTTTCTTATTTCAAGAAAATTAAAGTTTATTTTGACCAAGTCAGTATTAATATATTTTCCAACATCAAGTGTGACCAAGTCAGAAATATAGTCTAATTTCTTCAAGCTCTCTTTATAACTCGTAGTGAACATTTTTATGAGTTCTATGTTTTCTAAAAAACATGATTTGTTACTTAAATTATGATTACTTTCAACAGCCATTTACGAGGAACCAGTTTTCTGACTTGGTCACCTTTTTGCAGTATACCAACATTATCAACGATTATTATAAACAATGGTACAGTATTATGGGAATAATTAGAAATATCAGTATAAATCATCGAATATGATGATTTACTAAATAAAACTGCTTCTACTGGTAGTACTGGTACTACTTAGTTCACATAGCTTTTACACTCAACCCCTTGGATTCCTAGAAGCACAGCAAAAAATTAAACATCAAATACGGGACATAAATAATGGCATACTATAGTAATAATACAGGTAGGTAATCGGAATTTGAAATAAAATTTTAGATTATTAATATTTTTTAAAAACACGAATTTGATATATTCTGGGATTTATCACATAATGAATGAACGTATAATTTCATAAATTTTATATTTGTTAAAGAAGTTTTTTGACAGCTGCCACAGCAAGGCAGAAAACTGACTCAGTGGATGTAGAACTTTTATATTTCTTATCTAACTTATCTAACTCAATGTATATATAGCAAATAAGTGGTTGTAAAGTCAAATTGTATCTGTATATGACTATTATATTGAGCGTCTCTGAAAGGATTTTTGAAAAATTTCAAGTTCAGCATGGATGCCTTCAGTTGTGAAAGTCTTTCAACATTAATTTTTTTGTATGATCTTATGTTTTTACAAAAAAATACCCCAGCCCAATATTACATGTTCTGAAAGACTCTTTATGCTCAGTAATCATGGACTTCAGAGATAATGAACCTCGTTATTTTTTTATCACATTATTAAGCCAAAAATCAGAATGATTAAAAGCACACAAAAAGACAAAGTAACGGAAAATGGACTTTCCTGTTGTATACAGTGTAACACCAAAAAATCCTCAAAAAGCCATATTGTGCTGACAACTTATATGTTTAATACAACTATAATAAAAAAAAATACCTCTTAGGAGCTGGTTCACCACAGATCGCTTCTTGAGAAGCACCAGTAGCAGATAAGAAAGCTTCCTTCAAGGGGTAGTGGCACCTAAAAATTTAATTAAATCATAATAAAATTATAATATTAACTACATAATTATAACTTGATAAAACAATTATAGATAAAACATTCTATTTGTGATAGTAACCATTCTGACCATGGAGACGAGACAGAAGAATTTAAAAGTAAAAATATTTCCAAAAATAAAGATACCAGTGGTGAACAACAAAATACTGTTTAGCAATATGTTCAAAAAACAATTATAGATAAAATATTCTATTGTGATAGTATCCATTTGACCATGGAGACAGAAGAATTTGAAAGTAAAAATATTTCCAAAAATAAAGATACCAGTGATGAACAACAAAACAATATGTTCGAAAAATACTACACAGTAAAATAATTTAGTGATAAAAATTAGAACATTATCATAAATAAACAGTGTAAGGCGCTATTAATTGTATGTAACTGCCTTTGTACATTTTTTCACATTGTTTTCAAAATATAATTTCATACTTTATGCTCCGAAAAAATGTATCTCTGCAAGCTGTTTACTGAGCAAATTTATGAATGACATGCAAGTATATATATCTTTAATAAAAAATATATTGTATGCATATTAATTATATAAATAACAGCCTATATAATTTATTCTTGGTATGATGCTAAAATCATCCTAAAGTTAAAAATCAGAGCAAATACAGGCACACAGCAAAGAATCCTTGAAAAAGCAGTATATTTCATATATTTTTACTAAATAAAAAAGGTACTTCTTTGCAGCTGGTTCATTACCACTACCTTCTTGAGAAGCACCAGTATTACATTTGTGGGCTACCTTCAAAGGATGGTCTCTATATAAGAATTGGAATTATGATTATCATTATAATTATATAATTATAACATTATAAAACAATAGATAAAACAGTCTGTTTGTGATATTGCCCATTTAGACAGTGGTCAGAATAATTTACGAACAACAAAGTTTCAAAAAATTGAGATAGGTACAAGTGATGAAACACAAAATACTGTTCTGGGAAATGATTAAAAAACTATACACATTAAAATAATTTTGTGATGAAAATTTAGAACAAAATAAGTGATATTACTGTTAAACAGTAAAAAATTATTAATTGTATGTAATTATTTTTGTACATTTTTTTATTTATTTATTTTATTATATTCAAAATATATATTGCTCACTTTATGCTCTGAAAAAAATTATCTGAAAGCTGTTTCCTGAGCAAAAACTGTTGAGGATTGAGAACATTGAAGTATTTATATGTAACTCAAAATATATTGCATATATATTTCCCTTGAAAATAAAACAGCCTATAATTTATACTCAGTATATGATGCTAAAAACTAAAAATCACCTTAAAATAACTAGTAAGAGTAACAGTTAAGGTCTTACAACAGTTTATCAATTTAGGGTTACTATTACTTTTTACTAAACACTTATCTACTTTATCTTTTGCTCTAAAATAATTACACCTCATTATTCAATTCACCAACTAGATTTTTTACTCGCTATTCCTTCAAACCTCAAAGAAAAATTACATTACAAGTTTTACAACTTGTCTCAGCAAAAGTATACCCTTGACACTAAAAAAAGTTTCACATGCACCTAGATGGCATATCGTAGCATTTCATAACTCCAATTAATTTTCCTGCATTAGAGCCATAAAGTCTACAGTTCAGCAGCCTATCCACTTTGACACCATTATTTATAATAATCAGACTAAAGACTGTGCTCACAGATATAATGGATTTTCTTGGATTATTTCCAACATGTAAGAAGATGTAAGAAAAACATGCTTCTTAGAGAATGTAACTAAGTTGATTAAATTATACTTTTTGTTACTATATCATATTCTAAATCCTACCTAATGTTAAAGTCTAATTATTTATATATAGCTACTTACACTTTAAGCTGTTTTCTATCTTCTTCCTTGGTATACAAAGTAGGCACCACATTCTTTTTCAAACGCTTCTTTCCGGATAGTGTGGTTTCAAAGTCATCGTTAGTAAAATGTTCTGAGCAGACTTCTTTTAATTGTGGTAGGTCTCTTTCAGTCACTCCCATTACATCAAACCACTTCCTCCTCAGAACAATATCTTTGGTAATACTGAAAAACATGATTAATTATAGAAAAGCTCAAAAAAATGATACTTTAATTTATTTTATTTTGTTAAATATGAAAGTAACACTCAAGCTAGGTTTGTTTATATGTAAGTATATATACAGCTGTGTAGGTAAAATAATATGACATAAATATATATAAAGCAGTACCAGTCTAATAAATTTAAACATGCATAGATTAAAAATATTCTATACCTATGACAACAGTAGCAAACTGAATGAGGTGTTTAAGAATATGAAAGTAACACTCATCAGGCTGGGTGTGTTTATATGTAGGTACAAGTTGTGTATAATATGTGATATCGATATCACTTTCAAATTATCTAGGTAAAATAATATGACATTATAATTATATAATGCACTACCAGCCCAATAAATGTAAACATACCTTAAAGTATTCCTACATGACAATAGGAGCAAACTGGAGGTGTTTAAAATAATTTCTAAAAATATGAAACCCAACTTTACTGTTTATAGACACCTTATTTGAAAGATCCCATATGTACTGTATACTGTTATTTTCAAATGTACCCCAGCAGGTAGGTAGCACATAGGAATGAAATTAGAGGTTTTACAATACCTACCATCAATTTTACTGCAGAGGAATAATCCACGAATAGACTTACCTGTAAAAGGTCAAGTTAGGGTGCCGATAATCCCATTTTTTGCATATGTAGCAGCGTCTACCCACGACTATTTTCGGATCGTCAGCCTGTTTTTGGGGCCTATCAGGTAATTAAGCACTGAAACACACTCAACACACCAGAAAAATTTATACTCGAACACAAAATAGATACCTACGAATGTACGGTCTGTGTTACGATTATCTAGTATTTGAAATGTTGGAATTCACAACAGAACAATTTATACTCGAACACAAAATAGATTCGAATAAGGTACGGTCTATTTTACGGTTCTCAGGAATTTGAAGTATAATAATTGAAATTCACACCCGTTGACGTTCCCTCCTGCGCCGCTCGGTCGCTAATGCGCAGTACAGGGTTGCCGGTGGAATAGCGAGAATTTCTCGCGCCTTTGTCGAGTGGGTGGATCAACATAACCTCTTCGTTTAATGACGCAATGTTTGGGGGCGAATTTGACCGTAAATCTCCTTAGAAATTTGTCCAGTTTGGCAACCGTAGAAATCCCATGGCAACTAGCAATGAGAGCCAAGCGGCGTTGCCGGGTTGACATATGAAAATTTCTTCATACTATCAAATATTGCAAAAGAGCGAAATTAGACTCTGATCCTAACGTTTTGCATATATAAAAATCATTACATCAATTCACTGTTCATAAATATATTATATTATTATATTAAATAGGATATTTTGTGTTCATAAGCTTGCTTGTTTCGCTGATGTTTTGTGTTCATAAGCTTGCTTGTTTTCTTAGTTTTACTTAGAAAAATGCCTAGTTTGGCAACTTTGCAATGCGCTTAGAATGTGACTATGCGGCTTCAACGCGAAAAGTAAATAGCTGCGTCCCCCTATTGTTTTAACGTCCTTGGTACAGATGCTCGACGTGTGCTCGACTGTCAAACGTTTGTTTTGTTTGTGTTTCGAATTCGCTATTTGTTGGTAACTGACTCTGTAGTGAAGCTTTATGGACTTGCTGTGCTATATTCGAGTGTAGTCATGGCCGTCTCTATTCACTAGGCCGGAGCATTGAAATATGGCAACGTTGGAGATCAGGCCGTGTTTTATTATTTATAGCATGGCCGACATTTGTGGCCGACATTAAACATAAACATATAGTTTATTAACAGATCTTTTACCTATTACCTGCACTCCTACATAATCGAAATTGTGAAAAGATGCCTCCATAGTGCGTAGTACCAGGTTGCACTAGCAATTATTAATCTAATAAAGAAGGATATATTACGGTGTTCAAGTTTCCGCGAGACGACCATTTGAAACAGAAGTGGGTGAAAAGTATTCCTCGTAAAGACTGGTTACCATCTCAAAATTCAGTAGTGTGTATTAAACATTTCCATGACGGTGATATATCTTTCAGTGATGTGTATACGTGTATAAAATTCAGTTAGAAGAAATCCGGACATACGAAAAGATTTCAGAGTGAAAAGGCAGGAAGACCAACAAGAAGAATGGCTTGAGAGTGACCTGATACTAAATTTTTCAAGCTTATGTGAAAATTTCCAGAGTAAACTGAGTATGCACTTAAAGAAGTGGAAGTGGCAGCAGAAAACAGGTTGTATTTATTTTTATTTGGTAGTGTTTGATCATGATCATCGAGGTAGAATCCCATGGAGGCGCGATAACCTGAAAGCAGGTGCAGGTTGGCCATATTGATTCGACACTTATGTCAAACAGCTGACGTTTCTTTGACAATTCTGTATTTGCTTTTTTTGAGTGTTTTTACAGAGATTGTTAGTTAATTTTTAAGTGAAATTCTAGTTATTTAATAGAGAGTTTTTGGTCCGCACATATGTCACTGAAATCGTGGTTATCGTTATTTGGAGTCTGCGCAGTAACGATTTGACACACAGTTAACTTTATTAAACATAACCGACGTGGTTAATTACGTCAGATTAGCGGTATCGTTATTTGTGCTGTTATGGTTATTTTTATGTGACATTTGCTACGTCCGGACCATCAAACACATTTTGCAAGATTAAAGATCTTATTAGAGGCATATTGACCTCGCCTCTTGCAAGCACTAATTCAATAATCTCCTCCATACTTTTCTAAATGATGATCTAATCACGTATTTTGTTTAGAATGTCCAAATTAACCTAAAATTCCTACACTTGTCAACGGTGACAGTACTGACAGTTCGATTCCTTAAAGTCTGACGCGTCCAAAAACTCTACATTTTGCGACGAAAAGTTATCGTTATTAACGACAAAGTTAACCATAACCATAACGAAATTGTCGTTTGCCGTGACTGACCAAAAACTCTCTAATAAAGGAAATAATGGTTTCATGTGCTTATCGCAGTTGCTCTAGCAGAGATGGCATGGATAAGAAGAAATCGACAGGAATTACATTTCATAGGTATGTATGCAAAAAAATAACAATGTACAGGACCGCATTTGTAATCTTTATCTCAATAATAAAATAAGGTAATTGTTTCATGTAGGCTTGGCGGCTATTTTAAGAGATTTTTCAAATCGGTTTGCTGTAAATAGTTATATTGGTTGTATGTAACAATAATAGCAGGGGAGGAGAAAAAAATTGTTGTGTATGGTTGCAATAAGAAAATTAAGGAAACAATAACACATAAGCTTACGCGTCATTCAGTGGACATGTTGAAATAATCAGCTGATTTGATTTGCATTGTCTAATAGTAATTTTTAAGTTATGGCGTCGTGTGCTGTCCATTTATTTTGTGAACATTGAAAATTATGTAATTCTTTTGGATTCCCTAAACAATGTCAGACAAAAAAGTGCTGTAGGTGACGTTAAGTACAGTTTGTGTATGTTATCTGTTGGATTTCTTCCATATTTTCCCTTTCTAGCCTCTTCCACTTGGCTCTCATGTGAGTTTCTTTTTGTTATAAAAAAATTATAGCAAACATTTTTTGACCTCACTGTCTGATTCTTATTACATTGGACCTATACTACCTAGCGCAGCAATTAGATTTTCCAAAACATGTAAAATAGCCGCCAAGCCTATATGAAACAATTACCTAAAATAAATTAGATAATTGTCCCGTATCCGGTTATCTTTCATTTTTGAGATTAGAAAACAGTATATATATTAATCTTTACAACTTCACTTCCTTATAAACCGAGTGGAAACTATCAAAGCAAAGTCTCTCAGAAAATTCGCTATAAAGGCACAATCACCCATATAGAATAGGATTCATGTTAATAGTTATTGTTCTTTCAGATTTCCCCGAGATTCCACTCGTAGGAAGATTTGGATACAATTTGTGAATAGAGGTGCATGGCAACCATCAAAGTATAGTGTTCTATGTTCAAAGCATTTTTCTGAGCAACACATTGATCGAACCTCAAAATGTTATGTTCGCTTGAGAGATAATGCAGTACCTAGTCCTGCTCCATCTCAGGTTGTTATTTGATTTGAAATTCCGCTTTCTATAATATTAATTGTTATTACATAAATTTTCTACCTCAATGATCATGATGAACCAGATATCAGGTGTAGTATCAAAATATTAGAATCAATGAAGGTAGAGGTTCGCATTAATCATAATTTGTTGGTGAAATATGATTTGAGTTGGATTTTACCACTGTCATTACAAATATCCCATTGGTCACAAATAGAAAATATTTTGGCACGCTACTCAGAGGATCATAGTGAAAGTCTTAGTTTGAATGCAACACTAAACAATTTTAATTCTATTGTACACATACTAAAAAATAAGCTTATGCAGAATGATGAGAATGAAAAAGTAGAACAGATTGACTTCTTGGCAGAACAATTCAATATTTTCAAATCATAATAGGTTTTCTGCCGATTTAATATTAAAGTCTTTTCTTTTATATGTTCACTCAAAAAAAGTTTACAGTATTGTGAGGGAGAATAAATTGCTAACTTTGCCACATCCCAAATATTTAACAAAACTTTGCGGTTCTCTAAAAATTGCACCTGACAGTACATCAGAAAACAAGCATTACATTAAAACTATTTCAGAGGGTTTATCAGACTTGAGAAATACATTGTTTTGCAAATTGATGAAATATACATTAAAGAAACCTTGGACTACAAGAATGGTAATTTAGTTGGTTTTGCTGAAAATGATATATTATCCCAAGCTAAAACGGTACTAGCATTTTTGATATCCTCTGTATTTGGTAGTATGAAGGAAGTTGTTTCACTTCAACCTGTAAGAAATATTAGTGGGAATCAATTACATGAAATGGTTTTATCTATTTTGAAAGTTTTGCTTGGCTATGGTTTTATTGTATAGTTGCTGTAGTTACCGATAATGTTAGAGTAAATCAAAATATGCTAATGAAACTTACAGAGGGTTCAGCTGATACACATTACTTTCATTTAAGTCCAGACTATCCAACGTTTGTAATGTTTGATACAGTTCATCTTCTGAAGAATATTCGAAATAATTGGCTAAATTTGAAAAATATTACGGAAACCTTCATATTTCCTGATTTTTATAACAACAAGCTGGTAAGGAAAGCAAGTTTTGTAGATATCAGAAACTTCTATAAACTTGAAGTGAATTTGTTGGTTAAAGCAGCTCCTAAGTTAAATTATAAAACAGTGTACCCTTCAAGTATTGAAAGGCAGAATGTTTCCTTAGTGTGTAATATTTTTGATGAAAAGGCCTTATTGAATTACAGTGAAAGTACTGCTGACTTTTTAAATATCATTATAAAATGGTGGTCTATAGTTAATATAAAAAACCCAATTTTATATAAACTGAAGAGAAATTACTTCTTAAAACCTTTCCAGGACATAACAGATGATCGAATAGAATTTGATAAATGGAAAGCTTTGGGATACCCTGACTCTTCTTTATCTGCTGATACACACAATGCACTGCATCATTCAACAACTGCCATTATTATGTTAATTAAACACTGTGTATCAAAAACTCCTTGCAAATATTTGCTTACAGGAAAATTTCAAACTGACAATTTAGAATCTCGTTTTGGATGTTACAGGCAGTTATCTGGTGGCAATTATCATGTAAGCTTAAGGCAAATTTATGAATCTGAAAAAAAGATTAGAATCAAGGGTGTCTTCGACTTACATTCTGCTCAATATGAACAAGTTAAATTTAATGTCTCCAATTTAGCAAAATTACACACTTGTACAGTAGATCATGGAGAAATAGGTATTGACAGTTTTAGAGATATTTTAGGCAATAATTTAATGAATCAACCTCAACAAATTTCAGATTCAGCAATTCAATATATAGCAGGTTACGTTAGTTTTAAAGTTTCAGCCAAACTGCAATGTACAGCCTGTATAAATGTTCTTGTCAATACAGAAATAATAGAACATGAGGAACAAAATTACTTTGATATATTAAACAGAGACGGCTTAACCCTTCCATCAGAGTTTACAGTTCAAATAACAGTCCTTATGCACAATATAATTAAAATGTTGATTTCAGACCAATATGAAAGCAAGTTTTTAGAATGTAAATTCCACAAATCAGTTTTAATTAAAATTGCAAAGGAATACATCAATATGCATAGAGATGAGTTTAGTTTTAGAGATACTTGTTCATGTAATCAACCCCAAACTGAAATGCTGCTTGAATTAATGTTGCCTATTTTTGCAAATATTTTTATTAATAATTACACAAAAACAGTTCAAGACAAAATACAGACTGGCAAAAATAAAAAGAGCAAGTCTAAGGAAAATGAGAAATGTCCAACAGCAAGGAAAATCTCTAAATTAAGCTCCTAGTCCCAATACATGTTACATTTTTGTTCTGATACCACTGGCCTTTTTCACCATTCCTATTTTTTCAAAAAGTATTTTTCTTAATTTATCAAACGAGATGAACACATAATACATAAATAAAATGTAATAATTATTCTGAAACTATGAAACAATTTAAATTTTCCGCAGAATGTCCGCCGTTCGGCCCACCGTAGCCGGTCCAGTATTTGACAGCTAAGCGACGTTGCCACATCTAAGGCTCCGGCCTAGTGTAGAGTCGGCCATGCATTAGTGTAATCTTCCAGACTGAAAAATAAGATTGGAAGGTGAATTTTAATGTGTTTCTAATCATTTACCTGCACAAACGAAACTATAAAGATAACAAGATGTCTGCAAAGTGTATAGTACCAGGTTGCAATAGCAATTGGGGCTTCCAAAGAAGGACATAAACAGAAGTGGGTGAAAGATATTCCTCATAAGAGCTGGTTATATTTATAAGAATAAAGACAATAATTACAAACATTTCAAAGGATAAGACCTATTTTAAACCGCAATGTGGTACCTACAATGTTTTCTGGACCTCCCAAATATCACAGAAAAAGACAGTTAATAGAACTCATCTGGGCATGCATCTGGGCATACCTATGAAAAGATTTGATATTGAAAGGGAATCAAGACCAGCAAGAATGGCTTCACAGTGACCTAATAGTGAATTTTTCTAGCTCAAGTGACAATTTACAAAGTAAATTGAGTGTTCATTTAAGTGGAAGTGGCAGCAGGAAACAGGTTCCGTTTATTTTTATTTTGTAGTGTCTGACTACGATGAACCAGACATCAGATGTAAGTGGTATTAGTAGTAGTAGTTCTAAAAGGTATTTTGCACAATGTGCACATGCCCGACTTTACTCACTAGGCCGGAGCATTGAAATATGGCAACACTGTTCGCGGGCCGAGCGTGGGTGAACAGTATTCCCCGTATGGGCTGGTTATATTTATAAGAATAAAGACAATACTTTACAAACATTTCAAAGGATAAGACCTATTTTAAAGCACAATGTGATACCTACAATGTTTTCTGGACCTCCCAAATATCACAGAAAAATACAGTTAATAGAACTCATCTGGGCATGGCCGACTGTGTGTATAGTCGGCCATGATCTGGGCATACCTACGAAAAGATTTGATAGTGAAAGGGAATCAAGACCAGCAAGAATGGCTTCACAGTGACCTAATAGTGAATTTTTCTAGCTCAAGTGACAATTTACAAAGTAAATTGAGTGTTCATTTGAGTGGAAGTGGCAGCAGGAAACAGGTTGCGTCTGTTTTTATTTTGTAGTGTCTGACTACGAACCAGACATCAGATGTAAGTGGTATTAGTAGTAGTAGTAGTTCTAAAAAGTATTTTTCTTAATTTATTAACCGAGATCAACTCTAATACATATAAAATGTAATAACTATTCTGAAACTATAGGCCCACTATTTGACAGCTAAGCCACGTTGCCTAGTGTAGGAGTCGGCCATGTCTCATGTGAATCTATTGGACGAGCTGAGGTTACAGCCAGATGATTCACCGAATGGGCTAATTTATTCACACAAAAAATATATATATTAGTTGGCATTACACAGCGTTGTTTACAATTCGAACTGTCACTGCAAGGTCACAGCTGCTCAGAGTAACAACTGAGCGTAGCTCTAATCTTCTTTTTGGTCATATTAGCAACCAAAAATGACTGGACTATAACTGTTCAGTGTTGCCATTTAGGGCGACAAGTCGCCAAAATGGCGAATTTTCGTCTATGGGGATATTGGGGCGAATTTCGATATTTTATTATTTTTGGCGACTTTTTACTCATGTGAAAAGTCTTGATATTCATATTCATAGAAGGATATGAATATATTGATTTTCCATTTCGATACATAGGAATACACAGGAAGAATTAACTTCACAATACATTGTTCCGAAAGAGTCATGGATGGTATAGACTTTATTGAATCAAAAAATATTTCGAATTACAAATTGAACGAAAATTCAAATAAAAAATTTAAAGCAAGCTTTGCAAAAACTTAAACTTATTGCGGACGAAAATTTAGCTTTTGCGGAAATGACAAAAATTCACCATTATTACTCTTCTTCTGAAAAAGATTATTGGAACAAACACCGGTGGTCGCTTTTTGGACAGAATTGGAACAAACAAAAAATTTTAATTAAGATAGATTTGAAACAAATAGAGATTGTTGTTTAACTTGGGTAATCGGCGAGAAACGTTGTTCAAAAATGAATCGTATTTATAAAGATAGATCAAAAAGCGAAGAAAAAAATAAATCAGATTATTCAGATAGTGAATCAGATTAAAACATCTTTTTTGTAAGTTTTAAGACTTCTTTGTAGCATTTTTTGTATACCTATAGTAAAGTTACTTTCATTTTTTCAAAAAAAAATTTGTTTTAATTTGAAATTAATGCTTTCATGACCCCAATATATAAAAAAACTGTGGTGACAAAGTGGCGACTTTTGATATTGATCGACGGCGATTTTTCACTTTGTTACTCTGGCAACACTGTAACTGTTGTTGATAAATGGAATTTTTTGGCTCGGCCAGACCGAGAACAGTTTTTTGCTGGAGAACTTATTTAACCCCCAATTGTGCCTTGTGCGTTTTTCCTGGACACGTGCACTCTTGCACATTTACGCGTAGAGATAACACTTCAAACGCTTCAAACTTGCTCTTGTGTGATTGTGATAATTTTTGAGCTATATCCACCGACTATTAAATTTAATAGTCGGTGGCTATATCTTCACACTTAATTTGACTGTACAGACGATTTATTTTTATTGTTTGTTTACATTGTGTCGACACATGTTGCTCGATGCTTGTTGTTTCTCCGATAAATATGTTGATGTGGCATAGTTTTTGTAAAATAATGTTTGATTTGAAGCACAGCATAGTAAAAGTCAGTGTTGCCAAAAAGCGTGTAATTACACCATTTGTGTGTATTTTGATTGCCTTGTGTGTATTTTTTGAACATTGCGAAAAGCGTGTATTTTGTGTGTAATTTTGTAATTTGGCATTTACTCGATAAAAGTGATGTTATTTTTTAGGTTCTCATAAAATAACCATTGTTTTCCGTTTTTAATGATTTATAATGGTGTTTATAATAGATAATGAATGTTGATTTTGTTGTGTTTTGAGTTAGAATATAAATATATTTTTCCACTTCCAGGACATTTTTTTTTTAATTTTAACTACTTGTGACGTAGGACGTACCGATTACGACAATTGACGGCCGATACAAGTCTTAACACAGAACGTGATAAAGCCATGGATAAAGTCATCCTCCGACTAGGTAGTACCATTGATTAAGGTATTAACGGGGTAGTACTCACATTTGATTGACTAAGTGTCCAGGAGTCCGTGGTTCAGTTTTGATTTGGTTTTGACTTGAGTCTAGTTTTGAGTATTGACCCATTTCCAACATTACAGGCCAAAAATAAGGTCTCCTTTTGCCTTATTTCAATGAAAATATCAAAGTGTGTAAAAATCGTGTATTTTTGAAATCATGTGAAACTAAAAGCGTGTAATTTGAACAGTTCACCGTGTAATTTCACAAATTAAGATTGGCAACACTGGTAAAAGTAAACAGCTCTTGGTCAGCACTGTAAATGGGTCAAACAACTTTTATTTGTCCTGTATGTCCTATATTTTTCTCTGACCAATATTTGCAGTTCTAAAGAAAATTAAGTGGTTTGTGCATGGTGTAAAAAAACAGGTTTGTGTTGGTTAGTACAATACTCAGAGTAACCTGTTCAGTTGTTACTCTGAGGTACAATACAATGCAACATTACTTTATATTTTATATATAATAAGGCCAATAACAGCGAACATGTTCCTGATATTTTTTTTTCATAATTTTTTCCATATCCAAACACTTTCATAAATATTACTGATGCAACTTCCAGGCTAGGAGAGGAGCAAGAAGTAATTTATCTACAACAATGGAGAAAGCAGTTAAGATTGAAGAATCTGAGACTGAATCAGCTGGAGAACAGTTTAAATCCTTAGATATCATGCAGTCTGTTGAAGAATTAGATACAAAAACTGAAATTAGGACAAGTGCATCCATTATAGGAGTAGATATCAAAAATGAGATTGATACAGATCGACAGACAGAGAGGTAATTTTTGCTTTTCTAAGATAGAGGGTTACTTTTATAGAAAGTGTCTAACTCAGCATTTCCTTCACATTTGCAGAACCAAAAAGATTGGGCACTTTTAGTTTTTTGTTTTATTTATTTTGCCACCAATGTGCCAGTGAGATTATGTTGTATAGAAATGGTGACAGATGAATTGAAATTGTAACATTCTATCATAAGATAAAAAAAAATCACCAACAGAATATTCCCCTTCCCTATAGTATGAAAAAGAAATAAAAGACAGAACTGCCTCTCATTGAGCTAGAACCAGCATGTGGTTGTGGTATATCATACAACATGGTATGGACAGCTGTCACCAGATGGGTGTCATAGGGGAGGGGAATGTTCAGTCTTAGAGGATGTGAAGGGGACCCTTGTGTTCTAATACTGTAGTTGCTCTTAAAAGGGTGATACACACATGAGCAAGTATGCATACTTATGGCTCGACGACCTTTTTCGCCTGTGTGTCACCATAAGTACGCATACTTTTAAACCATCGCGATCCAACTGGTTTGAAATCTTGCTCGTAGCTTGTCTCAGCATGTACTGTGAGCTGCGAGCCACCACTTTGTTTCAGCAGGCCATTGATGCACAACACTTGTTGTGTTTGGAGTTTGTTAAAAGTTTTGTTTATTCAGTAAAATTATCATAATGAGTGATTTCAGCTTCACGTGTTTCACCGCGTCGAGCCGAGTAAGTTCGCGAACTTAAAAACCGCGTACTTAAATGTGTCTCCCATTGAGCAGGAAGGAACTACAAAAGGTAGTTAGATTTATAACTGGCCACTTTAAGCTCAGTCCACACCTGCTAAAGATGGCGATTGAAGTGGCAAACCCATTATGTAGGAAGTGCAGTGAGACAGAGGAAACAGCTAAGCATGTTATCTTAGACCCCAGTATATCCATGTTAAACACAGTGAGGCAACTCTGCAGAATTATTAGTGTTTTCGATTTACTGCCCTCAGAGCGCATTTGATGTAAATTGTATGTTAGGTTTGATGGCTCTGCTGCAGATTTGCAAATTCGATTTACCTGTTGCTTGCTCGCAGAACGCTCTCAGATTGAACTTAATTGCTTCGAGAAGCCAGGTCAGAGCATTTGAGAGCTATCGTCTTGTATGTCAAAAAAGTATTGAAGGCTTGGTTTTCTGTGAGGAAAAGTATTTTGTGGTTGGTAGAAAAAGGTGAAAAACATTCGACCATTCGAAGAAAATAGCCACCTTTGTGATCGCAGAAAAAGTAAAAAGCACATAATACATAATATGGAAAACTGGGTTTTAATACCTTTAATATTCGAAGGTACGCACCGACTATTTTATAATTTTAACACTTGGTGCGTAGAACAACATAGATTTCAAATTGCGGCCCTATCAACCGTAACTTGCACAAAACAAGAAGTCATTTTTGTGTTCGATCATGTTCGATTTGTGAAGTGCTCTTATCAACTCTTGACAGATCTCTAGTTTGATTGTGGATGATCTATGCTCGCCCTGAGAGCGGTAAATCGAAAACGACATATGAAGGTTTGTGCATCATTTGTGAGATGTGGTGCACAGCAATCGCCTCAGTCATGTTCAGGCTATGAGAGTGAAGGTAGTGTCTTTGTAGAGTCCATTTAAGGAAATTTTGTGATACGCAGATATGGACACCTGGACCTGTGGAGTCAAATGTTCCACCACTTTAATATGATAATAATTTAATGTCAAAACTAAATAAATTACAATGGCTTTCTATATCCAACTTATAATAATACAATCATCTCTGAGTTTTTTCACACAATTATTATCACATCCCCTTCTTACCTCAAAAATAAATTAAATTTTAGGCATGACAATCATGACATACAGCCACTTATTATTAGCTTTCCTAATAATTTCTCACTGTTTCCTCACAGCACCACAACATTCAAAAGATCTTTCACATATAACAAAATTTGAGGGCCGATTTTATCAACAGGCGCATTTTAACAAAGGCTTTGACCAATCAGAGCAGCCCGTTCAAGAACATGCATCTGTCAAAGTTCTCTGAAAACTATTGATTTCTCTTGAAGTTTACCTCAAAAAGGTTAAAAATAACATGTTTTATATACAAGTCGACCATTATGAACCATCTAGTATCTTTTGCAGTCTGATTTTCCATCCTAAATGGGTGAAAAATTGCATTTTCTTGTTTAATCAAAAGTTTAGCAATTGCTAATTTCAACCAATCAGATTCCGCCATAACTGTACATTTGATTGCTGGTTTTTTCTTCTGCTAAATGATAATGATGACAAAAAATTAGGGTTTTGAATAATTTTTTTGTGATAAATGGAGAGATCAAATATAAGTTTTACAACAAAACTGTTTTTGTTTTGTTTCTTTTCGCAATAATCCAAAAGTTATATGAAAATAAAAATGAGTTTTTGAATCCAGAACCGAAAACACGCCGACGGCTCCCGACCCGTGTGACGTACTTCATGAAAATACTTTTAACAGTTGTAACTAAAATGTATATTTGTATTATTTGTTGCAACATAGGCGATGAATGAAGTTTCGAGCTTGAGACGAAGTCAACGATCGAAATAAATATCTCTGAATGGTCGAAATTAGACAACAAATCCCGGTAAGAAGGTACCGAATCCCAAATCAAATATGTACCGTTGAGGCGATCCGTTCGCCGAGATGGCGGGTGGCGGAGTGGTTACGGTGGCCGACCACGCGTGCCTGTTTTGTGGGATGTGCTGATGGCTGTTGGTTCGAGACCCTGCCCGTGCAACTACTTTTTTTCATTTTTTTTAACCAAAATATTTATTGATATACGTTTTACTCATATTACACACATTTTTTTGTACCATCGACGTGAATGTGTTTTTGAGTCAAATTTTATTACATGTTTTACTAGCACAAAAAAATTCCGAATAATTATACTTTTTTCTTCTTCTTCACTCCACTGACTGAATTCTCCACCACCTCCGGTACTTAGCTTTTGCAATATGTCAAGTAAAATGTCTAATAAAATTTGATTCAAAAACATTTATGTCGATCGTACAAAAAAATTTGTGTAATATGAGTAAAACGTATATCAATAAATATTTTGGTTAAAAAAAAATGAAAAAAAGTAATTGCACGGGCAGGGTCTCGAACCAACAGCCATCAGCACATCCCACAAAACAGGCACGCGTGGTCGGCCACCGTAACCGCTCGGCCACCGTAACCGCTCGGCCACCCGCCATCTCGGCGAAGGGATCGCCTCAACGGTACATATTTGATTTGGGATTCGGTACTTTTTTACCGGGATTTGTGATCTAATTTCAACCATTCAAAAAGATATTTCGATCGTTGACTTCGTCTCAAGGTCCAAACTTCATTCATCGCCTATGTTACAACAATAGTTTGATGAAAAGTGTCATCCAGCTTTGACGTTTTGCTTTCAATATTGATAAAATACTATTGGACGATATTTATTAACCTAGCCCGCAATACCCAATAGAAAGCTTTTGCTAAATAACAACCAATAGAAAAGCTTTGTTAAATTCTTTGTTAAATATGCATGTTGATAAAATCGGGCCTAAACATTAGGAAATTTTAAGCAGAAAGCGAAGTCCATTTTAAGGGATGCTCTAATAGAGAGTTCACAATAAAAAAAATCAATGTGCTAGTTTAAAAAATATATCATTTTCCTCTATAAACAGATTCTTTTCTTCAATATGCCTATACATATTGATGTAATATACAAAATCCAGAAGGAAATGTAGTCTTGGTAAACTAGATTAAAAACGGTATGCACTTTTTTATGAATAACATCTAGTTTAGTATATTTTATTGTTATTATAAAAATATTGATCATTATTTTTTATGTATACCTAATAAGTTTTCATCGGTTTTGCTGTTTGCCACGTTTTTGTACCTTAAACGTTTTTCTATGATGATTGGGGAAGGTAAATTTAAAGTTTGTGTGACACATAAATGTTATTTTCGACGCCATGTCGTTACAATTATACCCATATTTGAATCATTTAAGGTATTATAAAGTTTTTATATTTATTTAAATTTTTAAGGTTAAGTAAGATAAGATAAAATAAAGTTGCATAAATCTCGCATTTTTGTAATTTACTTACACCTATTTTTTCTGAGGAAACAATTTTCTTTCACACAGCACTGTTTCTTATTTTGCTTCTAAAAAACTGTTTACACTCCAATTATATGCAGAGATTCCATGATGAATTAGAAAAATCAGTACACAGCAGCTAAGTCGACCTTGTGCTCAAAAACGTGAACTGAGGAGCCGACGTGGGGTTCTGAAAGGTCATTTTTTCGGAGACAAATTGTCTGCATGATTTCTATGGAGTTGCGCTACTGTATAACATGGATATACTGTGTCCTGAGTGAAAGCAGGAACTCCTATCTGAATGTAGGCCAGAAGGGAAGACAGAAGAGCATAGTCCAATGCACTCAAAGTTCACAAAGAATGGTTGGGACTCTATTTGACCTGTTAGGGAAACTTTACCTTAACCCCCTCACTGCGAAAAAACATAGGTTATATTAATTTTTACTAACATAGCGCTTTGGCATATTTCAGGATAAAACGTGAAAATCAGGACTGTAAAGATTCACCAATAATTCCAGACAAAGTTGTCAAAATCGAAAAGGACGAACTAGAAATGTATGTTGATGAACCATGTTACCTAGATACTGTACAGCTAAATGAAGAATTGAAGATCAAAAATGAGATTTGTGCAGACCTAGAATCATCATATCGAGATGTCATGAGGTAATTGCATTTATGGAATTTTTCATACAGGGTGTCCCACAATGGTTAAGACGAGCAATATATCGGAACTGGGCAATAGTGGAGAATTATAATTTGGGGATGCAAATTAGAGCAAATTAGTGTCTTTTCTTGTTATTGTGTTTACCCAATGAGGTACTTGTTTTTGGTCACATGACGTCCGATTCAAAATTATTAATGGGACACCCTGTATATTTGTGCCTTTTTGTGTTCTTCCCGATAAAGCAATTCCAAAAAACTAGCACACTTGGTGTCTAAAGTGATTCTTTCAAGAGTTATAGGTGCTTGAAGGATTGTACCACTACAATGATTGATTATAACATGTACCCCTACAGTTGAATGATTTTGCTAGTGCTCGTTTCATTTTTTGTCTTAATGGTACAATCCTTCAAGTACCTGTAGCTCTTGAATGAATCACTTTAGACCCCATGTGTGCTAGTTTGTTGGAATTATTTTATCGGGAGGAACACAGTAAAGCTTAATTCAGATGCACACGACATCCGACGGTACGACGGCGACGGTACAAAACTGTATTGGTTGAAATCATGTTGAAATATGCAAAATGATGTCGAAATCAAAATTTTTCAGCAAATAGGAACAGTTTCGTATCGTCGGATGTCGTGTGCATCTGAATTTAGCTTAAGGCACTAATATTAGTGATGTATACTTCAGTTATTTTGATGGACTTGTAACGACTCGTTACTTTCCACTTCAGGACTCGTTACTCGGAATTCGTTACTCGCTACTTAGTTACACTTTTTAAGATATATAAGTTCAAGAGTTTACTTTAAACGGTTAACCACACCACTTTTGACTTAAGTTATTTTGAAGAATATTGAGATCGGCAAGTATATTTAGGACGTATTTTTTATAATACAAAGATGGGTACTTTATTAAAAAACAGTATTTTTGAAGACATTTCTTCGAAAACAAAATTGCCTAAACAAAACTAAAATCTTTGTTTGGATTTCTATCACGGTGAAACCTCGTGTTTCTGATAATTTCAGGGTGCTAATTACAAATCCGGTAGCAGTTTTGACTTCCAGTCTCGTTTGACAAAAATAAAAAATTTCAGATCCCTCAGATCTTCAGGTTTTCCTAAAAAATCTAAAATCTTTATTTGGCTTTCTACAACGATGAAACCTCGTGTTTCTGATAATTTGAGGGTGCTATTTACAAATCCGGTAGGAGTTTTGACTTTCAGTCTCGTTTGACAAAAATAAAAAATTTCAGATCCCTCAGATCTTCAGGTTTGCCTAAAAAATCTAAAATCTTTATTTGGCTTTCTACAACAATGAAACCTCGTGTTTCTGATAATCTGAGGGTGCCAATTACAAACCCGGTAGCAGTTTTGACTTTCAGTCTCGTTTGACAAAAATAAAAAATTTCAGATCCCTAAGATCTTCAGGTTTTCCTTAAAAGTCTAAATTCTTTATTTGGCTTTCTACAACGATGAAACCTCGTGTTTCTAATAATTTGAGGGTGCTGATTACAAATCCGGTTGCAGTTTTGAGTTTCAGTCTCGTTTGACGAAAATCAATTAATTTTAGATCCCTCAGACCTTCAGGTTTGCCTAAAACATCTAAAATCTTTATTTGGCCTTCTACAATGCTGAAACCTCGTGTTTCTAATAATTTGAGGGTCCTGATTACAAATCCGGTCGCAGTTTTGAGTTTCAGTCTCGTTTGACGAAAATCAAAAATTTTAGATCCCTCAGATCTTCAGGTTTGCCACTCTGAGGGTTTGCCTAAAAAATGTATTTGTTATTGGCTTACTATTAGAGCCCGTCCAGATAAAGCGATTTACTGGCGAGTGGACTCGCGCGTAGTCAATTTATATTGCGTCCAGATGTCGCGTTTCACTTGCGTTTCTACGCTGGGAAGGATTTCCGTCCAGTTAAAAACATGGAGTTGGTTACAGCAGTTGTGTTGTGGCGTGCATACCAGCGATGGAATCTTCGTAAACAAAGAGAAAGGCGACGATTCAACATGCATCCAATTCTACATGACAGAATGACGCACAGTATAACATTATACCCAAACTGAGAGAACACAGTGAAAAGTGTTCCAACTATATCTTCCCAGTCTCTACGTTTTATGAGTCTATTGGAATAATCGGATGATTCCGTATCCCATATGGCTACTCTTTTTTTCGACTGCGTCAATGAAAAGTTCTGTATCGAAGTTATCACGTTCCATTTTCAAAAACAAATACGTCCACACGTCACGGACTCGCGCGTTGTACTGGACGCAACAAGCAACAATGTCGCCCAAGTATCTCGACTCGCGCGGCGCTCGCCCGTATAACGGGCGAGTCGAGAGTCCCCCTCGTTACAAGCGTTTTACGCGCGAGTAAAACAACGCGCGAGAGCATCTGGACGGTATGCATGTTGCTCTAGTATCTCGGGAACGCGCGAATGACTACGCGCGAGTGGACTCGCTTTATCTGGACGGGCTCTTAGGGAGGGTAATTCCTCTAGCTGAAGTCCAACAGATCCAAAGATCTCATATCTCAGCCAACACCGCAGCCCGCCCAGCAACTCACATTCCGCAAGGAAGCCATTCCATCGGCTCTCCACAGCCCATACATAGAGAGCCGTCTTCAATTCCTACCTAATAGTGATAGATGCCGCCTGAGCTTAGAGCCCGTCCAGATAAAGCGATTTACGCGCGAGTGGACTCGCGCGTAGTTATTCGCGCGTTCCCGAGATACTAGAGTTACATACATCCCGTCCAGATGCTCTCGCGCGTTTTTTTCTCGCGCGTTTTTTTCTCGCGCGTAAAACGCTTGTAACGCGCGGGACTCTCGACTCGCCCGTTGTACGCGCGAGCGCCACGCGAGTCGAGATACTTGGGCGACATTGTTGCGTCCAGTACAACGCGCGAGTCCGTGGCGTGTTGACGTATTTGTTTTTGAAAATGGAGCGTGATAACTTCGATACAGAACTTATCATTGACGCAGACGAAAAAAGAGTAGCCATATGGGATACGGAATCATCCGATCATTCCAATAGACTCATAAAACGTAGGAACTGGGAAGATATAGTTGAAACACTCTTCACTGTGTTCTCTCTGCTTTGGGTATAATGTTATAAACATACTGTGCATCATTCTGTCACGTAGAATTGGATGCACGCTGAATCGTCGCCTTTATCTTTGTTTATGAAGCTTCCATCGCCGGTATGCACGCCACAACACAACTGCTGTATCCAACTCCATGCTTTTGACTGGAAGGAAATCCCTCCTAGCGTAGAAACGCGTGTGAAACGCGACATCTGGACGCAATGTAAATTGACTACGCGCGAGTCCACTCGCGCGTAAAGCGCCTTATCTGGACGGGCTCTAAGATGGAACCTCTTAAGATGGAACTTCGTGTTTCTGATAATTTGAGGGTGCTGATTACAAATCCGGTCGCAGTTTCGAGTTTCAGTCTTGTTTGACGAAAATCAAGAATTTCAGATCTATCAGATCTTCAGGTTTGCCTAAAAAAACTAAAATCTTTATTTGGCTTACTATGAAGAGGTAACTTCGCGTTTCTGATAATTTGAGGGTGCTCATTACAAATTCGGTCGCAGTTTCGAGTTTCAGTCTCGTTTGACGAAAATCAAAAATTTCAGAACTCTCAGAGTAACGAGAGCAAAAGTAACGAAAGTAACGAGTCTTTCCGAAATGGAGAACTCGTTACCTTTAGTTACTCTTTAGTAACGATTACTTTGTTATAGTTACCTGATTATTTTAAATCACTGACGACGATGCTAGTTCAGCAAACTGATTGATTGTAGTTGAGAAATTGTGCAGTTTGTAAACAGAAATTCTTCTTCTTTTAGGATAAAAGCTGAACACAAACCTGAAGAATCGAATGAATGCCTAGCTGAACAGCTTCATACAGAGTTTGATATGAAGAGCGAAAGTGATCCAAGCACCTTTGCTGTACCAACAACAAGGTAAGTTGTATTAGTTGTTTTTACCGGTACAACAGGTACTAGGAAAATTTTGCAATATGACCCGAAAGTGAATCGTAGAAACCTGCATGTTGAGACATGTTTATACATGCTCTGTTGGTTCTTGTGCTGTTCGGTCGGCGCGCTTCGCTGTTTGACGTTTCGCCAACACGAGTGGTCGGTAACCTCAGAAGCTGATGTCACCTGTTCGGCGTGTTCCGAGAGACTGAGACCGCGTCACAGAGTTGGCACTTATATTCCCCGGATTAAGAGTGGGGGCGGGTGTCCCTATTCTGTTGAGCTTATATGCTTCACCTTTGTTGTTGAAGTTGTTCTTATGTTTATAAATCTTAATGGACTCCTTGTACAATCTGGCGTAATAAGATGAGGTCGTAGCCAGAACCTGTGTCTCGTCAAACTTTATCTTGTGGTTACCGCTTTCTTTGAGTGCTAGCTTGGCTACTGCAGATTTTTCCTTATGACCTAATCGGCAATTTGACTTTTGTTCCGAAATTCAAGTCAAGCAAGTGACCAAACAATAGATAGCCCTAAGTGCACCAGCAATTCGTTTGTATCTAAATGATAATTTGGATCTGAAAAAACTTCGTTCTCTCTGGGTACCGCAACAACTGGCTGAAGAGTAGGTGACACAACGTGCGACATGGTACTGGATGATGCTAAACAACAATCTTGATCATGATCATGTCAGGTGACGAGACTAGGCTGTACTATTACAATGATCTTACCAAATCTCAAAATAAGTTTTGGGTCTTTGATGCTTAGCATACATCCGAAGTTGTCAGAAAATCCTGATCTGTCAAGAAGAAAATGATGTATTTTTCAAACCAAATGGAATGGACTAGTATCATGAATTTTTTTATGGCTGTATATGATAATAAGAGTCTGCCATAAGAATCTTCTCATATTTTTCCGTAACTTTTTTGGGCACGGGAAAGTCGAGGAAATGAGGAAAATATTTGAATTCCTCTAGTCGCGTGACTTCATGAGACTATAGGAGAACAGCCAATCGGATGACGAGTATGTGTGCCTTGTTGCCGTTCTAACTTAGTCCCAATGTTCAATGCACACCTACACACGCTAAAAAATACACAGTTCGATATTGTGCCAGTCCGGCCCTGGACGGCCGAGCCGATTTACGTGTGATCTAGAAAGTTTTCTTCTCGACCCATATTTTATAGCCGCGAACTGACTAGGAGGCACAGAGAGTTCGCCGAGAACGTTCCAGAGATGGCGCGCATAATATAAAGGGCCGTTGCACGAGAGACAGGGCAGTCAGTGGCAGTCAATGCAGAGCAGCAGTCAGTGTTCGGTAGTAATACGCGACGACGTTCCATTGGCGCGCGCGAAATAAATGAACTGTGACATAAATGAGTGAAGTGTAGGACCAATATAAATTAGTGTAGTGACTGTAGATAAATTAGACTGTTAAGTATTAGGCTAGGTGTAGTGTATATAGTTAGTGAAAATAAATAGTGAAATCCGTACCAAGTGTTTCCTTTGCCCAATCGGACTAAAGACTTGTAACAATATATACGGCCAGTGAAGCCAACGAATTCACGTAGGTTAGAAGGAGTAAACAAGACCTGTTTGTCTGTAAAGTCCTAAAAGAAATGATTCAGCGGCAGCTTCATGACCGTGGAATGTCACACAATGGCCGCGATATGGTTCGGGAGGTGGCGTCAAATTTCATCGGACCATTAAACTGAGGCTGGATTTTTTTAATATAGACTTTCTTAATGTTGATGAGAAAAAATATCTATACCTTCACAACTGCCTAACCTCGATGGAGAATATCACAACATTATTACACTGCTCTCAACATTTACTCTATTTACGAGATATATCGCGTCCATTAAAGTTATGGCAACACAATTACGCTTCTTCGTTCTATTACTCATCAGTATTGCTAACCCGACCCTCTGCTCAAAACTTGAACGGCAATACTCGCGGCTAGTGATGAGGAACCGACGCGACGTGGGCTTATGAGAGGTTATTTTTTCGGAGACAAATTGTCTGCAGGATTTCTACGGAGTTGCGCTAATGACGGATATATTGTGCCAAATGTCTGTTTCGGAATTTACAATTTTGAGTAGAAAGTTTCGATTAACCTGCGAACTGTTCACCTGAAGACGATTGAAGATCAATCGAAACGTTATGTTAATAATAATAATAATTGACCCGTCTGGGTCTCGGGGTAGAATACACCCGGGGTTTAATCTGCCTGTCGTAAGAGGCGACTAAAAGATTGGTAGTCTTGCCTTAAAAGGGCCTATGGTGGTCGCCGGCTGTAAAACCAGCGGTATGAACCTACATCTGACTCCATGTTGGGGGAGGCTGATAACAGACACCCGCAGGAAGCCACCCAACATCAGTAGTCTATCCGGTGCGTGGCGACACCGCAGGGTATACCAAAGCCTAAGGATGTAAGCCGGGGACGCACGTGGCTGCGCGATGAACAGCGCCAGCGTCTGCCTTCGATAGTGGGGCAGCAGCAGCCTTGTGAGCGGTTAGCGCTTGGGCGGGTGACTGAATATACACAGGGCATTCAGTTTCGACCGTGTTGGTGTTGCCCACACGAGCGCTGAGCGGAGCATCACGCGGCCGGCACTTTGGATGATCGACCGGAAGGCTCGGACGAGGGACCCCCGTCGGACCGTCCGGAATGATGGTGTAATCATTCCAACGGTGCTGGCCGTGCACCGTCCCCCCTCTGGGAAGTTATAGTACAATAGGCCTTAGAGGCTTAAGTACTGACGGCTCCCAGAGGAAAAAAAAAGGATGTAAGCCAGCCGGAAACCTTCACAGGTGCATCCTAAGGAGGCAATTTGGACGGCTGCCTCCGGAAATGTCGGCTGGGGGCCCTAAGGCTAACCAGCTAACCACCTGACAGGTCTTATCTTCGGGTTCGACACCCCGGAGGAAAGGCACCCACACCAAGCCGGTTTCGGAAGCTGGCGTTGGGCAAGGTGGCGGTGCTTCGAATTGCCCCTATTGACGACCCCCGCCAGGACATGGACCGTTTTAGGTGGACCACGGAGCTCAGGGATGACCTGCTGAACTGCTACGAGAGCAGTAGCCCGCGCCGTAGAGGATACATGTCCCGCATGTACGAGAGGTGGTATGAAATTCACCCAGAACACTGCACGCTTACCTCTCAGAATCTGCGAGATTATGTATCGTACCTCCGGAGGCAGGGATATGTTCGTGCTCCAGCTCAGCCTGCCCCTTGTGGACGGAAGGCCTGTTAACCAGGCTGAAAGTTCGTCGATAAGGCCCGCTGAGAGGGAAATCGACCAAGTCGCCTCACCTGGGGATTTCAGAGACCGAAAGGCCTTGCATAACAACGAAAGGTCCTTCAAGCTGGCAGATTTGAAGAGAGAGGATGAGGCTGTGGGTGATCGTCTATCGAAGGCCTCTGACATGTATACACTTTATTAACTTATTACATGGTGTAGCAGAGTGAGGAGCTAATTGCGGCGAAGTTTTGCTAATCAGCTACTTTTACATTTAACCACAAAAGTTACAAGATGTTTACATAAACATTTATACAAAACACAATAGGCTAACAAACGTCAGGTAACCTTACCAAAAAATACACGAAGAAAGTTTAAAATAAAAATATACAACAAAAAAGACAGAATCGAAAACAGAAAATGGCGAGTACTACCATTATTGAAACATAAGCTGCTTAATTTTTTTACGAAAACAAGATGTTGACAATATCATTAGAGCTAAGGGAGTTATATAGCTTAGCTGCATTATAGCTAAAACTACGTTTAAATAGGGTGGATGATTCCGGAGGTATTCTCTCCGCAATTCTCTGTTATGAATTTCGAAAGAGAATGTTAACTTTTCTAATGAATATTTAGGTCTACCAGTTGAAACAAGCTTTTTAATAAAAACGAGAAAGTGGTATCTTATCGAATCACCAAATTTCATCCATTTTAGATGGGAGTATTTTGACGATACATGGTCAAACTTCCTTAAACCGTAAATGAAGCGAATGTAATTATTTTGAACGACTTGAAGACGTCTCTTTGTAGCCTGATCCAGGCATGGGAAATATACAATATCACAGTAGCTGAGGATTGAAAGAACAACACTTTCGCATAACTTTCTCCTAATCTTAAAGTTGAGCAAGTGTTTGTTGGCATACAGAACTCTTAGCTATACAAGGTGTGTTCAAAAAAAGACTGGAGTGGGCTTATACGCGCAAACCGCTTGACCATGGCCGACTGTACTCACTAGGCCGGAGCATGACATATGGCAACACTGAATCTGGGGGCCGAGTTTGCATTTGTTGTTATGTCATGTGTATTCTTCCAGGTGCAGAAAATATGGTTGGAAGGTGATTATTAATGTGTTTCTAATTATTTAGGTGCAGAAAATATGGTTGGAAGGTGATTATTAATGTGTTTCTAATTATTTACCTGCACAAACGAAACTATAAAGATAACAAGATGCCTGCAAAGCGTGTAGTACCAGGTTGCAGCCCAGGAGAGGACTACCAAACCATGGCCCAACATAACCTTATTCCAGATTAAAAAGAACGTTGCAAGGTGATCTGTAATGGGTTTCTACTTATTTACCTGCACAAACGAAACTGTAAAGATAAAAAGATGCCTGCAAAGCGTGTAGTACCAGGTTGCAGCCCACTAGAGGCATGGGTAGAGGACTACCAAACCATGACCCAACATAACCTTATTCCAGATTAAAAAGAACGTTGCAAGGTGATTTTTAATGGGTTTCTACTTATTGACCTGCACAAATGAAACTATAAAGATAAAAAGATGCCTGCAAAGTGTGTAGTACCAGGTTGCACTAGCAATTGGGCGTCCAATAAGGGACATAAACAGAAGTGGGTGAAAGGTATTCCTCGGAAGGGCTGGTTATATTTATAAGGATAAAGACAATAATTTACAAACATTTCAAAGGATAAGACCTATTTTAAAGCACAATGTGGTACCTATAATGTTTTCTGGACCTCCCAAATATCACAGAAAAATACAGTTAATAGAACTCATCTGGGCATGGCCTGGGGCATACCTACGAAAGGATTTGATAGTGAAAGGTAAATCAAGATCAGCAAGAATGGCTTCAAGTGACCTAATAGTGAATTTTTCTAGCTCAAGTGACAATTTACAAAGTAAATTGAGTGTTCATTTAACTGGAAGTGGCAGCAGGAAACAGGTTGCGTTTATTTTTATTTTGTAGTGTCTGACTGTGATGAAACAGACATCAGATGTAAGTGGTATTAGTAGTAGTAGTTCTAAAAAGTATTTTTCTTAATTTATTAACCGAGATGAACTCTAATACATATAAAATGTAATAATTATTCTGAAACTATAGGGCCACTATTTGACAGCTAAGCCACGTTGCCACATCTAAGGCTCCGGGCTAGTGTAGAGTCGGCCATGGCTTGACGGATCGGAATCACACACACGGTATCTAGCGGTGTCCATGGCAATTAAAACGCCGCCTCGTACGCTTCGCTGCGCAGCGCTTCTTGTCCGAGCCTGCACGACCCCGAGGGACAATTGTTGAGTCGGTGCAAAATGAAGGTGTTGCAGGAGCAGCGTGTGTGCGTTAAATTTTGTTTTAATATCGGTAAAAGTGCTACAGAGACCTTTCAGTTGATTCAACAAGCATTTGGCGATGAATCTATGAGTGGTTTAACCGCTTCAAATCAGGAAGAACATCAACCGATGAAGATTCTCGAAGTGGACGAACATCAACGTCGACAGATGACACTCATGTCAACTTGGTGAACACTTTAGTACGAGCAAATCGTCGTTTAACAGTAAGGAAGTTGGCAGAAGACGCCAATATACATGTAGGATCGTGCCATTCAATTTTAACAGAGAATCTTGGGATGACGCGCGTGGCGTCAAAATTTGTGCCGCGTGTGTTGACGGAAGGGCAAAAAACAAGACCACAGTATATCCAATTATACAGTAGCGCAACTCTCCAGAATTTTGGTGGTTCGCGCATAGCATCCCGCTCATCATTCGCAGGATGTTTAGCACGGCGATCGCCTGAGTCGTGTTCAGTCTATGAGACTGAAGGTAGTGTCTTTTACCGAACCGGATTAAGGAATTTGGTGATACGCTGACATGGATATCGGGACGCGTGGAGTCAAATGTTGCGCTGCTGCGCTGTAGGCTGTATTAACAATTCCAAAAACTGTGACTATAGATTTTTCAAGTTTTCTCAAGAAGCTGCTAGGTAAGCGATTCCTCCAATGTTTAATATGCTCCTTTATTACCTAATAATATTAAAGTGTGATAGCATAGCTCCATCTGTCTCTAACAAAGTCTGTCGGGTATTAGGGTAGCTGTGTGTTTTTTTTGTTTTTAGAAGAGTTAGACGTTACGGAAAGCCGTTCTTTAATTATATGAGCCTAAAGTCAGAATCACAAAATTCGAAATGGGACATCCGATATAGCGGTTTTAGCCACTTTGTGCCCGCCGATTCAACATGCTAGACGAGAAAAATAAAATGTCTTCAACATGCATGAATTTTTGTGTTTTCGGCCTTTGATTATGAGCCTAAAATAAATTGTAGACCTATTCTAAAAGCTAATTTCACATTTATTTTCTACAAATAAGCATTGCGTCAGCCAGCTGAATCTGCTCTAGTCTATGTATTAGTGTTTCATATTGGTACTGTTTTGATCTTACGGGGCAAGAATTTGGATTATGGCATGTAACAGAGAAGATTTGTTAGAAAAAGATAATCTGTACAAACTATCATACAGACTGTGGATTGCATTTTGAAAATAATGTTTTCGAAATAGTATGTACATAACATGACATACAGCCACTTATTATTAGCTTTCCTAATAATTTCTCACTGCTATAATTTTCCTCTATAAACATGGATTTTTTTCTTCAATATGCCTATTCATATATAATATACAAATACAGAAGGGAGGGTAGTCTTGGTAAACTAGATAAAAAACAGTTTAGCAATTTTTTATGAATAACGACCAGTTTAGTATATTTTATCGTTGTTATAAACATATTGATCATTATTTTTTATGTACACCTAACAAGTTTTCATCGGTTTTTGCTGTTTGCCACGTTTTCGTACCTTAAACGTATTTCTATGATGATTGATGAAGATAAATTTAAAGGTTATTGAATAACTAGACATAAATGTTATTTTGGACGCTACGTCGTTACATATACCCATATTTGAATCGTATAAGATAAAGTTTTTATATTTGTTTAAATGTTTAAGGTTAAGTAAGATAAGATAAAATAAGGTTGAATAAAACTCGCATTTTTGTAATTTACTCACAAACAATAAAGCGACCTATTTCTCAGAGTTAACAATTTTCTTTCATACACTTATTATTTCTTGTTTTGCTTCTAAAAAAAATGTTTACACCCCAATTATATGCAAAGAATCCATGATGAATTAGAAGAATCAGTAAAAAACATTTTCACGTACAATAAATGCGAATGCATGGATATAACTTGCTGTAATTCAGAATTCCAAAGACAACTGCCTAATCTCGATGAAGAATATCACATTACCACACTGCTCTCAAAACCCAATAATTACGCTTCTTCACTCGATTACTGCTGAGCCGACCCTGTGCTCAAAACGTAAACGGCAATACTTGGGGCTCGTGCTGAGGAGCCGACGTGGGGTTATGAGAGGCCAGCTTTTCGGAGACAAATTGTCTGCATGATTTCTTGGGAGTTGCGCTACTGTATAATTGGATATACTGTCACAAGACGCTTGGAAATTTGTCAAGACCTGATTGATAAAGCTAATACCGACCCCCAGTTCATGAAAACCATCATAACCGGCGATGAAACCTGGGTTTACGGGTACGACGTTGAAACCAAGGCCCAGTCTTCTCAGTGGAAGGGACCAACCTCTCCCCGACCAAAAAAAAACTCGGGTGTCTCAGTCCAACGTGAAAGTCTGCTTTTTTTGGCTGGCAAGGGCTGATCCACTACGAATACGTTCCTCCTGGTCAAACAGTTAATAGCGTGAACTACGACGAGGTTTTGAAGAGGCTACGGCGCTCTGTAATGAGGAAAAGACCCGACCTGTGAAAAGACCGAAAATTAGACTCCGCCACGACAACGCTCCAGCGATCGTTGTGATCGAGCATTTGGCGAAAAACGGTACAGCACTGAACCCACAGCCTCCCTATTCTCCAGATGTGGCTCCAGCTGACTTTTTTCTGTTTCCCAAGTTGAAATTCACCTTGAAAGGACGCCGATTTGACTCCATCCAGGACATCCAAACAAATTGTGCAGCGGACCTCCTCGCGATTCCAAAAGAAGCATTCCAGAAGGCGTTTGAAAGCTGGAAGAAACGTTGGGAACGGTGTGTGGCTAGCCAAGGGATGTACTTTGAAGGCGCAAGCACAAATAACATGTATGAATACAAATGAACTTGTCATACGAGCAGTCCGGTCTTTTTTTTGAACACACCTTGTATGTCCTTTAAACCGAAGTTGCTGGTCAAATTTGACACCTAAAATTTTTACTTTACTCAATATTGTATAGACAATGGAAGCTAGTAGAGCAGCTGTTATGATGATACGGATTTCTGTTTTCAGTGTCACGAAAAATGAATTACCGAGGAAAGATCAAGAAGTAGTAGCTGATAAGGAGACTGCTGGTGACACATTTGTTTGCTATCACTGCGAATACGCCGCTAGAAGTAAACGTCATTTGATTGATCACATGAGAGTGCATAGGAACAGGGAATGTATTTACAGCTGTTGTTATTGCGATTTTCGAACAAATTCAGAAATATTGTTTACTACCCACAATAAGACACATTCATCAAAAAGTGAGCAATTCGAAGCGATATATGTAAAAGAGGAAAATATGGATTATAATTTTAGTCAAGGGAATACCATGTTGATTGATTCAGAAACTAGCGTATTGAATAGTAGTAGCAAAGTTCGCCAGTGCACAAAGTGCACTTATAAAACTATCAGTACCTCGCATTTCAAGCGACATTTGCTAACACATTCTGATAATCGTATAACCAGTAGATGCATATACTGTAATAAGACGTTTGTATGTAAACGATCACTGGATGATCACATAATACAGACACATCCTGATTTTATAGCATCGATTAGCAGCAATATTCACGAATGTACTCTGTGCTCGTATAAAACTATAATGACCGCTAAGTTGAAGCGACATATGGTAAAACATTCTGATGCAGCTGATAATAATTGTATACCTAGTAGATGCATTTACTGTAATAAGACATTTACACAAAAACGATCACTAGATGATCATATAATAAAGACACATCCTGATTTTATAGCATCGATTAGCAGCAAGATTCACGAATGTACTCAGTGCTCGTATAAAACTATAATGACCACTAAGTTAAAGCGACATATGGTAACACATTCTGCTGATAATAACTGTATAACCAGTAGATGCATCTACTGTAATAAGACATTTAAACGTAAACAAGGACTGGATGATCACATAATAAAGACACATCCCGATTTTATAACATCGGTTAGCTGCAAGATTCACGAATGTACTCGGTGCACTTTTAAAACTAACAGTACTACTAATTTGAAGCGACATATGGTAACACATCCTGATATAGCTGGTATAACCAGTAAATGCAACTATTGTGATAAGACATTTTTACATAAACAATCGCTAGATGATCACATAATAAAAACACATCCCGATTTTGTAGCATCGGTCAGTAGTAAAGTTCACGAGTGTACAAACTGCACCTTTAAAACGACCTGTACTGGTAAGTTGAAGAAACATATGGTAACACATCCTGATATAGCTGGTAATCGTATAACCAGTAAATGCAACTACTGTGATAAGACGTTTTTACATAAACAATCAGTAGATGATCACATAGTTAAAAGACATCCTGATTTTGTAGCATCAGTCAGAAGGCAAATTCACGAATGTTCTCAGTGCACTTATAAAACTACGAGTGTTCAATGTATCAGGAACCATTTAATGAAAAAACATCACGAGATAGCTGATGATCGCATTCTTAGTAGATGTATCTACTGTAATAAGACATTTAAATATAAACAAGGACTGGATGATCACATAACAAAAATACATCCAGATTTTACAGCATCGGTTAGCAGGAAAGGAAATACATTAGAAGTCATTCAATGACAAAACATCCCGAGACAACTGGTAATCGTACAATCAAACAATAGTGCGTTGAGACATCCTGAGACGATTGCTAGTTATTAGGAACATTGTGATGAACAGTTCAAAAGTGAACAGACACTAAAATGACCAAATCATAAGGATACATCCAGATTTTATAGCATCAAATAGTATGAAATATACAAATGTATGAACAGGCTCTAGATGCTTGCACATTAAGAGGGCGTCCATATTTTATATGATAGAAGCAGACTTATTATGTAAAAATTCGCGGAAGGCGGTCGCTGAGCAGATGCCGAGCAATAGCGGCATGACGGCAACAGGGCCTTCATAATTGTAGGTTATATCAAATCAAATCTTTTATTTCCAAAAGGACATGACACTACATGTATTGGAATTGTCGAAAAAACAAACATTACAATAATAGTAACACACATTCAAATGCAATAAATTGAAAATATCACAGTCTTATTTAATGTCCTTATACGAGAAATACTCTTCCAACGAATAAAAGCTGTGCTCGTACAAAAATTGTTTCAATCTTTTTTTGAACTGGTTCACGGTCACACTTGTTTGAATAATATTTGGTAAGTTATTATAGATTTTTATCCCTAAGAAATCAGGAGAATTCTGGCACACTTTGTAAATGGCAGCTGGTACATGTATTTTATTTTTTATACGTGTATTGTATGAGTGGAAATCAGCATTTTTGTTAATGTTGGTCTTATTTTGAAAAATGTACAGTTATACACACATACCTCCAGTATGTACAAACCTGCCAGTGTTAGCAATTTATACTCTAAAAACAGCTGCTTACAAAAGGTATCATGTGCCAAATTAAATATAGCTCTTATCACTTTTTTCTGTGCTATGAAAGCATTTCTTGCAGCTGGTGAACTGCCCCACAGGAAAATTCCATAACGTAGTTTAGATTCGACTTGTGAATAATATATATTAAGCAAATCGCTATAGGCTAGAACCGAGCGTAGATAACATAAACGTATAGGATGCAAGCCTATGTACAAGCTCTTCGCAATGCTTGGCCCAGCTTAGACTTTCGTTAAGGTACATGCCAAGAAATTTAGTTTCAGCACAGCTATTAAAACAGTCTCCGGATACCTCAAATTTAAATGTGTCAATTTTATTTTGATAATTATGGAATCTCAATACCTCAGTCTTATTAGCATTGGGTAAGAGATCCTTGTCATATAGAAAGTCTTTTACATGAGATAACGTATCTGAGCATGTTTGCTTAAGAAATTCTGGATCCTTGGATGACACCAGTAGCGATATATCATCAGCATAGGCGACATATTTTAAGTCATCTATATGGTATACATGATTGATATACAGGGTGAGTTTTTAGTACCGGCTCGGTCGATAACACCACTACTATAGAAGATATCGAAAAAAGTTGTATATAAAACTTGTAGCCACGGACATGCTCCTTGCTCAGAAAATATTTTGATTTATACAGGATGATCCATAACTACGTGGTGATGCAAACATGCATTTTTTACATGAGACACCCTATATATTATTCTATATTCAAATTCTACTGATGATTTCTGTTTTTCCAATATAGGGTATTGTTAAATTATACAGGGTATTTCAAAAGTTATGACCATTTTTATATCCAAATCGCTGTCAAATGAACGTACTGTATATCAAAAAGTAATGAATCAAAAATCATTTTTTGTACACGGTTGGATAAAAAATATCATCTTGTTTTAAAATCGGTTATAAAAAAGCCCGCGACGCATATTTGTATACAGGGTGATGTAGAATGCAAAATCTAGATTTTCTCTCTTTTTCAAATGTAACCCCCAATATTTTATTACACCAAAGAGTTGCCTTTAATATACTCTTTCATCTTTGTATAGCATTTGTTATGGCTGAATTCATTAATTGCTGAGATATTTCGATTTTTCTACAAATTTTAAATATACCTACCTTCTATTTGTTTACTATTTATTATTTATTTTGAGAAAATACTATCAAATTTCATTCTCGCTTAACAAACAACTATAATATAAGGCCATAATAGTACTTGACCAAGTCAAAACACTGGATTAACGAGATCATACAGGTCAAGTGTGCTGAGGAAACAATTTTATAGACGTCATGCATAATTATCAAGCAGATCTATCAGGTAGGCTATGAAATATTAAACGACACGCTCCAAATAAAACGATTCTTCATTCTTTCAAACGCATTAGTTTTAGAGTGCCCCCGTTCTGGATATTGCTGTTCATAGTTGATACATTCTAGAGGCAAGTAGGCAATTTCTCAAAGATTCTCCCAAATACCCTCAATGGAAAAATTAATTTTTAAAGCTCTTTTTTCACATAGTACGGAATTATTGAGCAGGTTATGGAAACCGCCAATTTTCCAAAGCATACTTGATAAATCTGCTTGACAATTATGCATCACGCCTACAAAATTGTTTCCTCAGCATACTTGACTTTCTATCTCGATGATTCAGGGTTTGGACTTCATCAAATACCATCATGACCATATAATTTAGTTGTTCGTTAAATAAAAAACAAATTTTATAGTACTTTCTCAAAATAAATAAATTTCAGTACACAAATAGGAGCTATATTTTAAATTTACCGGAAAATCGAAATATCTCGGAAACTGATGGACGTAGGTACAACAAGTACTATACAAAGATGAAAGAACGTGTTAAAAGCATTTCTTTGGTATAATAAAATATTGGGAGTTACATTTGAAAAAAAAGAGAAAATCTGGATTTTGCATGTTATATCACCCTGTATACGAATATGCGTCGCGGGCCTTTCTTATAGCCGGTTTTAAAACTAGATGATATTTTTTATCCATCTGAATAAAAAATATGATTTTTGATTAATCACTTTTTGATATACAGTACGTTCATTTGACAGCGATTTGGAGATAAAAATGGTCATAACTTTTGAAATACACTGTATATTGTAACAATGCCCAATACTGGAAGAACGAAAATCATTAGTAGAATTTGAATATGGAATAATATATTGGGTGTCTCATTTAAAAAAATGCATGTTTGCATCACCACTTAGTTATGGATCACCCTGTATAAATCAAAATATTTTCTGGGCAAGGGGCGTATCCGTGGCTACAACTTTTTCCGCTATCTTCTGTAGTAGTGGAGTTATCGACCGAGCCGGTACTAAAAACTCACCCTGTATAATATGAACAAAATTGGTCCCAGGATAGATCCCTGAGGAATCCCTCTTGTAAGTTTCATTTCAGTGGAATTAACGCAGAAACTAGTGTTCGCAGTATGATAACCGACAGACACAAACTGTGATCGCTTAGCTAGAAAGGAGCGAACCCATTGCGACGCATTTCCTCTAATGCCATATGACTCAAGACATGTTAATAGTTTTTCATGATTAACACACTCAAAAGCTCCACTTATATCACAAAGTATCGCAACATTGCCGAATTCGTAGATTTCCCAGCTTGAAACCCATGTTGGTTAGATGAGAATGCCGCACGTGTGCACAAAGCTCATAAGGCGATCCAAAAAAGAGTATTCAAAAACTTTTGACAATAAATCCACTAATATGTTGTTGTCCGTCACGAACCTAGGCCACGAAGACGTCCTTGCGTAAAGGCCGCTACACACGATCGTTGATGCTTTAATTCAATACCTTGCATTCATTACCGTGCAAGCAACACCGTATTGGCACGTATTAGTATCTTGTCTACAGATGCACGAAGTTATTGCCAGTTTTTACGTAGTTGTGGTGTGGTAAACGAGCATGTGATTCAATGAAAATGGAATAACGATGATGGCAGTGGCGTGCGCCTAGGCCTATAAACAAAGAACGCAAACAGCGAGAAAGCGTCGCCGCTTGTGGACCAAAGAGTGGCTCTTAATACGCGAGGCATTTTCTCATGTGAATCTATTGGACGAGCTGAGGTTACAGCCAAATGATTGACGGAATGGGGAAGTTTCCATTTTTTCAAATGTTAGTTAATCAGATAGTCCTAAAGAGTTAGAGAACAACGGCGAAAAAATTTTGTAGTTATCTCCATTAATAGAAAAGTTATAGTCCATCAAAGTTTGAATTGCCGTATCCTCCGCGCGAAGCCGCTGTGACGTCACACGACACAACGCAAGCCTGTGTATGCCCTGTCGAGGATGCTGCTCCCACAAGCCACCGCGCCGCCGCCGCCGGCCTCCTCGTTCATGTTGTTATTCCTTGTTTTCAGTAGGGTAGGCTGGGTAGGCTACGCCGACGGTGACAAAACGATACACCGCAGTTTATTGGTACTCGTATTATTAGAATATGTCTAGCAGACCGAGAAAAACCACCATAAAAACACCAAACAAATATTTCAATGGATAGCCTATCATGAATACAAAAAATTGAGTTTTATGTTTTTAGTAATACTGTCTGAAAATGTAATTGAAATCAATCCTATAGTTTCGTAGTTACACCATACAGAATGATCAGAAGCAATACTCTCTCATGTATACATCAGAAAATTCTAAGTCGACGATCCGTAATAGCCAAGGTAATGTTCGGTTGCACCTAAAAAAGTGTATTATGACGCTAGGCCTTTCTTTCACAGGTTAGTGGACGGCCTGTTATGAATACAATAATTTTTCAGCTTTACGCCTAAAAACAAAGTTTGAGGAATATTTAAGATTTTTGGTTTTTTGCTAATTACTCCACCGCCCATGCACCGATCTTCAAACTTGTAAGAACATTACCTACTACGACCCCACAGCATATCGCTGCCAAATTTCATAACAATCCATGCAGCGGTTACTGAGATTACGTGGCTTGAAAAACGTACAGACAGACCGACGGAAATAAGTTGTGTGGATTTTCGTTATGTAGACATCATAAAACACCCAAAAAGCCCTATCGGTGTGGGAAGTAAAAGTCCATAATCATGTCATCCACTTTAGGAAGATTACTAGAATCACCACGAACGTAACCTTCCTCCATACTTCAAAAATATACTGGCGTCTGCCCGTTACAACAAACACCTTCGTCCTTCGCCGTTCCACTCAAGTCTAAATGTCGCATGCTGTACAGCGCAGCGTATGCATAGCGGTGTCCCGGCCAAACTGTGGCTGCCGCGAACAATTAATAACATGCGACTTGTGACGTCATACAGATCTTCACCTCCGCGGTCGCTTTACGCAAATATAAAATTGAATAACTCCGCCGTTTTTTGGAATATTCAGATGATTTTTTCGACGTTCTTCAAGTGAAGAAATAGACTATCAGAAAATAATAATTTTCCAAATTTTATTTTTTTGGAAACTTCTCCATTACCTGAGGATGAAGGATGAGACTTATGTAGAACTGTTGAATTTAGTGAAACTATTAATAAAACGTGAAGATACTATTATCAGAACTTGCAATCACAGCTCATGAACGGTTAACTGCAATGCTCCGATTTTTAGCGACGGGACGAAATTATGAGGATCTAAAATTTTCTACAATAATATCGCCACAAGCTCTAAGCCAAATAATTCCAGAAACCTATAAAGCTATATATCAATCGCTTCAAGGCAAATAGATGAAGGGAAGAAAATAGATATTGTAGTGAGCAACAGGTCATTGTCAAAACTGATACCAAATTTTGAAATAGCCAAAGTGATCACGATGTCTAGTGGTGGAATTTAGAACCCAATGGTGTGTGTGTGTGTGCCCGTGATAACCAAATTCTTTTAACATGCATGTGTACCAACTCAGAGAGAATGAAATCAAAACACAGAAATGTTATGGTATTGTTTTTTCATTATTTGTTTCTTAACATTTGTTTTGTATTTATTAATCATGAGTGTTGAGTGTTTATGGTATGGTTTTATTACTTGATTCTTGTATTTATCAAATCATGAGTGCCTTGTATTTCATATATTTTACTGGTGAAGTATTTATATTGATATGTTGAAATATACGATTCAAAACGTCTTAATAATAGTGGTAAACTGGCTCTTGTTATTGATATTTGTATAATAAAGTAATGGTTATAAACATTCACAGTCTAAATTATAAATAATAATAATACATCGTGGGCTAGATCCCTGTTCAACGTCAGGGAGAGAAATATGGATAAATATAACCTTACTCTTTTAATATAACTGCTGCTGGCCATTCAGTACCGCAGAACTAGTTCTGTGCATTTCAAATTGCGCAAAACTAGTTCTGTGCATTTCAAGATGCTCAAAACTAGTTCTACCTATTTGCACAAAACTAGTTCTGCGTATTTTTTTCGGGCATTGCCCGAATTCGGGTATTGAGCGTGACATATACATAAACTGCAAGTTCAATAGTAAGCGAGAACTAAATGATTTTATAGTAACTAAACATTCAGATTTTCTGTGTTTATGTATGTTTGTTTTTACTCTATTGTTTATATTATTTTTGTACATCTATGTATGTAAGAGGAAATAAAGTGAATTCATTTGAGTTAATCGCCAAGGGTATTAATTAAGCATATCTATTTTGCGCAAAACCTTTTAATGATTGACTATTCGGTGCTGTGACATCACAGAATTTTTAACCACGGATCTGATCTAGGCTGACTAGATATCAACGCATCTCCATAATGGGGTATTTTCCGAACAAAATTTTATGACGGAATATTGATGTTACGTCCCCAAAAACCATGTAACTAAAATTTTTACTTTTCACTGTGAACGCGAAGTGGCTTAAAAGCACCTACAAAGTTCAAACAAAATTTCGCGCCAAAGCTGTGACGTAATGAATCTAAGCGTGACGTTATAAGTCTTTCGTGGAGCTATCCTTAGAATGTGATTGTACATTGTCGTCTGACCTCCTTTTCTCCATCTACAGACATAACCTTCGCTTCGTATTGATATTGCCAAATGTTTGTTTACATCATTTCATGATCTATCTTGGTTAAATGAGAAACTGTGGTAGTCGTGACACCAGGGGAGGCTATGTATGCATGACACTAGTGACAGGCTGTTAAAGACGAGTGTTGCCGAATGACGAGTAAAATTGTGAAAAGTAACTATAAAACATTCTCAGAGTAAACTGCTAATTACATAACAATGCAAGAAATGGAATAGCTGTGCAATATGACTTTTATAGTCTACAAAAAGAGGGAAACTAAATAAACATAAAATAAAGTTTACATCCTTTATAGAAAAACTATGCAAAACATTAACAACGTGACAACCTTGAATCTACGCTCCATTCAAATTAAAATAGTCACATCCTATCTACATCCGGCATAAAAATCACTTATGATTGGTTGATTTCTTAGGCGGGAGGTTTAAGAGATTTAAATGAGCTCTTTTCAAAGGGATGCAATCCAATTCAGCCATTAAACAGGCAATATTAGCAATATGTTGGAAAATGCCCCTTTCTGTTTTTTTTGTTTTGTTGCGAGAGTACAATAACTGGCAAAGTATCTAAGTTCGAAAATTATTATTGACTCTTTGGAATATAATAAAAAGAAGCGAATAATTATAGCATCGTGAAGGCATTAGAGCAGCTGTTAGGATGATACGGATTTCTGTTTTCAGTGTCACGGAAAATGAAATACCGAGGAAAGATCAAGAAGTAGTAGCTGATATGGAGACCGCTGGTGACACATTCGTTTGCTATCACTGTGAATACGCCGCTAGAAGTAAACGTCATTTGGTTGATCACATGAAAGTGCATAGGAAGAGGAAATATATTTGTTTAGGCGATTTTGGAACAAATTCAGGAAGATTGTTTACTACCCACAATAAGACACATTCATCAGAGAGTGAGCAATTCGAAGCGTTACATATAAAAGAGGAAAATATGGATGACAATTTTAGTCAAGGGAATACCATGTGGATTGACTTAGAAACTAGTGTAGTGAATAAAAGGTCCAGTAGAGTCAGAGAATCAGTTAGTAGCAAAGTTCACCAGTGTATAAAGTGCAATTATAGAACTATCAGTACCAAGCGTTTGAAGCGACATTTGGTAACACATTCTGATGATCGTATAATCAGTAGATGCATATATTGTAATAAGACATTTAAACGTAAAACAGCACTAGATGATCACATAATAAAGACACATCCTGATTTTACAGCATCGGTTAGCAGCAAAGTCCACGAGTGTACGAAGTGCACTTATAAAACTACGAGTACTACGAATATCAGGCAACATTTAATTACGAATCATCCCGAGATAGCTGGTAATGTAGTTAGTAGCTGTATTCACTGTAATAAAACATTTAAACGTAAACAGGCACTAGATGATCACATAGTAAAGAGTCATCCTGCTTTTATAGCATCGGTTACCAGCAAGATACACGAATGTACTCAGTGCACTTATAAAACTACGAGTGTTCAATGTATCAGGAACCATTTAATGAAAAAACATCACGAGATAGCTGGTGATCGCATTCTTAGTAGATGTATCTACTGTAATAAGACATTTAAATATAAACAAGGACTGGATGATCATATAATAAAAATACATCCAGATTTTGCAGCATCGGTTTGCAGGAAAGTCCACGAGTGTACGAAGTGCACTTATAAAACTGTTTTTAGCAGTGATTTGAAGCGACATATGGTAACACAGTCTCATATACCTGGTAATAATCGTATAGCCAGGAGATGCATCTACTGTGATAAGACATTTGCACATAAACAATCACTAGATGATCACATAATAAAGAAACATCCGGATTTTATAGCATCAGTTAGCAGCAAGATTCACGAATGTACTCGGTGCACTTTTAAAACTAGCAGTACTACTAATTTGAAGCGACATATGGTAACACATCCTGATATAGCTGCTATAACCAGTAAATGCAACTACTGTGATAAGACATTTTTACATAAACGATCGCTAGATGATCACATAATAAAAACACATCCCGATTTTGTAGCATCGGTCAGTAGAAAAGTTCACGAGTGTACAAACTGCACTTTTAAAACGATCTATACTAGTAAGTTCAAGAAACATATGGTAACACATTCTGATATAGCTGTTAATCGTATAACCAGTAAATGCAACTATCAGGGACCACTTAAGGAAAGAACATCACGAGATAGCTGGTAACGGTATACTTAGTAGCTGTATCTACTGTAATAAAATGTTTACACGTAAACAAACACTAGACGATCACATAGTTAGAAGACATACTGATTATGATAACATATTAAGAGAACGTCCAAATTCTATAGCATCTAGCAGCAAAATAAAAGAAGGGACAAAATGCACCGTTAGTTTGAACAATCATATGTTGAAAGATTCTGAGACGGTTTGTGATTCTCTCTTCAAGCCATGTGAGCACTCAAAAGGAAACAAACTCTAGATGCTTACATATTAAGAGAACATCCATATTCTGTAGCATCTAGTAGCAATACAAAAGAAGGGACAAAGTGCACCGATAGTTTAACAATCATATGTTGGAACATTCTGAAACGGTTTGTGATTCTCTCTCAACTCAAGTCGTGTGAATACTATAATGCAAAACTCAAAAGCAAACAGACCCTAGATGCTTACATATTAAGAGAACATCCATATTTTATTGGATAAGGTAACAACAAAATACATGAATTTACAAACTACATATTGAAGGCTACTTGAATTAACAAATTCAGCTAAAATAAATATATTGGAGCATCCTGACGCATTTCATTTATAAGCTCCAAAGATGCATTGACTGCAATTCCTAATTCAAAAGTGAACAAGGACCAAATGATCATATCGTTACAAGTCTTCAGTTCGACTGGGCCGAGAAACACTTGGAACGGATTCAAGTATTTATTTGCACTAACTATATACACTACGCCTAACCTAATACTTTACAATCTAATTTATTTACAGTCACTGAGTCACTAGACTAAATTATATTAGTCCTTCACTTCATTAATTTATGCCACTGTACATTTATTTTCACGCGCCACTGGTATATCGCGGATTACGACTGCTGCACTGAACACTGTTAACTCTCTCCCCGTCCGCCTGCAGACGCCGGTATATACTCGTATACGCATCTCTGGTTCGGGAGCATCCCGTCCGCTTCCAGTCGCATTCCAGCGACTTCTCTGCGTTCGCGGCCGGTTTTCTCGAAAGGGACAGGGCCGGACTGGCACAATATATTAAAAAACATCCAACTTTTATGGAATGAGTTACTAGAAAAATTCGCACATGTACAAAACGCACTTTAAAAACAACCATAGCAGTGAAGATAGGTTAGCTAAATTACAATGTACATTTTTAACATATCAACGCCAATACCTCATTCAAGGCGTAGCCAGTATTTGTATTAGATTACAACAGGTGCAAATAAATGTTAATGATTATAATAGGCAGTTGTTTAAACTGATATGTATTTAAACATCTTACTTGTATATGTCACCTCAATACAAGAATTCGGGCAATACCCGAAACAAACACGCAGAACTAGTTTTGGGCAAGGATGCAAGGAATATTTCCCAAACCCGAAATATTAATTTTATACGGCTACTACGCATTACCAAATAGGCAGAACTAGTTTTGCGCAACTTGAAACGCACAGGAGTAGTTCTGGATATTTTGACATGGTGGCATTTAAAATTGCAGAGATTTTTTTGCTACAGGAACATAATTTGTTGATACATTTTTGATTGCAGAGACATGAAGGTTAGAGACATGAAGGTTCAATATAGTGAGATAATGATCTTTTGTCATGAGATTATGTTTTTGTGTACTTGAAGCTTCAAGTAGTCGAAATAATTCTGATTCGAATTTAGCCTGCATTTTTTACATAAGAAGAAACAAAAAACATTCAAAGCAACAACATAAACATAACCTTACTTTTTTAATATAACTGCTGCTGGCCAGTCAGTACCGCAGAACTAGTTCTGTGCATTTCAAGTTGCGCAAAGCTAGTTCGGTGCATTTCAAGATGCTTAAAACTAGTTCTGCCTATTTGCGCAAAACTAGTTCTGGGTATTTTTTTCGGGCTATGCCCGAATTAGGGTATTGAGCGTGACATATACATATACTGCAAGTTCAATAGTAAGCGAGAACTAAATGATTTTATAGTAATTAAACATTCAGATTTTCTGTGTTTATGTAAATTTGTTTTTACTCTATTGTTTATCTTTTTGTACATCTATGTATGTAAGAGAAAATAAAGTGAATCCATTTGAGTTAATCGAGTATTAATTAAGCATATACAGGGTGAGTTTTTAGTACCGGCTCGGTCGATAACTCCACTACTGTAGAAGACAGCGAAAAAAGTTGTATATAAAAGTTGTAGCCACGGATATGCTCCTTGCTCAGAAAATATTTAGATTTATACAGGGTGATCCATAACTACGTGGTGATGCAAACATGCATTTTTTTACATGAGACACCCTATATATTATTCCATATTCAGATTCTACTAATGATTTCCGTTCTTCCAATATAGGGCATTGTTACATTATACAGGGTGTTTCAAAAGTTATGACCATTTTTATATCCAAATCGCGGACAAATGAATGTACTGTATGTCAAAAAGTAATGAATCAAAAATTATTTTTTTTACATGGGAAGATTAAAAATATCATCTAGTTTTAAAATCGGCTATAAAAGAGGCCCGAGACGCATATTCGTATACAGGGTGATGTAGAATGCAAAATCCAAATTTTCTCTTTTTTTTCAAATGTAACCCCCAATATTTTATTATCCCAAAGAATTGCTTTTAATATGCGCTTTCATCTTTGTATAGCGCTTGTTGTACCTACGTCCATCAGTTTCCGAGATATTTCGATTTTTCGGTAAATTTAAAATATAGCCTCTATTTGTGTACTGAAATTTATTTATTTTGAGAAAGTACTATCTGATTTGTTTTTTATTTAACGAATAACTAAATTATAACGTCTTGATAGCATTTGATGAAGTCAAAACCCTAAATCATCGAGATAATAAAGTCAAGTATGCTGAGGAAACAATTTTGTAACAGTTTTCATAACCTACTCAATAATTCCGTACTGTGTGAAAAACCAGCTTTGAAAATTAATTTTTTCATTGAGGGTATTTAGGAGAATCTTTGAGAAATTGTCTACTTGCCTCTAGAATATATCAACTATGAATAGCAATATCCAGAACGGAGGCACTCTAAAACTAATGCGTTTGAAAGATTGAAGAATCGTTTTATTTGGATTGTGTCGTTTCATATTTCATAGCCTACCTGGTACATCTGCTTGATAATTATGCATGACGTCTATAAAATTGTTTCCTCAGCACACTTTGACCTATATTATCTCGTTAGTTCAGTGTTTTGACTTGATCAAGTATTATTATCGCCTTATATTTTAGTTGTTTGTTAAGCAAAAACAAAATTTGGTAGTATTTTCTCAGAATAGATAAATTTTATTAAACAAATAGAAGGTATATTTAAAATTTGTAGAAAAATCGAAATATCTCAGAAACTAATGAATGCAGCCATAATAAGTGCTATACAAAGATGAAAGAGCATATTAAAAGCAATTCATTGGTATAATAAAATATTGGGGGTTACATTTAAAAAAAGAGAGAAAATGTAGATTTTGCATTCTACATCACACTGTATACGAATATGCGTCGCGGGATTTTTTTATAGCGTATTTTAAAACTAGAGGATGTTTCTAATCTTCTCATGTAAAAAAAATAATTTTTGATTCATTACTTTTTGATATACAATACGTTCATTTGACCGTGATTTGGATACAAAAATGGTCATAACTTTTGAAATACCCTGTATAATGTAACAATACCCTATATTGGAAGAACGGAAATCATTAGTAGAATTTGAATATGAAATAATATGTAGGATGTCTCATTTAAAAAAATGCATGTTTGCATCACCACGTAGTTATGGATCACCCTGTATAAATCAAAATATTTTCTGAGCAAGGAGCATATACGTGGCTACAATTTTTATATACAATTTTTTTCGCTGTCTTCTACAGTAGTGGAGTTATCGACCGAGCCGGTACTAAAAACTCACCCTGTATATTTTGCGCAAAACCTTTTAATGATTCACTATTCGGTGCTCTGACATCACAACATTTTTTACCAAGTTCGAAAATTATTATTGACTCTTTGGAATATAATAAAAAGAAGCGAATAATTATAGCATCGTAAAGGCAGTAGAGCAGCTGTTAGGATGATACGGATTTCTGTTTTCAGTGTCACGGAAAATGAAATACCGAGGAAAGATCAAGAAGTAGTAGCTGATATGGAGACCGCTGGTGACACATTCGTTTGCTATCACTGTGAATACGCCGCTAGAAGTAAACGTCATTTGGTTGATCACATGAAAGTGCATAGGAACAGGAAATACATTTACAGCTGTTGTTATTGCGATTTTGGAACAAATTCAGGAAAATTGTTTACTACCCACAATAAGACACATTCATCAGAGAGTGAGCAATTCGAAGCGTTACATATGAAAGAGGAAAATATGGATGACAATTTTAGTCAAGGGAATACCATTTTGATTGACTCAGAAACTAGTGTAGTGAATAAAAGGTCCAGTAGAGCCAGAAAATCAGTTAGTAGCAAAGTTCACCAATGTACAGAGTGCAATTATAAAACTACCAAAACCGAATATTTGAAGAAACATTTGGTAACACATTCTGATAATCGTATAACGAGTAGATGCATCTACTGTAATAAGACAATTAATCGTAAACTATCACTAGATGATCACATAATAAAGACACATCCTGATTTTATAGCATCGGTTAGCAGCAAGATTCACGAATGTACTCAGTGCACTTATAAAACTACGATTGCTAGGCTTATCAGGGGACATTTAAGTACAAAACATCCCGAGATAGCTGATAATCGTACTTTTAGTAGATGTATGTGCTGTAATAAAACTTTTAACCATAAAGAAAGACTGAATGAACACATAGTTAGAAGACATCCTGATTTTGTAGCATCGGTTAGCAGCAAGATTCACGAATGTACTCAGTGCACTTATAAAACTACGATTGCTAGGTGTATCAGGGAACATTTAAGTACAAAACATCCCGAGATAGCTGGTAATGGTATAGTTCGCTGTATTCACTGTAACAAAACATTTGCTCGTAAACAAAACCTTGATGATCATATAGTAAGAAGTCATCCTGATTTTATAGCATCAGTTAGCAGGGAAGTCCACGAGTGTACGAAGTGCACTTTCAAAACTGTCTTTAACCGTGATTTAAAGCGACATATGATAACACATTCTCATATGGCCGATAATAATCGTATAGATAATAGATGCATCTACTGTGATACGACATTTGCACATAAACAATCACGAGATGAACACATAGTTAGAAGACATCCTGATTTTATAGCATCGGTTAGCAGGAAAATTTACGAATGTGCTCAGTGCATTTACAAGAGTACGAACGCCAAAAGTTTGAGGGAACATTCAATGGCAAAACATCCCGAGACAACTGGTAATCGTACAATCAAACAATCGTGTGTTGAAACATCCTGAGACGATTGCTAGTTCTTAGGAACATTGTGATGAACAGTTCAAAAGTGAACAGACACTAAATGATCACATAATAAAGATACATCCAGATTTTATAGCATCAACTAGTATAAAAGATACAAATGTACGAATAGACCCTAGGTGCTTGCATGTCCATCTTTTATATGATCAAGTAATGAAAAATACACGAACCTACAAACTGCATTTGTAAAGCTACTTGCAAAAAAAACCTTCAGTTAACATATATCGAAGCATCCTGATGCAGTTCCTTATTATAAGCTACAAAGATGCAAATACTGCAAATCCAAATTCAAAAGTGAACAAGAAGTAGATGATTATATATTGAAAAACATTTATGTATGTTTATTTTTACTCTATTGTTTATATTTTTATACATCTATGTATGTAAGAGGAAATAAAGTGAATTCATTTGAGTGAATCGCCAAGGGTATTAATTAAGCATCTCTATTTTGCGCAAAACCTTTTACACCCGTATGCACCGTTTGTCGATTCTAATCCTAGTTCCCTAATCGCGTTTTGGTAATCTTTGACATCTTGCCATGCACCGTCAAGAGATTAACTAATCCAGATTGGAGATACGGCAAGGCTGTGGTCGCAAGATTGTTTTGACAGTGACAGTGTCAAATTTGTCAGTTTGCGGTGCATAGTAAACGAGTAATCTAATCCAGGTTTACGTAACTAATCGCGCAATTGACTTACGGTGCATACGGGTGTTAATGATTCACTATTCGGTGCTCTGACATCACAAAAATTTTTACCACGGATCTGATCTAGGCTGATTAGATATCAACGCGCCTCCGTAAATCTCGTTTCTTTGTTGTTGCCAGAGTACGATAACTGGCAAAGTATCTAGGTTCGAACATTATTATTGACTCTTTGGAATATAATGAAAAGAAGCGAATAATTATAGCATCGTAAAGGCAGTAGAGCAGCTGTTAGGATGATATGGATTTCTGTTTTCAGTGTCACGGAAAATGAAATACCGAGGAAAGATCAAGAAGTAGTAGCTGATACGGAGACCGCTGGTGACACATTCGTTTGCTATAATTCAGGAAGATTGTTTAATACCCACAATAAGACACATTCATCAGAGAGTGAGCAATTCGAAGCGTTACATGTAAAAGAAGAAAATATGCATAACAATTTTAGTCAAGAGTGTACCATGTTGATTGACTCAGAAACTAGTGTACTGAATAAAAGGTCCAGTACAGCCAGAGAATCAGTTAGTAGCAAAGTTCACCAGTGTACAAAGTGCAATTATAAAACTACCAAAACCGAATATTTGAAGCGCCATTTGGTAACAGATTCTGATAATCGTATAATCAGTAGATGCATATACTGTAATAAGACATTTGTATGTAAACGATCATTAGATGATCATATAGTAAGAAGACATCCTGATTTTATGGCATCAGTTAGTAGGAAAGTCCACGAGTGTACGAAGTGTACTTTCAAAACTGTCTTTACCCGTGATTTGAAGCGACATATGATAACACATTCTGATATAGCCGATAATAATCGTATAGATAGTAGATGCATCTACTGTGATACGACATTTGCACATAAACGATCACTAGATGATCACATAGTTAGAAGACATCCTGATTTTATAGCATCGGTTAGCAGGAAAATTTACGAATGTGCTCAGTGCATTTACAAGAGTACGATTGCCAAACATTTGAGGGAACATTCAATGGCAAAACATCCCGAGACAACTGGTAATCGTACAATCAAACAATCGTGTGTTGAAACATCCTGAGACGATTGCTAGTTATTAGGAACATTGTGATGAACAGTTCTAAAGTGAACAGACACTAAATGATCACATAATAAAGATACATCCAGATTTAATAGCATCAACTAGTATAAAAGCTGCAAATGTATGAATAGACCCTAGGTGCTTGCATGTTAAGGGGACGCCCATATTTTATATGATCAAGTAATGAAAAATGCACGAACCTACAGACTGCATTTTGCAAAGCTACTTTCAAAAAACACCTTCAGTCAACATATATCGAAGCATCCTGATGGAGTTCCTTATTATAAGCTACAAAGCTGCAAACACTGCAATTCCAAATTCAAAAGTGATCAAGAACTAGATGATCATATATTGAAAAACATCCAACTTTTATGGAATCAGTGACTAAAAAACACGTGTATGTAGAAAGCGCATTTTAAAAACAACCGTAGGCATCTATTTAAACTAATATGTACTTAAACATCTTACTATAATAGTATACACTGCAAGTCGGCGTACAGTAGTAAGCAAGAACTAAATTATCTTATAGTAACTAAACAAATAGATCTTTTGTGTTTATGTGTGTTTATTTTTACTCTATTGTTTATATTTTTGTACATCTATGTATGTAAGAGGAAATAAAGTGAATTCAATTGTGTTAATCGCCAATGGTATTAATTATAAGCTTATCTATTTTGCGCGAAACCTGTTTGACTTTTTTAATTTTTACATCCACACTTCTAATGAATCACTATTCGGTGCTTTAACATCACGCACCGCCGTAATTCCCGTTCTTTTTTTTGTGGGAGTATGATAACTGGCAAAGAATTAAACTTAGAAAATTATTTTTGATGCCATAGACTGCAAGATACAGTGGAGAATAATTATATTATAATGAATTAAAACAAAAAAGCTTTTATTTAAATGTTTTAAAAAGAAGAAAATAAAATGTTCCTTTATAATGTTAACTATCAACTTATAGCCTCATTATACACAATTTATATGATCATAAAAGCTTGTCGCGAAGTTTACGTAAGTACCTATAAGATTTCGAGTTACACTCCACAAGCCCTTTCATTGGATACCTATATTGTAGAAGTGCATTAAAAATACCTACTCTGCCATCCTGGATGGTCCGCCATATTTGATTTAGAATGACGTCACATTATTTTTCGAGTTACTCTCAACAAGCCCTTTCATTGGATACCCATATTGTAGAAGTGCATTAAAAATAACTATTCCGCCATCTTGGATGGTCCGTCATATAGGATTTAGAATGACGTCACATTATGTTTCGAGTTACTCTCCATAAGCCTTTTCATTGGAGACCTATATTGTAGAAGTGCATTAAAAATAACTATTCTGCCATCTTGGATGGTCCGCCATATTTGATTTAGAATGACGTCACATTATTTTTCGAGTTACTCTCAACAAGCCCTTTCATTGGATACGATATCCATATTGTAGAAGAGCATTAAAAATAACTATTCCGCCATCTTGGATGGTCCGTCATATAGGATTTAGAATGATGTCACATTATGTTTCGAGTTACTCTCCACAAGCCCTTTCATTGGATACCTATATTGTAGAAGTGCATTAAAAATACCTATTCTGCCATCTTGGATGGTCCGCCATATTTGATTTAGAATGACGTCACATTATTTTTTGAGTTACTGTCAACAAGCCCTTTCATTGGATACCCATATTGTAGAAGTGCATTAAAAATAACTATTCCGCCATCTTGGATGGTCCGTCATATAGGATTTAGAATGACGTCACATTATGTTTCGAGTTACTCTCCATAAGCCTTTTCATTGGAGACCTATATTGTAGAAGTGCATTAAAAATAACTATTCTGCCATCTTGGATGGTCCGCTATATTTGATTTAGAATGACGTCACATTATTTTTCGAGTTACTCTCAACAAGCCCTTTCATTGGATACGATACCCATATTGTAGAAGAGCATTAAAAATAACTATTCCGCCATGTTGGATGGTCCGTCATATAGGATTTAAAATGACGTCATATTATGTTTCGAGTTACTCTCCCCAAGCCCTTTCATTGGATACCTATATTGTAAAAGTGCATTAAAAATAACTATTCTGCATCTCGGATGGTCCGCCATATTTGATTTAGATTGACGTCACATTACTTTTTGAGTTACTGTCAACAAGCCCTTTCATTGGATACCCATATTGTAGAAGTGCATTAAAAATAACGGCTTTGGTCTAGTTATCGTACTCATACGTTTTTACTATTTTTTCTTACTGTGCTTTCTAGTATTTTTCACCGACTGTATTTTTTCACTCGAGTTACATCTGCTCCCTCCAGAGTCCAGATTGACTCCTCTTTCATTATTGGGGTCTTCTTCTTTAGGTTCTTCCCCAGAATTTGAGCTCAAATTTGATTGTTGGTTGAAGGAATCTAAAAAGAAGTTTTGAGAACCGTCCATACAAGCTTGAGCCTGTAAAGTTTGTTCACGACACAAGACACAATCGTTTTTTATGCCTGTAATAGGAGGCAGTATATTTGAAGGCTGGTTTCATTTGTAGTCTTAGTCTCTATACCTCTATACTAATGCCCTTGTTGTCATAATAATGTTAAAATTGGTTAGTTGCAAAAAAGACTACGCGACAACGTTTTTAGTTCAACTGAAAAATTACCCACGGCTCCGTTATATCGTATAACGTAGACTCTCCGTCGGCAAAACGTTTCATATAATTAGAGTTGTCACCAGTTGCCACTAAAGCGTTGTTACTTCCTGCAATTACCAAATTATTAACTACATTTAGTTGGTTGGGTAAACGTCGTAACGTATAGCTAAAGTTTTGTTTAACGTTGTTACACGATGTTGTCCGGTGGTCTAGAAGGTGACGTTCCATAAATAACCAATTTCTATACTAACTTTAACGTTAATTTTGTTGTATCATGTGGTTGTGGTTGCCAAAATGCTAGTTATTGGGATTGAAGAAAAAATTGAAATCAAGGAATTGGGAAGGCGAAAATCGCTTCCCGATTTAGATATTCAAAAAAAGCAAAATGTGTCTAGTTCGTCGAATGTTAAAAGCCGAGTACGGAAGTTCAATCGAAATATGTACAATAAAAACAATTGGTTTTGTAGATGTGATAAGGAAAACGCATTTTTTGTTTCCTATATGTGTTTTGTTTGGTGGCGATCCTACCTGTACGAAGAATGGAGTTACGATTTAGTGCATATCTATGGAAAAATTAAAACGCATCAAAATTCCAGGGTGCATGTAAATAATACGTTTAGCTATGCTTTGCTTGGGATTTCAGCTGAACTTTCTCAGTTAAATTCTGCTTATAGAGCAGAGCGATAATAAAACAAAATAAACAATAAGTTGGCAAAAACCGTTACATTTTAAATGTTGTAATTAACTGTTTTCGATTTTGCGGTGCTTTAGAACTGACATTACGTGGTCATAATGAAACAGCAGAGGAATCAGCAAACAAAGGAGTATTTCGAGAACTAATAAATTCTAGTTCTCAGTTAGATAGGGATTTAAAGGATCATTTTAGCAAAGCGAAAAAAGTGGCGCCAATCTAATGCGATCTACCTGTCCAAACAAATAAGAACAGAGGGACGTTGGAAATATGTGATTCCATTATTCAACAAATAAGGACGCACGCTTTACTTTAACAGGACATCTAATCGCTACCAATTTATTCGCGACAGAAAATTTTACTGAGTGAGTACCAAAAAAACTTTCCTGACAAATTGCTTTGTGAAGTAGTTGATGTATATCCATTTCTGGAAAAAATCGATTATAAACTGAGCTTCAAGTAATCTATGAAAGGGAAGAATTGCAAAGTGTTTCAGCAGCCGTTCCCCTTTTGGAGTTAATTTCAAAAGAGTTTTTGAAGAAACGCTTAAACTACTGGAAGTTTTAGTTCCAACACCAATGTCCACATCGGAAGCACATCAGTCTCAGAGTAAACATCTTAACTCTGCGAGAACAGTCCTTTTCCATGCTAAAAAGGAATAAGACGTTTCTAAGAAACTGTATGAAAGAAGATAGAATGTTATCGGCCGAAAAAAAGTTTTTAAATAACATTGACAATTGTAACAAACAAGTTATTGACACTTTTGCAAAAAAATAAGACCATTAAATTTTACATAGCGGACAATTTACAAGTGTATTTTTTGTTTTTGTACATTAGTTATATTCAGATAAAATTGTGGGTGTTTTTATTGTTGTTTTATTATATTTTTCAAGGTGCCGATACATTTAGTTTGTTTTTTATATTTTGGCTCCACCGGTCTGTTAAGTCACGTGCGGCCACTGGTCGTAAGCGCATTGATCGCCGATTGCGAATAACGCAAAAGTCGAATTTCATTTTACTCAAACTATAACACACTAGACAAAAATATATACAGAACACATTCTCTGATTTGCTTATAAAATACATAAAGCCATGAATATTTGTTAGTTCGCTACAGTGGCGGATTTAGAGGACGGGCGAGGGGGGCGTACGCTCCCCCCTAGAGCTCTACGGAACCATATTATATTTACGTAAATGTCAAAAGTTATGCTCTTCACACCACGACAGCAGTGCTCCGCCCACCTAGAGCTGTAGTGCAAAGTGTAATGGAAACGGAATATTTGTATAAATAGCAAAAGCTGCTTTTTGAGCTTTTTATCTTGCCCCCCCCCCCTAGAAGAAATTCTAAATCCGCCCCTGGTTTGCTAAAAGGTTATTTCAGTATATTAAAAAACTTGCATGTGAAATATTCGATTGCATGAAGGATTACTTGTGACACACTAAGGGCCGGTTCCTCAATGTCCAGTTAAATATTTATCTGAAAGTTAACGGTTATAACTGTTAGATAAATTGTTTAAGCAATTGAAGGTTAAACGTAGGAATTCACGTAAATCTTATATCTGACTGTTCATATCTATAGAAACGCTAACTGGCAGCTACCTATTTGACACTTTTAAATGGACATTGAGAAACCGGCCCTAAGAAGTCATAATAATAAAGATTTTACTTTTAATTCAAAAACATTGAAATTTAAATTAACAAAAATAAATATAAATATAGAGACATTACGGACAAAAAAAACACGGTTCCGATAGAGTACGTAGCGCAAAACAGGTACGTACAGTGAAAAAGGTGCCGGAACAGAATGGAACCGCAACAGGTTTTTGTAATAGGTACGAATTCGAATTTTTCCGTAACACACCCAGCACTAACAGAACCAGGTGAACACGCGTCAACTGTCAACTCGTTGCGTCAACGTACCGGCGTCAACTTTGGAGACGTCACCCAGTTTCAAATATTTTGTGGTTTCAAACTTAAAACATTTGTGTAAAACATGACGTCTTCACTCTTCGTTAGAATGTGGTTTGAGTAGTTTGAAAATGATTTGAGGAAAATGAAAATGCACTGGTTGAAGAGAAGAATTATTCATTTTTTATATCTATGAAAGGGACAGAAAGAATGAAAGTGAGAAATGGACACACTATACAATCAGACAAATTTGCTAATTCAGCAAACCCAATACAGTTTCCAGACATTAGAAGGTAGCCCCAAAAATGCAGTGGAAATTGAAACAGATATTCAGGAAAAGATCAACTTGATCAACAAGTAAGTATGCCGTTTTTACTGCTGAACTCTCCCAGTAGCTCAATACTACGGTTACCATCTCTAAAATTTGAAAACCAGGTGGTGGGATCGTGAATACAGCGACTTGCTTTGTTGATCGATCGAGAGCACAGTGCTTTGTGTAGCGGGTGGCCCCAGACCTTCAATTTTTAAACCCGGACTACAAATGATGTCCTCCTGGATGCCCTCTAAGCTAGGACAAATCCAGACGGATGGTAACCATACCTACATTTAGGTCACAGTCCATATTTGAATTCATTTACTCAAGAATGAACATTTTATTGGAAATCTAGGTTACAACTGTCTGAACTTCTGAACAGTTTATGAAATGACCATAAACTATGTATGCACTATCTTTTTACAGCAATTGCATGAAACTGGACTTGTACATAATGAAAATACCTGTAGACCAACGCCCTAGTGCCAAAATGCGATGTGACCAGTTAAAATATGATGCCAAGCACTTACAAGCAGCATTAGCAGCTTGCCAACAAAAGAGGTGATTATCTATTTTATATTTATTTTTTGCAGTATAGAGAAATGTCTTTGTTTTGGAAAAAAAAATATGGAATACTGCACTGAAAACATGCTTATTATATTGGTCAACAAATTCAATGTCATATGTTTGCTACAGGCAAAAAAACTAGTAATCTTGCAATCTCGTCATCAGGCGCATTTGTTTTGCAAGTGAAGTGAGATATTTCATACTAAAGTGAGATTGTCAGATCAGTAAATATCAGTTTATAACCTAAAATTGACAGTTCTTGTTAACATCATTTGAATTGAGCTGATAAAAACCTATTGTATTGAACTGAGTGAAGTTTAAGTGAACTGAGATCATCTGAAGTTTTGTGTAAAATGAATGTGGCTAATAGCAGGCATGAAAACTAATGAGGCTTCTATTGTTACATTTAACCATGTTGCTGGAGTGCATAATTCTGGTGGCGTTATTTTCCAGTACTTTGTCAGAGTCTATTTTTAAATGCTTTGATATTATGCTGTCCCAATCTGATGTTCTAGTATGTTCTGTTGTACAGAAAGTTTTTTCTAGGTTATTCCTTCACAAGCATTTTTGTTTTATCTCAAGATGTGTCTGATGCTGTACAGTAGTCCCTGATGATTCTATACATTTCAAATAGGTCTTCTCTCTCCTAACGTTGTTAAGTTTTCTAACATTTCTGTGTCCTTCACATAATAGGGATTCCAGCATACTCAAGCTTTGGTTATATATAACTTTTAACTTATGCATAGTTTGACTATAATTTCTATATAATGGACCTTTGTAAGAGTGTTTATGGGGGTGCCTCAAGGAAGCCATTTGTCACTTATACTGTTCAACTGTTGAAATGATCTGCATAAATATATTCAATTTAGTAAAATTTTATTGTATGCAGATGACATAAATTTTTTTTAAATTATCTGTTGTGAACCTGATTGCAAGGTGGTTCAAGAGGACTTTCATAACTTTACATTCTGGTGTCAATCTAATAATTTTGAACACAATATAACTGAATGTTGCATAATTTGTTTTACTAGATAAAAAGGCCTATTGCATACTCTTATACCATAAAAAACAACAAAGTAGAGAAGAGCGCATAAAGGACCTTGGAATAATAATTTAAAACAATTTTACATTCAGCCAAGATATTGAATACATTAAAAATAAAGCTTTTGAATTACTTGGATTTGTCACTCGTTCTCTAAAAGAATTCAGTAATATATTTACAATGAAAAATGTATATTGTGCAGTAGTCTGGTCAGTCAGTCTGGAATAACTTGTCCTGTATGGTCTCCCTACTATAAAAAATGGATTGATTAAATTAAAAAGGTTCAAAAAAAAGCTTGCACCATTTGAGTTTCCAAATGGGTATTCCAAGTGATGAATTCCATTATAATGAAATATTGGCTTTGATGAAGTTGCAACCACTTAAAAAAAGAAGATTGGTTTATATGTCTATCCTATTTAAAATTTTAATTGGTCTAATTGATTCATCTGTCCTTTTAACATCAATTAATTTCAATGTAGCTTAGGGGCAAAGTTGTCAAATTATAACTTTTAGTGTAGCCTCTCATTGGACAAATTATGGCTTTTACTCACCTATATCGAGAATGTGTAGAGAAACAAATAGCCTTTCATCTCATATCATGCATTAAATTTAAAAATGATATTTTGAGATGTATCTGCTGTGATAATGCATTGGGGAGTAAATTATTTATTTATTTATTATTAAGGTATACATATGTATTACCTTTTTTTAGCAATCTTCAGAATGTGATTTTCCCATTTCAGGTCAGAGGTTATTTTGACTCTCAGTTTCCTCAGTAACAGTAGCCAGTGTTTTATTGTTTGGTACATTCTTCATTTGGATAGTTAGGACAAATACTTAATACTCTACACTGGGCTTGATCCAACTTGATTTCCTAATTTTTAGCGCCACATCATCCGTCTTTAAATTGATCTTCAGCTGCCTTGCATGAAGTAATGGGTTTGCTTAGAGTTTTCTATAATTTGCATTTTGCAAACAAGTATGATATGAAGAGTAGTGGATCTTGAACCCCTGAACCCCTTGTGTAGTAAATAATGTATTAAGGATAAAAGATTATCTCTAACTCCAAAATGCTCCAACTTCTGTAGAAGCAGATTATGAGGGACCTTTTCAAATGCCATTTGTAATCTAGGTGTATCACATCTGTGATCTGTGTGCTGGGAATTGTCATGCTCCAATGTTCAGTTTTGAAGACATTCAAGTAGATTTGTTGTAGACTATTATTTTAAGAGAAGTCTGTGTTGTGGGGGCAGTAAATGATTCTAAGGTTACACTAATAGGGTTGTAGTTTTCTATTCTTTCCATTTCTGTGAAATTATTGCAAGCATTAGATACTCCTGCATAGACTCTGGGAGGTAAAAACTACAATCTGCAGTACTCATGTAGGTAATTCATCCAGGCCAAGACTGGAGCTTTTTTTTCAACATTTCAATTCCTTCTTAGACACAACAGACTAATTATACAAAAGAAATTAGAATATTTGTTCGTTGTTGTTGCTGTATCAAAAAACGATGTTTTTTTCTGTTATTTATACTTGAGTTTTAACTGCATAGGGTTAGACGTGAACAGGCAGCTACAGAACGTGAGCAGCTCCTGAGCAGACGTTTTACTGCCAACCCAGACGTGACTGCAATTAACATAGACTATGGTCTGCAACATCAGACTTCACTACAAAATGCAAACAGAGGACTAGATGAAATGCTCCACACAGGGGCCAATGCACTAGACAGTCTCAGGTCACAGAGGGTAACTCTAAAAGGAGCACAACGAAGGTACATATAAATATGTATTGGTAGGTAACTACCAACAAAATAGTTTATTCACTGATGAATTTGTTCCTTATTTCTCCATAGTGTACCACTCAGGTAGACTCATCACATCTTTTTATGACATTCTTCATTTCTGTGGCAAAGAATCTTTAACCATGGATATACTAAAGTGTCCAAATCAAAGTTGAGATTAACACATTTAGCAAAACTTTAGAACTTTTAAGTTAATCAACCCAACCATATGTTGTTCCTTTCAAGTCTAATTTCTATATAATTATTTTGCTTACGAGTGGAAGAGAGAGTTATTATTTAAAGATGTTTACGTAGATTGAACTTACATTTTTCTGCCTATAGGATCATGGACATGGCAAATACACTGGGTCTTAGTAATCACACCATGAAGTTAATAGAAAAAAGGGCCAAAGAAGATAAGGTGATATTGTTGTTGGGCGTTGCAATCACACTTATTGTTATAGTTCTGGTCATTATTTATTTTACATGATTAAAGTTTTAATATATTTGTTCACATTCCCAATACATTGCATCATATCCTTTTTGTTTTAACTGAATTTTTGCAAATATAGTGTTTATTGAAATATGCTTCGTATTCTGTAGTTTAAAAGTTTTCCCATATTTTTTAAAGCTTCATGGATGTACCATAACACAGAATAAAAATATGTTTTGATAATAAATACTAACGAAAATGTTACTTAATATGCACAATTTTGCCTACTTCAGATTTAGATACCTAATGCAATAACATAATACCAACACTGTCTCAAAGCAGCAGATAGAGATTATAAAGGTGGCGCAAAATCAAGTACCCTATGGAATGGTGCCATGATTTCGTTTGTAGTTGACATCTGTTCGAGTTTTTCTGCCAGTTGCAAAGTAGATACTTCGAAAATTCATTATGAATCGATATAGGTCCAAAATAATTCGTCGGATATGGAATATGGAAGATGCGTTCCGACTGCAAAGACATTTCGACGATTAGCGACAAATTTTCAACATACTGGATCTACATTCTACATCTAATAAACCGCATATTGGCAGACCTCGTTCAAAGGATAATATAGCCCGCGTACATAGTTATGTATGGAAAAGCCTAGCACATCAACAAGAAAACTACTTCACAATTAAAAACTACCCGACGTTCATTGCAACGAATTGGTAAAAGATTTGCACTTGTTCCCCAAAAAATTCTGCCTTTAGACTTTGAAAAATGATTTGATTTCAATATTGTAATGCTATCGTAAACCTTGAAAACGAAATTGAGGATTTTTGAACTATTGCTGATGGGGTAGTGAGGATCCACAAATTATTCACCAGCAACCGTTACACGAGCCAAAAGTGACCGTGTGGTGTAGTGGTAGAAAAAATTTAAAGCCTTTTTTTTGAGGACGATCGCAAGAACCACTACAGAAGCATGCTGTTAAGATTTTTTAATTCCGGAAATGGAAGAGCTTAATCACGAAGATATTTGATATCAACAAGATATGGTGCCGCAGCACACACGGTCCGTGAGACAATAGTCATTTGAACAGAATTTTTTTTGGACGCCTTATCTCGAAAAACGCCGATATTAATAAAGACATCTTCAGACAGTCCATTTCCAAGCATTGGACACCCTAGGAACAAATGTGTGGTCGTACCGCTCGGTTCTTGATGTATGAAGAACGACCGCCCTAGGATGAGATGTAGCGGTCGCGCGGATGCATCTGATAGGAGCGGCGAAACCAAAGACTACTAAAAAATATATTTTTTATTAATTTTTATTTATTTTATTTATTATTATTTATATTAAAAAATATATTTTTTAGTAGTCTTTGGGCGGAACTGTAGAGGAGCGGTCACCAACAGCCCACCGCCGCCGGTGAGAAAGTGGTGCGTGAAGGCCGAGTCGCCAATAGGGAACTTGCCCAAAAAATAAAATCATTCAAAAACAATTACAATCGTAAGATATTATCATAAGGAAGCTCCTACAAAAATAAAAATTCAAATAAGAATTAAATTACCTGAGATATACAGGTTTAAAGTTTGAATAATTTTACCCGGTCTTAAAAAGCGCCGCCATTGGTTGTGACGTAAGACCGTCGTATTTCGATCAGAGTGCGCGTGGCCGTGTGCCGTTCGACCGTTCCACGATACATGAGTGTACCGCTCTACGCTCTACTTTGCTGCGGTGTGACGTCACACAGGCTGGCGCGAATTTTGCCGTGTCTGAATATGCTCGACGGCGATTCCAACTCTAATTATTTATTGTGAAATAAGTATTGCGATTTAAGGTTTTTTTTTGCTATTATAATGACTCTGGTCAGAGACAAACAGGCCAGATAATTTTGGCCCATGCTTGTATAAGGAAGGGACATTTTAAACTGTATTAAATGTAGGACAGTGGAACACAAATCATATCTATGGAACAGTAGTTAGTATTTCATTTTATGTTTTCTTGTACTTTATCTTTTTTTTATGCTTTTTCAAATTTTGTTTTTGTTTAGCTATTATTACTTTTTTTTTTAATTTTAAATCTTTTCCTGCCTCTTTAATATACTACAATTGTTGAGTCGAGCCATTTTATATACATTTTTTTCTTATTTAATTTTCTATCTAAATTAAAAGTTTTAGTTTTACAGTACAATAATTATAAATTAGTTCATATATTTCCTGGTTTTCGTAACCCAGAATTAAAGTTATACTAGTTGGAAGCGCAAGATGAGCAGAGAGATGGAAATATATTTGGGTGGTTTCTTCTGTTGTTTTCAGACACTCCAGAAGACAATGTTCTAATGTGCCGACCTCACCGCATCTGCAGAACGAATCTCCTCCCAATCCTATTCTTGATTTATGTTGTGGGACCAAGGTGTGACCATTTCTGAGACGACATATTGTTCTAATATAACTTCTTCTTATTTCCTTCTCAAACTAAGTACTTGTTCTAATGTATGGTTGTATCGATTTGTAAAAGTTTCCTTTAGGACAACTTGTATTCTTGCCACTCTCTTCTCTGCTTTTTCTTAATAAGGGCATTTATGTCTGAGCTAGGGATTTTGAAATTTGCTATAAACTCTCCATCAGTTAGAGCTTTTTTGCTAATCGATCCATAGTTTCATTTTCAATTATATTTGAATGTCCTCTAATCCATGTAACTTTTATCTGCTCATTCAAGTCCTGGCATTTTTTAATGAGATCGATGATATCAGTTAGCAGATAATTAATATTTGGTGATGGACTTAGTTTTTCTAGTTTTTGTGCAGCACTTTTGCAATCTGTGAATATGACAAATTTGTTATTTGTTGTATAACTTAGACAGTACTCCAAGGCTTTTTTAATTGCCACTAATTCCGAGGTAAATCCTGAACATTCTGGAGGAAGTCGGAACAGCTTACAATAGTTCTTATTGCGATGGAAGAAAGCACATCCAGTTGATTCATCCTTTTTGGACCCGTCAGTAAATATCTGCTCCCAGTCGTTCCATTTTTCTGCTAGATCCTCTCTAAACTTCTTCGCTGTTGTTGGGTCTTCACTGCCATAAGATGTATAAACTATTTTTGGTAGAGCGTTGTACGTCGAGTAGTCTAGAATATAGCAGGGATGTATTTTGTTTTTGTAAATATGTTCCGATAGAGGTAGTATCCATTGGTAGCTTTTAATAATCAATGGCAACTCTTTGTATTGCCAGTATCTGTTGTTCAGAGAGATAATAAACAGGGAGTGTAAAGGGTTCGAATGGTCTATACGAACCAGTTTGTTTACAGCTCTGTCGCTCAACATCTCTCTTCGCAGGGGTAAAGGTTGTTCCACGCATTCTACTTCCATGACATTAGTGGGAGTACTATGAAGGTAACCAATACTGAGTCTTAGACATTTGTTCTTAATTTGTTCTATTTTGTTTTGTTAAGATGGCATTTAGATGCATTGCCATAATGTATGCAGCCGTAGTCCAATATAGAGCGAATTAATGTTCTATAAAAGAGTAAACAAATATTTGGATCGGCGCCCCATTTCTGGTGACTAAATGTCTTTAGGATGTTCATGGCATTTTCTGCTTTTTTAATCGTGTATGTTATATGTTCCTTCCAATTTAGCTTCATATCCAGGAACATCCGAGGTATTTTACGGACTTTTGGTACTTCAAGGGGTATCCTGCCAAACTAACTGTATTGGGTGGATCGTACCTCGCTCTCGTAAATGTGCATATCGAGTACTTGGAGTATGCTATAGTAGACCCATTTTCATTAAACCACTTGTCTGCTTTAGAAATAACTGTGTTCATTAACTCAAGTGTTTGGGAAATTTCCTTCCATTTTGTGCTGATGGCGAAGTCGTCTGCAAATTGATAAACTTTGACTTTCGGTATGATTAAATGTTTTTCAAAGTCGTGTGTATATATAGTGTACAAAAGTGGACTTAATATTGCGCCTTGTGGTAAACCTATGGATGTTGTTCTTGGTCCTAACATATCTTCACTGGTTTTTATATATATCTTCCTATTGTTGTATAACGATAACAAATGGTACGTCAATTTAGTTGGTATTTTTACTTTTTCCATTTTATTTGCCAAGATTTTTAAATCAACGTTGTCATATGCACCAGTGATATCTAAAAATGTTACTGAAGTGTGTTCTTTAAGTGAGTAGCCTATTTGTATTTCAATCAATAGCTGATCTAATAATTCTTGGGCTGATCTTCCTTTCCTAAAGCCATACTGACTATCTGGCATTAGGTTTGCTCTTTCGAGATAGTGTTCTAGTCTGTTTTTGATCATTCGTTCATAGCTTTTTAATACGCATGAGGCTAGGGAGATAGGTCTGTATGAATCGTGATGATTTTCTGGTTTTCCTGGTTTTAGTATAGGAACAACAACGTAATCATACCTTGCCTCAGGAATTTGCGCTTTTCCACTGTATATATCATTGTATATGTTGAGTAACATTAATTTGCTTACTTTAGGTAATTGATAAAGCATTGAATAGTGAATTTGGTCCTTTCCAGGGGCTGTGTTGTTATTTTGCTTCAATGCATTTTCCAATTCTTGAACGTTAAAAAGGTTTAATAACTCATGGTCAGGGTGCTAATTTGTTGTGAAACATGTCTACCCATTCTGCGGAAGCGTCTGTGCAATAAGTATTATTCTGTCTTCTATTTTTAAATAAATTTACTCGCTGCCAGACTTTTTTTAAACGGATTGTGCTATTGATAGATTTGCAGTAATCACGCCAACTCTCTTTTTTGGTTTTTTTGATAATTTTCTTCGCTGAGGCATCTGCCTTTTTATATAGTAATAGATTTGTCAAATTTGGATCAGATTGATATGTTATAAAACTATCTTTACGTTTTTCTACTGCTGTTTGGCATTCTGTAGTCCACCATGGTTTTCCTCGTTTTAAGCAAGAACTACTTTTTATTTTTGGTATAGACACTTCCGCTGATTGGTTTATAATATCAATAAAATTCTCATAATTGCATATAGTTTGCTGTTGCATTCTATTACGATTCTCAACATAATAACTTTCCCAATTTGCTTTATTTATATTCCACTTCCTATAGGTTTTTGTAATAACAATTTGAGGCGATAGTTTACAGTTAATTATTATAGGGACGTGGTCCGAACCATGAGGGTCTGACAATGTGCTCCATTCTAATAAATGATGTATTTGGGGAGAACATATAGTCAAATCAATGGCAGATTTTGTATTGTGTCCTATGTATGTAGGTGCACCGTTATTCAAGAAAATTAAATTTTCTGCGTTTAAAGCATCCAATAAGTTTTTCCCATAAATGTCGTCCCGAGCTGATCCCCACGCTGTGTGGTGAGCGTTGAAATCTCCCCCAACTATAAAAGGTGTTGGCAATGATTTAAAAAATTCTGACCATTCCTGACTTGTGATTTTAGTCTGTGGTTTTATATAAATCGATATGAGTGAAATTTGTTTATTTTTCAAGTAAAGCGTGGCACCAATTCTCATTATTTTATCGCAATCCTTTATAAAATTAATTTCTGAATATTTAAGGTGGCTTTTTAAGAGTATGGCCACTCCGCCTCTACCGTCTTCGCGATCTTGACGAATTGTATTATAATTTTTAAAATTTACATAGAGGTTAGGAACAAACCAAGTTTCTCACAAAAAGGTTATATCAATGTTTTCATTGTCAATTAGATTTTCTAAATTTTCTTCATTTGCCTTAGGTGATCTGCAATTCCACTGACATATTCTAACCTTATCCATTTTATTTTATGATAAACTGAAAAAATCATCATCCGTAGCTATTCTATTTTTTATGAGATCTTCAATATCATTTTTTGTTAGGTTATTTAAGTTAACTTCCTTCAATTTTGACAAAACAAAAAGAACTAAATCTAAAACTCCCCCTGGGTTATTTGTAGGTATCGTTTTGCTAATTATTTCTCGCCTAACTTCTTCTGTTGGATCTTGTGTCGGACGGATATATCTTTTTGGAGGTCTTACCACTAGTTGTGTGTAACGTGTTCTTGTATTAGATTGGCTGCTGTTTTGATTTCTGTGCATTGTGTCTGGTGTATGGGGTTGAGTTGGTTGAGTGTTCATTTTTGGGAAGGATGTTGATGTTTGTGTTGTGTTTCTAGTTACGCTAGCATACTCGTATGTTATCTTAGGAATAACTTTTTCAGAGTCCTTATATGATGAACTAGTGAGAGCCATGTGTTTTTAATATTTTTCTGTCTTTCAAATTCTTCACATTTGCTAAATTCATACGTAAAGTGATTACCTTCGCAATGCAAACATGTAGGTGTATCATACTCATTACTACAGTTTTTGGTTATATGATTCTCATGACATTTCGCACATCTAGGTTTACTCTTGCATTGTTTCGCCAAGTGACCATACCTTAGACAATTATGGCATAATATTACTTTTTGCACGTAGTTTGTAACTTCAAAAATGACGTGATTTATTGTCACATATTTTGGTAGTTCTTGAGTGTGGAAGCTAATAATAATTTTATTTATTGGAACATATTTTATTTTCCCATTTTCGTCAACTTTTCTGTGCTTACGTTTCACGGAGTTGACTGTGAATTTATAACGAAAATCAAATGGCTGAATTTTACTCATTAGGTAATCTTTCGATAAATCTTTGTCCACTGATACAATGCCTTGTCTGAAAACCATAAATTTCGTCTTTGATTAAATTATTGGCTGCCATTGAATTTTTGAAAATTATACGAACTCTATTAAATCCTATTGATTCTATTTGTTTAATCTGATTATCTATTTCAGGGAGAGATTTTAATATTAGTTCGCCCACATTGACTGGATTGAGCTTACCTACATCTTTTGTGCTATTTTCAACATAAACATAATACGGGCCCGTGTCCGTCTGCTCGTACAAAAGAAACGGTCGTTCATTGTTTTTTTGTGATGATATTTCTGGTGCGGGGGATGTAGTTATTTTATTAGTTATATGTTTTCCGCTAAAATCAATTGAATCATCAATCATACTTATCTTGGACTCGTTATCCGCATCCTTTCGTCTTTTGCCGGGTGGAACTCCTCCGCTTTCCACGCTCATCCAATCACCACTATTCCACTATTTTAGTTCTGTTATTTTTAATTTGTCCTTATGCAGCAATTCGATCCGTACACTTTGTTAGAACTGAACTGAAAGAGCCTATTTACTGTCCGTCTTTTCACCAATTATAGTTCGAATATCAATATGATAATTTTTTCACTGACACCTCTTGTTGACGTGACACTGACACTGGATTTAAGGGTTGATATTTGGCATAATCTGTTTTCATATATAAACACACATTAGTGAAATAAAAAAAAATTGACAAGTTCCCTATTAGTCGAATTTCCCTATAGACGGCGCCTAGTATAGCCAGAGAGTAGGCGCTGCAGCTCCCCAGACATGAGAGCAAACCAAAGAGTAGGATACCTACTCTTTGACAATACTCCAGGCCAGTTCTTATCTGTATCGTTTTTATACTGTACTGTTGACGGCCCCAACGTTGCCGGATTGTGGCGCCCGAAGTCCAGAAACTTATACATCATAAATTATAAGCATGTGTTTGTTAAGGTTTGACATTTAAAATGCAGGATAACAATGGACTAGAGTTAAAAAAATAAATGACATTATGTTTGGAAAAAATGATTCTACACGTAGCATTCTATTAACATAATTAAATTTGAAAATCTTCTGCAGTTTGCTTGTGAGTCTTGTTTTGGTTTTGTAACTGATGTACCTATGTAAGCGTTTTTAGTAATATACAGGGTGTCCCACGACGATTAAGACAAGCAATATATCGGAACTGGCCAGTAGTAGGGAATTATAATTTTGGGGGTGTAAATTAGAGCAAATATAGTATCTTTTCTTACTACTGTGTCACCACCCAATGAGGTATTTGTTTTTGGGCCCGTGACGTCCGATTCAAAATTATTAATGGGACTGTATATTTGCGACTTTTTCCTTTTTTCTCTCGATAAAACAATTCCAACAAACTAGCCCACTGGTACCACTACTATTGATAATAACATGTACCCCTACAGTTGAATTACTTTGGTAGTGTTTCATAGGTAGTGGTACAGTCCTTTAAATACCTGTAGCTCTGGAATTAATCACTTCAGACCCCAAGTGTGCCAGTTTGTTGGAATTGCTTTATCGGGAGGAACACAAAAAGTCACAAATATATAGGGTGTCCCATTAAAAATTTTGAATTCGACGTCACGTGACCAAAAACAAATACCTCATTGGGTGACACAATAATAACAAAAGATACTATAATTGCTCTAATTTACACTCCCAAAATTATAATTCCCTACTACTGCCCAGTTCCGATATATTTCTTGTCTTAATCGTCGTGGGGCACCCGGTATATCATTATTCGATCTTGTTACGTAAGTTTCTCAAAATTTATGGTCGTACGTGATCTAATACTCTTGTACCAATTACAATGGGATTTTGTCAAAAACTAGGCATGTCCAATATTTGTTTGTTTTCATTTCAGTGCCTTGGTAAATATGGATTCGTGTATTGGAGAAAAGATAATAACGGTAAAACAAGAATTTTATATTAACTTTATCTTTTAAAAGCACACATTTTACATAAAATAGAATTCTAAAACTGATAAAAATAATTACAATATATTTATAATAATTATAGATGCCATCTAATCTTTAATTTTTGCTAAGCAAAACGTGAAAAGCATATAAGGAAATTTGGATTATTTTTCTTAACAACAGAAATTACAATAATCTGTTTCAAGATTTAATGCTGAAAGTTAAACAATAAAAATAAATAAACACTGAAAGATTGTACCTATACCAGTCAATACTATGTATTACACATGTACCATTTCAATCTTATTCGCATAATATACATTACATTTGAAGATCTTATATTTATAACGTGCAAGCTAGAATAAAAATATATTAAAGAATGCAATGTAAGTAGAACGATTTTCGAAGGTATACTTCTTCACATGCAACGCGTGAAGAGATAGGTTTTCAATTATTTTTCGGTGTAGAAACGGCGCTTAGCTGAAACAAAAAACACAATTAGAAATATAAATCTCACAGTATGAAGGACGAGTACTTCAGGTCATTTATTCGTTAAGCTTTTCTCAATTACCGAAGCAATAAACTGGAACCTTGATTTTTTTTAGAAATCCAAAAAAAGCTGCTGCACACGGGGACAATAGTAGCGTTTAGTAGCAAAGCCTAGTAATAGCAGTCACTAAATTTCCCCTTACTGTCCCAATATTCCGCTTCAGCATCCACGGCCTACTAGCGGCCATTAAAGTCAAACATGTTCGAGTTTAGAGGCTGATGAAGCGTCCAGTAATAGTCATGTGACGGGGCACGTGACATAGACTAGTGGACGTGTGCAATTAGAAGTCGCCGCCAGTAAACCGCTTTGCAGACATTTATGTGGGCTGTAGGGAGTTTGACAGTTGTCTATTTTATAAGCACTTGTAAAAATGTAATCTAGAAAAGTAGGCATCAAGAAAAAAAATCAAGAGAATATGATTAAATGGGGACCAGACCACTTTTTTTTGAGACGTATCAAAATTATGAATTGCTGTGAAGCCCATATTCCATTTTTATTTCGTACCTTTTGCAGCTCCTTACTAAAAAGAAAAATGATTCCACCAAATGCCTTATAAAAAGCTTCTTTGTATTCTTGGTATTTTTTTGTTTAAATATTGTGCAACAACAGTATTACACCAACAATCCGAACTAATTCAATCAAGTACAACCCTACTGACCGGCAGAACTAGTGGCCTCCATTTATACAGCAGACTTATGGCTCTCCAAAAAAACTAGCTAAGCAAGACCGTTTTGCTATTACTCGTCAAATCGTTGATTATGACTAGTGGTTTGAAGACGAATCTAAACCTACAACCTACCAACATACACTGCAATTTAATTATCTCCTTATAAAGGCTAGTGACAGATAGCTTATCGCCTGGCATATGAAAAATGTTCGCAAATTTTGTGCAAATATTTTCGATTGAAGTTCGTTCCTCTTTATTTAAATAATTCAGTTTTAGTAACTTGGATAAGTCTTTTACCCGCTCTACCGACGATTTTTTACTATTGAACTCACAAATTTCATAATAAGTTAATTTGTCTATTTTTTAAGTGCACTTCGTCTCCTTTAGTGTTTAATATTGTCAAACACCTGCCATAAAAACTCCTTCATATTCATACAATTCTTAGGATACTACCACACATTCCACTGTTCTACCTTTAGTCAAATATAGAATACTTTCACATCGAGGCCGGATGGACTGACATGCGCAGTAGAACGTAAATCGCCCGTTTGACGCACAATTTGTAATGTCTATTCGGTTTCTGAGTTCCTGCAGTTCAGTGGTTTCACGGAATTTTTTTATTTAACCTGTTCCTTTTTTGTGCTTATGTTTTCAGCTACAGTTCTTGAAATGCTAGGAACACCTCGTTTCTGAGTATAATGGGACAGTCGTCTCTGAAATACAGATTATTATTACCTTGATTTTCTTTATTATTCATGGATAAAATTGACCAAATAATGTTAATTTTTTTTTGTGGTGGACTAACACCGTCATCGTCAGACAACTCAGGTCCCGATGAAAAATCGCTAAATCCATTATCACTCATATTGGTACAGTATGATCCAAATCACAAAATAAGTACAGTTATCAATGAATTTTAGACAAAGGTCTTAACACTCTTGGACTTGTTGAAATTTAGATCATTTGAAGATGAAGTCGAGGTTAGTTTCACGGAGCTGGGAGGTGGTTTTCTGTGAAAAACCGTTCCAACAGATTTTCCTGTTTGTACGATCACGAAACCATCCAAAATTGAACGCATGCGCACTCAAATGATCCAAACGGTTTCGAAGCGGTTCAAGGGACGATACAAAAATATGCGTTGGAAACAACCTCACGTCTTAAAAGACTTTATTGCCTTGTCTAAACATCCCTTTTCAGTAATACAACGCAACGACGCACGTCTTAATGCTACTTGACTAACTATGGATTTTCTTCAAGTATCTGATGTTAATGTTTTGCCGTGGCCACTTCGTTCGACACATCGAAAAGATGTGGGATAGGATGGACAGGGCCATGCTCCACAAAACCCTGGCACAGTCAATTCATAGTTTCTACATTGCTCAAAATGAGGTTTTGCAAGATGAACCATTTTATTGATGCTGGGTATGCACAACGGTGTAGCTGCAGGCCTTTAAACTCAGTATTATTTTCTTTTAGATCACAATAACATCATAAATGATCGCCAGTATGGCTTCCGTAAGCACAGGTCTACAGGTGACCTCCTTGCCTACGTGACTCACTTGTGAAACAGAGCAATAGAAAATCATGGCGAATCCCGTGTTGTTGCACTTGACATATCGAAAGCTTTCGACAGAGTGTGGCATGAGGGACTTCTGGTCCGGTGTTCCTCAGGGATCTGTCCTATCCCCATACTGTTTCTGCTGTACATCAACGAGCTGCTGGAAATAACATCCAATCCAATCTACAGCTTCGCAGATGACAGTACATTAGTGTCGTGCATGGAACCAGGCAAGCCACTATCATCCTAGGAGACGGTACGTCGGCGACAGCAGCATGCATCACACATCAACGCAGGTATCAAAACAATTGTCGAGTGGGGATTAACAAATAAAGTACAGTTCAACGTACAAAAAACTCAGGCAACAACACTTACAAAGAAGTCTCGCGATGGCTTACCAACCGTGGAAGTGGAGGGCCACCCCATAGTCGAATCACCTTCCGTCAAGCTTTTGGGGGTCAACATCAACAATAACATGTCCTGGCACGACCACGTCGTCAGTATTGCTAAAACGGTATCCCAGAAGCTAGGAGTTTTGTTCCGCTGTAGGAAGTTGTATACACCAGAGCAACTGCTGCTGCTCTACAAGGCACAGATCCGACCATCGCTGGAGTATTGTTCCCATGTGTGGGAATGCGCTCCGAAACACACTCTAATGCTTCTGGACACTATCCAGAAAAGAGCAATTAGATTAATCGATACGCCTAACCTCACAAAGGACCTCCACAGCCACAGCCTGGAACATCGAAGGAGGGTGGCTGACCTATTCCTGTTTTACAGATTCTATCACGGAAGATGAACCAGAAACACTAGAGAAGCTCTGCGAGCTCATCCTTACTACCCGAACGACTGGTTCGTGGAATAAGGATTCCAGCATTCCTTCTTTTCGAGAACTTCGACGCTATGGAATCAGATGCCAAGGAATTTGTTTCCCGACGGTTACAACCTGCAGCGTTTCAAATACAACGTGAAGCGACACTTATCCTCTCGCAGCGCTTCTACAGCGCCATAGGCTTTCAGCCTTTGCGGGAGGCTGACCATAAAAAAAACATGTCAATTAAATTGCTTCCAAATGCTATCGTTTCTTTTTTAATGTAAATATTGCTTTAGACTACACTAGTATACTACTCGCAAGTGAAATTCGAACACCTAGAAAAAAGGGATATTTGCATTGAAAATTTGTACACAGTACCATCTCTGTTTGCACATTCAGACGCTATTTACCTACATAGCACCTCTAAAGAAATTTAGACATGTAAAAACAAAGCATAGTTTTTTTCGATTTAAAAACCATGATATCTGTTGCAAATGAGGCGATAGACCAATTGGTTGTGTAAAAGAGATGAATTGGTTGTGTAAAGATGCCCCCTAGAAGACGATAGCCCCAGTTTACGCAGTTAAGCCCCTTTGAACGGGGTCGGTTTGTAGGCCAACGAGAACGTGGTGCTTCTTTCAGAGCAATTGCTGTAACCATGTAGCGTAGCGTGGCTACAGTTGTAGCAGCATGGCGCGTACGGATCGTTGAAGTTCGAATGCAGCGAGCTATAGGTTCTGGAGCACGTAGAAGAACCGGCAAGATCGTCATCTACGACTACTGGCCCTTCGAGACAGAATGTGATCCACTGGAGCTGTTGCTGACGCTTGGTATGCAGCTATAGGGAGGCCCATTCGAATCAGCATGGTGTACCACAGATTGAGTGAAATGGGCTTCATATTATCCGCATCTAGTGCTTCCACTCACTTCAAATCATCGTCGTCAACGGTTAAAGTGGTTCCAAGAACACAGACAATGGCATACTGAGTGGCATCAAACGGCCTTCTCCGACGAGTCCAGGTTTTGTCTGGGGCACAAGACGGACGCCAACGTATAAGACGGCGACGGGGTGAACGACGTGATCTTCAGTTTGTTCATCGTCCTATTCTACGTATAAAGATCGAGTTTGTCAACAGTTAGGTTTAAGATGTCAGAAATGTCAAAGTTGACAATCATATTGTATATGATGATCTACAAAACAGATGGTAAAATGTCACTAACCAAAACAGCTGTTTCTGAATTTGTATGTAGTGGCTTTTGTAATACTTGTTATTGTTCCATAATTGGTACGTCACAAATTTGTAATATGGAGACAAATACTGTATAAGCATATACATCTTTGTGTACATACATACTATGTTGTGCTTTTTTTCTCTATTTACCTATTACATAGTTAATGCGAGAGATAAATTGAATGGAAATAGAACCTGTCCACAACAACTCAATTTTGGGTTTTGGGATTTTGAAATAATTTGCTGTACGACACTTGTCAAGAAATTGAACTAAATTTTGTTAAAGTAATAATGTAGTTTAAAGCAGTGTTGAGGCACTACCAAAAAATCAAGTTCTAGAAATTATTCTTTCTGGGTTTAATGTCATTAGAGTGTAATACCATTTAGGGTTCGAAATACTTACGTTTTCTTAAGAGTAAAGAAACTACGTCTTTTGGAATCTTCTTTTTGTGCGGAAGCTGGTAATGTCTGTGATCGTGAGGGACCTGATGCGTCCAGCTCAGCTTGCGTGTTGATGTGACTGATCCACGAATTCATCTCATTATCATCATGGGCTTGGAATAGGAATTCGCCACCACTTTCTAATCTGTAAATAAAATTACGTTATTTGATAAATATAAAAATATAAAAACATAAGTAATTAGTTGACTTTTTCCTAGGGTCTACTGGAAGCTGTCCGCCATGGCGGTACTGGTCATCGGTAGCTCTTCCTACCTTTTTCCGATAGACGCGGATCGGGCCATGTTCAGTTAGAGCCTGAGTCAGGAAATAACAGGTAGCCCCCGGGCTCGCAGTTTACCCATTCTCTCCTACTGATGGTAGTATATAGTATTTCTGTCCACTGCGCAACATCCGTCGTTTGAGAACATATCTGCTGCCACCTCTCCCTAATCCGTTGCATGCAGTCTTTTCACATCGTTTCTGTGACCCTTGTGAGACGTAGATGTTTCTCAGCCAGCAGATCCAAGGGTGGTGTCCCTGTCACCATTTGCGAGCCTTTAGTGTGTGCGGCAGGCACTGGCTACCCTCAGCAGTGACTTCCTTTACAGCCTATCCAGCTCCTGTTGATGTTTTTTCCTTTTGAGTGCCCTGTGCCAAACTGGCGCTCCATAAAGGACAGTCAACTGTACGACTTCGTTCAGGAGTGCTATTTTTCTACTGTTGGGCCCCCCATTATTCGGTACCAGCCTAGTGACCATTGATATTCTAGCTTCTGCCTTCTGGGTTAACTTCTTAAAGTGGTCTGAGAAGCACCTCTCGTTGTCTATATGGACTCCCAAGTACCTCAAGGACTTAGTGGAGACTATATTCCTGCCTCTAAATTACTTACTTATAATCTTCCAGCAGCAGTTCTGGCAAGCATTTGCTACAATTGAAGGGTCCAATGCAAGAAGTGCCTAAGACACATCATCATACACTATCAGTGCCATCTAGGCGAACTTTTTGTTAGCTTTCTGGTAGTATATCTAAACTTGTTGTAAGATATACCTAAGTGATTATATGAGCATATGAGTTTTTTAAATAGTTCTCAGTTCAGTGCAACATGTGCTAAGTCCAGCCAAATATTAGATAAAATACCTTTAATGGAAGATGAGCCTAAGTACACGCTCTGTTCACAATGTCTTAACAGACATGTTGTGAACTCGTAAAATGCATTTACGCATTTTACGAGTTTCTCTTGGGATATCTTTAAGATCTTTAATGCAGTAGTTTCCCATTTGCTTTCTGCATCCTCATGCCGTTGACCAGATGGTATCTACACTGGTTCATCCGCCTTTAGGGGCAATTTCTCACCCCAAGGACAAGAAGGTGTCCTGACTCTTCTCAACTCGTCCACCCGAAGCTGTTGATTGAAAAGAGGTTACTGCTTATACCGACAGTAGTTCGGTGTTCCTTTTAGTCGCCTTTTACGACACGCAGGATATACGATGAGAGATATTCTAACCCGCCCCCACACGGGTAACACACACGGTCTGTTAGTCACTATGAATATCCACTTTAATGCAAAAATTGCCTTAGACCAGTAACATATTTATTTATTTATTCATCAAGGTCCTATCAGGTGTACCACAATGTTGACATATTGGTCCTGTTCTATTTAATTTATTTGTCAATGATGTCGGAGAATGCTTATCGAATAGTAGTTTTTTAATATTCGCAGACGATCTCAAGTCATTTTGAGCAGTTAAAGATATACATGATGCAGAATTATTACAAGATGATATCGCGAACCTCATTTTGTGGTGTAATACTAACATGATTGAAATAAACCTTAAAAAATGTTGTCATATAAGTTTTACGAGAAGCTCAAATCCACTTTACTTTGACTACAAAATTGGAAATCAGACTATAATGAAATTCAATAGTGTGAAGGATTTGGGAGTAACTTTTGACACAAAACTATCTTTCAAACCACACATACATGAAATCACTTCCAAATCCTTTAAAATGTTGGGATTTATATGTAGATCAGCCAAACATCTGTCAGCTGAGGTTTTGCGTACTTTATATTGTTCACTCGTTAGGTCTGTCCTTGAATATAACTCAGTGATATGGTCACCTTACCTAATTGGTGATATTGATGCAATTGAAAAAGTACAAAACAAGTTTTTGAAACAAGCTGCATATAAAATGGGTTTTCAAAACCGTAATTTTATGTTATCAGATATTTTACACATATTAAACTTGGATACTTCAGAGCATCGTCGAACTATGCTTGATTTGTGTTTCATTGTAAAATTTTTGAAGAACTCCATAAGGTGCTTTCCTTTTACATCTGCACTAACTCAGATCACTTAAAAATCAGATGGCTCAGCTCAGTTGGAAACCTCAGATGCTCAGATGAGTTAAAGGAACGTGTTTGTGCAGTTAAATGTCATTCCTCGAAATTTTGTAATATGCTATGGTTCTATAATCTGTCGATCCTTTCCATAACCTATTTTTTTACGTTTTTCGTAGCTCACCATACCCTATCGACTATCCATACATCACAAAACCCGCTAAAATTCAAACTTACAAAAAATTCTAACCTCGTTTATGGATTTATTTGACATCTAAACGATCTGAGACAACTGATCTACCTTTCGAGCTTGTGCAGATGGGCTTAAGTGGGGGTAAACATATCTCACTTTAGACTCAGATTCAGAAGACAAAAGGAACGTACATCGAAATGAGTCATGACGTCACAAGTGAGATTTATCAGATAAATCAGGTAAAAGGAAAGCGCCTATAGACTGTCCAGAGATACTTGCACAAATAAATCTTAATGTCAATCAGAGAAGGACTCATGACGCAGAATTGTTTGCAATACCATACCACTCCACAAATTATGGTATGTATGAACCTATCACCAGGATACCCAGATATGGAAACACCTTTCGTCACGAGGTTGATATATTTTCTGACAACATAAAATATATTAAGAAATACATGAGAAACGTTTTAACCTGAATATGCCATAGTTACATTATATTATTACTTTTTTGCACATATATAAATTATATTATTCTATTAATCATGTTAATTCATTTGTTGTTATGTATGTATTTCCTAAAATCTAGAGAATAAGAATTAATGGGTTTGCTGCACAAAAAGTTCTTCAAGTATAGAGATTTTTTTCTGTTGGTATTATAGTATGAAGAGAGAACTGATATATTTAGTAATAGTTGCATTGTTTTTGTTACATAATGGGAAACCGTTGAATAAATAAATAAACATCATTCGTTTTTCCATTCATTGATAGAAACGTGCTCCTAGAGATTTATCATTTCACTCCATTTGTCTAATCGTTTATAGTTGGAAATTTGTGGAGTACACGAAATACAGCTAAGTGGGTTTCTTAACCTTATCGATTATATTGTGATTGTATAGGAAAATCCTGTTTTATGCTGAGATAACCTAAATATCATATAAACCAAAACTGTCAATTTTATCACATTTCTCTCTAAAACTAAATTCAGATGCATACGACATCCGACGATACGACGGTACGAAACTGTTCCTATTGGTTGAAATATTCAAAATGATGTCAAATCAAAATATTCCAACCAATAGGAACAGTTTCGTTCGGTCGTATCGTCGGATGTCGTATGCATCTGAATTTAGCTTTATAGATATATATCTGACCTACATATAATAATACATCTGATATGCGTACTGGCTTAGAAAATGAAGTTCTTGATGCAGCAATAGACTCTGACACCGATATTTATGAATAACTTTCGTATTTGTAGTGTATCTTGTATTCTCATATATTATAAAATAAAAATACAAAGTATGTACAGGTTTTTATGACCCCTTTTGAAATCCAAAGAAAAAAGTGCCAAGTTCATTTTTGAAAATCTTGGAAAGTAATCCACTAAACTAGCTTTTATTTAACGTCGCGTCGCTCGCTCTAAAAGTAAGAAAATACAAGATTATAACGAATCAAAATGATTATTCGAAAAGGTAATTTTTCCAGAGAGAAATATAAACTTTAAAAGCGTTATTCTCGAAAACAGAAATATGCCACTTAGGCACTTATTGCATTGGACCTTTCAATCTCACCCAACGACGACTAGCGGGGTGAGGGAAAAGTGACAAGATGGCCGCTTGACGGGGACCGTAATTTCTGTTGTAAACACCGTCCCCGCCCTCGCCCACGTCAAAATCACGTCAAAATTCACAACGGTTGACATTAGGGCTGTTCCAAATTATGGTTCTATCATCGTACCAGAACGGTTTTCATTATGCCCCACCCATTTTACAGTTCTAAAAACGGTGATGGGCATGATGAAAATAGTTCTAGGACGGTGATAGAACCGTAATTTGGAACAGCCCTATTGTTGGCTTGACAGTTGACGGTTTTTCTGTCCACATCATCAACGACAAACGTTCAAACTTGCAAATCATGAATGAAAAATGATACGTAGCGCCTAGTACCGGTAATAATTTACTATAAAGCCATGTTGCCAGCTGGTATGTGAGGTGTGATTAGCATTGTAAATTTTAACTTTTCTTACTACATAATGGCTGAGAAATTCGTTGTAGAACGAATTAATTAGATCTTGTGAAATAGCTATGTACAAAAACAAATGTTATTGTAGACCTTTGGTGAATTGTGGCAACTACGTATCAATGTCTGACGATTTTTTTTGTAAACATAAGAGCTCTATCAGAGTTCTGTCGTTGTTGATTTCACCTTTTGCTACTTAAAGTATTAGCTTATAATATTATTGTGTTCATGCTTACCTCAATCTGAACACATGTTTTTTCTTCTTGTAGTCCTGTGCTTGGCTGGCTTGCGCGCCTCTCAGCGACAGCGGCGGTTCGCCTTTGAACCGTTGTTCGGGTGTCGACTTGGCAGTTTTCGAATCCCTATAGAAGCTCATCTGCGTCCCTCGCACCAAGCAATACACCTTGTCCCAGGATCTGTTTGTCGCCTTCGTTGTGGTGTTCTCCCATTCGTGTTTGCGCACCAAGTGACCCTCGAGGACGTCGCCACCGCCACCACTCTCGCTAGGGCCGCTTTCTACAAACGCAAAGACAGACATTTACTACTTTTCAGAGTAGTGATAATAACGGATACCTTTGGTTGGTACTCAATACCCGAATACTACCCGATACCCGACATAACAACCGTTATCCAAAATACCACCCATTTGCCGAAATAATACAAATTACCCGAACATTTATTTATTTTATTATTACTCTATGTTTGACATAAATTGAAAAGTGAACTCCAGTTAAGTGAAGGCGATGAAACATTACATGGAGTAACATTTTTAAAAGAGGAACTAGTTGAAAATATTGACTCTCATTTTTTTGATAACCTAATGCGAATGTAAAAGCAACAACCCTTAACCCAAGATATAAAAAACCATTAACCTTGAACGGCATGAAAGTTAGTGATGCGATTAAAGTAAAGTCAAACTTAATTCAAGAACAGAAGGGCCCAAATAGCAGTGGGAGTGAAGCGACAAATGTGAAAGTTCAGAGTTTATTTGGAGAGTAATAATACTGTAACTAAATTTAAATCACTTCTCAAGAAACAGGCAACTGGAAGAACAAAAAATATATATTTTTTTGCCATCTCAGGAGCAAATGAAATACATTTTTCCGCTGCAGGGCGAGATACAACAGGATCTCAAAATAGACAATAGACTGAAACCGTCCATAGCTCCTTGCTATCTTGTTATCGGTAAACGCAAACAGAAACAAGTATTTTCTGCAGCAACGAAAAAGAGTCGTAGATATTTTTTTCCTAATTTGTATTTCATTGGATTTTTTACCAGCTTTCAATTTCGCTTCTCAAAATATGGTCCTCTTTCATTACTTCTTCATTAAAAATCATGTTGTCATGATTACTTTGGGTTTCCTAACATAGGTATATAAAAATATTGTTTTTTGATTATTGTTTGGTTTAGTATAAGCTATAAAACAAAAACAGTATTAATTGGTAACGACATTATTTGTAGTTTTAAGAGAAATAACATATAGCATGAAAGGTAAAAGGTAATTTTTGGGTATCATGTCGTTCTCGGGTAATGGGTCATTCTAGGGTAACGGATGAGTTTCGAGTATCCGAGTAAAAACTATTTATCTTCATCACTATTTTACAATTTTTACCTTAAAAGGTTTCCACTATACAAATGAAAATATTTTCAGATTCCCTTAAATATAACAATACACAGGGCCTTCTCAAAGTTGGGCCTATTTTCAAAAATAGGCATTTTTTCACAGGAACAAAGTAATTATCCTAAGTTTTAGAATTGAGCACTGTATTAGGCTCTGAAAAAATTCCCCAATTGTGAATGAGACTCTGTTACCTAGTGGAACCAGTACTATTGCTGGTTTCGAACATTTCTTCTGAATTTTTGGTCCGGGAACACCTCCGCTCCACCTAGCGCGTAGCGTGATATAGAGATTAAGACTTTGTGACTGTTCGATGCAGTGTTTCTGATTGTGTTTGTCACAAATACAAAAATGTACATGTTAAATGAGTTACTAACATATTCACTTATTTGCATTGTAACATTAGGTCGTATTTCGCAACCACTTCAGAAATGCAGTTTTATTTATGTTGTCTTTATATTAAGAGCTAGGGACATGACAGCAACAAAATCGACCAGCATGACGTTGAGAGGTCGGTAACTAAAATATCGTATTATACGTTTTTCGCTGCTGTTTCGTCACGCCATAGCTTTGCCATTCTGAAGGTAATCGTTTATGCAAAGGGAAGTCCTAACTCACAAAATACCCTGTATAAAGTTTTCATGTAAAATCTTACAATGATTTCTCTAGACATATTTTTATTTTTTAGGCTTTTTGATCTCCATATGATTCTAAAGTCTCGCACGTCCGAGAACTGAAAATGTTTTCAAAACGAATTCAGTGCGGGATTCCGTATGATTACTCAAAACTCAAAGCGATCTTAAGCTTGAGTTCAACATTATTTTATTGTTTAAATTGTACGTTTTATTTGAGTTGGATCTTTTACTGGTTAGTTCAAGTATACAATAGGACAGTACAATACTATATGGGTTATACACATTCTAGTTTGATACACTAGGTTTATTGTTTAACACGGATATTTTATTGAGCTCTATATTTCTACTGGTTAGTTCAAGTTTACAATAGGTCAGTACACTACTATATGGATTTTGAATAATTTCTCATACATTTTACTGCATATAATGAGACAGAAATTAATTCACCAAAAGGCGATTTTCTCTCATAGCAGTACTCTGCTGCTGAAAATTTATTATTGTATGAAATGCAAGCCGAACGCTCACGGAGACAAAGGTATAATCATAAACAAAGGTTGTGCCGTGCTGTGTATATCTGTATATAGCCAACAGAATCGACTAGAGTATATAAGATGTAAGAGGACATAAAGCCCCCAATGCTGTTCTGTATTTGAAAATGTGACTCAAAACTGCCGCATATGGGGGCATCATCTCTGAGCAAAGATCTGTAAAAACTGAGCGGAGGGCGTCAGTACTTTTCTAAAATTAACGTTATGCAACAAAAAGCAAACCAGAATCTAGTTGTATGCTCTGTTATACAGGGTTACTGGTAACTCGACCACTTCCCTGCAAGAGGTGATAGAGGGACTCAAATGTAATAGATTTAACCCCCCATATGTAATTCAGAAAACCGATAGTTTTCGAGATAATTAACATTTAATGTTTTTCAACCAAATGTCCAAATTTCCACACTAGATCCTAAATTAAGAAAAAAACCTGTTGTTGATTCTGATAATTTTTATTTTAGTATTTAACTAACACATACACAAAGCTAACTTAGTATTAAAATGTTTCAAAATACTAGACAATTCCAAACTAAATACAAATATTTAAAAAATAATCAACAACATTTTTACGTTCACCGTGAAAGAAAAATATCTAGCTCAAAAAAAATTATACAAACGGTTGAACAAATCGCTACAAAAGCTTGCCTACCTAATAACCTTTTCAGAAAGATTATAAACAGCAATGAATAAAAATCACCTATTCAAAAAGAACGAATGACAGTACAATCATTATTGATAACTCAGTTACATACTAGAATGTTTGCAAATGCGGTCGATGATTTTATCCAAGTAAAACAAATTAAACCCACTCAATGTTTCTAGAGATCTTGCTCAATGTATTGCTCTTAATTTCAGATACAAGTACGGATCCGCTTCCTCACTTCGGTTTTTGTAACTCGTGTTGAAAAAGTTCGTTTCATCTCCTCCGCCGCATTGATAATTTTTTGCCTTAGTTCGTCAGCAGTATCAACTGGAGTCTCGTAAACCAATGCCTTCATCTGACCCCAGACGTAAAAATCAAGATCTGATAGATCTGGGCTCCGCGTAGGCCATGGGATGGGTTCACCCCTCCCTATCCATTTGGTCGGGTATGTGTTGTCCAACAACTGCCGAATTGTGGACAACCATCATGCTGGAATATCATGTTGTTGATGATTCTGTATTATGTTGATAAATTTTGTTAAATAGCTACTTGTGGTTGTATTGTCATTCTTGTCCTTGGAATAGGCCATCAGATAAGGAAGTTTTTGAAATAATTTGTTTGACTGGTTGTTTTTTTCTGAGCTAGACAATTTTCTTTCGCGGTGAATGTAAGAATTTTGTTCTTTATTTTTTAAATAAATGTATGTAGTTTGAAACTGTTTAGTATTTTTACACATTTAAATACTAAATTAGATTTGCGTATGTGTCAGTAAATAACTAAATTGGAAATTACTAAAATCGACAGCAGGGTGTTTTCTAAACTTGGGATGTAGTGTGGAAATTTGGACATATCGTTGAAAAACATTAAATGTTAATTATCTCGAAAACTATCGGTTTTCGGAATTACATATGGGGGGTTAAATCTATTGCATTTGAGTCCCTCTATCACTTCCTGCAGGAAAGTGGTCGAGTTACCAGTAACCCTGTATAGAGTCACTATTGGGAAAATAAACCTGGGGACAGAGAATGAAACTGTTGCTCAATAGGACTGGGTCTAGAAATGGGGAAGCAATGCATCAAGATTAAGGTAAGACTTTGTTTTAGCGAAAACCGAAATGGAGGTCGAACGAATCTGTTTGACGTCCTGAGTCGAACAAGAACACTACCAGATCAAGGAAAACTTCTGGTGGCAAACTACAGCATTTTGAAGTTCCATCACCTACCCTAACTTAACCAAATCAGTTGAGTTGTTGAGGTAGTGAGTCGAACTCGGCCACTGTCAGAGCGAGGAAACATTCCGATGAAAATCTACCCCACTGTAAATGTCAATAGCTTACCTAACATAACATAACCAAATCGGTCGAGGTAAAAAGGGTTGTCAATCGAAAAGGTTTGTTGTTCTGACTGGAATGGTACCTTTCAATACACTTATAAAACACTTATTTTGATTCTCAATAGGAAATTGACTCAAAAAAAGGACTTCGAGGTTCTGGGGCCTGCCACGACACGCTATATAAAAAGAAAAACAGGTGAAAACCCTAAATGAGAGGGTATGTTGCTTAGAGTATCCAAAATTTTCAAAATCAGCGACTTGGGGGAGTTCCTATTAACGCAACTGCAAAAACCTAATTCAACCTAAAATAACCTAATTTTTAGATAGCGATATTTCCCTAACTACTTTAATATTAAGAATTCAAAGTATCATAGCTTTTTTGTTTTCTATTTCTTGGTGTTGCGTTTCACATCGTTGTACTCTACTCATCGCATAATTCCGGATTGACCATACATTTCGTGAGAAGTTTCGAAATTGCGAAGTCGTTTTTAGGTTAGGTTTAAAATTTCAAAGTGGCCTAGATTATCATTGGAGCTATTTCTCAGTCTGGGAGTGGGCTAATTCGACTCAAGACTTCCAGCTGAGTCGATTAACAATAACTTGTTTAAATTCCATTTTGACCTCAACAATTTGACCAGTCGGGTTAAGCTAGGTTAGGTACTGAAATTTCAAAGTGCGGTAGGGGCGTATTCATAGTCAATATACTCAAGTATCCACTTGAGTAATACTCAAGTGTTCCTCTGTTTCCTAGACAACATCTACGACACGGAGGGAAAACATTTGGCGACGTTGTCATATTTCAAATACAATAAGTCAATTCGTTATGCCTATGCCTACGCATTTTTATGTTTTCTGTTATCTCTTTTTGTTTTGTGCTAGTATTTCGTGTTTTGAGCCGGAAATTTTTCTGGATGCTATAGAAACTGACAACACCTTCCTCCAAAGTTAACCTACAAAATTGCCTTGACTGCAACGAGATATCATGTGGATATTTCGTTACTTGAGTATCGAACGACTGTGAGACACAAAACCATATTCAAGAGATACTAAAGTACGAAGGGACTCTAAGAATCAACTATGAATACGTCCCATAATTTTTCACCGAAGCATCTGGGAGTGGTTTCGTTTGACTCAGGACGTCAAACCGAGTCGATTGACACTACTCTCAACCCACATTATGTGGCGCGACATAGCTTACGGTGTTGTTGCTCGTAATGGGGCAGCAGGTCGCAGTCAGCTTAGTGGCTATGGAAAATAGGTGACGATGACGCTACTAACATCTTGTTGATGAATTTATTAAAAATATTTGCCGCATAAAAAAAGACGTCAATAGTGAACGATCACTGAAGCACCATATCCGCTTTACATAGATACGACATCACACAACTAGACAAAACTAGGCAAAACGTTCACCACCACCTGTACCCATTTCAAAGCAACGATACCTTGGTAAGCTGAGGAAGCCCCCTCGTCGTCGCTATGCGCGCCCGTAGATATTTTCTTCTCCTTTTTCCATCGGAAACTTCTGAACGGTGACTTACTGCGAGACCGTTCCTTTTTCCTAGACTTCTGCTCGCTTCTCGATTCTTTGGAAAAAAATCACAAACAAGCAAACGTAAAAACATAGCAAAAACAAAAACACAAAAGCTAAGCAAATCGATAAAATAGCAAAAAAAAAATTGAAATATCATGCACTACTATAATATGTACGATAGTGGTACGTAGATATTCTAATAGATAAGATTCATAGAGATAGAAAACTTCCCATTAACATTCCTGTAAAGGTTATCAGCTTAAATGGTAGTTAAAGTTACGGATCTATCTATATGTAGTAAACCCCCAGATTCGATTCCAATCACAACACAGACCAGCAGGAAAGTAAATGCAAATGAAGACTACAAATTTTTATTTTATATCTAAGTGGAGTATTTTATACTTGAAAACCATTATGGCCATTTTATGAAAAATTTCAACACGATTTTTTATGACATTTACCAATGGTTTTAGTTCTGTGGCATTTATCTTACCAACATTGTTGTTCCTGAGATGTTGGACATTATCTGGCTTATTAACGTTGACCTTTCAAATATTCCCATGGAAAGAAGCTCTAATGGGGCGGTATGGTGATCTTACAGGTCGTAGACTTAGTTCGACCGTACTTGGGCGATATTGACAAGCGTAGTGTAAACATTTTCCACTCTTTGAGTTGAGGCAAAAAATAGTCCCGTATCATGAAATGGTAACGGAGAGCATAAATGGCTACGATGCTTCCAGTTTCGTCCTCGAAAAATAAGGACCAATAATGCCTTTCGACCACACCAAAAAGGAGAAATTGGCTACCAAAGATTTCATTTGGCTATTGGCTACCAATATTAATATGACTACCCACAAAGTTTCAGTCTTACCAAGTATACAGTTAATAATTTCAGAAATATTCTAGATAGGTTGGATGTTATTTCTTTCAGTTAACAACCTATAGTAGTTGAAGGGATACGAAAGGCGTTCAACCATGTCACCCCCTACAGGGGTTGAAAAATGCAGTTAAACATAATAAAAACTGATGACATTGATACATGTCATAGTTGGGCACCCCAAGAACACGTATACAAAGCGTCATCCGTTTTAAACAATATGAATAACTTTTTAACGAGTTCTAACGAAAATTACGTGAAAAATCAAACTCTTAGCTCAAGTTTTTCATAAATCGCCTAGCAGAAACGGATGACAGTATTTTTTGTGTTATCTACAAAAAAGTACAAACATTTTCCATCAAGATTCGACCGATTTCGTCGCGATTTTTTTATTTTCATTTTAAAAAAGTCGGTACGCGCAAACCGCCCGTAGATTTCGGATGACGATTTTTCGGAACATTAGCTGGTAGATGTACTAGAATGCTACCGCATTTTCATTCGGTTACTTAACTCCCTCCCACTTTAGGGTTATGGTGCAATGACAAAAACTGCCTCTAGAACGCAAATACCAAGCGTCATCCGGTTTCTTTACGGACACTAAAATTACGCGTCATTGCTCTGAATAGAGTAACTGTCACAATCATAATGATGAGCAAAGTGGTGGACACGTTGTAATAATAACAATTTGTTTTAGTGAAATTTTAATGAAACAGTGGAAAATCGTCTGTAAATAAAACAGAATATATTGATATTTTTGATATCGACAGGCGGAGCATGACTAATCAGTAGCAGAAGTTTTGATGATGTCACCATCATGACCAAGTCTACATTGCTGTTGGTGTCGCCAAATTGTGTTATAGTTAGTTGAATTTTGCGCTGATCCAAGCCATGCATATACTACAATTCCTAAAGAACCAATTGCTATTATAGCATAACTTACTTAGGTCTAACAGAAAATATGACAGTTTAAAAAAGTTGACAGTTGCTTCTGTGATTTCAAAAGGGACCTTTCTCCGAAACAATGTATTGAGAGACTACGTGCTACATTTGGTAATGAAGGCCCAGGTTTGAAGACTGTGTATGGCTAGAATTCAAATTTGAAAGAGTTTCCTTCAGTGACGAATTTCGAGAAGAAAGGACAATTTCTGCAATTTCTGATGAGATTGTTCCCGCTGTTCGACAGATGATAGAGGATGGTAACAGTCACCTACAGAATTATTCGGAGTACTCTAGGGAATAACTGAAATTCAGAAGATCTTACATAACTGTCTCGGAGTTGGGAACGTTTGTTGTCGTTGGGTTTCCCATAATCTTTCAGAAACCCAAAAATAATATCGTGTTGAATGGTGCCAACAAAATCTGAATAAATACGATTATACCAGATCTAAGGAAGTGTATGATAATATAACTGGTGGCGAAACATGAATATATGCATTTGAACCTGAAGCTAAACGCCAATGGGCTCATTGGGTGTTTTCAACTGACCCCAATCCAGTGAGAGTGTAGCAGTCTCAAAATGTCGCTTTTTTCTGGAAAAAAAATGGACTTGTTATTTCAGTTCCTTGGGAGGATCAACGAACACTGAATGCTGAATGGTACATCACAGTTTGTTCACCTCAAGTGTTTGAAAAGACGTGCTTACAACGTTCTCGAAGCAGCATTGTTTTGCATCATGACAATGCTTTATCCCGTACAGTGCAAACAAACAAGGCAGTTTTTGGAAGAGTCAAAAGTAGAATTACTTGAGCATCCGCCCCGACTTATCACCATGTGACATCTTTTTATTCATAAAATTGGTGAGCGTTTTTCTTAAGCAAGAATACTTTGAAAAACAATAAAGTTATTTTTTTCCGTTATTCTCTATTTATCAAGTTCGCAAAAAAAAAAATGTCGGTGTGACCTACGTATACCTTCAGATGAATTGGTGTTGGGAAATTTTGACAAGATCCTCACAAGTATTTTGTTCGTAATGAGGAATAAAAATACCTCCTTATTGCCCCTTAATTTGGCTGAATGTTAACTATCCATTTTTAATATAGAAGGCATTCTCAGGAGTGTCTTCTAAGTCTTTCATATGTACATACGTAATAGTCGATACTAATCTATAACATGACAATAAGCCAGGGCATTGCGTTAGCAAAAACCTTCTATTTTGAGAAAATAAAAGTTTTTAGATGCTTATATCAAGAAAATGCATGAATATTAGTTGGGCTGTTTTAACCGGTTAATCTCTCATCAGTTGCACCCATTTCAAAGAAACATTTGCGTAGACGGCTAGTGCTAAGTGAAAACAAAAATATACTGAAACTACCAAAATTCGGTTTCAGTCGTTAGGTGCAATGACGATTTTCCAATGTTTTTGGTAGAGGGGATAAAAATTGGAGTGGGAAAGATTGGTGGATATTATTTGTACCTTTAAGATTCTCGAACAAGAGTCATTTGATATATGTATAATGTATACTTGACAACCCGTACGCTTTGAAATCTAGTAACTTGATTGTAATGAATCTTTGTAATATTAAAAAACAAATAGCTTGAATTTCATTTACCGTTTTACGCCTTTACGAAAGAGGGTCATATTGGAGTAGGAGAAGGTGCAGATTGTAAGGAGTCTCGATGTTTTTATACCCGTAAAGGTCTTTTCAGGCAAAGCCTGACTACTGTTTGGCAAGAGAAAGAATGCGAGGCAACAGAATGCGGAAAAAATAGGGCTGTTGTCAGATGTTCCGATTGAAATATACAGGGTGACCGACGGGAACCGGACGTTTTTCATATGGTTAGTATAACGTCGCTACCGGTGGTAGGGAGGGGATTGAGGTATCAGTCGCCTTGCTGTATAATGCCATTTTAGTAGCTATGGAGCAGTGGACCGTAGAGCACCGTATGTTCGCTTATGACGCGTATGTTAAAAATGCTGAGTCGGTCACGGCCGTGCAGCGACTGTTTCGCGTTCATTTTAATCTTGGACGCCACGATATTATTCCAAGCCGCAATACCATTCTCAGGTGGGTTAACAGTCTGAGAACAACAGGAATTATTGTGAAGAAAAAGCCACCTGGATACCAGTATCGGAAATTTTGTTTATCTCTCCGCTTGAATGAAAATGAGCTTCATCACTCATGACGACTACTGCACTTTCATGGTCTCCAAGCAGCATTTGAATTGGAATGGTGAAGTCTTCTCGTTGCTCATAATCTGTTGGCTTAAGCTGCTGAACAATATACATCTTGTAAGGATGAAAAGCCAAATCTTTTCTCAACATTATGCGCACTGATTCACGACTTATGTTTGATTCACGCGCATGTCTTCGTGCAGACCGCTCCGAGTAAGTGCTTGTCCCACCCGCTAGACGTTTTCTGGCGTCCTCGCAGTCTTCGTGGGACCAGGTGGCTTTTTCTTCACAATCATTCCTGTTGTTCTCAAACTGTTAACCCAGCTGAGAATGGTATTGCGGCTTGGAATAATATCGTGGCGTCCAAGATTAAAATGAACCCGGAACAGTCGCTGCGCGGCCGTGACCGACTCAGCATTTTTAACATGCGCGTTATAAGCGAACATACGGTGCCCTACGGTCCACTGCTCCATGGCTACTAAAATGGCATTATACAGCAAGGCGACTGATACCTGAATCTACTCCCTACCACCGCTAGCGGCGTTATACTAACCATATGAAAAACGTCCGGTTCCCGTCGGTCACCCTGTAGTTCACGATCTGCTATTTTCAGAATCTTCCTATAATGTGTTACTGAAGCATGATAAAAATACTCTACATCACGTACTTTCATAACATGTACTGCTGTATAATACATGTACTGCAATATTCTCAATTAAAATATATAGTTATTAAACAACAACGGTATAAATATTTCGGAACAAGAAAAAGGGCAGAAAAGTATTTGAGATAATCTGCTACTTCCGGCAACGCCGTAGGCTGCTGTCGTGAGCTGAATGGCTGGAGTCAGTCGCTTGCCCGACTGTGGGCACCTCCCCCCTCTCTTTCCGCCTCATCCGTCTCTCGCATTCTCTGTCCAGTCGAACAATAATTATAGAGAAGCTTAAGAAAACATTCTCCAATACAACTACAGTGTGACTAATACTTACGTGTATGAGGTTTCCGTACGTCCTGCGGATCAGGGCTAGATAACTTTGAAGTACTGGGGGCTACTGGCTGCTGTTGTCGTCCATGCACTACAGAACATGCTCATGCATTAATTAAAGCCATGCAAAAATATGTTACGGCAAAAAATCACTTCAGTGCTGAATTAGACGAAGTAAAATTCAGATTTTTATTTGGTGCAGTAAATAAAATCGATCTAACAAATGTGATTAAGAAACTGGGATACCTCTGGTATTATCGTACTCTGTCTTTGACTTGCCACTCTGTAAATTTCAAGCACTTACCGCATTGTGCGATCATAAGATGGCCAGTAACATACAAAACGAGCGACTTACAACTAAGAAGTGAACAAATATCGTGGTAATGTATAGGACAATAATATATTACAAGTACAAGTTATATAGTTCGCACGAGTGGAGATCACAGTACTGCGAAATTATGTCACACTATGTACACAGTTGTGTACAATGTGATAAGTAACTTCAGCCTTAATCATCTTGTGAAGCGTACAAAGTATGATAACAATGAAGACATGTTATTTTATGAAGATTTGTCCTTCAGTTTACAGAACATTATGATCTTTAATCATAATAAAAATTGCTATATATAACACATACAAAGCAAGCTGTCAACAGGTACTCTTGCGATATAATATCACACCAGAATGCTCGGTGTGGTATCAGCTGTTCCGTAAAAAACAAAAGTTTTCCTATATGATCTCGGACAAATCCTCATTAGGAAGGCAACAAAATACATTATTTACATTGAAACTTGAAACGATAAAACGTAAAATTCTCCATCACCTAAAAAATTTTGAACAAAAGAAGTCGCTTATCAGCTTATACAAATGTGTTGCCCCTTTTCCTAAAACTTTCTTCACCGGGTCGTCAATTAGTTAAACGTTTCAAAATCTAATGAAATATCAGCAAACTACATATACATACCGATTCTCTCTTCGCCCGAATGAGCACCCGTATCTGGATGATCGGTAGACAAACGTTCAGCTTCTTTAGGTTTCGCTGCTTCTATTTGAGCTAATCGCTCTGCCTCTTCCTTTTCTTTCCTAGCTCTCTCAGCAGCTTCGGCTGCTTCTTGGCGCCTCTTCATTTCTCTCAGTTCGAACTGGTAACAAAAGATTGATCCGCATTAATAATTTTCACGCACGTAGCGTGGATGGTTTTCAAGGTCAGGATGACTCGTGGTGAAGATTAGAGCTTATATACCGGGTGTCCCAGAATTTCCTTGACACGTGATATTTTCGTAACGAGAAACGGTTCAAACAAGAACTGAGTTGCCATTCTGAAAACAGTCTAGAGTCTTTCATACCATGCATTCAAAACATTTTTTTTGTATGTCATCCCAGAAAACTCGCCTCCAACTTTTAGTTTTCAAAAAGCACCCCATAGGTTTTCCTACATAAATGATATCCCTATTAAAAATCTTGTGGTACTTTAGACGTTGTACGCAACTCATTTTTTTTTTCGTAAAATCATAAGCATAATATAAATAAAATAAGAATTTGTCTGACGCCTGATATTTTTGAAAAAAAAAAACGGATAAAAAAGAAAACTTAGTGGCTTGAGAAAAATTCTTTTATATCCCTTTTTATTACGAAAATATTAAGCCTCAAACAAATCTTTATTTTATTTACCTTATGCTTATGGCTTTAAGAAAAAACTTGGTTTGTGTATGAAATCAAATAAATATTTTCCAATAATTACATTCTGAACATGTCCACACGGTAATTACCCCATTGAGTTAAAACAATGCAAGTATCGTGTCATATTATTTACTCATAAACCAAGCAGTATCATGATATTTGTGATCCTTAGACAGGTATATACTACTGGCTCTCATTTTAGATTTATAAAAATGTAAAGACCTTTGATACCAAACTCGATTAAAAAATAAGATTACATAGCGGTCGTTTGAAAAGTATACCTCTGACTTGATTATTTGTCCTAAGCTATGATGTACTTTCCACCAACCGCAGACAGGAAAGCATTGTTAGGGAATATAAAAAAATGTCAGATCCGGTCCTGCTAATACAGAATGCTTTCTGATGCCGGCCTACAGAGACTGAAATCCAGATCTCCTCCGTCAGGGCTAGAAGAAAAACGCATGGGCGAAAATTACAATTTGGCCGATAAATGGAGGAAATGCTGTGAAACCCCGAAACCTGCCGAGGCAGCACATATAACTGATCCTACAAAGTCACTGTCGCGAATGGATGTGTCCCGCCACGAGTGGAAAGCGTTAAACAGAATCAGAACGTACGAGTGTCTTCTTGTCTTGTCCATATCTGTAACTCATACTTATGTCATCTATTTCTGTTACTCCTAAACCTCAGAGTAACAACTGAACATAGAGGTAGTAAACAAACCACTTCAGCATGGCATGCTCAAAGCCATCATCTTTGACACTTCAGCCACCAAATATTGATCAGCTGTGACAGTTCAAATTGTAAACAATGCTGTGTAACGCCATCTAACCTGAAAATTCTTCCAATGCAAACCGTGTTACAAACACTGCACTTTTTGAGTTCCATGTCGAAAAACTGTTGACTACACTCGAATATAGCACAGCAAGTCCGTAAAGCTTCACTAGAGTTGCCAACAAATAGCAAATTCGATTTTACTGACCAAGCATAAAAGACGCACAAACAATAAACAAAGCAAACGTTTGACAGTTGAGGGCATGCGGCGTTGCCAGCTCCTCAAAATTATGCAAGACTTCAGAATTTGCGTTTATGATGAAGAAATATGCAGTAACGCAATAGAGGTCAACATATCTATTGATTTTGCAGTAATCATTTCTGAACCAATACCGTCTTTTTTAACGTAGAATGGAATATTTCTGGATACTATACAATTAATAAGAAATAATTATGATTGCCGTACATGGTGGTCGATGTGACAACGCACGAAAAGATGTCTGCCTATTAGAATTAGTTGTTTACTAATTCTATGTTCAATTGTTACTCTCAGTCCTAAACAAATAAACGAATATATATTGAAAAAAGTCGACTTTTGTCTAAAAATAATTTAATTACTAATGATCTCCCCAAAAACTCCCTTTTCACCATTAAAATCGTTTTGGTACTTACTGAGCTCCTAAAAGTATGTAGGACTTTAGGATGCTAAGAAGGAATTTGCGATTTTCCCTCTCAACTTCCTGTTTTCCTTACAAGCATCAAAATACTTTTGAATATCTAAAAGCGAGGAGAGGCTTTAGAAAACCTTAAGAACGAGGTTCGAGCATCGATTAATTTATTGTACTATTTTTCTTACTTCGCCGTATAGGCAAGTTAGGGGAAGGGCTTAGACCCTAAAAATGCACTACAGCCTATGATTTTACACTTTTGGCTACTGCAACTGTGAATTTGAGAACATATCGCGAGTCAACGAGTAAAGCGAAAGTAACTAATCAAAAGACGACTATACTTACTGTCGTCAATCGTTCTAGTGCGCTGAACCGCTCTTCTTGTGCGGCTGCTGATTTTTCGAAGGCCTCGTGTTTTTTGATCAAATTTTCGACTTCATCAATCGTTCTTCCTAATTCCTGACTCATCAGATACGGTTCTTGGGCTATCAGCCAAGCTTCCGCGACTGCCGCATCTCGAGCGAATTGGTAGACTTCTAAGATCAGCTGAAGATTTTCCCATCTGTTAAAAAGTAAGACTTGATCAACACAGCACGATGCGAGAACGCACATGATTTTGAGCTACAGATCCTAACACTGACTTGAGGAATGGATTCCACGTATCTTGGTTTGGGTCGTAGAGTGACTTCCAGTTCACCAGCCAGTCTGAAAAATGCCTGGGGACTCACACCTTGAAAAGTCGGAAGAGATAGATCTCGTTGTCGAATGACACTTTACATTCTTTCAAGGTCAATTTTCATTATTTAAGATTTTGAAAGGAACTTTTTTCGCGAGAAGTTAATTTCTCTCAGAAATTAACCTAATAATCTCTATACCTAACATATGACAACACTTTTTAATTAGGTTTTTTAAAGTATTTTTAGAACCTGTCCCGATTCGGAATTCGCAAATTAAAAAACGAAATGAATGAAATGAAATGTTTGTACTTGGGCTGTTCGGCCGGCGGCGACACACTGCGCCGCCTTAGCGTCGGCGTGCTTTGCTATTTGACATTTCGTCACACGAGTGGTTGGCATCTTCAGAAGTGTTATCTGTTCGGTGTGTTCCGAGAAACTGAGACCGCGTCACCGGGTTGGGCACTTATATACCCCAGATTAGGAGTGAGGGGCGGCTGCGCTGTGCACCGGCGAACCCTGCCGATCTCCTACGCATTTTAGAATCACTGGTCTCTTAGTGCAGGTATCAATATTCTGTCGAGCTTGTATGCGTCTTCTTTGTTGTTGAAGTTGTTTTTATGTTTAGAAATCTCGATGGATTCTATGTACAGCCTGGTGTAATAAGAGGAGGTCGTAGCAAGACCTTGTGCTTCGTTAAATTTTATCTTACGGCCACCGCTTCCCTGGAGTGCATGCTTAGCTACTTCAGATTTTTCTGTCTGACCTAATTGGCAATTTGATTTGTGTTCCAAAATTCTAGTCTGCACCGATCTCTTTGTTGCTGTTGTTGTATACACTTCCACAAGTACATGGTACCCGATAAACCCCTGATGCTGTTCACGAATTTCTTTTGTCCTTTGCCAATCTTAAATGCTGTTGTATTTTCCCAGTTGGTTCGTCTTGATATTTGCCTTCTGCAGTATCTTCCCAATTGTGTCCCGACGAACATAAAGTAAAAAAGCTTTTGCTACTGGTGGTGGTTGTGGATGCTTGTCTACTCTACAAGCTTGCATAGATCTTGCTATTTGCTTTTCTGAATAGTTTGTCTTTAAAGCATTTTTCAGATGTTCGAACTCGGCTCTGAGTTCGGTAAGTTCACACACTCTTCTTGCCCGTTCTGTCGGTGTTTTGATGATTCCGAACTTCTGACATGGATGGTGGTTCGATTTGTTGTGCAAATAGCAATCGGTGTGAGTTGGTTTCCTATACACTGCGTGTCCCAAGGTTAATCCTTTTCTAGTTAGTAACACATCGAGAAAAGCAAGTTTTTTATTTTCCTCTACCTCCAATCATGAACTAGATGTTCCTATCTACACTGTAAAAATGTATTATCCACGTATCTAAACCACATTTTTTGCTTATACTGGACGCTGTTCAAGACCGTCTGCTCAGTCTTTTCCATGATATAGTTAGCCACCACTGGACTCATACTGGACTGTTCATGCGTTGTTGTGCCATGCAAAGTATGTTGTAGTTAAAATATGGTTGAATAAGGTGGTTATATGTTCTGGAAAGATCTGTTTGATGTCTTGTATAGCATCGTTCAGTGGTACTTTTATGAAGAGCGATACGACGTCAAAACTGGCCAAAACATCGGACCCTTCGAGTTGTATCTTCTGAATTTTCGAGTCCTTGATATACGTATCAGTTTTCCCAACAAACGGATTCAGTAGTGTGGTCAGGTGTTCCGCTAGTTCATATATGTAGGTGTACCTGATGAGAAGATTCAGCAGATGGCCTTGAACAGCGCCCAGTATGAGCCAAAAGCCTTTTGTCGTATGGAGCAACGGACAAGACAAGCTAGTGGAATTGCATTGATAAATTAAAGTTTGGTGAAGTTTTGTTCCTCTATCTGTTTGTTCAGTTACATTAGGGGCAATGGTACAATATTCAAAAATGCAGCAGTATCACCTATTAGAATTTACCAACATATGGTTCCCAATTTCCATCAAAATCGGTGCAGCGGTGATAAAAGTGCTATTGAACAGATAAAAACAAGTGCCTTGGATTTTATATCAAACATACCAAAAGGAAGCAATGACGTTCTTACCTTTCTTCCCATCTTTGAAGTACACCATTCCTATGGTTGGTGAGTGTGACGAGTTTTTCCTTAATTTCTGCATTGGCATAGTGATTACGATTCAGCAATTCCTTGCCAAGTGAAATGCAAGATGTGAAGTTATCTTCTCTAGCTTCTATTTCAGCTTTTAAGCTTTGATGATTGTTCATTAGTAATTCTACGCCGCTGACGTCTCTGGGTTTTTCACTGGTATTCATTTGTCTGATCCATTCGTCCATCCACTGCATCAGCGTTCTCACTGTAAAAGGAAAATGATTGGGCTATGAAAACTCAAATGACCAAAAAGGTCGATTCACTTGAGATGTCATTTTATAGACGATTTCTTAAGATATCCTGGACAGACTCACAGACAGGATCACCAACGATGAACTGCTTAGAGTCATTGAACGCAAAAGAAAACAGGAAGAAGAATCTTGGATGAGAAACATGAGGCAGTGAACAAATACCAGAGCCGAAAAGATAGATATGTATTAAGATACATGGTCGGTAACCTTCCATGAGAAAAGGGCACGAAAAGGAGTGGACGATTTTCCTAGTAAATAATTGAAGCCAAAGTAGGTATGTTTTAAGAGTTGAACTGCCCAGGTCCAAAAAAATTAACTTATTTTAACTTTGACCTAACTGTATAAAAATAAAGCAGTAATACGTAATTCTTTTAGTTTCCAGAGACATTAGAGAGACGGATTTAAGCATCCTGTTTAGTAATGAAAAAACTCAAACCATGTTTTTTCCTAACTGTTAACTCACCGCTTCTGTTATTCAAGTATGTAATTGTAGAGTAAATGCAGCGAAACATGCTTCATTAATAAACATGTTTATTCTTATTCGTTGATTTATATCTAAAGCTGACTTAGTTACAGCTTTTTTTGTTTGTATATAAACTGAATTATAAACTGGGACCATTGCTTGCTAGTCTTGATACTGTATATTGCCTAAGAGTTTGAAATCAATGTGGCATTCTGGAAATTAGATTTCTTATCATTTGCATAATATGATCCTACTCTACTATGCATCTGTCACTTCTGCGAGACTTAACCCTATTTTTATTTTATTTAAGGCATTTTATAAAATTTTACTCAGTAAAACTTTAAATCATGATTAAGAATGATCATTAATGAACGACATAACGGCAAACAGTAAAATATATAGGCATTCAGCAAGGTCATTACTATGACAACGTAATCTTAAGAACCTAAGCAAGCCAGCTTTTTTATAATCAGATCTTTATCTATATTCATTATATTGACTTTTTTGCTATTCCTAAACCTTCATATGTACCCAGCATTGTTAAAGTTTACTACATTACGAACTACCTTTAAATTACTTAAACCCTCAGAGTAACAACTGAACATAGAGGTAGTAAGCAAACCACTTCAGCATGGCGTTCCCAAAGCCATCATATTTTGATACTTCAGCCTCCAAACAGTCCAAACATTGCCAACTAACCTGAAAATTCTTCAAATGCAACCCATGTTACAAACATAGCACTTTTTGAGTCCCATCTCAAAAAACTATTAAACTACACTCGAATATAGCACAGCAAGTCCGTAAAGCTTCACTACAGTTACCAACAAATAGCGAATTCGATTTTACTGACCAAGCATAAAAGACGCACAAACAAAACAAACGTTTGACAGTCGGGGTTCTACCATAAATAAGTCGCATGAAAATTATACCGGCGTTGCCAGCTCCTCAAAATTTATGCAAGACTTCAGAATTTGCGTTTATGAAGAAATATGCAGTAACGCAGTAGAGGTAAACATATCTATTGATTTTGCTGAACCATCAAAATACCGTCTTTTTTTAACGTAGAATGGAATATTTCTGGATACTATACAATTAAGACGATAGTAAATAATTATGATTGCCGTATCTGTCAATTTGACAACGTAAAAAAAGATGTCGGCCTATTAGAATTAGTTGTTTACTACCTCTATGTTCAGTTGTTACTCTGAGCTTAAATCTAACTTATCTTCACTGTCGAACACGTTTTCAGCTAGACTTATCTGTTCTACCACATCTTAAATGTGCCATGTATTTTATACCTAGTCTAGATATGCTAGTTTGCCATATTTGCCCACCTTGCCTTTGGGTAGCCTCAATAGTTAAGTTTCGGATCAGACTGTTCATCTTTCTCGATTCTCAACCTCTAAAAATCTTTTAAGGACCCTTTGTATCTTTAGGGTCAAAGAGTATTGATATGTTTAAGGTCTTTCTACTTTATCCTGAAAGGATGTGGTATCACAAAGTTAAAACTATATTTCTAACATCATACTCATTAACCCTAGCAACTTTTTTTTAGATCTTGTTTTCTCTTTGAAACGCCATTTTGTGACGGTGAAAGAGGTTAATTAGTCATTAGTTGTGTATGGCGTGTGTTCTTTTTTTTATATATTATATATTAAGGCATCTCCGTCCTTTTTGCAGTACTTCGAGAGCTTTTAAATGACTCAATTACAAGTTTCTGAACTAATTGGTTTCGGGAGTCCCAAATTGCAATCATATACGAAAGATTTAAGCCCAACACGCTTCAAACGTTCTATTCATGTTTTTTAAAACTACAAAACACCCTCAGCCCTGCCTAATACTTACCAAGATTGAAGAACTTGAAAAGATCGCCCGTGTCGGCTAACTTGGCTTGGCGTTGTTCGCAAGCAAGCTGGAGGGCATTCCATGCTGCAACTACCTCCTGTTCTCTATTTGTGATTTCCTTGGCGCGATCACCGGCATAGCTAGCCTGCAGTTTGGCAGATTCTTCCTGAATCTGTTGCACGTGCGAGTGCAGCGTCTGCAAATCTTGTACGAAGTTTTGGTGTTTACGTTGTAACGCGTTCACGCTACCTGCATCGCGACCAAGTTCATCTGACATCGACACCTACAAATACAAATCAGTAATCATCTCAGTATTGAAAAATATTTTAGATGATAGCTAAAAGTACACCCAATCCAGTCACATTTTTTGTAAATCCAACTCATCTGTGTGGTACCTACAATGTCACGGACAGATACACACGTCAAACAAATATTTTGGCACTTCAGGGCCACCTATATTGGAATCTACAACTTACAATACCGACTTTCTGAAAGAAATTATAAGAAATAAGGCCTTATTCCCGAACGCGTTTAAAAGATAGATCCAAGTTGATTGTCACGATTTTTCAATCGTCGGCAACAACAAAAAAATTGGAGTAACTAAAGTCCCCACCCTCCTCACATACATTATCTGTACTAAGTAGTCAAATTTTATTAGACAAGTTTGCATACGACGTCATGGTGGACGATGAGACAGCTTAATAATTAAAGAATCCCACTGGAAATTTTTTCCGAATACATTCGGGAGCGGCATCATCTAGAAAAAAATCGAGACGCCTGTCCGGTGCGGTCTTTCAAAGCGGTGCCAAATTATTGTCACGTCATGTGATATAGCGCCTAGAGAACCGTCTCATGATATCGCGGTAGGAGATACACTGGGCACGCTCATGAGGTATGTCATATGTTGCAGTTGTTTTTAGATTTGCGTTCAGTGATAGTTCAGAAGTAACACCAGTATTCCAATAACCGAATTGACATGTCGTTTTTCCTGTGCTTGTTGCCGGGATATTCTGGTTTCTGTGCTCACATAATAAGTACTTCATACTGCCTCACCAATTATTTTTTTCTCCATTTCCTACACTAAACACTAGATTTGATGTCATGTACGGCTAGAAAATATAATTTGGCGGAATAACCAAGTCGTACTGTGTGCTGTCATGCGTTCTCAAGTAACGTGCGTATGCATGATAGCACATGAGCTCACGTAATGTGACAATAATGCCGTAAGGGTTCAAGTATAGATTTTTATTTATACAGTGTGAGTCCTAAGTTGATACTTTTTTTAACTGTGTATAGAAAGAAGGCTTGTATGTTCGAATCAACATGACGTTTGAAAATTCTAAATTGTCAGTGAAAATGAAATGTTTGGATGCAATTATAACCAAGTAGATGAGGGTAACACCAACGTTGAGGACAGTGGTTAAAGAGATGTAAAGCTGGAGAAGCGAGTGTGTGAGAGTCAAGTGTCAAAATTTTACGTGATATATTATTAGCCAATATCCTCATACAAGGTGTGATCTTTATTTGGTCTTTATTTGTACTCGTATGAATAAATAATAATAACTTTTTCGGATAACTTTTTTCCGAAAACTGAAAAATAAGCGAGATACAGAATCACAACGAGTAAAGTCTGGACCTTCACATTATTATGAACGCAACTTTTGGACTATACCAATTTAGAATTAACTACGATAAACAGAAAATGACTACTGCACTATCTGACAGGTGGAATGCCTAATCGACAAGACAAAAATCAGAGCAAAAAGCTAAGCATAAACAGACTAGGTACGTCTTGTTACACAAGCCCAGATTTACATTTTTAGCTCTCAGTGAAGAGAGCTTATGCAGAGCTTCTGTCTGTCCGTCCGTCTGTCTGTATACAAAACTACAGGTGCTAGAGAAAAACTAAATACAGATTCGGAATCAGCATGAAAAAACTAGTCCGGGAAAAATCCAGTTTGTCAATATCGCATCAGGTTAAAAAAAATCCAGTGAGAGCACCGTTTGAATTTACTCAAGTAAATTCTTTCCTACTTTTTTATTTTGTATCTCCTTTTTTTACAGTTTTCTGGAAAATGTTAAAAGCAGTTAAAAAAAGGCATCACCTTAGGACTCACTCTGTATAGACCAGCTTCATTTGCAAGGGTTCACGGGAAGAGCATCAGGATACTAAGCAAAAAAGCTAATAGTTTCCAAGTTACGTGTTATAGGATTATGGAGTGTAATATGTACCTATCTACAAATTCCACACATATGTATATGTACCACATATGTATATGTACCTTCAGATTCAATGTTCAGATAGGTCTGCAAAATATAGAAGGTCATCACCGATCAATAGAGTTTATGAAAAATACTTTGGATTTCTCCTATCCCTTACCTACCCGGCAATTTCATACCCTTCTGGAAAAAATGATCTGGTATCCCCAAAACGCCTACAAACGAAGTTTGGAGCGATTTTGAGGCTTTTTGGTTTTTGCTCATTACACCACCGATAGATCTCACATTATATTCCACCCAAAATTTTCGAATGATCCTTGTGATATTCTGCGCTTAACAGAAATCATTGATTATTTTTAGTTTGTAAAGGATTTTGACCTACTGAGAATTTGCTGATTTCATTCTGCTCCTGTGTGTTTTATTTTAATTCGTTAATTCGTTTTTATTGTGCATGTTTTGTGACGATATATTTTAATACCGTTGGCAGTGTTTTATTAATTCAGTTATGTTTATCTAGTTAAATTCTCATGATTATTTTCGTACCAACGAACGATGAAAACTTCTATTTTCTGTTGCCTGAAGATGACTTAATACAAGTCGAAACGTCGCAAATAGGAAAATAAGGAGTTTTTGCTTGAATGACCTTATCCTACAAAAAATAACTGGAGATTATTTTTAGTGTTGGAGATATGCCAATAAGTTCTGAGACCAAAAGTCGTACCCTTGTGCATCGCTATCAGAGAAAACAATTTGCCACGTTAAGACAGATGTGAACAAGTCTCGAGGCTACAAGTCACACCCTTGTGCATGGAATATAGGCAGCTGCAGACACTATCAGGGTGGGTAGTTTTCATCTAGAACTCATTTACTTTTATTATCGGAAGGAGTTGTTTTAGTTTATGACAAGATCAGAGTCTCACTAATGCGAGAAAGACTACAAGTTATGCTGTAGTATATCGGAAGTTGCTCTGTTGCTGTGTGATGTGATAAATTTTTGAAACTACATCCTTGTGCATAGAAGAGAGCAGCTGGTTTCGGTACTTTGTCAGAGTAAATTTCGTGGAGAATCAATTTACTTTTAATAATGAAACGTGTTATTTTAGTATTAAAATACGAGAGTCACAGTATATTCGAAGAACTTCTGAAACCGCCCTTATGCATCGGGGGTGGCCTTGTTTATCTACCAGCGGAACAAGCAGTTTTGACGTTAAGACATGGGCGACGCGGGACGATTGATGTGATAAAAGGTTAAAGCTACAAATTACTTCCGTATGCATGGAAAGTAAACAAAAAATATTATAAAAATGACTTTTTCGCGGTAGTTTGTTTACACTCGTTGTCTAGCCATTGGTAAGTGTTCGATAGCCTCACGCGCGACGAGAAGCTGACACACTGGAGTACAGTTTTGTCCGGGTTTACACAAGCAATGATGGGATAACGAGAACTTTTGTAACAGTAAACGTATCTGCTACTTGTATTGAAATCGCGCGCCACTAGTCAGCGGCTCTTCGTTTCGGACAGCGTCAAACTTATGAACGGGATACGCAACCTTGAAAATCAAATTTACGGCAAACGTTAGTCGCCTTAAATTATGTCGGGCACTGCTTCATGCAGCCTTGCCCCAGCGGTAAATGCGTTACCAACCCATTATTTTCTTGGGTCTGCTATAACAGCGCTCTCTGATGCTTTAATGTCGTGTAACCTACCTGTTTCTCGACGATTCTACTAAGAACATCCTTGCAATCATGGAAGAACTTGTGCAGCTCCCTAGATGCGGCCAGCATCTGCATGCGCGTTTCGATGAGCTCAAGCAGGTCCTGCCAAGCCTCGTTCAAGCCGTCTTTCCATTCGGCCACGGTGGCGGAATCCGAATGGCCGGCGGCGATCAGCTGATCTGCTACGTCGTTCACGGCCGCGACGCGTTCGCCTCCGATCGTTTCCGTGTCCCGGGCGAACTCCTTGAACCGTTCCCACAACAAAGTCACGTGATCGTAGTCCTGACCTGCGGAATGGAAATCGATGGGATCAGTTATGTAGTCATTCCAAAATCGTGTAGGTCTTACGCTAAACACTTTACTATTCGGTAGACACCGAACATAGACACAACAAGAAGGGTCACTCTTGATCCTCTTCCGTGGCAAGTCTTGGCAAATTTCAGCTCGCATGCAGTATATGCAGAGACCGAGAAAAAATGTATACTTGCGTACTATCCAAAAGCATTTGACTGTGTTGAACGTGAAAAATACCTTGGACTCACCGCGTTACAAATATCGTAGTCCTGCGGCGAATGAACAAGAAACGTGATCTCTTAACCACCGTAAAGAAGAGAAAAAGCGCCTATCTTGGACATATCATGAAGAATAATGAATATGCCCTTCTGAAATTAATAATAGGGGGCAAAATCGAAGGCAAAAAAGGACAGGGACGCTGGAAAAACTCATGGTTGAAAAACATCCGAGACTGGATTCTCATACTCTACATAAGAGTGCACCAGATAGAGAAGAATTTGCAAAAATTGTTGCCGATCTTCACTGAATGGAGTTGGTACCTTAAGAAGATGAACCACGATGAAATTTTCTCTGAACATCAAAATATCTTTTGGATTTAAAAAGGTGAGAGATAAATGGGGAAGAGAATATGATAAAAATATTCATTCAAAACATATTTAGATCTGAAATAAAATAAAAGCTTTTACGATGTTTCATTACTGTGTACATTGTTTAAACGTTTAACGATTTAAACATTGTTTAAGTCCATCCTTCTGTTCGTATTTGAAGCAAATTTGTCAATAACAGCTTCATTGAAGTTTGATATTCCATCTATTTTTTTCCAATTTTTTGCTCTAATAACTTATAGAGCTAAAATTGTTTCGTAAATACTCCACCGTGAAACGGTTCATATTCAACAATATACTAATTAGAATAGTTGTTACAACATAGAACCCTGAGAACGACACTGAGATTACTTGAAAAGCAGACAAAGAGCACAAAAAAGTGTGCGCCTCATCCTATTAAAATTTGCCATACACCTTTTCCCCGCTGGTAGGAATACATACCTAGACTATGGGTAAGTCCCACCTTCACTACCGTACGTGCGATTGCCGAACGGCTGGCGCGTCAGCTGAATAGTCGGGTTACACCGGAGAACCCTAACTGCCATTAGCGTACAACAAAATATTAGGGAGGTTCAGGTATGATAAAAAATAAATATTGATTTTTTTATTTTAAGATTTTTTGGGGGTGCACGTCCTCATGTGCCCTCACGGACGAGCCGCTTCAGGTAACAGTACTTGCTTGCGTATCGCGCATGACCATCTTCGGCGAATATAGCGGGGTTCTCAGAAAGCAACAGCTATATTCCCATTTCGTTCGAACTTCGTATGTTAAATATGATTTATTTTGATACTCCCACAAGTAATTTAAAAGTTGTCCACGCCGCGCAACAGAACGCTCCTGTAGATAAAGAACTAGACATCACGATGGTACCCGATCGGTGGCGATGGCTTGTTAATTAGGAATTCAAGCGATTCGCCCCTATGGGGCCTACTCCTCAAAGGCCCAATGCCAAGTGATCCTCTTTGTCTTGTCTATGTTTTGTGAATAAGGCAATTCTACAATTAAAATATGTTTCAAGCAACAGATTTTCTTTAGGAGGATTGCAGGAAACTTCTATTTGTATGGAGTGGTTTTAGAGAAATTTTATGTAGATCAAATTCCAAGACTCATAAAAAATTACAATAACTATCGTGCCTTTGTCGTAGAAGCACAAAACAAATGAAGGACTTAGGCCCGGTTTTATCAACACGCATATTCAACAAAGACTTTGACAAAGCTTTTCTATTGGATGTTATTTAGCAAAAGCTTTCTATTGGGTATTGAGGGCTATGTTAATAAGTATCATCCAATAGTATTTTATCAGTATTGAAAACAAAACGTCAAAACTGGATGACACTTTTGTAAAAAATATTTTAGAATTCATAGATCAAGATCATAGCAGAATATCAGAACAAAGCGATTAATTTGCAAATTAATGCCACATTTTTCATGTTTACATTATAATTATTCTATAATTACTAATTGCAAGCTGCGATAATTTGTGACAGAAGCATAAAAGTACCTAGTATCAATCACAGCAAATACCTTATTTAATAATTACAAATCCCACCTCCGTCGCGTCAGTCAGATAGATTATAGAAAAAAATATACATACTTTTATGAAGAATCAATCTTTCATTTACTGGATGCATGTTTTTTATAGACCATCTTATAGAAATATTCACAGAGGATCTAAAGATGCAGCATTTATAACATAAAATATAAGGTTATAGGCAGCTAAATAATGAGCTTTGCCGTTCTGGATAGGCAACCAGTAATGCACATGCACGCTTGGAAAATAGCTTGCCTAAACAGTTAAATCGTTTATGTGCTATGTTTACCCCTTTTTACTATAAAACAAAGATATATTGCATGCATTTATTTATTTATTTATCGTATGGCTCAAAAACATGACAATAGTAAATATAGATAGAAAAAACTATTATAACCTATACTAAAATAAAACAGATACAGCTACAAACTAAGATACATAGTCTTTGGTATTTACAGGTTGATATCCAGTTCTTTCAACCACTTCAGCGCCAACGGTGTAGCTGTGAAGAACTCTTCTCGCGATCCCTGAAACGCACGCAGTTCACATTCGCTCGTAATATGGTTTATAGTTTGGCGGGGCGCGCCACAGTCACATAAGGGAGATTGCACATAGCCCCACTTGTAAAGAGAGTCGGCACATCTGCCGTGGCCTGTTCGGACTCTATTAAGTTTTACCCACTCTTTCCGGGGTAGTTCTGACCCTGGAAGTAAGGCTGCCCCCATAAATGCGCATCGCGAGTGCTGTTCCGCAAAACCTTCCCATTGGGAGCGCCATTGGTTTAAGGAGTCGAAGTTATTGGTTTTAAACCCTTCTGCATCCCTTATTGGTGGTTGTCGGGATTTAAGTCTGTTTATCTGCAACGGGGGTATTGCTCGGTGGATGGGCAGTTTGTTGTTGGCCGTAATCTTGTTATACTCTCTTAGAAGGGCGTCAGTCCTTCGCAGCTGCGGTAGGACTATTCCAGAGAGTACAGGCAGCCATTGAGTTGGGGTTGTCTTTACTGCGCCTGTAATGAGTCTCATAGTGTGATTTAGTTGGACGTCAATTAGTCTGGTATGATGGCTGTTAATCCAGACAGGCGCACAGTACTCAGCACACGAATAGACAAGAGCTAGTGCACTGGTTCGCAGAGTTGGAGCAGTGGCACCCCACGTCGTTCCACACAGCTTTTGGATAATGTTGTTGCGTGTTCTGAGTTTTCCTGCAGTGTTTGCGAGATGTTTCTTATAGCAGAGGGTGCGATCTAACGTTACTCCAAGATATTTTGGGAAATGGTTATGTTTCAGGGGTTCGCCTGCAAAAAGTACCTGCAGTTCATATTTAGCTAGTTTGTTACTCAGGTGGAAGCAGGAAACTTCAGTTTTGTTGGGGCTCGGTACTAGTCTCCATTTCTTGAAGTAGTTGTTTAGAGCTAACAAGTCGTTAGAAAGAGTATGCTCAACGTTCTTGAAGCTCTTATCGGAAAAAGCTATGGCTATATCGTCCGCATAGCAAAACTTGTAACCGACTGTTTCTGGCATGTCAGATATATATAGATTGAAAAGTAAGGGGGCCAGTACTGAGCCTTGTGGAAGTCCGTTGTTCAATTTGCGCTGCCTGCTTGCTTTCTCGTTTAGGATTACTTGGAACTTTCTGTCGCATAACATGTTGTTTATGAGTCTTGTAGTGGTCTGACAGGGAATCACCTGCAGCAACTTATATAGGAGACCCTCCCTCCAGACCGTATCGTATGCGGCAGTGAGGTCAACAAACGCCACTCCCGTCTTCATGTTTTGCTGGTAGCCTGCCTCTATATGCGTTGTGAGGGACAGTACTTGATCACAACAACTGCGACCCGGTCTGAAACCAGCCTGGGTTATCGGGACATGCATTTATAATTATTATTGATAGTAAATTGTTTTATCCAAATAATGCAATGACTGAATTTCTTGTCATCATATCATTTAATACAGCATGAAACCAGCGATCAAATGGAAATGGAATCTGGAATCTGATTGGTTGAGATTAGCAATGGCTAAACTTTTGATTAAACAAGAAAATGCAATTTTTCACCCATCTAGGGTGGAAAATCAGACTGGAAAAGATGCTAGATGACCTACAATGCTCGATTGTATATAAAGTATGTCATTTTTTTTTGCTTTTTGAGGTCAACTTCAAGAAAAATCAATAATTCAAAGTCTGTGTTAAATTGCGGATGTTGATAAAATCGGGCCTTAATATTGCAGTGGCAACACTATCACAGCATAAAGAGTAAACCAGCAGCGCAACTGTAACCAAATGTTTCAGGACATTTTGACGAACTGGGATTTTACGGTTGTCGCGTCGACCGCACGTTAGAGAAGCGATTCATACAGGACCTGAGTGAGAATATTATATCCGTAAAAAATCCCATAGTGATTATAATTATATGCACGGTCAGGTACAACGGCCCGCATAACGATTAAAAGACCTCTATGAAAAGATGATATACAAACAATTTGTGCAGGTAATAACTCGGTAATCCCGGAAAACCGGCAAAAACACAATAAAACAACTGAATAAGGCTCTGGAATTCACAGTGTACACTCCAACGGCAAAGCGTATACCGAAAGTGACCTAATGCTCTGCAAATGCAACATATCGAGAGGTAGGCGAAAAAGTTTGTACATGTTTCTCATATCAATTTGAAGAGTTGCGTTGCTGGTTTACTCTTTATGCTATGCCACTATTACATTCGCCGACTCGGCCGTGTAAATTCTGGCACCACCAGCCTGGTGTAACGTGTAACATGAATTGACTACCCCAGTCGGGGCACGGTGGGTACGCCACGCTGTGGAGCCGGCCCAGCCCCGGTACGGTATAACGTGAATCATCCTTTAAAAAGTATCTCGCTCAAAAAGCTAATAGATTTCCTTAGACAGGTGAACCTATTTGGCGCCAATGAGTAGTCGTGAGTCACAAAAGGAAATACCTGAGTCATGATGTAGGGTCAAGTGATGACCTACACAACTTGAACCTATAACCACTTTATTGAGCGGTGATGATATGAAACTCTCATCAAAGGTATATGTTGTAGTGTTGAATAAACATACGGAATTCCACATACAATGTACACATAATTGTGACTTTTATTATGATTCACTCACCAAGTTCATGTGATGAAGCGACAACCTCCCTGTCTGCTATCCATTGTTCTAGATCTCCTACATCCCTATTCAACAAGAACAGCTGCAAAGCTTCGTCTAGCTTCGCTCGCCTCTCTTGAGCCAAATCTTTGAGACCGGCATATAACTTGTCTAGTTGTGATTGCTTAATGGCAACCTAAAATCCACGTAAATTGACAAATACAATACAGAGCATAATTATGCAATCTTGCATAATTATGCTCTGTGACACAAGACTTATACTATACAAGGGAGGATCTGGTAATTTTTTACAGACAATTATTAAAAAAGCGTTTAATATTTTCAAATGTCAAACACTATATGACGAACTTAGATTGAACTGAGTTAGGGTCTGGTATTAACCAAAATGCTTAACTTGTTTCAAATGTTTGTTTTTCGACTTATTAGGTCCAGTTCCACAATCTATTCGTCACAATAAAACTAGAAGGTAGTTATCGAAAACAATCCATTTCATAATCGGCGGCTTACGTCAAAAGCTCTAGTTAACAAGTGGTTAAGTTAACCCAAGGGGATTATAAAAACATGGATTTTGACGTTGATGTCGAAGGATTTTGACCATAGTTGGGTGACACATCAAAATATGAATACAAAGGTTAGGTTTCCTTGTCAAAGGGTTAGGTTGAATTCAAGGACCCAATTATGGCAGTACTTTGAGACCCACCTTATCTACCAGAGGTTACCAATTATTGTGAAACTAGAACTTAATATAGCAATGTTTCGGCAGTAAAAAAGAAGTGTAAAAACTAAACATACCTGTTCAGCTAATGGGTGTCCTTCAGCTGCTAGTGCTCTTACTGTTTCTCCTAATTGACGAATCGTGTCTGCGTATGCTTCAACCGCAGCTTCAAGGCTTTCGTGTTTCTTCATTAGATTTCTAGCTGAAGTTTCATCTTTACCTGAAATTAATCGTTTATCTCCGATCAATATATTGCTCTATACTAACCGAATTGATTCTATATTCTTCTTTCATCAAATGTAGCTTGTAATACTAAATACAAATAAATATATACGATTGAAGTCGGTGATAGAGCGTGTAGTGTTTACTATTGCTTAATAAATCGACGTCTTTCTATCAAATGAGGTATTTTCCAACTTATTAAAATTGCCATTCGAAGAGAACTTATTTAAATCTTTTGAACTTCTCACCTATGATATCGACCAATCATAAGCGATTGTTATTCCGGATGTAGGTAGAATGTGTCTATGTGAATTTGAATTAAACGTAGATTCAAGGTTGTCGTTACTAAAATTTTGCCTAGTTCTTCTATAAAGGATGTAGCTTTATTTTCTGAATAGTTTTCCACCTTTTTATTGAATAAAATTCATTTTTGTAGACGAAAAATATTTTACTGCACTGTTATTCCATTTTTTACCTGATGTACTTAGCAGTATATTTCATGATGTGTGGGAATTTTTCTTACAATACAATACAATACTGGCGACCGTCATGTCTTTCTCGGCTTGTCACCACTGTTACGCATACATAACCTTCCTCTTGTATCACGACGGTCACAGTATCTAATTTAAGCAAAATAGATTAGGAAATAATGTAAACAAACGTCTATCGATGTCAGTAAGAAGAGCAGGTTATGTTTGTAGACAGAGAAAAAGAGGTAAGACGTTAGATTGCAAAGTAGACTCACATTCCCTTAAATGCGTAATGTAGCATATATATGCTACGGCTACTTTATTCTTTAATATTTTCCAGTACCATTTATCCGGACGAGATCTATGAAGATCACTGTATTCAGTAACCATTACGTGAAATTAATTTATAAGTCAATGTCTACATGGCAGCATCAATTCCACTGAACGTCATTGTAAGATGGCAGGTGATCGCCTGTGACATGTGCGCTGAATTGACTAGGTTTTACTCCTTTTTGTGATAATATTTTATAGGCCAGCGACGTGAAAACAAATTTGTGGCCTAGAATATGGTAAGTAGTATCCCAAATTTATATTAGCGTTACCAAATATATTCAGTAAAGCATCTTTAGACCTTTCCAAATGAACGTTGCATATATGCCACAATTCCCGTTTCGGCATAAAATATTCTTGCGGGTGTTTTAAAACACTGTAGCATATCTGCAACAGCGCGCTTTGGAGTTTCATCAGAGAATATTGTATTTTCTCATTTTTCTACAGAAAAAAAGACCACTGACCGAAGAAGAACTTCAGTATTTGGCAGACATTTGTCAGAAATCAGCGAAGATGGAGCAGAATTTTCTGACGATGATGAAAAAAGAGCAGAAACACTTGAAGGCCAGGATACAAGATCTAGAAGGGAAGCTGGAAAACGTTGATCATGTTATGGAGAGGAAAGAGGTGGAGCAGAAGAAAAACAATATTATCATAGTTGGGCTTTCTGGGCAAGACGTGAATGATGAAGTTCAAAAGGTGTTTCGGAAACTGGACATCGATGTTGATGAAAGTCAATACAAGCTCCAGAAGCTAGTAGGTTAGGTTAGGTTAGGGGGGTCAAACGTACAGGCCGGGTTAGGTAGCCCCAACACTGCAGCCATTGGCTTATTGTATTGTCCTGTGCGCTTGTTAATCCGTGAAGAGTTTTGTGACCTTGATAAGATCCAAGAGTCTCTTCACGATATCTCGATTGGGGAGTGATTTGGGGTTGTTTGGCCCTATCAGTCTGAATCTCCACCAGCGTAGAGCCTCACATTCAAAGATTATGTTAGAGCCTGTTTCGTCGTCCTCGTCACATAGTCTGCATATTGGGTTTTCTTTGAAGATCCCTAATGTGTGTAGATGTTTTCTTAGGCCGCAGTGTCCGGTTAGGAGGCCGGTTATTAGCCAAGTTTCTTTCCTATTTAGTTTTAGGATCTCTTCAGCTAGTTTTGGTGTGGGTTGTTTCACCATCAGCTTGCTGTGTCTGAGCTTTGGATGTGACCGCCAGTATTTTAGGTGCTGTGAATGCACCCACTGGTTTATCGTAGTTTTTACCAAAGACCTTGAAATGCCTATCGCCGGTTCGGGGCCGGTAAAGCTGGATGCCGATCCGTTTCGTGCTAAGGTGTCTGCTTTTTCGTTCCCTTCAATTCCCTTGTGACCTGGCACCCATTTCAGGGTTACCTTGTTCATGGCACTAAGTTGTTTGAGGTTTTCTAAGCAATAGTAACTCAACTACAAAACCAGTCTTAGTTAAGTTTAATAATATGGAAATTAGAGCCAAAGTGATGGATGCAAAGAAGCGGGTGAAGCTGGATAGCGCAGGTTGTGGCATTGGAGGTAACAAAACAACTATATACATTAATGAAGATCTGACCAAGAGAACTAGAGAGCTGTTCAAAAAAGCTAGAAGTTTAAAAAGATATGACTATAAATATATTTGGTGTAAAAATGGTCAAATTTATATAAGAAAAGATGATACTGAGAGAGTAATAAGGATAGTTAGCACACGTCAAATTGATTCTCTTACAATCAACTAAGATTTATGGTAACGTTTATATCTTAGTGTATTCTTTGTTTAAATATGGCTATTCATACTACTATGTGCAATAACTTAAAAGTAGCTCATATTAATATTCGCTCTCTTATTCCATCTTTAATTGATATTGAACTTTTGCTTAATCAACATAATCTGGATTTATTAGGGATTACTGAAACTTGGCTAGATCGTAGAGTACCTCAAGAAAGTATTAATATTGCAGGTTATAAATTTTTGAGGGTTGATAGGAGTGATGGTAGAAAAGGTGGTGGAATTGGTGTATTATATAGACATAATTTAGAAGTAAGTCTGCTTAATGATCTATGTATTGTAACAAATGCAGTAGAACAAATGTGGTTGAAATTAAGGATTTCTAATGTTAGTTATGCATGTGGGGTGATATATAGACCACCTGGCCAGTGTGTCAAAGAGGCAATAGACCAATTAGAAAATTCGCTGATTAGTATACTGCATGATACCCATCATGTAATATTGCTGGGGGATTTAAATCTAAATTTCATGAGGCCTACTTCTGGAACTGATTTGCTGTCTGGTTTATTTGAGTCATTTGGACTGCACCAGGTAGTTAAGAAACCAACAAGGATATCCAAAACCAGTGCTTCATTACTTGACATCATTTGTATCAGTGATCAAAACCTATTGGTCGGTGAAGTTAAACACTTTGATATGCATTCAGTCACAGATCATCAGTTAATATTTTGTGAATTGAATACTAAAGTTAATAAGTGTGTAGAAAAAAAAGTTATCCACAGAGATTTTAAAAACTTTAACTATGATAAGTTTGAAAACGACTTGAGAACAGTGAAGTGGCAACAAATATTTTATATCAGTGATATTGATGCTAAAGTAGATAGCCTAACTAATAATATAATTGACTTGTTTGATAAGCATGCGCCGTTTAAACAGGTTAGGGTGTCTAAACCAGTAGCTCCTTGGTTAACTGATGATCTGCGGCAAAAGACTAGAAATGAAGCGCTTTCTAAATTTAAAGCTACTAGAGCACAAGCTGATTGGGTAAATTATAAAAAGCTCAGGAACGAATTTACATTTAAAATAAGGGAAAGTAAACTTGCTTATCTAAACGGAGTGAGCCAAACTGGTTCGCTCAAAAGTACATGGAGCGCTCTTAAAAAAATGAACATTCATGTAAAAAATCCAACTCATTCAATTCCGCCAGCATTGTCGGATCCAGAAAAAATAAACCAATTTTTCATTGATTCAATAAATTCCTTAGGTTGCCAAGTTGATTCTGACCTAGTTCAAATATATAAAAATCTCAAAAAATCTAACCAGCCTGAATGCACTCTACAAGTGGTCTCAGAAAGTCGCTGTTGTCACTCCTATACCCAAATCGAGTAATCCTAAACAGCTTTCTGATTTTAGGCCTATTAGTAAATTGCCAGTATTATCCAAAATACTGGAAAAGCTTATGTATGAACAAATGACTGATTACATCATGACTAATAAATTACTTTCTGATAATCAATCAGGATTTCGGAAAGCATACAGTACTACCACAGCTCTAACAAATGTCATGGATGACATTATAACTGCTGTCGATAGAGGAAACGTAGCAACATTAGTTTTACTTGATTTCAGTAAGGCTTTTGATACTATAGGAAAAGAACTGCTTGTGGCAAAGCTACATTACTATGGATTTTCCACACAATGTATTGATTTAATTGAAACTTATCTGTCTAATAGATGTCAATATGTTTCTATAGAAGGTGAAACATCGAGCTCTCGTCCAGTCATAAATGGTGTTCCGCAAGGCTCAATCTTAGGTCCACTACTCTTCCTTATGTATACAAATGATATGAAGGAAACAGTAGTGGATTGTGCAATCCACCAATTTGCAGATGATACTCAAATATATAAACGTTATTCAAAAAATGAAGCAGATCGGGCTTGTTTGAGTATTAATAACGCACTTGCTAATATCTACAATTACTCCTGTAAGCATGGATTGAAAATCCATCCAAATAAAACAAAGCTGATTCATTTTGGCAATGTTTCAGACAGTAGTCTAAATATATTTGTGAATGGGGTTAGGATTGAGCCAAGTGAATCGATCAAAAGTTTGGGTCTCATAATTGACAGAAAGCTTAGATTTCATGAACAGGTTAATGTAACTTTACAAAAATGTTAGATGGCGCTAAGAAATCTTTACCTTGCAAAGAGTTTTTTATGCTTCGGTCTTAGGAAACAACTATCTGAGCTACTGGTATTGAGTCACCTAAACTATGCAGACGTGGTTTACGGGCTTTTCCTAGATATGAACACATCAGGAAGGATTCAAAAAGTGCAAAATTCTTGCATTAGACTAATATTTTCTCTTGGTAGGCGGGACCATGTTTCTCACACAAACTTAAAGAATTGCAATGGCTTAATATGTTCAGCAGACGAAAATGTCATCTAGCTACTCTGGTCTATAAAATTCTACAATATAAAGCTCCCTTGTACCTCTATGAAAAATTATCTTATAGATCAAATATTCATAGCTGTAATACACGTAACACACACTTGTTACATAAGTCGTCCTTGTTCAAAAGATGTTTTTCTTATAATGCCCCAAAAATTTATAATGACATTTCAAGCTATGTGAAAGGCAAAAGTTCAGTATCAGCATTTAAAAGTACCTTGAAGTTTGAAATATTAGCTAGTATGTAGTTAGCTTAGAACACTTCACCTATTTATTACTTTTTATTATGTTTTATTATTTAAGAAATAATTTTTAGGCATAATATAATAATATTTTTATTTATGTATATGTTAACTAGTTACGATAAGAGTAATGAAATGTAATTTTTCGATAATCTATGGTACTCGGTTAAGTAGAGGAGCAATAGCTGGACTTCGCCGAGGATATTAAAATAAAGCCGTGTTATATCTTATTTTTTCTCGCATGGTTGCGGTAGTAACAAGTATTGACGGGCTGTGCCAAGTCAGTACCTGACTATTATTATTCTGAATTCAGGAAGGACCGTACAATGCTACAGGTCTTGAGGATTACAGACTTTTGGAAGGTTTTATGTAACTTTTCATCCAGGCCCAATTGTTGCAGGTGTGGTGTAAATGTATTTGGAGTAAGGCCTGAGACCGACATAATGAGGGGGACAATGACAACTTTGTTTTGTTTCCATAGTCGTTTTATTTCTATGGCGAGATCAGTGTATTTCGATATCTTCCCGGCGTAGGTGTTTTGGATGTTCATATCATTGGGAATCGCAATATCTATTAAGTAGGTCACTTTGTCTGTCTTTGACTGGAAAACTATATCTGGCCTGTTTGCTGGGATGGTTTTATCTGTATGTATTTCAATGTCCCAGTATAGTTTGAATTGATTGTTCTCTAGTACTGAGGTCGGTGTGTAGTTATAATATGGATCTGTGTTTTCAATTAGCTTGTTTGTTGTGGCTAGTGCTTGGTGGATGACTTTGGCTGCAGAGTTATGCCTGGCGGTATACTCAGTTCCAGCGAGAGTTTTGCATCCACTAGTTATGTGTTCTATTGTTTCCTTCTGTTGGTGGCATTTTCTGCAATTGTCATCAGAGATGGATGGATCTTTCATTATATACTTCCTGTAATTTCGTGTCGCAATCACTTGGTCCTGGATAGCAAGCATAAAACCTTCCGTTTCCGGAAAGAGCTGGCCATCCTGCAGCCAGGTGTATGACTGCTTTTCATTAATGTGGTCTTGTGTAACACGGTATCTATGTTTGCCGTGGAGTGCCTTCTGCGACCAGGTGTTTATTTTTTCTTGTTGTGCTTTTATGTGGTTGTGTGCATCTGCTGCGTGGTCTGGACAAGAAAGGGCGAGTGGTGTGTAGTTTTTGTCTGCTTTTACTATCGCTTTATGCAAGTTTGTTTGTTTACTGTGGAAAAAATGTCTGAGTGATTTTATTTGTTTTGCATGAAGTGACTGTATATCTATAATTCCTCTGCCCCCTTGTTTTCTGTCTATGGTGAGCCTTTCCTTGCATGCTTTGGGATGTGACATTCTGTGTTTTGTGACTTCTTCTGAGCAATAGCTGGACTTCGCCGAGGATATTAAAATAAAGCCGTGTTATTATTATTATTATTATTATTATTATCACGATTTTGAGGACATATCACCAACACATGATGGCGATGCTGACGAGAACGATATTTTTGATTTAGACAAAATGCCTATGATAATTTTGCCTGATTTTTCATCAGATGCACGCCGACTTGATAGCAGACAATTTGATAATAGCACTGTACTTCAAATTTTTGAACAATCATCAGCAGACAATGACGCCGCATGTTCAGTTTCGCAACCAAATAAATATCAAAATGTGTTGCGTGAAAGCAGAGAGCAAACTATTTTGTCCGATGGAACACCGCAACATAATGCCGATAAAATCAGGCTCAATCAATCAGCTACAACTCGGAAACGCAAAAATGAGGAAATAAATGATGACGAAAACGCACAAAAAAAGAAATCTGCTGAGGAGCAGAAAAGAATCAGAGAAGTTTTGTCGCAACTGGAATTGAAGGAAGGCAACCTGATAATGCAAGAAGAATCTGTTATATTCAAAGGTGATGACAAACTTCCAGCAATATTTTGCGATCTGGAAACTCCTTACCAGTTTTTCAATTACTTTTTTGACGAAGACCTTCTCAATTTATTTTCTGTGCAATCAGCTCCAAATCATCCTCTATGTCTACAAGAAACAGATGTAAAAAGGTACATAGGCATCTGTGTCCTTATGTCTGTGATCCATATGCCTAATATGAGAAGTTATTGGTCTAACACAATTGGTACCGATATTATAAAAAATACCATGTCTCAGAAGCAATTCGAAATAATAAAGAGAAATCTACATTTCAACGATAATTCCAAAATGTTACCTAAAGAGCATACAATGCATGATCGCCTATATAAAATTCGGCCGATAATTGACCATCACCAACAAAAACGAAAAGTTATTTCAAAGAATACATGCCCGCAAAACTCATAAATGGGGATAGAAGGTTTACGTGCTGGCCGGAGTTTCTGGATGTTCTTATAATTTTGAAATCTATAGTGGTCAAGAGAACAAAACGAGGCAAAATGAAAATGATCTAGGAGCATGTGCTAATATTGTAACCAGACTTTTACGGAATTTACCAAGTCACCTGAATTATCACGTTTATTTTGATAACTACTACACTACTCTGCCACTTCTGGCATAACGCGGTGTGCAAGCCATGGGCACAGTCAGAAGAAATCGCATACCAAAGTGTCCTCTTCCAGGAGATAAGGAAATGAAAAATGAAAGTAGAGGCTCAAGCAAGGAATACGTCACTGAATTAGACGGTGTACCAATTTCATCAGTCATATAGAAAGATAATAAAACTGTATGTCTTGCGTCAAAGCCGACAGATACGATAATCCCAAAATAAAAGAATTGAGATCGAATGCCCTAAAATTGTAAAAGAATATAACAAACATATGGGGGGAGTAGACTTGATGGATAGTTTGATCGGTCGATATCGTATCAAGCTAAAATCAAGGAAATGGTACTTTCGCCTTTTTTACCACTTACTAGATATGACCATCGCGAATGCATGGCTCTTATACAGGAGGGTGAATGCCCAGCAGGGAAATGCTAAAACACTCAATTTAGCAAATTTTCGAATTGAGTTAGCGGAAACCCTCTGCAAGATGGGGGTTCATCAGAACTCCAGAGGTCGTAAGTCAGAACTGGAGAAGCAAATTCAAGAGAAACAGCGGTCACACCTTTGTACAATCCCCCCTAGGGAAGTTCGAGTTGACCAGAGCTCACACTGGCCTGAATGGATGGTCTTCGTTGCAAATATCCGAAATGTGGAGGATTTACCTACGTAATGTGTGACAAATGTCAAACAGCACTTTTTTTTAATAAAAACAAGAACTGTTTTCGCAATTTTCTTGATAATTATGTATTTACATGTTCAGTCAAATAGTGCATTGTAGCATATATGCAACATTTAAAAAAATACGAAAATACAACTCATGCATAATATTGATTTTTTTTATTATTTTTTCCGACATCTGAAAATAAATTTCCGTCTTATGTATTTTATTCAAGAAAAAATATGAAATTGCGCATTTAAGGGCTAAGGATGGATCCACGGAATACTTATGACGTTACGCTAAGATTTATTATTTAACAGCTTTGGCGCGAAATTTTATGTTTGAACCTTGGAACGGATTTTAAGTCACTTCACTTTCACAGGAAAAGAATAAAAATGGTTCTTACACAGTTTTTGAAGACGAAACATCAATATTCCGTCATAGATTTCTTTTATTATTAATAAATATTATGCGACTTTACTCACCTCTATCTTCTACCATCATGTATAACTCTTGTTCGCTCATCCAGCTTTCCGCTTCGTTAGCATCGAAAATGTATTGCTGTGCACGCTCATTACGTAATAGATTTTCACGTCGCTTCTCGATGGCGTCCTTCAGTTCTTGCCAAGCTTTGTGCAGTTCGCTTATCAAGTGGCTGAACTCTGTTGCGTCTTGATGTCCTGGAATCGAAAAAAATCGAATTTAATAAGCTTTTTTGTGGTCTAGTAAAGGAACGCGCATTACCACACAAGCATCCAGGAATGGAGTTTAGTTAGCAGAGAGTGAGAAATATATTTAAAAGAAATGTTAAAAGTGTTCCTGCGTTCAGATTTTGAATAAAATGGGAAAAAACGAAAGTATGTTGATTAAATTGACTGAATCGATAAAATATTGCATCCTATAATTAAAAAAGTGATTTCTTAAATTATATTTAAATGTAAGTATCGTATTTTGGCGTTGACTTTTAATCTTTATTTAGTAAAAATACTTCATTTCAGACATTGTCATATCTGTTCCGAAATTATACTTTAAGTAAAACAGGAAACAAAATTAAATTTGTTCTTTAACATTTTTGAGCCTAAAAGAATTATGAGTTCATATTTCAATAGAATTGTTCTGTAAAAACTGAAAAACTGTAATCAACCAGAGATGTTTGTTATAATTTTGGAAATATTTATAGTTGAATACGTTTATTCATATCTAAAAAATAAGCTGTACAGTTAATTAAGGTTTTCTCTGTTGTCTTATGATGTTCATCAATTTTAAGGAATCATGAGGCTCAAAAATGTGATATATTATAGGAGTAAGGCCATCTACGTATTCCAGAGATATTTCTTTTAATAAATTTTGACATCTTAAAATCGTTTGTTTGAATTTTGACACTGCAGTGTCTCATAAATATAAATTTCCAACGAAAAGTCGCGCGACGTTACAAGAACCGCATGTTGTCTAATCTCAGCCTTCCTATCTTGACATCCTTGTCATTTTAAAAGCTCTTTAAAAAACGATGTAGTGCGTTATTTATTGTCTTCGCAGTTATCATAGGAAACATCCTTTTATTATTCACAATAATTCAAAAGAAATAGTAATCAAAACCTTAATTCAACTGTTTTTTCAAAAATCAAACTTTTAAAATAAAGCGTTAATCCCTAAATATTGATAAATTGCAGCGTTTTCTAGAGGTTATAGGAAGGTTTTTGTTTATTTACTAGCTCACAGGGGGGAGGGGAGTTGCTCATAAAGCCTAGACAGTGGTGTGAACTGGTAAATTACTGATAAATTGCTGTGGTAATTTACCTGTTAGCTTAGTTGCAGTTTGTAGTAAATCACGGTAATTTGATTTTATTACTTGAAAGATATATTACAGAAAGTTATCAAAATATTATTCGATGCAAATTCATCACCAAGGCAATTATTTTTGACTATAGGCGCTTTACACTGTTTCAGTTTGAGGATTCTACGTTTACTGAGGTCTGTTATCGCCATTCTAACCTGAAACCTTCGTTTTCCAAGATTTGTTGAAGAATTTGGCATGTTTCTCAGTTATTATTAATTATTTTTATATTTTAGCATGACTGAGGAACAGCTCTAACCTTCAGCTCAATACACGGCGTTTATATTTTATAATCCATTATGGGCTTTTGATTGGATTTGTTTATGTTTGGATACAGAACGCTGACATTGAAAGAAGTGACGTTATGTGGCGTATTAATCAGCAAATGTGTTTTTTGTTTTTATCAAACCCTACTTTGAGATAGGTTACAGATAAAGCCGAAACGTCAGTCATTTTTTATTTCAATGCATACCTTCATCGATAAGTTTCTGTCCATTATTACACACTGTGTTAATCCTCGGCTCATGGTTGTCAACCTCCGTCTGCAAAGACTGAGTTTTCTTCTCTAACATATGAACATGGAACAGGCTGTTTCCGTATTCCGCAGCAGTCGCTTGAGGCATCTTCTCGGCGATCCACAGCAGTTCGTCCTCGATATCCCGTCTGAACTGCAAAGCTTCTTTCTTCTTCTCGAGCAGTTTCTGCCTCTCCAGCAAAGGTTCCTTCAGTTGTTTGAACCGTTCTTCCACCTTGCTCTTCTTCGTCTTGATCTGCTGCATGTCTTTTTCCGGCGTTGCCGTTTCCAGATGCTTCGTTTGTTTTTCTAATTCGTCGACCTGACGCGCCTTCACGGCCATCTGAGTTTCTATCATCTGCTGTTTCTGCATGAGGATGTTGACGGAGGCCAAGTCGCTGCCGGTGTCGTCGCTTTCGATCTGTTTTTCGAGTTCGTTCATCCAGGAGTCGATATCGTCGCAGGTTTGGTGGATGAGCACTTCTCTGTTGGCGTCGAACAGGCGCTCGCCCTTTTCTTTCGTCGTTTGCTCCAAGACGTCGAATTGGTCGGCCAGTTCTTCGATCTTTGGCTACATGGAAGCAAGAAGAACGAGGCATTTAGTACATAAAACTGCTTTTTGGGAAAAGATCGCCCAACACTAGAAGAGCGCGAGAAACGCTCAGCCTGAAATTTGTAGATCTTCGATGCATATAAACATTTTTTGGATTTGGAAAAAACATGCGTGGACAGAAAATGAAAAGGGCATTATATTACGCAGTTTGCATGGGCTCGGAAAAATACAAAAAGTAGGGGACGCAGAAAGACCGTAAGTACTTTTTCAATTATTTCTGTCCGCGAAAATGTTTTTTCTACTCCCATTAAGCTATACAATTATTATGAAACAAATTTTGAAGAGGCGAGAATTATTTTACATAACTCACGCTCCGGCCGTGAGTTAAGTACAACGCCTACGAGATCAACAATGTGTCGCAGCTAAAATTTGCCACCCACCTTATCTCTAAAATGATAAAAATGATGATTATTAAAATGAAGTATTATTTCATTATCTGAAATATATTCGTAAGAAATGGGAGCCGTTTTACAGGCGATATGAAAAGTGTCTTCGATTTTTTTTGGGACATTTGAAATCCAAAGTTTATATTACGTCATATAGACAATCTCCATAGTGACTCCGGAGATGTTAAGAAATGTGCGAAGATATTTTGAATATCGCCTGTACCTCCGCATGGAGCAAAATGGCTCACATTTGGAACCTTTTTTACGATAATATTTCAGGCAATGAAAGTAATACTTCATTTTGACAATCACAATATATTTTTATGAACTTCCATGATAGTGAGTCAATCTTCAATCCGATTACACTGTTGTATTATTTGTCAATGAATTTCCTTCAAAATGATGTATAGCAAGTATGGCGGTCTCATTTAAGATTTTAAAGTAAAGGTTGTTGGGGGTGAGGGGGTTGATGGCACAATGATGACGTATTCGGTGGAAGTTCCCCCTCGAAATACAAATCGTGGTGTCACGGCGACTTTTGTTTTTTTATTATTTCAGAGATAATGTGGGTGGCAAATTATTATTAAATACACGCTATAATAACTGCAAATGCAATATTTCACTTGCTGATTCAAAGAAATCGCCTGCGGCTGGTGCCGCAAGCCTCAACTGCGTGAGTTATTACAGTCATTACCGCTCGCTAATCAATATACTATTTTACCTGCGCCAGTTATTTGATCGGCCCGAGAAATATGTAGCATTCTTTTTTATGATATATCGATTCACTTAATCCTGAATATACGTAGTATATTAAATTAGTTGTACTAAAGTTTTTGGTGGACAATATGGCTCACTAATTTTTTAACTTGAACCATTGACTTGAACATTTGAGGGTAGAGAGACGCTGGAGCCATTCTCCACTTAATTTACTTTGAAAAAAATCCCTATTTTAATTGCATTTTCTAAAGCAGTCTAAATTACTTTTTCATTGTTCAGGATTCTATAAATTTCAAATTAGGCTTTTTTCATTACCCTACATCATTCCATGTAAGAAGAGAAAACGGCCAATTTATTCCACAGACTTATTGTTCGACTTGTCTGTCGTACTCCTAACTCCGGAATATTAAAAAAAATAAATCCTTATGATTTTTACATTTTCAAACGGAACTTTTTTTGTTAAAAAGTTTTTGGAGTATTTCAGAGTCACCTTTTTCTACTTTACGTTCATCAATATTGACCTGACAATAGAAATAGTGCAGAACAGCGCACCATATTTTTTACGTACTTTCTAAAAAAAAAGTTAGCTTCTCTAATCGCTTGGTGGGAGATTTCCGCAAATACCTGGTAGCGCTTTTCTTCTGTGAAATATACAGGGTGAGTTTTTAGTACCGGCTCGGTTGATAACTTCACTACTGTAGAAGACAGCGAAAAAAGTTGTATATAAAAGTTGTAGCCACGGATATGCTCCTTGCTCAGAAAATATTTAGATTTATACAGGGTGATTCATAACTACGTGGTGATGCGAACATGCAATTTTTTAAATGAGACACCCTATATATTATTCCATATTCAAATTCTGCTAATGATGCCCGTTCTTCCGATATAGGGTATTGTTACATTATACAGGGTATTTCAAAAGTTATGGCCATTATTATCTCGAAATCGCTGTCAAATGGACGTATCAAAAATTGATTAATCAAAAAACACGGATGGATAAAAAATATCATCTAGTTTTAAAATCGTCTATAAAAAAAGCCCACGATTCATATTCGTATACAGGGTGATGTAGAATGCAAAATCCAGATTTTCTCTTTTTTTCAAATGTAACTCCAAAAATTTTATTACACCAAAGAATTGCTTTTAATATGCTCTTTCATCTTTCATCTTTGTATAGCACTTGTTGTACCTACGTCCATCAGTTTCCGAGATATTTCGATTTTTCGGTAAATTTAAAATGTAGCTTCTATTTCTGTACTGAAGTTTATTTATTTTGAGAAAGTGCTATCGAATTTGTTTTTTATGTAAGGAACAACTAAATCATAAAGTCATGATCGTATTTGATGAAGGCAAAACCCTGAATCATCGAGATAATAAAGTCAAGTATGCTGAGGAAACAGTTTTGTAGGCGTAATGCATAATTATCAAGCAGATTTGTCAGCTAAGCTTTTAAAAATTGACGGTTTTCATAACCTACTCAATAATTCCGTCCTGTGTGAAAAACGAGCCTTAAAAAATATGTTTTTCATTGAGGGTATTCAGGAGAATCTTTGAGAAATTGCCTACTTGCTTCTAGAATATATCAACTATGAACAGCAATACCCAGAACGGAGGCACTCTAAAACTAATGCGTTTGAAAGATTAAAGAACCGTTTTATTTGCACCGCGTCGTTTAATATTTCATAGCCTACCTGATAGATCTGCTTGATAATTATGCATGACGTCTGTAAAATTGTTTCCTCAGCACACTTGACCGATATTATCTCGTTAATCCAGCGTTTTGTCTTGATCAAGTACTATTATGGCCTTATATTTTAGTTGTTTGTTAAGCAAAAATAAAATTTAATAATATTTTTTCAAAATAAATAAATTTTAGTAAACAAATAGAGAAGGTATATTTAAAATTTTAGGTTACATTTAAAAAAAGAGAGAAAATCTAGATTTTGCATTCTACATCACCCTGTATACGAATATGCGTTGCGGGCTTTTTTTATAGCCGATTTTAAAACTAGAAGATATTTTTTATCCATCCATGTAAAAAAAAATGTTTTTTATTCATTACTTTTTGATATACAGTACGTTCATTTAACAGCGATTTGGATATAAAAATGGTCATAACTTTTGAACTACCCTGTATAATGTAACAATACCCTATATAGGAAGAACGGAAATCATTAGTAGAATTGGATGGATCACCCTGTATAAATCAAAATATTTTCAGAGCAAGGAGCATATCCGTGGCTACAACTTTCATGTACAACTTTTTTCGCTATCTTCTATAGTAGTGGTGTTATCGACCGAGCCGGTACTAAAAACTCACCCTGTATGTGAGAAATTTTGTGGGGTAATTTTTAAGTAAAAAAAATTGTTCGACGTTGTTTTTCCAATTAATACACATACAACAATAGAAAGAGAATGCTGAACAATTAAGTAAGACATTTTTTCATGGTATACAGGGTGTCCCACGACGATTAAGACAAGCAATGTATCGGAACTGGGCAGGAGTAGCGAGTTCTAATTTAGACAGTGTGGATTAGAGCAAATATTATATCTTTTCTTATTATTGTGTCACCTAATGAGGTATTTGTCTTTGGTCATGTGACGTCCGATTTAAAATTTTCAATGGGACACCCTGTATATTTGTGACTTTTTGTGTTCCTCCCGATAAAACAATTGCAACAAACTAGCACACTTGGGGTCTAAAGTGATTAACTCAAGAGCTACAGGTGCTTAAAGGACTGTACCACTACCATTATGAAACACTACCAAACTAATTTAACTGTAGGGGGACATGGTACATGTTATAATCAATAGTAGTGGTAACATCCTTTAAGTATCTGTTGATCTTGTGCTAGTTTGTTGGAATTGTTTTATCGGGAGGAACATAAAAAGTCACAAATATATACGGTGTCCCATTAAAAATTTTGAATCGGACGTCACGTGACCAAAAACAAATACCTCATTGGGTGACATAATAATAAGAAGAAAAAATACTATATTTGATCTAATTTACACCCCCAAAATTATAATTCACTACTACTGCCCAGTTCCGATATATTGCTTGTCTTAGCGTCGTGGGACACCCCGCATCTCATTTTTCAGGTCTGTTAATGATTATGTACCCAGACTATTATAACTCATGTATCAGTATAACGTAACCTAAACTTCAAAATGCATACCTGAATGTAACTAGCATATTCCGGTTTTTCTTTTGCCAGTTCATCTCCAGCTCTTTGCAAGTTATGAAGTCGTTCTTTGTTAGCTGCAATCTCTGCTTCAAATGCTTGATGTCTAGTCCATTTGGAATGTACTGTTTTAGCAGACCTTGAACAAGAAAATACGATAGAAGCTCTAATTCTTTATTAGATTAGCATTGGTAAGAGATGTTTCATTGCCTACACGTTTTTATAAAGGATGTTTACCAGTATTGTTTGAACGATTCCTAAGAGTCGAAGTATTTAACATACACGAATGGAAAAATATAAACAAAGAACTTTATTCAGCAAGAACCATGCGAATGCAACAAAATATATACCGGAGAAATAAAAACTAAGCCAGTAGAAGTACGTATTTAAGAACTCTGATTCAACACCCAGCGAGCAGAAACAGAAAAATGCGGACTTATGTATGGACAGAGCAAAACGTTAACAGCTTGGAACAATGATTTGATAAGCCTCACTGGTATCGTCTAAAATTCAAAGAGGCGGCTTTCATCGACAACAGTGAGAACTAGTGTAGAAATCAATCGTTATGGCAGTATCTTGTAAGAAATATTCTTAACATACAAATTTAAATACGAGTATGACGCGACAGTGTGGACGTCACTTGGGCCCTTTAGTACCGGCCAGACATAACATTTTAGAGTAGAGGAGTATGAAGATGAGCTACGGAGGGAACTTATGTGACAGTCACCGAAAGACCAAACAGCGAATCAATCTAATCATCATGATGAAAACTGACCTCCGTCCAGAATACGTCTATTGAAACTGTCAGCTATACATAAAGTAAATAGTAAATAATTTTAGAATTATGGCTCCTATAACTGCAGTACAAAGATCTACGTAGAAAGTTAGCAACAAAATTCAGCAAAATAATTGCTGAAGAAATGGATGCGCATTCAAAAAGGTGGGTTACTGAGCAGCGTTTCAAAAAAGTTTAATAGTATAAAGCTACTACTGTAATTACATCAACTGAAAGAAAGAGTAATGTCGTGCTAAATCTCGGTTTTATGGATCATAGACCATTTTAATACAACAACGATTCAAAGCTGAAGAAAACACTGATAGACAATACCTGTAAGTTTCATCCTGAGCGGTGATATGCTTCTCTTGTATCCATTCGCCCAATTCATCGCAATCTCTTAAGAATTGGTGGAGTTCTAGCTGATCCCTCAACCTTTCAAGTAATGCTTGCGCCTTTTCTCTGTTCGCCAAGCGTCTCTCATCGATATTATCTGCTCTCTTGTTGATCTTGTCAGCGGCAAAATGGTTCTCGTCGCAAAGTCTGCGAGAGAATTCTACCACACCGTTGATCTTGTCATCGTTAGCCTCCATTGTTGCCAAGAATGCTTCATGGCGCTGAAAATATTACATTTGAGTATGACTTTATTATTCCCAAGATTAGCACTGCAAACAGTGGAATCAAGAATGATAGCATTTACCGATCACAGGTTCATAACCATTTTGTAAATATGCTTTCCTATTAACTAATCTAGAAAAATTGAAAAAATCTCCAATAGATGTAAATTCAAAACCCCGACACAGTTGTGTGAGGTTCATAAACCAAATTTGTTGAAATCAAAATTATTTATTTGCATTTCTGCTCCAACATGTACAGAAGACCGAGTTTAGTAAACGAAATAAAAGCACAAAGGCTCAGATGGGCTGGACACGTACAGAGATCGCCGAATGAACGTCTTATAAAGAGAATATGGGAAGAAAACCCAGTAGGGGAAAGAGACCTTTAGGAAGACCAAGGCTCAGATGGAGGGACAATATCGAAGAGGATGTAAAAATCTTGGGAGTACGGAACTGGAAGGAGGTTGTGCTGGACAGGGACAGATGGAGACGAGTCGTAGATGCAGCTAAGACCCACGAAGGGTTGTGACGCTACGAAAAGAAGAAAGAAGAATTTCTGCTCCTTAGCTATCTTTTCACAAAGTACCTACAAAATAAATGCATATGAAGAAAATCAAGTTAAGTAAAAAGTATCTTCCACGGAATAAAGACTTTACAAAAGCAAATAAACTTATTTTCATATAGTAAGAGTAATGAATACAAAATGCATACAAATACTTACTTTAAGGAGGTTTTCAGCCTGTTCCAGAGTAGAGGGACTTTCGTCCTTGCTAAGAGTATGCTCTTGCTGACTGAGTATTACTTCGGCTTGTCTGGCATCTCTATCCAAGAGTTGGAGGCTCAAAGATTGTGAAAGTAATTGTTGTCGATTTTCCCACATTTGATGAATTTCATCCCATCCATCTTTAAGAGCCTGAAAGAAAAAAGTATTTAGGTAAACTGGCAAGGGTAACAATTGGCGGTAAGGAGTAAAAAAATAGCTTATGCAAACTTTCTCAAAATTATGCTTCACCCCAGACGGAAAATTAACCTGAATATACAAAATCGATGAGAGCTAGGCCAGGACTGTAGGATGGGTGATCTAAAATTCGAGCGCACTTATGCTGAATATTCAAATTAACAAGAGCTGTGCTATACAGAACGAGGATCCCTGTGTTTGTTTTTCCCTATTTTTTTTCTCTGATGGTCTCTTGGCTAATCTGAGTTTGATGCCATAGTATCATCCGATTGAGATGTCTTTAAATTTGTAATATATCATCAGGTGATCATTGCACGAATAATAATTCTTTTTAAACATTTGGCCTCACTACAAAATACTTCGCAGAAGCCTATTGGAAAATGAGCAAATACCTACGAAGTCACCAAAATTTCATACTTTTTGGAATGAAGGTAGTAGTCAATGAGATATAGCTCACTGAAACTGCTTTCAGTGCCGTCCTTTATATAAATGTTTATAAAATGACGGCGCGTTATGTCAAAGGCACATAAATGAAATTTAGGTTTATTCAAGGGCATAGTCATTACTACATATAACTAAAGCCGATTTAATCTCAATCAGCTTTAAAAAAATATCACGATCAAGAGGTTGTGCAAGCCATGTATGTAATGTCGTCAGAAATGGTTTGTACGTTTTTAGAAGTTTAAATTTTGACTCGAATCTGATTTGACATTTATAAATCCCCCGAAATGAAGTTTGTTAGCTAAGATTTTTATTACCTTATTCCCGATTCTTTATTAAACTTAGATCATATCATCTGCTAATAACAAAATAATTACGTTATAATCCAAACCACATGTGACCTTGATGGGGTCTTTTGAAAAAGATTAAAACTATTAAATTTTATCGAAATAATTTCTACGAACAATGAAAGGATTGGTTATGATTCAAATTTGAGGTGTTGACTTGTAATATTTCTCGGGCCTTAAAAATGTTACGTTTCCGTTCGAACCCGAACTCACGCAGACTTGACATGCATCTCTGGATCCTTTTTGGTATTGAATACCTTCCTTTTATCTACCTGCACAATTTTGACGGAGACACTTTTATGTAAATAATCATAACCAGTGAACCAAACTATGTATTTGCATGAGCTAAACAGTACTTGCGCCAGTTGCAGCAAACTATATCTTTAAACCATGATTTTTTTACAGACATATATTGACCTATCAGAGAACCACCAAATCTTGATGATCTATGCAGAGGATAAGGTTGCTGCGTGGCCCTTTCAAACAAAAGTACCAACCTTCAAACGCTCCCTCAGGAACATGTATTGAGGATCATCTTGGGTACTAGGCTCTGCGGTAATCTTCTCTCCGTATTCCATCATCTTCGCGTAATCCTCCGTGTAGTTATCAATCTCCTCCCTGATGGCCTGGTGTTGAGACAGCAACTTCTCCGCTTCGGAAAGCGAGCTTGGCGTATCTTCGGACGCGATGTCGGTCTGTGTCTTCGTCAGCCACGCCTGGAAGTGGTCGAGATCACGCAGGAACCTGTGCAAGTCGCCGGCTTCTTCCAGTTTAGAGTCGCGTTCTTTGAGCATCTGGGTGAGCCTCTCCCAAATGATCTGAATCTGGGTGATGCGTTCTCTGATGACGGCAGCTTCTTCTGGATGCTCACCTTCGATAGAGTCAGCCTCTTTCTGCAACGCGGTGAGTTTCGCTTGGATGGCAGCCAAGTCTCGTTCCATGCCGGAGAGCCTCCTTTGTAGTGTCATTATACCTGAAATAAAAGAATTGTTTCTAAAATTGGGACTAAAAAAATGTACTGTGTAAGACTTTACAGCCATCGCCCAGAGAATTAATGATTTTTGGCTGTTCGGCCGACGCCAATACTTGACGTTTCAACAGGAGTGATTGGCACGCTTAGAAACTGTTACAATTTTGGCGACTCCAGCTAAACTAGAAATCCTTTTTTAACACTTTTCGGATGACTAACAAACATGGTAACCCCCAATTCAAGCTATACTAATATACTAATACTAATTGCTTATTTTACTGAAACTTGACACATAAAATTGTGACATACAATATTGCGGTAAGGTTATGGAATTTGGAATGGTTGCGGATTGGGGTATTTCCCAACTTACTAGTATTGTCTGTTTAATCGCTGAAATGGATTGTTTGAATCCAATTTGTAATGATGGCACTATTTTTTTTTAGTTTTTTTCTGCCCACGTGGAGTTTGAAAACTATCGCTTTGAAGAAATCTCATTTAAATCGCCTGAACTTCCCGCCTAAGAAATTAACCAATCAAAAGTGACTTTCCTCCGGATGTAGCTAGAATGTAACTGTGTAAATCTGCATTCAGCGTAGATTCAAGGTTGTCACGTTGTTAAAATTTTGCCTAGTTTTCCTATACGGGATGCAAACTCTATTATACGTTTATTTAGTTTACTACTTTTTTTTTAAATAAAAGTTCATGTTTGTAGACAAAATATTTTACTGCACTGTTATTCCATTTTTCACATCATTATGTAACTAGTAGTTTAGTCAGGATCTTTGAGAATTTCCTAGTTACTTTTCATGATTTTACTCACCATAAACTACCTTTTGTGTCTGTCAAGTAGATCACGAAATTTGTCAATATCAACAAGAGGCGGAGGTTATATTTGGTTACATTTGTAGGTAGAGAATAGGAGGTCAGACAGCAAAGTAGAGTCACTTTTTAAGGATGGCCCCACGAAAGACTTATGACGTCACGCTAAGATTTATTACGTCACAGCTTTGGCGCGAAATTTTATATAAGAACTTTGGAAGCGATTTTAAGCCACTTCGCGTTCACAGCAAAAGGTAAAAATGTTCATTACATGGTTTTACGTCCCACATCGATAGGTGAGGGGAGTAATGTGATCGCGAAAATTTTCGATTTGGAGATAATACGCTTTTTGGGCGTTTTATGTCTACATAACGAAAATCCACGTCACTAATTTCCGTCGGTCTGTCTGTCTGTCTGTCTGTCTGTTGGCGTTCTTCTAGCCTCGTAATCTCAGTAACCACTGCATGGATTGTGATGAAATTTGGGAATTTGGCTATATGCTGTGGGGCCGTAGTAAGTAATGCTGCTATAATTTTGAAAATCGGTACATGGACGGCGAATTAGCAAAAAAAACGAAAAATTTCAAATATTCTTCAAATTTGCTTTTTAGGCTTTAGGGGTTTCTGACCGTTTTCTACTTTTTTTGGGTGGGAGTGAAAATAGGGTGGTTGGGGGGTGGGGGTTGTAAAACTAACAAATATTTTGTACTCATAATAGGTTGTCTATAGACCTGTGAAAGACCTAGGGGCAAAGTCTATCCAAACATTACCTGCATATTACACAAACCAAAGGACTACATATGGATATATTGCATTAGATCATTCTGTATTGTGTAACGGGGAGATCGTTGATCTTATTGAAGTTTTGACACAGTATTATTACCGTAGCCAGGGTGGAAACCGCGTATGGTTTTTAGAAATCGTGCCAGTGGCGACACAGCAATAAAAAAAAAACAAAAAATATAAATCAGCTCAAACTTCATTTTTATGTGATTTAGGAGTCCTGATCATTATCTACTTTTTTTGGTTAGGGGTGAATTTGTGGTGTTTGGGAGGTAGGGAGATGTAAATCTGAAAAATTTTTTGAAAGAAAGAGAAATTTTGTACGATACAAGTCAACTACATGAAGCTTGAAAAGCAGGAGGAAGTTTTTAATTTTTTCATCAAATCCCCTACTTGAAGCAGATTCTCCATGACTTGCGGTGTTGGTCGCAGTGACATTCTTGCCGCCAATATTCACCATCACCCACCATGGGTAACCGTTTCCAAGCTGCGCCTCGTTTTGCAACGGCGTAGACTGCGATGGAAAACATTACTCCTCTACCAATATCTGCAAGCTATCTATGCTATCGGATGTTGCCCGTATATCTCAAATTGTAACGGCTTTTGAGTGTTATGCCTCGTACATACCTGTCAAATCCATTTCAAGGCTATCAGTCGTCTGCAGAATACGGATCTTGTCTTCGATCCAGGTGGTGGTCTCACGGCATTCAATATGGAATGTTTGCACGCCATGGGCGGAATTCAGCTCCTCCTTCTTTGCCTCCGCCTTCTCGCGTAGCTCCGCCCACTTCTGGTTGAGTTGATTCTGTCTGGCAGTGATCTGTTCAGAGTTGGGATGTTCGACGTGCAACAGCTGGCGAGCGAGCTGGTTCACGACGGCAACGCGGGAAGCGTTGGCGTTCATTTCCTTTTCGAAGCCTTCGTATCGGTGTTTCATTATCTCGACGTCTTCGATGTCTCTGGCCGGGATCATCGTCTGCAGCATCCTGTCCTTCTCGCTGATCCATTGCTCGACTCCGTCGCTTTCCGATAGTAACTTGTATAAGCTGAGCGCATCGAGGAGGCGTTGCTTCCTGAGTTTGGCCAGCTCGAGGAGCTCCTTGTAACGGTTGTCGATAGACGCCAGTCTTTGGGATACCTGAAACAACGGAGGAAACAAATGATTATCCACTTTAAAAAATGGAGAGAGCAAATAATTACACAAACTGACTACTTGTTGTCCAGAAATCAGAATATATTTTTCGGAAGATTTTTAGAAAGAATTGCGTCAAATAGTTTAAATCGATACGCATTTTCGAAAATACGAAATTCCAAACTCCAAGAAACGCTTTCTCACGCCCAAAAATGAGTTAAATATATAAAAAATGAGGACATTTTTATCATTAAACAGCCTGCCACACTGGAGCGACATTCAACGAAGATACGCATTTTCCAATCTTGTCACTAATAACAATGCATCAAAATTCCGATACTGTCAAATTATTATTTTAAAGGTGATGAAGGCCAACAGCTATTGAACAACATCAATGAGTTCCTTTAATGGCAAATGAGAGCATATCTTACCAGTCCGGGAAGAAAAGGATGCCATCTGCGTACTAGAAACCCCTTTATCAATAACTTTTTTCCTCCTCCCTTATTCACTTTCTTAAAAAAAAGTCCGAATCTATGTGATCTCTAAAAGCCTAAAAACGGTTGAGCATTTTTAATTTTTTTTATCATGTCTGTGCTGCTGCTGCATCTATTTTCAAGAACAGTAAAGGTTTTTTTTTGTCTTTGCAACAGAAGTGACATACCATAAAAAATTTGCTGATATCAGATCATTTGTTATTACTCTTGAGCCCCTGGAAGTATTTTTGAAAATTATGGTTTTTCGCCTTTCGTCATAGTAACCACTGCTCAAATTTCATCAATATTACTTCGGTACTTTTCGGGTTATAGAAGGACCAAGAAAAATTCTAAAGCGTCTCAAATTCAAAAATTTCCGCGACCACAATACTTCTTCTGTCTATTGGGGTGGAAGGTAAACTGAATCCGCATGGAAGATCAGTTTGTCTCTTAGCTCCAGTTTTTGAGGTGTTCTAATATTAAATGTGTGACAGCCACAGTTTTTAGATATATCTGGAGTGGCGTGACGTAAGGATCGGTACTGGAATCGCTATTATTTCTAGTTTATGTAAATGATCTACCTTTGTCCATTTCAGATGAATGTTTTCTGTTTGCCGATGATATAAAGCAACGACCGGCGTCGAGAGCTTAGCACAAGCGAAAAAATGGTTCGATGCAAAAAATTAATTGCAGTTCAAATAAACGAACAGAAAGTTTCCACGTCCCTGTTAAGTTACTGAGAGTAGTTTTAGATAGTTCTCTAACTTGGCTACCTCACGTGGACTATTTTTGTGCTAAGCTATGATCGCAAATATTTGCGCTCAGACAACTTGGACTTTATGTTGATAACATTACGATGAACAATGTTTATTACTCTCTAATTCACAGTACTTGCATCTAGAATATATCAACTATCAACAGCAATATCCAGAACAGAGGCACTCTAAAACTAATGCGTTTGAAAGATTAAAGAATCGTTTTATTCGGACTGTGTGTCGTTTAATATTTCATAGCCTACCTGACAGATCTGCTTGATAATTATGCATCACGTCTATAAAATTGCTTCCTCAGCATACCTGACCTAAATTATCTCGTTAATTCAGAGACTTCATCAAATACTATTATGGCCTTATATTTTAGTTGTCCGTTAAGTAAAAATAAAATTTGATAGTATTTTCTCAAAATAAATAAATTAGAATAGAAGGTATATTTAAAATTTGTATAAAAATCAAAATATCTCAGAAACTATTGAATGCAACTATAACAAGTGTTATACAAAGATGAAAGAGCATATTAAAAGCAATTCTTTGGTATAATAAAATATTGGGGGTTACATTTAAAAAAAAAAGAGAGAAAATCTAGATCTTCCATTCTACATCGCGCTGTATATGAATATGCGTTGTCGACTTTTTTTACAGCAGATTGTAAAACTAGAGGATATTTTTTATCTTTCCGTATATATTGATATAAAGTACGTTCATTTGACAGCGATTTGGACTTAAAAGTAGTCATAACTTTTGAAATAGTGCTACAGTGCCTTATATTTTAATAACGGGAATAATTAGTGTAATCTAAATGTTAAATGTGTATTTTTAAAAAATGTATGTTTGCATCATCACGTAGTTATGGATCACCCTGTATAAATAAAAATATTTTACGAGCAAGGAGCATATCCTTGGCTACAACTTTTATATACAACTTTTTTTGCTATCTTCTGCGGTAGTGGGGTAATCGACCGATTCGGTACTAAAAACTCACCCTGTATATCAAGGAGACACTTATAAATCTTCATCGCAATCTGATATTATCCGGTCTACCTGTATAATATTAGATTTCCTAAAAACATGGTTGCTCCATGGCCTCGACTCCGAATGATTCATTTTATTTAAAAAAAATAGGTTTGCTTTAGACACAAGTTCCAGGTTTTAAGATTACATAAATGCGTGGCGACGCCAAATCATAGTAATCGTGACATCATGTAAGGGATTTTTTACAAACATTTTTATGCCTTTCTTTCACGGAGAATCAGTTTATGGAATATGGGGATATATGAAAATAGTTGAAAAATCGAAATACAAACGTTAATAACAATTTCTCTACAAGCATTGGGCATCAAATGTGTTTCACATCCAAGGTATGCCACATGTATACGGCTTTGACAAGGGCTGAGTATTCATCCTGTTTGGACATATCTTTGATCATTCATGTCAGCATCCCAAATATTGTTATTTACCTCAGGAGAAGTAGCGACATCAGGACCAAGTGCCTTAGCTTGTTGATGCAAGGCGTCTATGGTGCTGACATAATTCTTCAGTTCTTCGGTAACATCTTTGTGCTTCTTCAGCAAGGATTGCGCGTTGCCTTCATCTCTGCCGACGTCCTCGCTGGAAACAAGCCTCAAGGTGTCCAACATCCAAATGTCAATATCATCAGCATCAGCGAATAGTTGATGGTAATTGACAGCCTCTTCCAGTCGTTTCCTACGGTAAGCTGCCAAGTCCAGAAGGTGTTTCCAGGCATCTCTGATCTCGTTCAGCCTTTCTTGGATCTTCTCGGCACCGAAATGACCTCCGTTAATCAGTTCTTCGCCAACTCCTAGCGCTGCCTCCAATTGGGATTCGTGTGCGGACAGTTCGTTCTCTGCAAAAAAAGTATTTTTATGAGATACATTTAATTGTGAGTAGAACTAGTAGTCCATTATATAGTTTCTTAAACTTATCATGCGGTTAAAGTCATACATGTTGAACGGTAAGCAGTTTACTAATCTCTCTGTAAGCTATATAGCCTTTATTCAAGTACTACACGTTTGATTTGATAACAAATTATTTGCAATAAGCGACATTGATTGACCGATGCGCCAGTAAGTAGCTTTTGTTTTTTGGTAACTAACTTCCTACCTAAATCTATAATTCAGAAATGTAGAACACAGAATGTTGCACCTGAATTGTTGTTAAATCCACTATGAGTGCCAGTAATATGTCTGCGTCTTTTTTAGACGAGACAAAGCCGCATCTTATTCGGGATCCAAAAACAAACTAGGAGATATAAACTTTTCCACGTGTCCTTAAGGGTTGATGGGGATCTCGAATGAGTTAAGGGTTTGTTTGAAGCTGCGATACTATGTAACATTATTCGCTTATAAGACAATATCGTAATACTAAGACACCTAGATCTTACGTATTCTCATTTTGAATTCAACTACAATGAACGTGCAACATTCTGTGGTGATTTCTGAGTCACTTATTCCAACTCTTTTTTGTCAAACATTTTGGCTTTGAAGTGTTACAGAGGTGTGAACGCAACGTTAATGAAATGTTTATCTTTTGCTATATATAGTTCTAATGCTGGGGCTGTAAATCATGATGAATCAGTAGTACCTAGTTTGCATTGAGGGTTGGGTAATCGTTCTGAATTGTGAGGGACAAACTCAAAACATCGTCCACTTGTCTATCTGAATGTATGAATGAAAGATGGAGAGAGGCTTTCAGGTGACAAGAGCCTACAAGCGGGCTATTCTCCACCTCTCCTTATACTAGTTCCCAAGTCCAGCTCTCATCGTAAAGGTGAGGACAGCCTTGGGTCCTGCCCTTCTTATGTCTTCAGGTTCAAGGACCCTTGGACCTAGTATAATCTGCCTGTGATACCAAAGCGCGTTACAGCGACATAGAATGTGTGCCGAGGACTCTTCGTCCTCCTCACAATAGCGTGCACACGTCGGGTCACTTGCCACCCACATCACAGCTAAAGACGTCTGAAGGTGTTTTGGCCCCATAGCATGCCCACAAGTAACCTTAGCTGGCTTCTGTCGAGTGAGAGACAGAACCGCCCCACCTTGGCTAGAGGTCCTAAGATAAGTTCTCTAGCTACCAAGAAAGAAGTCAATACTTTCATCGCACAAGTTAGAAATGAGCTCTGGCCCGGTATAGAAGAGCTATATCGGCACAATCAAGCAGATCTATCTATGAAAGTTAGAAAAAACAACTCCGAAGGAACGCCTTCGTAAGGAAGACTTCTCAGGAAGAACCCGCAACACTTGTTGGTTTTGCATAATACAGACGAGGCCTCCGAGGCAACCAGGACGATAAGAAAATATAATATTCGGACTGTATGCGCAAGAAACACTACTACCATTCACATTAACCTCATAAAAAGTCCAACAATAATAGTTAACAATAATCGGGAAGTATCATGTGAAGTAGAAAACCAGCTCAGGAGCGGAATACAAAATTTCCCAAAACCTACCAGAATATTGGGATTGAGGTAATAAGCTATATTATGTACAAAGTATTCGAAAAGTTCATTTACTTTTTCAATATCTAAATCCATTAACAAGATACAAAATGGCCTAGTGAAACCCATTAGCTGCATAATATCGGAGATTCTGCCTCAAAAATAGGCACAGTTGCTAAAGGATTCATTCAAAGTAAGCTCTGTATTAAAAATTCTAGCTTTAGTCAATGTTTATTAGCTTCATAAAAAAACTATATAAAACTGAATAATTACAGATTTCTAAAACGTATCCTACGATTATAAAACACATATTTCGGAACTGGGCAGTAGTAGCGAATTATAATTTTGGGGGTGTAAATTAAAGCAAATATAGTATCTTTTCTTATTATTGTGTCACCCAATGAGGTATCTGTTTTTGGTCACGTGACGTCCGATTCAAAATTTTTAATGGGACACCCTATATATTTGTGACTTTTTGTGTTCCTCCCAATAAAACAATTCCAACAAACTAGCACACTTGGAGTCTAAAGTGATTAATTCAAGAGCTACAGGTACTTATGAAACACTACCAAAATAATTTAACTGTAGCGGTACATGTTATAATCAATGGTAGTAGTACCATCCTGTAAGTACCTGTAGCTTGTGAATTAATCACTTAGACCCCAAGTGTGCTAGTGCTAGTGCTGCTAATTTGTTGGAATTGTTTTATCGGGAGGAACACAAAAAGTCTTGTCTTAATCGTCGTGGGACACCCTGTATAAGTGATACTGTAACTGAAATTCTGAAATCTTAAAAAACGCATATTGTTGCATTCGGATTACTGATAAATCCAAAAATATTAGGACCCAGATGTTCTCCAAATCAAAGTTAGCCGTATGTTTTTCCAGGTTTCCTCGTGGTTTGTTGCTGGATCCCAAATGAGATATAATATTGTCTCATCTTGGGGTTGCAGTCTGTCTGTCACATTTTTAACTTATAAGGCACAGGGTATGGTGATCCTAAGTCGATGATGTAGTGGCAGTCTTTTTGGATTTATCAACAATGCGAATGCGACCCTCAGTGTTCTTTGAGATTCCAGAATTATCTTTATTTTGTTAGTTGAGTTAGCAAAAAAAGCTGTTTCCTGGCACAGCTGTCAGTGTCACTTACAAAAAAAGCATCTTTGTTGAATGTTGGACTTTGATGAACATCATACAGGCGAAACATAGAGTTATGTTTCAAGTATATATAGTTTTTTACTGATATGTCACTAAAGGACGATAAAATAATAGATACGGTCCCACACGTAATTTGAGTTAAAAAATTTACTAAGCGTGAGGTTTGTGGATTGAAGATGCAAGCTCAAAGAACGAATTCATTTAAGTTTAAATAATTCGAGAAAATAAGAATAGAGCTCCAAACCAATATCACAAAATTTGAAAAGTTAACCATTATAAGAAATTCTTTTGATACAAAAAATGCTTCAAGGAAACTACATTTTTGAGCAGTGGCGACATGCAACTCGATATTTCTCTTACCCAATATTTTATGTTTGCTCAACAGCAAATTCACAGTTGTTAGGTCGTGACCAATATCAGAGGTAGACACGATCTGCTCCTTCTCTTTAATCCAGTTCTCTTCGTCAGCCATATCCCAATAGAACTGCCACAGCTTCTTGCTCTCCTCAAGTCGCAACCTCCTTTCCACAGCTAACCTCACTAGTTGTGCGTACGCCTCTTCTAGCTGTTGCACACGTTCTATAACCAGTGCTGGGTCGCATGGTGTGTAGCCTTCCTCGTTTTCTACGTTCACGAATCTCTGAGACTGGCTTGCTACGGCTTTCACTCTCTCACCTAGCGATATATAAGAAACAAATTAATATTAAAAGGTGAAATGGAAAAATGGAGTCCAGTTGATTGACTCAGTAATTCCTACACGGTGGGATATGCATGAAGCTATTGTCTGAGATCCCCTTGTAACCAAATCATCTCCCGCCCGCAAACAAGCATCCAACATAAAACTCTCGTAAATAGTTTCTGGTATCTCTCTCCGTAGGAACTATGTTACTAGTATCCATCTTTAAAGGTCAAAGAAAAGTGTCTGGGGTTTCCCATCCTACTTCGGCTCATTTTAACTATTCCAAAACAAAACAAAATAAAAATAGAAAATAATCAGAGGTCCGTAGAGTACCCAAAAACAGAGTTTCGACGGTTTTTATATTGTACTGTTTCTATTTCTATTTAGCTTAATCGAAACTAACACAATTTTCAAAAACCGTATCTCTACCACCACGCACGTTACGGTTTAGACATTCCATTGCTATAAGTTTAGTCATGAGCAACAGAATTACAGAATTCTCTACAATATAATTTAAAAAATCATTGTTTGTCTAAGGTAGGTCAGCATTTGAATAAGGGCAATGAAGAGACCAATACGAGTGCAACAAACTTTTCAATCTCACAACCCCCAAACCAGCCCAATTTTACCCCTTCTAAAAAAATGTGGTAAACGAACAGTAACATCCAAATTGCACCAAAACGAAAACTGAGCTATTTTTATATTTTTTGTTATTTGATTATGCGCCGCCACTGACACGATTTCTAATAACCATGCGCGTCTTTCATTCTTCCCACTGTAATAATACCGTACCGAAATTTCATTAAAACCAATTCACTAATTTCTAGGTTACCTTATTCAGAATGATCTAAAGCAACACTCTTATGTATACATCAGAACATTCCAAGTCCCTTGGAAGTGTATTATGCCGCTATGTCCTTCCACGGGTCATTAGACATAGCTTATTATGAGTACAACATATTTTTCAGTTTTAAAACCCACGCCCCCTCCCCCCATTTTACCCCTAAAAAAAGTAGAAAATGATACGGAACCCCTAAAACGCCTAAAAAAGAAGTTTTGAGGAATATTTGAAATTTTTAGTTTTTTGTTAATTACTGCGCCGTCCATGCATTACATTACATTTACAGCAGCAGCATTGGGTATTAAGACTCCACAGCATAATATATGGTTACCTCAATTGCATCGCAATCCATGCAGTGGTTACCGAGATTACGAGGCTAAAAAAACAGACAGGCAGACTGACAGAAATGAATGACGTGATTACAATACTCCCCTCACATATCGATGTGGGAAGTAAAACTTCCGAAATAAAAAAAAAATGATTTCAGCGACTAACATTTGAGATTAATTAACCCCATCATATGTTTTTCCTCATATAGTTTGAGACATCTGCAAGAGAAAGATATAAAAGCGGAAAAAAATCTCCAAATATACTTTTTTTGATTAGTACCAAAATGAAGTCTGTAGGCCTTATATGGATTTACTAAAGTATCATTATACCATGAATGAAGTTTCATCTCAAAACATCATCGCTCACAATAAAAGTATATTTACGGAGATCCAATAAAAAATTAAAGTGTGTTTTGTTGTTAATTGACATGTATTCGTGATATGGGAAATACAACTGATATATTGGAGAAAAAACAATTGGAAAATGACCAAAAACCCCTAACACGCCGCAGCAACACCTAAGACACCAAAAATAAAATCAGGAAGGGTCGTTTGTCTTTAGTCATCTATCGATTTTTAAAAATAATGAATATCTATCAAGATCTTACAGCAATCATATCCCAAATTTCATCAAAATCGTTGCAGCGCAGCGGTTACAGAGATTACGCACTGACATAAAAGTCGCCAGAAAGACCGACGGATACATATACAGGGTGTCCAGTTAGTGTATAATTCTTCGATATCTCGCAAGGTATACCTGATAGAAGAAAATGTCAAATACAAAAGTTATTTGGTTACTTAAGACGCATATTCTAAAAATATTTTGAAATATACAGGGTGTTGCGGGAAAGTAGGATAGTGACCAATTTGATTTTTTTATATGGAACTATAACTTTTTCTTAAATTCTTCTAGTGTCTATCATTGATCTCTATTCAACCCTTAAATATTTTTGGGATCGATTGCGACGTTGCCAAGTTATAATTTATTTTCTATTAATTTGCGGATTTGCAAGGTCAGAAGTAATACGTCCAAATTGATATATTCCTTTAAATTTTCTCAATAATATTATACAGCGAGTTACTTGAATATTAGGTGGATATTATTTTGGATGTTACCAGCAATTTGTGTCTACAGGGTGTTTTTGGCAGAATTTTAAATAACGGCAACTTGAAGGCCACTTTACTTTGTTTTTTTAGATGTAACACCCTGCATGTTTTATTTTAAATCGAAATATCTACTAATATATCTCTATCTCGCCTTGTAATATTTTTTTTTTCGCGTTTGTGACGTTGCCAAGTTATAAATCATTTTTCCAAATTTTTAAACAAATATCCCCGATTTTAATTTATTTTAAATAGAATCCTCTACTTATTTTTATTGCAATGAATTGCGCATGTCGAATTTAGTAAGATCTGACAATTTCAAAATTTTATTTCTATTAATTACTGAGATACGGCAACACCGCTTTTTTAGTAGACGGTACCGGAACGCTTAAATATTTCCAAAACTGCCACAGCTGAAGAGGTGAAATTCAATACTTGGGGGCTTTTGAACATAGAGAATTGAAAAAGGCTAACATCAGTATTGTCAGACTTACCACTTTTACGTTAGACTTCATAAATAGGCCATTCCATTCAAAATTATGACGTAAAATTGGTAAATCTGACAACACTGATGTTAGCGTTTTTGAATTCTGTATGTTCAAAAACCCCCAAGTATTGAATTTCACCTCTCCAGCTGTGGCAGTTTTGGAAATATTTAAGCGTTCCGGTACCGTTTTTTGCATTTGACATTTTCTTCTATCAGGTATACCTTGCGAGATATCGAAGAATTACACACTAACTGGACACCCTGTATATTATGTATAACCAGTTTTTTCTAATAGTAATGAGATTTTTTTGTCCAAATTTACATTAGCTTTTTTCCAGATATTTCGAGCTACATCGGAAAAATATTTAGGTTTTATTTCACCGAAGGTTTTTTAGATGATGTTTCGAATATCTGAAAAGTAAGACGTATGCAACATTGTAAATCGTTAATATAAAAGTGACTCTAGCAGTTTTCCATAACATAGATTTATAGAGGGTTGAAACCATCATTTTTATATGCTAAAACTTACAAACACTCTACCGATAAAGAAATATCTTTGAATTGTAATTAATTTTTTTATTATGTCAATCCCTCAGCAAATTTGTTTAGGATACATTTCACTAGTTAAAAATTTTATAAAACTTTGAAAACTTCTCTCACCTAAGATATTTATGTCGGCTTCCAAGAGGTTATGCTTCTGCAGTAGATCTTCGACACCCATCAAATGCTTGCCATAGTCGTCTGTCATCAGTCTGGCTTTCAATTCCTCCATAGCATCGAGGATGTGCAGCATCTCTTGGAAGTTCTGTTGCAGTTGCAACGATAGGTCCAAGCGATTTCTGCGTGCTTTGAGCAATTCCAGAAGGTAATTCCATAGGCGCAGTACATTGTCTTTTCTGGCGTTGATCCTTTCCATGTCGTGGTAGTTTTCAGCTTCTAGTTCTGCTGCCACAGCCACGACAGCTTGTACCTAGAAGAAAATGTTCTCATTATGTGGTTGCCATCGCGTTTCAATGGTCCATTAATAAAAAACCACATATACTTAAATATTAACTTACTAAAGTTTCTGCCCCCTCTGAGGCCTTCATCGAAGTACAAAACTTGAAAAAAAAATAATTTTGAATAAGTGATATTGTTTGTTTTTTGCGAACTAACCTCTTAACTAACTAATGATGATTCTGAAATCTTAATAAAGAAGACAGAGTGTAAAATTTTGTACCTTGATGAAGGCCGCAGAGGTGGCAGAAACTTTAGTAAAATTTATTCTACTTGCAAGTGAAATCCGAACACCTATAAAATAAGGGATATTCGCATTAACACTGGTTGATTCGACGCTTTTACCTACATGGCACCTCCAAAAATTGTATAGTAGTAGTAGTAGTAGTTTTTTTTTTTTTTTTTTTTTTATTATAGAGGGTTTAGGAAATCGGCTTGATCGCAAGGTCAGAAGCACTCGCACACCCGGAAGTGTGAGAGAGAGTCTGCCCGCCCGACGTTGAACCAGCTTGAGTCCTCTGATCACATGTCCAACAGACGCAGACGCGTCCATCCGACATGCCACCACGGCCCGACCGGCTAAAACCCGTTCCCTCTTTTCATACCTGAACTTCTCCAGACAGGGAGTGTTTCTTGACAGACACCGCTTCGGTACCGCTTTCGCATTTCTTCAAAACGATGCTGCCACCTTAGATGCACAACGAAGCTCCTTTATTCCGTGTCATTTGTGAGTCAGCTACATCAGAGACGGTTCGATGCTCTGTGTGTTCTGGTCTAACTTTTTCTCTTTCAAAATCTCCTCAATGTAAGCTGCAACTTGATACCAAGACTCTTCAGTTCTGAGAATTTCGGTCATCAGTCCCTCGGGGGACAATTTTATCCCAAGCCGCTGTTCTAGCTGTTGTCGTTTATCACTCCATCTTCCACATCCGAAGAAGGTGTGTCGCGGATCATCTTGCTCAGGGCAGTAGTCACACTGCGGTGAAGATCTCACTCCTATCTTGAATAGGTAGCTATTAAATAGCCCATGACCTGTGAGGAATTGGGCAAGATAATAATTAACCTCCCCGTGCTTCCTGTTGTACCACAGATCGATCTTGGAAATAAGGATGTGAGTCCATCTAGCGACATGCGCATGGTCTTCCCATCGCTCTTGCCATTTACAGACAGTTATCTTTCTAGCCTCCGTGCTGGTGATAACTTCACCTCTTTTTCTGCTAGTGAACAGAAACTGTCTCTCCTTAGCCAAAAGGTCTATTGGAGGGACACTTGCGATTACTAGTATCGCATCCTCTGAGACGGTGCGATAAGCGCATGCTACTCTCAGTGCAGCTGTTCTCTGTACCGAAGCTAAGCGTTTTCGGTACTTCTGCACCTGAAGCGCGTCTGCCCACACTTCAGCTCCATAAAGCATTATGGAGTGTGTAACGCTCATAAGAGTTCGCCTCTTACTTGACCTGGGTCCAGCAATGTTCGGCATTAGTCTGGATAGAGAGGCAACTAATTTGGCCGCTTTATCCGCCGCAGTGCATATATGCTTGTAATGCGTCAGTTTCGCATCGATTTGCTCCCCAAGGTACTTCACAGCGTCCTTGGCTACGACTGGTGTTCCATTTAGGACAACTCGCAGGGGTTCAGGAAACCTTCTCTGCCTCGTCAGCACTACAAGTTCTGTTTTGTTTACTGCAAGTTCGAGGCTATGCGATTTAAGCCAGTCTTGTACGCGACCAACTACCAGTTCCACCCTATCCTTTGCCTCGTCGGGATCTTTTGCCAATATAACGGCAGCAATGTCGTCCGCGTATCCGATGAGTCTTGCCCATTCGGGAAGGTCCATTCTCAGTATCCCATCATACATGATATTCCATAAATCGGGACCGAGTACTGAGCCCTGTGCGACACCTGCAGTGACATTCGTTCTACGAATGCCTGCCGTTGTTTGGTAAACAAGTTCTCTGTTGTGGAGATAATCGTTTATCACCCTGAGAAGATACGCAGGCACACGAAAGTGTTCAAGAGCCGCAAGGATATCCTCCCACCTTGCCGAATTAAAGGCGTTTTTTACGTCTAGCGTGACAAGTACACAGGAGTTTCGTGACCTGTGATTACCTGTCCACGCTAAGTATGTGTAATCCATGACTTCTTGGATAGCATCTATCGTTGAATGTCCAAGTCTAAAGCCATGTTGTCTCTCAGAGAGGTCACCGGCCTGCGCCACTGCTGTCCGTAGACGAATCCTGAGCAGTCTCTCGTATAGCTTACCAGCATCATCCAACATACAGAGAGGCCTGAAAGATGAGGGAGCAGTAGGTGGGCCTTTCCCCTTATCTAACAAGACCAATCTTTGGATCCTCCAATTCTCTGGGAAGACGCCACTTAGCAAACACGTGTTGTACATATTAAGGAGCATGGACGGGCATTCATATGCTATCAATTTAACCACTTCAACGGGGATTCCGTCCGGGCCGGGGGCTTTATGGCATTTCAAAGAAGCTGTCGCTGTTTTCAGCTCCTCTATAGTGAAAAGAGGGATCTCAGAGTCCACCCTCAATGTGCGTCTTGATACAGTTAGGTGTTGCGGAAACAAGGCCGCCACGATTTCATCCATCGATTGCGGATCAAGTGGAGCAAGTGGCCCTTGCTTTCCTAAGCGTTGCGTTACGATCTTATATCCCAGCCCCCACATATCTTCGTCTACCTCCTTACACAGTGTCCGCCAGCAGCGTCTTTTGCTCGAGCGGATTTCTTTTCTAAGTTGTTTCCTGGCCAACCTATAACGTTCTCTTGCCTCACTGGTATCAGTTCTGCCTCTTGCTCGCTGAGCAATCCTTCTGAGTTTCAAGGCAGTTTTGCGCAAGATGTCGATTTCGTTCGTCCACCAGTACGCTGGGGCCCTTTGTGGCAACCTCTTTTGTTTCGGCATGGACGCGTCGCAGCAGGCTGTAATGTGACGCATTGTCTTATTGACGAATGTCTCTGCTTCGTGTCTAGTTGGTCTCCTGTGTCTCTCTGGGACGGGTACACCTTTTTGTTTGTATAGACTGTCCAAGAATCTGGCGCGGTTCAGTTTTGACACAACCCAGCCAGCGGTGAATGTAGCGCTAGATGATGGGCGATTTGAGCAGGACTCTATCGAGAACTTTATGTACTGGTGATCACTGCCGGTAAAGTCCTCAAGAACTTCCCAGCTATTTACGAGAGATGCTAAGGGAGCAGAGCAGAAGGTGACATCCATGATGGTCTGACCGTACCCACTTCTTCTAAAAGTGGTCGTTGTACCATGGTTAAGCACAACCAGATCAAGCCTAGCAACCATATCAACGACAGCTCTACCTCTGGAGCAATATCTATCCATGCCCCAGTCGGGAGCCTTCGCGTTTAGGTCACCAGCGATCACAACCTCACCATCCATGTCGCGTATAGCGTCTTCCAGATGTTCCAGCTTCCTATGGAAAATCTCCATGCCTTCGTTTGGAGAGAGGTAACAGCTAACGTAGGTCACGCCTCGACAGCGAACCCAGACAAAGCCATCACCAGTCCCACTGTTGGTTACATGAAGTTTCTCCGTACTTCTGACCCAGATCGCTGCCGTACCTCCCCGGTCAGAGAACCAATTTGACCCAGTCATGTTTTGGTATTGCTCGGAAATTATTAGAAGATCTACCCTGTGCTCGTAAGCCAGCTGGATCAGTAAGTTCTGTGCCAGCTTTGACCTTCCCAGATTCCCTTGCAAGATGGTCGTCATTGTTTGTTACTGTCCCTCTGTTCCGTTTCGTCTCTAGGTCGACGATGTGTTTCAGGTGACCTCCTGGTTTTCAGACCCCTCTGCTTCTGCTCAATCTGTCGCCGAAAATGGGGACATTTAATTGAGTCAACCCTATGGTTGTTGGTGTTACATTTAGGGCAATGCGGCCGGTTCTTACAGCGCTAAATAATAGAAAACGACTAAATTCAGCCGAATACAACAAGAAAAGAACAGAAAATAGCTAAAAACAACAGAAATCAGGCAGATAACTACTGTAAACGATAGAAAACGACCAAATACAACCGAATAGGGTCAGAACTAACTCAAAACGACAGAAAGCAAGCAGATAACAGCGATAAACAGCAGAAAACGACTAAACACAGCCGAATACAACCAAAATGAGTAGAAAACAGCTAAAAACAACAGAAAGCAGGCAGATAACAGCTGTAAACGGTAGAAAACGACCAAATCCAACCGAATAGAGCCAAATCCGGCTAAAAATGACAGAAAGTAAGCAGATAACAGCGCTAGATAACAGAAAACCACTAAACACAGCGGAATACAACTGAAAATAACAGAAAACAGCTCTTAGAACAACAGAAAGCAAGCAGATAACGGCTGTAAACGGTAGAAAACGACCGAATACAACCAAATAGAACAGAAAACAGAGCATAACAACAGAAAGCAGGCAGATAACAGCGCTAAACGATAGAAAACGACTAAATTCAGCCGAATACAACAAGAAAAGGACAGAAAACAGCTAAAAACGACAGAAATCAAGCAGATAACAACTGTAAACGGTACAAAACGACCAAATACAATCGAATAGAGTCAAAACTAACGCAAAACGACAGAAAGCAAGCAGATAACGGCTGTAAACGCTAGAAAGCGACCGAGTACAACCAAATAGAACAGAAAACAGAGCATAACAGCAGAAAGCGGGCAGATAACAGCGCTAAACAATAGAAAACGACTAAATTCAGCCGAATACGAAGTAGTAGTAGTAGTAGTAGTAGTAGTAGTAGTAGTAGTAGTAGTAGTAGTAGTTTTTTTTTTCGTTGTATTGGCACTGCAACCCTTACCCTCCGGCACTACGTTAGCATTACTTCGGAGGGCAGGTTGATCATTGTCACTTAGTCGAGCTGCTCGTTTTTCTTTTCTCTCAGGACACGCTCGATATACGAAGCAATCATGTTCCAGTTCTTTTCGCTTAGTATCATAAGTCCAATGGTGTTTTCCGGTTCGAGTTTCATCCCTATTCGGCCCTCAAGAGTGTGTCTATCCTCCAGCCACCTGTCGCACTCGTAAAAGGTGTGGCGGGCCGTGTCAATTTTTGTACAGTACGGACAGTTTGAGCTCTCTTTGATGTCCCTTAAGTGCAGGTACCTGTTAAAATTTCCGTGGCCCGTAAGGAATTGCGCGAGATAATAATTGACCTGCCCGTGCTTTCTAGAGTACCAAGGCTCTATTTCCGGAATGAGTATATGAGTCCAAGCAGCGTTTTCCTCCCTTTGCCACCTTTCTTGCCATTCCCTAAGTGTCTGTTGTCGGACTAGCGATTTGGATTGATCAGTAAAGTTACGGAGACGGTATCGCTCTACCGCTAGAAGGTCTATAGGTGGGACCCCAGCAACTACCAGGACAGCACTCTCGGCAACAGTTCGATAAGCCGCAACAATCCGTAGGGCTGCAGTTCTCTGAACAGCTGCAAACTTCTTCCTATATTTATTGATCTTCATTGCGTCGCTCCAGATTTCGGCCCCATACAGCATTATCGAGTTGGTGACACTCATAAGGATGCGCCGTTTATCGGCCTTGGGTCCATCTATATTAGGCATGATCCTGGATAGCGCCGCCACAGCTTTGGTAGCCTTGTTCGCGGTTGCGATTACATGTTGGTGGTATGTAAGTTTTCTATCCAGGATCACTCCCAAGTACTTCACCTCATCCTTCGATTTGATTTTGGCACCTGGAAGATCAAAAACCAAGGGAAGCGAGGACAATCGCTGTCTGGTAAGAATAACCGCTTCGGTCTTCGCTACTGCCATTCTTAACCCGTGTTGTTTCAGCCAATCTTGCACCAAATCTGCGACGAATTCTGTTTTTTGTCGTGCCAGTTCGACATCTCTGGCTGTTACCACCGCCGCAATATCGTCGGCAAACCCTATTAGTTTCACGCCATCTGGAACATCGATCCGTAGGATTCCGTCGTACATTGCATTCCAAAGTTCTGGCCCAAGCACTGAGCCCTGTGCCACACCCGATGTAATTTCCCGCTCGTGTCGTCCACCACGCGTTTGAAATACGAGGTTCCTATTTGAAAGGTAATCGTTAATTACCCGTAACAGATAGGCGGGAACCCTGAATTGACTCTCTAGTGCATTCATCATGTCTATCCATCTTGCCGAGTTGAAGGCATTCCTCACATCAAAAGTGATTAATACACAGATGCTTCGTGAACGATGGTTTCCTTGCCAGGCCTCGCGAGTCTCATGCAAAACCTCTTGGAGAGCTCCTACGGTGGAATGGCGTATCCTGAATCCATGTTGATGCTCCGACAATCCTCCCGCATCCTCGATGGCGCTACGTAGTCTCAGACGGATCAACCTCTCAAACATCTTACCAGTATCATCTAGCATACCCAAAGGCCTAAAGGATGAAGGTGTTATTGGTGGGCCCTTACCTTTATCTAGCAGAACTAATCTCTGCACCTTCCATCTTTGCGGAAAGATACCCGCTCGAAGACAACCGTTGTACATGTTAAGCAATACAAGCGGTTTTTCTTTGGCTATGATTTTTACAATCTCAATCGGGATGTTGTCGGGTCCTGGGGATTTTCCATCTTTTGCAGAAGAAGCGGCTAACTTCAGCTCTTCTTCACTAAAAAGGGCGTAATTGTCAGAGACGTTAAACTCCTTTCTGGGTCGTTCTTGGGTGTTCAGGAAACAAGGCACTGACGATATTCTGCATTTCCTCTAGCTCAAAAGGGCCAGCAGGGCCCTGCTGGCCAAGGCGCCGCATTGCTATTTTGTAGCCAAGTCCCCAGACGTCTAGGTCGATGTCGCTGCAGAGATTTTTCCAGCACGCTTTCTTGCTAGACCGTATGGCTAATCTAAGCTTTCTCTTCGCTTCTCTGTACAGATTTTCTTTGGCTATGTCCCGTTGGTCTCTCCTTTTTGCTCTTTGTGCAATGCGACGTAATCTCAACGATTCCTCACGTAAGGTGGCAATCTCACTGTTCCACCAATATACGGACTTTCTCCGTCTCTGACCGACTTTTCTAGGCATGGCAGAATCACAGCATCCCACAATCTGTTGCATCGTGTGCTCGACAATATAGTTTGCTTGCTCTGCGTTGATCGCTCTAGCTTGATCAACAGGACTGTTTATGTTTACCAAATTTCTAATAAACAGCTCCCTATTGAGCCTCGATATGTTCCATCCAGTAGTAGTAGTAGTAGTAGTAGTAGTAGTAGTGGCGGGGCGGGGTCGACTTGCATTGGCCACCCTTCGGAAGTTTACTTCCTTTGGGATGGCGAATAAGGGTCGTCGAGTGTCTGCCTACTCGCGTCATATACAGAGGGGGTATATGCGGCACCGCTGTGCGCGAGATATAGGATCCAGCACAATAAAAGAAAAATGTTTCCATTATCTTGCGTCCAAATGGCACTCCAACGGCGGCATGACCGGTAGTGGGGCTGATGGATCCTGTACGAGAAAAGAAAAAAGGGTCCATCAGGTTCATTATTGGCGCCGAAAACCCAGCAGGGCGACGATCCCGGAAACCCTGCTGTCCCAAACTCCTATCCTGTCCCCTGCAAGGCTATGCCGTCGAAGATCACACATGAAGAGATCTTCGGTAGGTCCAACCATGGCGGACAGGCTTGCAGTGCATCCAAGTACCCTTCCTACCTAGCTTCCACCCCTATCCTAGACCACAACACCAGGGAAGGCGGAGAAGAAGATCTTCGGTACGGCGGACCTGGCGGAAGAGGAGACAACCTCTTCAGAATAAAAAACCCCAAGCCTAAGGTGTAGCACCATCGTGCCGAGGGGCTGAGTGGCACAGGGGTCACTGTGTCTCGAGCGATGCCCGCTTGAACAGGCGAACCTGCGGGGAGTTATGCCTTACCGGCGCACGCGGGGCTCTGCGTCGGCGGACCAAATATTTCCCTTGCTGCTCGTGGGAATCAACATGGAACAAAAAAAAAACATTAATAAATGGTGAGGAGGAGAGTGCGCTGTTGCGCGTTGAAGTGGTGTCAGTGCCCAGACAGGAAGTCGAAGGAAGTAGCATAGGGAAGGAAGATCCTTTTAAAAGGAAGGACCACTTACTGAGAACACCTCCTAGAGGTAGGTCTCTCTCCGGGTCAGAGATAATTGAAAGGGAAGTTAAGGAAAAATGCATTAGTGGTGCCGGTAGTAGCAGCAGCATGGAAGAACTATCAAGCAAGAAACGATCAAGGGAGGAGGACAACTGGGAACATCCTAATGCAGAATTAAAACAGTTGATGGAAAAGCTCACGGCAAATGCTAAGGTACTAAAAGAGTTGATTAAGGCAACTCCTAACACCCAAGCAAAAATTAAAAAGGCCATTTTAGAATACGACAGAATGATGCAGATAGCATCAGTAAGGCAGTATGAGTGGGAAAGCTGTTCCAGAAGTCAGAAAGCTAGTAGGGTGGACATGAAAACTAGTGTCGCTGTTGGGATGCAGACGGAGATGGTGCAAGCTAACCAAAGACCTAATACAAAGAAAAGCATTGGAATTCAGGTCAATATGGATGTAGAAATCTCAAATCAAGAAAAAATAGAGAAGGAGAAGGCAGTGAAAATCAGGGGCATGCTCAAAGACGCAACAAAATTTTCGGATTTGGCACAGCTGCTAGATACGGATTGGCCGGAGCAAACGTACAAAGTAGTTGGTACAGAAAGCGGTTCCATAGCAAAGTTAGCAGCCAGTAGAGACCTAGCTGTAATATTCAACCCGGAGGATCAGTCTAAAGGCGGGTTAACGAAAAGGATATTCGATGTATTCCCGGAAGTGTCAGATCTTTTTAAGGAAGGAATAAGAGAAGGTGAGGTAGAATTCATTTCAAGGTCAACTAGGATCACCGGCAGCAGAAAGATGGAGACAGAAGAAAAAACTAAATTTGTCTATGCTCTACCGTTCAAAGTAGAACGCAATGGGGTCAACGATATGGAATGCATGTTTAATTTGCTGGTGAAATGCAAACAAGTTATGAGTACTCATGATAGGAAACAAATGACATTCGTAGTCGAGGAGGGGGTCAACAGAGACTACATCAGGAAAATATTAGAATTTATATTTGGGAATACAGAAATAGAGATTAAACTACTTATTCCGGCTATTTCGACCAGTTCGACACAAGGGGCGCTAGTCAGAAAGACCGTTCCTGCTAACAATGTTAGTGGAATAGTTATTAAAGCAGGGACTACTCCGTATGCAGAACTGGTGAAAAAAGTTAAGGCTTCTGTGAACGTTGACAGCCTAGGAGTGGAAGTCAAGAAGCTAAGGAAGACGGAGGCTGGAGACCTTCTCGTACTTGTAGAGGGCGGTGGCTCCAAGGCCGGTGTATTGAAAAGGGCCATTGAAGACAACCTGCAGGAGATACAGGTTACTTCCAGATCTTCGGATACGACGCTTTTTGTCTCCGATATCGGTGCTGACGTGACAAACGAGGAAGTTCTCAAGGTCCTAAATAACGAAATTGGCAGATCTGCCCGGGACACAGAACATATACAGATTATAGCTGTAAAAGAAAATAAAGATGGGAATTGTACCGCCACCGTGAATGCATCAAGAAGTGCTGCTAAGATATTGACGAGAAAGGGGCACGTACGCATAGATTGGGTGAGCTGCCGTATTTGGGAGAGGGTCAAACCAATGAGATGTTACCGGTGTTTACAGTTTGGACATCGTAGAGAAAATTGTTCGGGGGACGATCGATCCGACGACTGCCTGAAATGCGGCCAGAGGGGTCATAGGGCCAAAGACTGTACAAATGATGAAAACTGCAGCGTTTGTAACCAAAAGGGTCATAGATCAGACTCCACGAAATGCCCGAACTATAGACAGCTGCTAGGGAGGGAAATGAAGCAAAGAAGGGGTAGTACAGCTAGCCTTCGTCGTTAATAATGAAAGTTCTGCAAACCAATTTGAACCGATCCAGGGCTGCCCATGATGTCGCATTTGCCACAGCTGCACAAGAAGGGGCGGATGTTATTATTGCTTGTGAACCAAATTTGAAGATAGTTGCAAAGGCAGGGTGGATACCAGACAACAGATTAGACGTGGCTGTATATTTTAGAAATAAGCGGATCGTAGTTCAAAGTATTCTGAAAGGAGAAGGTTTTTTTATGTGTCGACTTTGAAGCGATCACCATAATAGCTGGATACTTTTCGCCAAACGCTCCCATGGAACAGTTTGAACGTTTTCTAGAGCTCATTAAATCAGAGGTGTTATCCAGAAAGCATCGTAAATTATGTGTACTTGGGGATTTAAATGCCAAATCTATCCATTGGGCTTCTCCGGTTACAGATGGAAGAGGTCGATTACTTGAAGAGTGGATGTCAGAGCTCGATTTGGTGGTTTTGAACGAAGGGAACATCCCTACTTTCCAAAGAGGGGGTTATAGCTCGTTTATTGATGTAACACTAGCATCTCAAAACGCTGCCAGAGGGTGCAAGAGCTGGTCGGTTCTGGATGGGGAAACACTAAGCGATCACCAACATATATTATTCGAAATTCAGGACAAAAGAGCGACTTCTGTAAGCAAATCTGAAAATATCAGAATAACCATCGACAAAGAACGATTCAAGAAGGTACTCGCCTCAGTGGTTGAGGGACGGGACTTTTCTCTACCCACAGTTCAGCAATTCACGGAAGCCGTACTCAAAGCGCAAACGAACAGTAAGCTCAAGGCCGGCAAATCACAGGAAGGTATACCTTACTGGTGGAACACCGACATAGAGAATAAAAGAGCCGATTGCGTATCTTTAAGGAGAAGACTAACTCGAACCCGCTATAAGGAACGTAACCACCCTGAATCTCAGATCTTAAGTGAGCTAGCGGCTGAATATCGTAGAAACCTGAAAGAGCTAAGAAGAAATATCGAACAGTCAAAGAAGAAACATTGGGAAGACTTATGCGCAGAGCTGGAAAACGATATATGGGGAGATGGATATCGAATAGTTACGAAGCGTATCTGTAGGAATATACCGTGGGAGTTACCGATAGAAAGAAAAAGAAGTATCGTACGTGATTTGTTTCCGGTATGCGAAGATAATCTTCAGCCCCAGGAAAAAGTGAGTGATCCAGACCCCTTCTCAATGGAGGAACTCATGGTGGCATGCAACAAACTGAGGACGGGTACAGCTCCAGGAGTAGATCAAATAACTACTGAGTCTGTAAAATGTGCTGTGGAATATTTTCCCGACATCGTATTGCGAATGATGAACGCTTTGTTGGCATGCAACACTATACCAACACCTTGGAAGACCGCGAGGGTCGTATTGTTGGCTAAACAAGGAAAACCATTAGAGGAGTCGTCCTCTTTCCGCCCGATATGTTTACTGTCTGCTGTCTGTAAACTGTACGAGCATTTGATCAAAAATAGAATAACCAAAGATTTGGACAGAACAAAGGGACTGTCAGAACTCCAGTACGGTTTCCGGACAGGGAGATCAACTGTTCAGGCCATTGAAAGGGTTGTGGAAACAGCCAAGGAAAGTGACCACAAGTGGTGTGTTTTGATTACGCTTGATGTCCAAAATGCTTTCAATACTGCAAGATGGAGTTTGATCGTAGAGAGGATGAAACAAAAGGGCATAGCAGGGTATCTGGTTAACATTATTTGTAGCTATTTTTATGAGAGAAAGATCCAATTGGGCAGGGAATGCATAGATGTGTATGCAGGAGTTCCTCAGGGTTCGGTGTTGGGCCCAACACTGTGGAATATATTCTACGATGGAGTGTTCAGACTTCAGCTCCCTGATGACACCATTGCGGTCGGCTATGCAGACGATCTGGCACTAGTCATCTGTGGTGAGGACGAGGACGACATCAAGTTTAAGGCAAACTTGGCGCTCGAAATTGTGAGCAAGTGGATGAAAGAAAACAACTTGAAGCTTGCCCCACATAAATCGGAGGCGGTGCTTATGAAAGGGGCCCGGAGGAAAACGAAAAACCTAGTTTTCGAACTAAACGGTGCGCAGATAAAACCCACTAATGCTATAAATTATTTAGGTGTAACTATAGACGCCCACGGTACATACGGCCCACACTTCGCTAGGATTATAAAGAAAGCAGAAGAAAAGACAAGAGCGCTCACCAGAATCATGCCTAATTTAGGCGGACCCAGCAGCAAAAAGCGAGAGGTGCTATGTGGAGTGGTTCACTCCATCATCTTATATGGGGCCCCTATCTGGTCAAATGCTGCGCAAAAAATAAGAAATAAGACGGCCTTAATCCGCCTCCAGAGAAAGGCCATACTGAGAGTAGCGAGTGCATACAGGACGGTGTCGACTAAAGCACTTCAAGTGGTAGCCGCCATCCCACCTATCGACCTCCTTATAACCGAGAGAGCCGAGCTATATAAACTGGGAAGAACGATTTCAGCCGCTGACGGGACATGGATCCTTTCGGGCGTACACGTATAGAATAGGAAAGGACCTGGGCAGTGACTGCATATATTGCGGAGAGGAGGACAACGTAGAGCATACAGTGTTCAAATGCATCAGATGGGAGAACATAAGATCTAGAACATACAATGTTTTAGGCAAAATGATTACACCAGAAAACATGGTGGAGACTATGACCGAAGATGAGCGAAAGTGGGAAGAGCTGATGACTATGATAAGGCAGATCATGAGCCTGAAAGAAAAGGAAGAAAGAGCCTGGAAGGGTCTAAACATATAGGGCCCATATTATGGTAAAAGTGACAGCCGACGCGCTGATGCACACCACGACGTGGTATTTCCGGTGTTGCGGCGTAGTTTGTATGATGGTTGTAAGGAGAAAAGAGGGAACGGGTTTTACTCAGTCGGACCTTTGTCGGTGTGTTGGGTGGGCTCCGCCCGCCGGGCCCCGCTTGACATGACGACAATGGGTTCAAGCTGTTTCTACGTTGGGCGGGCGGTTCCTCTCGCACGCCTCCGGGTGTGGGCGTGGCTCTGCCCTGCGATTATGCCAATTTCCTAAACCCTCTATAATAAAAAAAAAAAAAAAAAAAAAAAAAGTAGTAGTGGCGGGGTCGACTTGCATTGGCCACCCTTTGGAAGTTTACTTCCTTTGAGTGGCGAATAAGAGTCGTCGAGTGTCTGCCTACTCGCGTCATATACAGGGGGGGTATATGCGGCACCGCTGTGCGCGAGATATAGGATCCAGCACAATAAAAGAAAAATGTTTCCTTTATCTTGCGTCCAAATGGCACTCCAGCGATGGCGAGCTGATGTTGGGAATGATGGACCCTGTACAGGAAAAGAAAAAAGGGCCTGCCATTCCCACTACCGGCGCCCAACACCCAGCAGTGTAACGATCCCGGTTTCCCTGCTGACCCAAGATCCCACCCTATCCCCTGCAAAGCTATGCCGTCGGAGATCACACATGAAGAGATCTCTGGCAGGTTCAACCATGGCGGACAGGTTTGCAGTGTTTCCTCAACCCTCCCACCAAATACCTCCCCCTATCCCAAACTCTCTACGATGCAGTGACGACGACTATGGCTACGAAATGGACGACGAATTGGCTGTCAACTTGGAACCAGTGGACCCTGCGCCAGTCCTCTGGCACATAGCGTAACCACGACCCGCACCTCAGCGACTACAGTAGGGCGAAGCTGCGGAACGTCGTGCGGACTCGTGGCCGCGGGGCTTGCCTTAACTGGCCGGCCCGCGAGGAGACAACCTCTATAAATAACCGACAGCGAAGTCGTTAAAACCTTTGAGGCACCTGGGCCACCTCACCGTAGTAAGTCCCTTCTCCCCGGAACGGGCGCCACCCCGGAGGAGGGACGCTGATATTCGTCCCATACTCGTGGGTACTAAATGGAGAATTTAAACCTAAAACTCGAAAAAACAGTAAGGAAAGATGAGGAGCAAGAAGATGTTGCAACACTGAGCGGGAAACAAGGAAACGCTGGAGGTGAAACGTCAAGCTACGGATGGATCGACGTCACAGATCCATTTGCAAGACGAAGCTCACTGTCCAGATCACCACCGGGCTCTAGAAGAGGGTCAGTAAGTTCTGTCGGCAGTGCCAGCAGTACGGGCACCAAGAGAAGAAGAACCGAGAGGGAGGATGAGAACCAGCAGCAGGAGCTGCTCGATTTCAAATCTATGTTGAAGAGATTGGAACAACTGGCAAAGGAGGCACAAGCCACGGTCAAGTGTATCCCAAACACGAAGACAGAAATAAAAAAGTCTATTAATCAAATGGCTCAGCATATCCTTGAAATGAGCAGAAAGTGCAGCGAGTGGGACACCTATCCACCGAAAGCCACAACTGCTCCTCAAGGCCAGTCAGTAGCCACGCAAACAGATAGTGTGGAAAGCAACTGCGCGGAAACACAAACAGTTCCGATCTCAGAAAGGAAAAGAGAGGAGGAGGAGAAAGAAAGAGAACTAATCGAAGACATTAAAAATGTTCTAAATGAGGGGGAATGTTTTGAGGATCTGACAAGCCTTTTAGATAAACCATGGCCAGAAGGTGCCTTCAGCGCGTCAAAACTTAGGGAAGGTAACCCATTTGGCGGTAGAAAAAAGAAAAATATAGCTATTATGCTCGACCCAAAGACCAAGGGAGATAAAGGTATTATTAAGGATGCCATGGATATGCTTCCTGAGATCAGAGAAATGATCGAGGAAGGATGCACGGAAGGAGCGGTGGAATATATAATAAGTGAAACCAGGACAAGCCGCAAGAAGGAGGGGGAAATGGAAAGTAAATTTACGTACATTTTACCTCTCACTATTGACGAGGTAGGTGTGAATGATATGCGTGACACGTACAATATACTCACAGCATTAAGGGATAAACTTAAAGAAAATGGATCCAGAAGCATCGGACTTGTAACACCAGAAGGATTGGACCGAACGTATGTTCGCAGAATCCTGGAGTTTGTCATGTACAGACATGGAATAGAGGTGGAGTACTTTATCCCACGAAACCACAAACAAGCGGATAGAGGAATACCATCTGCCCAGAAAGAAAAAGCTGCGCAACGAACCAGTGTAATAGTCAAGGCAGGAGGCAAAAACTATGCTGAACTCCTCAAGACAGTCAAGGATAATGTGGACATCGACAAAATTGGTGTGAAAATCAGTAACCTCAGAAAGACTGCTAATGGTGACTTGCTTCTCGCTCTTGAAGAGAAAACAATGGCGCAGGCTTTGACAAATGCGCTCAAAGACCATATAGATGGTAGTGAGGTCATTGTGAAAGGAGGAGAGAAAACTCTGCATATCACAGACATCGACGCCACAACCACCCAACATGATATAATGTCTGCACTGCACAAAGCCATTGGATCAAACAAGTGCCAGATAAATGTTGGCGACCTTAGGCCCACAAGAAACGGAAACTACGCAGTCACTGTGACTGCTCCAAGATCCGAATCTGAGACTTTGATTAAAATGGGAAAGGTGAGAATTGGATTGGTACACTGCCGAATAAGAGAAAGAGTCCCTGTAGTAAGACGCCTAAGGTGCTTGGACATCGGGCACCATACAAGCAAATGCGCGGGACCAGATCTCTCAGACCACTGTTTTAACTGCGGACAGAAAGGCCATAAGGCAAAGCAATGCCAGAATCCCACGTTTTGCACCAAATTTAAGGTTCAAGGCCACAGGGTGGACTCCATTAGGTGCCCACACTTCAGGAAGGTCGTCCATCAATTCAAAGGCGGTGGACCTAACCGGAAAATGTAATCAAAATCCGGGTCCTACAAATCAACACCCAGAGAAGACGGGTAAGCCACGATGCCGCGTTCGCAATTGCTGCTGAAAAGGACATAGATTTACTAATAGCCTTAGAACCAAATAGAAATCTTGTGACAAACAGCAAATGGTGTATAGATAGAAGAACAGATGTAGCTATCCTCTTCAGAACGAAACAATGCCGTGTTACGAACCTGATAACAAAAGACGGGTATCTGGTGGTACATACACCATCCTTCCGTATATACTGCTGCTACTCCTCCCCAAATGTCCCTCTTGAAGAGTTCAAGAGCTATTTAGATGAGCTAATGTATGACGCTAAATCTGCTGGTGGAGAATACATTATCCTAGGAGACCTTAACGTAAAGTCCCCCCAATGGGGTGCACCTACTGCAGATAAAAGAGGTCTGTACCTTACTGAGTGGATTGCGGCATCAGACCTTGTTGTCCACAATACAGGTAACAAACCTACATTCAGCAGAGGGCTAACCCAATCATATATTGATGTCACCATATCTACATCGAACCTCGCTAAGGACATCGCTAAATGGGAAGTGCTGGACGAAGAATCGCTTAGCGATCACCACTTTATATACTTCGAAGTTGGCAAAAAGGATAAACTGCCTCGAAATCCCTGGGAAATTCGCCCTGAAATCAACTGGGAGGAATTCAGGCTACTTTTGGAATGGAAGGCTAAAATACATCAGGAGTGCGATAGCGTAACTTTAACAGCCATAATAAAGGAGTCATATAAAGATAGCCACCCGAAAACAAAAACTCGAATTCCACAGAAAATGCCATACTGGTGGTGTGAGGACATACGAAATAAACGCAAGGATTGTCTGCGAGCAAGAAGAATTCTGACAAGAACCAGCAGAAGGAAGACAACCTCAGAAGTTTTGATTTCCGAAGCAAGAGAATCCTACAAGAGAGCTAAAAAGACCTTACAGACTGCGATAGCCAAAAAAAAGAAAGAACACTGGAAAATCCTATGCAGTGAGCTAGATCAAGATATCTGGGGCCAAGGATACAGAATAGCCATGAAAAAACTAAATATGTTTCGTCCTTACGAACTAGACGTGGATAGGAAGAAGGTAATAGCTAGAGAGTTATTTCCCGTAGCACCCTACACACTGAGCGATTTCACCAAGGCAGATAATGTACCGTTATTCACACAACAGGAGCTAGAAAATGCGATAGGGAAGATGAAACGCGGAAAAGCGCCAGGGCTGGATGGCCTACCACCTGAGGCCATCATTGAAGCCGCTAAGGCTTGTCCAATGTGGATACTAGGTGCTATGAACAAAATACTAAGCCAGCAGGCGCTCCCTATAAGCTGGAAGCAGTCCAAGCTCATTTTGGTCCCCAAAACATCTGGACAAGGCGTAGCACCTAAATTCAGACCAATATGTCTGTTAAACAGCATGTGCAAGCTCTACGAAACCTTAGTTCGGCAAAGACTGGAAAACGAACTTGAGCTAAATGGAACTCTAGCAACTAACCAGTTTGGCTTTAGGCGTGGACGTTCGACGCTTCAGGCTATTCAAAAAGCATTAGAGCTAACTGCTGGCAGCAGAAGAGAAACCTGGTCTATGCTGATAACAATCGATGTGAAAAATGCCTTTAATACTGCTAGATGGGAGTTAATCATACAGGAACTTGAGCGCAGAGGTAGCGCGCAATACATCGTCAATATAGTAATAGACTATTTCAGAGAAAGAAAGATACTCATTGAGGCAGCTGAGTCCATGGACGTGTTTATGGGTGTACCTCAAGGCTCCGTCCTGGGCCCAACTCTATGGAACATACTATATGATGGTGTATTGAAGCTAGAGCTACCTGAAGGAGCCACAACCGTAGGTTTTGCAGATGACTTAGCATTGGTAGTAACTGCTAGAAGCGAATCAGAATTAATTGAACGCACAGAGGTTTCACTAGATCTAATCGAACAGTGGATGAAGGACCACGCTCTACAGCTTGCACCGGAAAAGACAGAGGCAGTAGTCATCAGAGGCTCAAGGAAAAAGCAGGACAGCATGGCCTTCAGGTTTCGGGACGCACACATCAAGCCCGCCAAATACGTCAAGTACCTGGGCATAATAGTGGATGAGGAAAAGACTTTTGGCCAACACATAAAGAGAGTAGTCAATAAAGCGGAGCAGACAGTTACGAAACTGGCAAGAATTCTGCCTAATATCGGCGGTCCAACGAGCTCAAAACGGTTGCTACTGTATAACGTGGTACAGTCAATCGTATCTTATGGCGCACCTATTTGGCACACAGCACTAAGGAAAGACAAATACAAGAGCATGCTTATACGCCTACAACGAAAGATGCTCCTCAGGGTTGTTTGTGGATATAGGACCATATCAGCGAAGGCTCTGCAAGTGATCGGCGGTATCGCGCCTATAGACCTACTGATTGCTGAAAGGTCAAGGTTGTATGACAGACCAGACGGAAATACTGATGCTGCGAAGCAAGCAGAGAGGCAAATAACCTTAGAGAAGTGGCAAGCGGATTGGAACTCGACCGCGTCGGTTGCCCAGTGGACTAAGCAGCTCATCCCGAACATACAGCCGTGGCTCGATTGCATAGAGAAGTCGACTACCATCTGACACAGTTCTTGTCGGGGCACGGGTCATTCAAACACTTCACCAAAAAGATCGGTAAGAGCAGTGACGACAAATGCTTCTACTGTGGAATCATGGACGATGCACAGCACACCATATTCAAATGCGCGAGGTGGTCACACACCAGGAAGGAAACATCTTTGAAGCTCGGCATAGACATTGAATCTCTTGAACCCGCTGAGCTAATCAGACTAATGATAGATGACAAGGCAGCATGGATAACAGTCCAGAAACTAGTTGCGGTTATTATGGCAAATAAAGAAAAAGACGAACGTAGGCACCAGGGTCAACAGTGACAGTAACTCTGAGAGTTTTAGTTACACGTATGGGTGGCCGGGTGTGTTGTGTGTGTGTGTGTGTGTTATGGTGCGTATAAATGTGTGTACATATAGGTATCTGTATATATAATGACGTGGGGACCAAGGACGACGAAGCAGTACAAAAACCCGAACTCCTAATCTCCACTGCGGTGGAGGAGGGGAGACGTAGGGCGTAAAAAGAACTCGAAAGAAGAAGGAAGAAAAGACAGCCCCCTCCTGAAGATATGTCTACGCGATGGTTCCAGTGTTAGGGGCGGTTCAGGGGGAGCCTCTTCCCAGGTCGCGGCCTGGGTACGTTCCCCAGAAAAAAAAAAAAAAGTAGTAGTAGTAGTAGTAGTAGTAGTAGTAGTAGTAGTAGTAGTAGTAGTAGTAGTAGTAGTAGTAGTAGTGATGGGGAGTCGAAGCCAGGCAAGTAGGCCACCGTTGGCCCTTTTTGCCACAAAAAAAATTGTATACGTTTGTCGATCAAAAAACTATGATACCTGTTATAAATGTGGCGAAAGACTTGTTGGTTGTATAAAGATGCCACCTAGAAGACGACAGCCCCAGATTACGCAGTTAATCCCCTTTGAACGGGGTCGGATTGTAGGCCAACGAGAACGTGGTGCTTCTTTCAGAGGAATAATTGCTATAACCATGAGGAGCGTGCCTACAGTTGTATCAGCATACTACTACTAGCCCTTCCGAGACAGAATGCGATCCACTCGAGTTGTTACTAACACTTGATATGTCCACGCTGGTCGAACTGGAACGCGCTGTGAGCGCAACTTACACCACTAGAATTTATTAACCACCAGATTAAGGGTATTCACCAAACATAGTTAAATCTCTATCTGAGTGTTAAACTAGCTATCAGTTTGTTAACCATATTTTTGTTATTCACCAACTAAGGTTAACGCTGGCCAGCTGGTAACTGCTCTGTTAATTTTAACAACCCGATTTCCGCCACTTAATCAAATACGGGACTCATAAAACACGAAATAACCAGCCACCAAACATAGTTAAATCTCTATCTGAGTGTTAAACTAGCTATCAGTTTGTTAACCATATTTTTGTTATTCACCAACTAAGGTTAACGCTGGCCAGCTGGTAACTGCTCTGTTAATTTTAACAACCCGATTTCCGCCACTTAATCAAATACGGGACTCATAAAACACGAAATAATATCGAAATTTCTAGTCATTTGTCACTTACTAAAAATGTTTGTTTACATTTGATCGGTAAAAATCGTATGTTTGAATGATTCTATTCATCAGCTATTTTCTCCTATTGATCATATTTCGGTTTTTTGAAAACCGCGTTAGTTTTTTAGTTTTCACCTATTCAATTATATGCTTATATTTAGCTACTAGAAAGAGCAATTGGCAGATTATTTGCGTTCACCCTTCTTCATGTCAATAATTAGTACGATGCTTATGCGAAGAGAATGGCCAGCGATGGTGGAAATGTTCATGAATAAAACATAAACAAAAACAAACAAAAATGATTAGCTTATGTATGATCAGGAGGTAGCAGCACAAAACGCTTTATACAGCACCGAACATAAAACTACGCAGTGTTTACAATATTAGAAAATAAAAAAATACGTTATCTCTTTGTTAAGTAAGTAGGAGCTGAAAATTCATGGTAAATACGATACTTAACTAACTAACTACTTTAACTGAATGTTAGTAAATAGACGGTTATCAAAAAAATGGTGAATACGGGCCTAAAAGCATGACGTATAGGCTAGAGGAGTGTATTCATCAAAATAGGTGGCCCACCTGTTATTGACCTGTTGTATTTTTTTATAAACTAATTGTGGCAAATGGGTTCGTTCATTATTGTCTTTAGCTCTGCTTCAATTTATGAAACGCATCCCTTTTTTCTCTCAATTTTCGGATTTCACTTGCCAGTAGTTTATCTAATGTTTGTAAAAAAATGTTCATTTTAGAATATGTTCACTGCCACTTCGTATTAATTATTCTTATTTGTCACATTTCACTACAATTTGACACGATTGTGTTTTGATCGGTTTTCAATGAAAATATTTTACGCAGTGTCACTGACTATCTCCTGGAGTTGGAAGCATAAATTTCCAAAACATTGAACATATTGGGTGATTAAAATTTAGAATAATTTATTTAAAAACATAAAACTTTGCAGCAGCATTAAACTAATAAAATGAGAGCTTCAGATGGTTTTTAAAACCCTAAAATGTTATTATAAGGGGATAAAAACAACCTTTGCATTATTTACACAATTCCAATTTAATGGGTAGAGGAATTCAATTTGCAACTTTTTATTGCCTTGACTTTTTCTAAGACAATTGATAGTTTGACCACAATAAAATAAAATCATTGTTTGCGATCACTTTCAGGAATCCCAATCCTGAGGGTCGAATTTGAAAAACTCGGTATACTGACTGACTTCTTACCCTTTCTTCATATGCGAATATATCCGTTTCAATAGCTTCATGTTTCTTAGCAGCAGCTTCCACAGCAGCCAGATCTTGTCCAAAGTTATCCTGAGACACAAGCCTTTGGTTCTCGCTAAGCCAAGTTTCTCTCATGCTGGCTTTCCTGTTGAATCTTGCCGCTAGTTGTTCTAGTTTCTCCTGCCTGATCAATTCTTCTCTGAGGGCCAATTCTCTTTCATGCTCGGCTTTTTCTAACCTCTCCCAAGCTTTGTTGATGTCCGATATCATTTTGCCTTCTTTCGGTGTGTAGGGTTTCTGGTTGTTCGCTCTCATTTTGGATTGTAGTGTAAACAGAAGAATCTCCAAGTTTCCTGTTAATGATTAAATAAATTAAGTGCTTTGCAAGATGATCGAAACACCTAAAAAATTGGCTAAATTTAACTGGCTGTATGTTAATATTTTTTGGTTAATGGTTCTGTAAATATGCTACCTAGAAGACGACAGCCCCCGTTTACGCAGTTAACCCCTTTTGAACGGGGTCGGATTGTAGGCCAACGAGAACGTGGTGATTCTTTCAGAGCAATTGCTGTAACCATGAGCCGTAGCGCGGCTACAGTTGTAGCAGCATGGCATGCATGGATCGAAAGGCGAATGCAGCGGGCTAGAGGTTGTAGAGCACGTACGTACGTTATCTACGACTACTGGCCCTTCGAGACAGATGTTATCCACTGGAGTTGTTGCTGACGACGCTTGGTATGCAGCTATAGGGTGACCCCTTCGAATCGGCACGATGTGACACAGATTGCGTGAAATGGGATTCAGATCATTAAATTGGTATCAAAAATATATACAATGGCAAGCTGAGTGGCATCTGACGGCATTCTACGACGAATCCAGCTTTTTACAGGGGGCACACGACAGACGCCAACGCATGATGATGGCGATGACGGAGTGAACGACGTGGTTCCATACGTCCGATGCCTCGAAGAGGGTTTCTTGGGTGTGAATGACATTCTTTCAGCAAGCTGAGGTCAGCGTCGCCAGATTTATCGTTAAAGGAAAAAGTATTGGAGTGGATGGGTCGCTACATTCGCGATTTACGCAATCCTCCAATCACGTTGGACGAACTGAAATATGTTGTGAGGGAAGCTTGGCCGGCTGTATCTCTAGAATTTATTAACAACCAGATTACAAGCATGACGCGTAGGCCAGAGGAGTGCATTCGTCAATATGGGCCCACCCATTATTGAACTGTTGTATTTTTTATAAACTAATTAAGGCAGACGGGTTCGTTTCCTATTATTGTCTTTAGTCTTGCCGCATTTCGTGAATCGCATATCTGTTTTTCTGTCTTTGGGTTACACTTACAAGTAGTAGTTGGTTAGTAGTAGTTAAATCTTTACTCAAAATTTGAGAAATCTAAGGAATTCAAGAACGTTCAAAAAGTTTCTTGAGATTATTTTGGAAATTTCTCCATTTACCTTGGCCCTGCTGGCTATAAAAATATCGGTATCCTACTAAACACAGACACTTCCGTGAGTAGTAGTAATTGATGTGATGGGGAGACGCAGCAAGACAGGAAGGTCAAGGTCATCTTTGACGTTTTCTGCACATAGAACCAACTTTCTATGCCACCTGGAGAACGCCTTTTTGTCGAACCTATAAGAGCTCCTGCAGGAGGTCAGTATTTCCAACCAGTTTACCAAGTATAATGATCTTTCTTCAAACTCTCTCGAGCCAAATATCTGAATGTTACGGTTACTATACATATCTGCCCAGAAAGTGATACGAGCTTTCATCTTCTTACCAACATTAGATGGGTTCTTTTACTACTTTTATTGTGTTTGTTCAAAAGCCTGCTATAAACCATTTTGCTCGCCTACAGTGCACTTATCCAGAGCAACATTGATCTGCAAGCCTTATCACGTATCTTGCCGACAACAAGCGACTAGCGAAAATCGCGCAATATCTGCTGTCAAACGAAAATTTCGTATTATGCAACGACGTCATCGTGACGGACAACATATAACCTACAATTTTTAGGTTCCAGTTGCTGTCATGTCGCTGTTGCTCGGCATCTGCTCAGCGGCCGCTGTCGCGAATTTTTACATAATAAGGCTGCTGGTGCATACTAATTCCCTAGCATGGGTTAAGGGTGCAGGATGATCCGATGTGTCCAGGGACCCGTAAGAGGGTCACAATCTTGCGGAATGCTAATTTCTGAAGGGCGAGCTGATCTGGACCTCGGAGGTCCTACCACTTTAACAGCTGTTTGACTGCCAGAGCATACTCATATGCGTTTGTTTGTAAATATTTTGTAAATTTGCGTTTTTGTAGCTAATACAATGTGCTGAGTTTTACATACAGTAATGGATAAAATAGTTGATAAGGAATACAGAAACAGTACCTTTTTCAACAAACTTCGGCGGTTTTTCTACAATTCTATAATTATTGAACTGTCCTAACTGCGACTGTACACCAGTCAGGCTATTTGCGAATTGCCTTTCTCCTAATGCTTGTATGGTAGCTTCGATCCACGCTAGCAAATCGCTTGTGAGTGACTCGTATTCTTTGATCATCCTCTCGTTATCCATTGCTATGCCTACCACTTTTCCGATACGCTTTCCTTGTACCTAGAACAGATAAAAAGAAGCTCAAATCTATGTTTTGTGAACATTTAGTTTTGATTGGACTAGTGTGGAAAAGAAAAAACAACCTCTGTGTTACAAATAGATCTGTAGAATTCTGAATATAAAGTAGTACAACGTGAGTTCAATTTCAAAAGAGTGACAACGAAGTTGTAACATCGATTAGAATTCGCAAAATTAAACGTATGTTTTTCTGGTGGTCAGTTTGTGAAAAAAACACGAATTATGGTTCTAGAGAATACACATTTCCTGAATTAAAGAGGTGATTTGGACGACTTTTAGCAGAAAGAAACGATCCCATAAACATATAATTTTCTTTTTGTTGCATAATATTGTAATATAAGTTATCCCCATCGTCGTCACTGTTTTCATTCTGCAAATCAACAATTCTACTATGGTATTTTCTATTCGATAGTGAAGACACAATATTTATCCCTCCTCTTTTGTAATATGTTGTATACAGTTTCTCCAATTTTCTTCCATGATTTCATCAACAAATTTCAATAAAATCCTCTTCAGGTCCTCCATTTTGAAGGCTCTGTTTTGTCGTGCTATTTTTACTTTCAACTGAGCCCAAATCAATTCAATTGGTTTAATCATTGATTAAGGTATTAACGGGAAGATGGGCCACCAGATGCTAAGATCGCGCGCCTAATTTTTGTTTCTCCTGGACTGTCGCCACCTATATGAGCACAAATGTACCTCTACTGATACAACTTTGATAGTATTAACAACCATCGACTTTGATACGAATAAAGTACCCTACTTCCAACCATCTATCAACGCTACTTACTATTATCTACGCCAGGTGTCGCCGCCGTCGGAAATCGTTGAAATTTGTCATTTAAGTTTTTTTAATATCTGCAACGGTTTAGCTGTAGAATGTAATATCGGCAAATATGGTTGCGGTGGGTCTCAAAGGGTTTTCGAGAGCTTGTGTAAAAAGTGCGGTCGACCACCGGTCCACGCTCCTTCAAAAATCGCCGCCGAGATGGTCCCGGCCGAGACCGCTGTTGCCATTTCGTACGACAAATTTTTACCTACGGCGGTATTCGGCGGGCCAGACGTCTGACTTGATCAGCTGATGATCTAGCCTCTTAAAAGAAAGATTCAACAATAAGCGATGCAAATCCTTGATTGAAATGACGTTAATCATTACTAATCATTTTAAACAATCTATCATCTCTTTTAAAGTCTGCTCAATATCCATGTATATAGTACAATGTTTATTGTACTCTATTTTCTTGTACGTATGCATACCATATCATTGATTAACGTAAATTGTCAATGTCCATATTCAATTATTGAGATAATGAAAAATCCCTCTTATTGTTAAAATCTGTTGGTCCCCAAAAAACCTGGAAATACGGCAACACAGACAATCTTCCCCAAACTACCGAAATAACTACCAATGTAACTACTGAAAATTCAAGGTCGTCGTAGAGAACCAGTGGCCTAGTGAGCCAACGAAATGTTTTTTATCGTCGGTGACCTCAAACGTCTAGATCCCAAATCAGCTGATGTTAGGCAAACATTGCTTCTGGCTTGTTTGCCGTATACCGTATAGGGCCATGGAAAATTGAGGACTTATTTGTTTTTTACAGTTTTTTGGACACTTTTACTATAATTGTTGTTGCGTTATGTTTCAAGGAACCTTTTTTGGCAGGTAAGCAGCTATGTCAATTAAAATGATGTAATTTATGAGATAATGCATGATGAAAACTTGAATGCATATTGAAAACAGCTAAGAACAAAATGTTTATTCGCAAATTACAGTTATCTCATTCATTAGGGTGACAGGTGTTATAGCATTTTATAGTCATACTGCATCCTTGTCACTCAATCTTTACCAGATCAAGAAAATAAATCGAGCTGTGTCAGTTTTATTTTGTATTTAACAAGGTGCATAATAGCATTGATTAACGTATAGAACACGTTAATCAATGATAATAGGTATATTATGAATAGCTGTCACAGTAGTAATCATTATTTAAAATATTAGAATGAAAGTTCTTACTTGCACTTCGTTTAATGCATTTTCATCATTTAGATTTCTTCTATTTTTTATGTTTGTTAAAAATATGATTTATTTCAGGATGTCAGATGGAAGTGAATAACTAGTTTAAGGAACTGGGCAAAACCTGAAGCATCTTTAAGTTTATAGGCATAAACTCAATAGTATCAATAATATTGGCCCATATTGTGTGACTGAGAACTGCAGCAGGACATCACTGAATGGTGTTTCACTTATCGCCCTTCGATAGACTGAATTATATACTGTTCGGAACAAGCCCTAATACATCGAAGAAATATATATATATATATAATAAATACATCCTTTAGCTTCTGGTGTGTGCAACTTAACAATCACCCAATGAGTGCTTTTTAGATAGTCACCCTGTTTGATAAATGATAAGATACAAATTAATCAAAGTGCCATTTGAAATACATATTTTCACATTGCTGTAGCTAGACACCATTTCATGTTACATTTGGGAAAAAGTATGAATGTGGGTATAAGCCCCTAAACAGGGCTGTATATAAGGGGAGGGGGGTTTGGGGGGTTCAAACCCCCCTGCATGAGTATTCTCATGAACGGTATAACTACTAAAATAATACAAAATAACAATAATCAAGGATGCTTTCTCCAAGCCTAGTGATTTATTATACTACTAACCAATCCCTCAGTACTCATAACACATTAGCAGCGATACAATCTATACAGACTTTAAGCAAATTAAGACATTACATATTCTTTTATACATGAACCCCCCCTAAAATCACCATGAACCCCCTCCATGGTCATCGCCTAGCTACAGCCCTGCGCCTAAATATGTTAATCAGTGGTATAAGCATTGTATAAGCTAATGATATTGTGAAATATTTTCAATTTGATTATGTGAGAAGCATACCCTGTAATAATAAATACCTAATTCATTTTTCTTCACCATTTATTAAAAAATATATGGATAGATAACATGAGCATTTATTGGTGCTGTTAGTATACACAGTATGTGAAATATACCAGGATCTACTTTCTAGAAAGTCAGCACACTCTTCGCCTCCTGGTATCGGTCTGCCTCTTCTGTCTCGAATGCTTGGGAAGCTGAAGAATAATGACAAAAAGGAAGCATTTTGAAATAGTGTGCCTATTATTTGAATAGAGAAGTGAATAGTACCTATTTTTTTGGTGCATATTTACATAATTAATATTCTTGTTCCAGTAACTCAACTTTTAGGTTATATCAAAAGATTAATGTTTTAATTGATCCATTCCTTGAACTTGCCTATATGTACATAGACAACTAGCAACTATTACCTACGGATGGACGTTTTTGCTACTTTAACATAATCCACCAAAGGTTGGCCACTACAACTTCACTACTTCTATATACTTCACAGATAAAATTTCAAGTAAAGAAATGCATTATTTTGGAGTATCAAGTGACAAAGATGCAGTATGACTATAACAACTGTCGCTCTAGTGAATGTGATAATTGTAATTTGCGAATAATCGTTTTTTTTCTTTGCTGTTTTCAATATGCATTCAAGTTTTCATCATGCATTATCTCATGAATTACATCATTTTAATTGACAGATGTGCTTACCCGACAAAAAAGATTCCTTAAAAAACACATCACAACAACAATTATGGTGAAAATGACCAACAGATGACCAAGAAATTGTAAAAAAAACACAAATTCAGGTGCTCAATTTTTTTCCTGGCGTTATACGGACAACAAAAGTTAGATGTTATCTCTGGACAACAATGTCAACAAGCGACGTTTGATGTTTGCCACAAACCCACAAAACACAGATGTTTGCGAATATCAGCTGTCAACTTATCCTTTTCGTTTCGGATCCGAATGTTATGTCAGTGGCAATTCAAGGTCGTATTTTTATAGCTGGATGCCCCAAGCTCCATCTATTGGTCATATTTATAAAGGTATCAGGAATTTGCGAAATTTATTTCAGAGGGCGCCAGGTGACGATGAGCGCTAAAGGATGAAAGAGTGAGTGAGATAGAACTAGAGTGAGTGAGATAGACTGCGAGCGCGCGATCTTAGCATCTGGTGGCCCAGCTTCCCGTTAATACCTTAATCAATGGTTTAATACACAATAATAAGGAGAGAACCTTAAAACAATAACGTTTGTCTTTAGGGTAAGTTCGTCGATTACATTTTTTGTATTTATCGTCTTCCGTCTTCACATTTTGTAACATCTCTGATTTTATTAGGTCATTTCCCAAAGGGGTGTTCGGATTTCAATCAATCCTGAATTTGTCCCTTCTTCCATGAAGTCGTGGCAAATTTTTCAACTTTTAGGTTGTGACGAATCATTTTCCATAACTATCACAAAATCGAAATCGTTAAAATTCGGCATACTATGTTATAATTTTAGCTGTTTAGCTGCATTTTAGGAAGATGATAGTCCTATTGTATACCTTGTTATCACAATTGATGGCACCGATGCAAGCTGAGTAAAAGCAATGTTGACAAACGCCCTTCTAACAAATCTACTCCAGCTTTGCGAATTGTATTAAAATCACTGCGAGCGAGTATCTCTAATTCTCCATCTAGTGCCCAATCAATAATTGTAGTAACAAGAATAGCAAGGAATTGAAAATTCATTCTTTGATCGCTAGAACTGACGGTTTCAAGTGATTTAAAAATGATGGCTAGTTCAGGCTCAATGTTAAAGCACATTATAGGATTTACTTATACTGTTCCTTATTTCTTTGGGGATTCGTGTTAAGCGACATATAACGGCTGACGATGGTCAGAACGGTCTTCAGACCAAAAGGTCCCAACAGTCTGTATTCCGGTTCTGGTGTGCTAATTTTGACGAAATCCGCGTGCATTCGATAAGAAAAATATTTTACTAGCGTCTCTATAAGTAGACAATCTCTGGTGATGAGAGCTGGTTCTCCCAATATGATCCGCACACGAGGCGGCAAAGCCCCCTGTGGCTCTCCCCTAGCGCCCTAGACCCAAAAAAGCAAGATCTGGCAAATCCAAAGTCAAAATAATGCCGATTTGCTTCTTTGACAGCAAGAGAATGGACCAAAGGTGTGTGTGTGTGCCACCTGGACCGACCGTAAATCAACAATTCTACGATGGAGTACTACTTGAATGGTTGCGAAAAAAAATCTTATCGTGCCTTCTGTTCAACGTAGTTTCTGACCTAAAAAATTTTCCAGTGTTGCAGCAGCCCCCATACTCGCGATAGATATACCGCCATGTGAGTTTTTCTTTTTTTGTTTCCCCGAATCAAAGGGGTGGTGAAAGGAACGCATTTCGTGTCAGTTGTAGACATCAAACACTTGTAACGAGGATACTCCCAGTTGAAGCGTTCCAGAAATGTTACGAAAACTGGAAGAAACGCTGTAATCAGTGTGCTGCCCAAGGGACTATTTTGGAGGAGATCACACTGTTGTCTTAATATTTAAATACATGTTTTTATGCAATCAGTCCGATTAATTTATTGTCAGACTTCGTATATGCATTTATACGTCCCAGCTTCAACGGTCTTTGTAGCACGCCAATGTCCGGGCCGGTGGACTTTGCCCTATCTTCCTGGTTGGTTTTAGTATAGTATTTAGATTTATTGGAAGAACTTACCGTTTCTTGCTTCATCTTGCTGAAATAATGGTAGTACGTAACCACATAGGTGATGATCGACTTCTCATCAGGCTGCTCAACAAATACATCTTCAGCATCCAAAAGTTTAGTCAATCCCAATTTATCTTCAGCTACATTGAACGCATTGTTGAGATTGTGAATTGGATTCGATTTGGACAGTTTCTCGAAATGAACAAGATCGGGCCTATGTTTGTGGATGAGAGCATTGAACGCTAAACCATCTCGCCATGATGTTGTGAAGTTGCGCACGTTCACGTTGTGATAGCCTGCTGTCTTCATCTGACACCATAACAGCAAAGCATCCTTAAACAAATAATAAGTATAATTATAAAGTCTGGATAACACGGTATTTTAAAGTTAAGTCTCTACTAGAAAATTATTCGCTTCCCGACAGAATACTAATCTGTTTGCTTGACACTTCAATATTTTGTCCACGATTTCACAGGACATCCTCAGGTATGGTGACCATTCGTCCGGAAGATCCTAAATTTCGTGTCCGGGCGGAATCACAAAAATCGGTAAAATGGCAGGAATTTGAGCCCTCATCAAAAATAGTTGCCATAATATACACTAAAATAAAATCATACTGTTTTATGGACCGGTAAAAAACAGGATCTACTGTCGCCTGATGCTATCTCTCTCTCTCTCCACTTTCTCACAGTGACCACCCCCCCCCCCCATACCGGTCCGGAATTGATCTATGAAGTATATGGTCACCCTATCCTCAGGGCACCCTCTTGACCACGATATTAAAAGCAGAAATATGTGCAGTTTTGGCAGTATTTTACCAGTATTACATGTTCAAGAAGATTAGGCGGCAATGAAAGCGCCAAGTGCTGTGTGGCGATTCTGTAACTTTCGCTATAGTAACGAAAGCAGACGAAAGCGGAGCTAATCATTAACGAAAACGATTTTTGACGGCATTCCGGCATTCCATAACCAACCAACTCGATGACTCACGAGCATTGACGAGTTGGCTTCTCTGGATGAGATTCTGCAAAATCCAGCAATGCCGACCATTGCGAAGGATTAGTTTTTTCTCTTCGATTCATTGCTGGTAATTAAGTATACAAATAAATTTAAGCGAATTGTCACTTTGACACACAGCAATAATAACATCAAAACTTGACAAACGAGATCCAAAATCTTTCGCTATCGCTTATAACGTTCATCTCACTGTTCGTCTTCGTTCGTTATGTCAGAGTCGGAACGAAGACGTTTGTGGAATACCGAAACGAGCGAAAGCGTTGGAAGAATGTCGCTATCGCTTCGGTTAGAGTTACAGAATCGCCACACTGGACACATTCGAGTACATGCTAACGAAATGGTGGGTGTTATCTCAAGGATGAGTTCTAGGCGCATAACTCTTTAGGCCTTGAACTAGTTATTGGAATAACCTTGACCTGGAACAGTAGGTTAGCTAAACAGTGGATACAAAATAAACACTATCCCAGGTTGCGCAATACCTTATAGGGCATTTTCGCCGAGCTGGATAATTCATAGTTAGGGCCTCTAGCCAAAGAAGGACGTTTCTGTCTTTCTCCCCCTCTAGACAAAGAGCAACTGACACTGCTGATGAGCCCGTTGATAAATAATAATAGCTTCAGATGACACCTGCACGTAATAAGTACAAAATGCTGTGCAAAGGAACAGTCCTTGGTACATATTCTATGTCGCTGTAAAGCCTGAGGGTGCCACAGGCAGACCGTTTCGGGATCTACAAATTTTGAACAAACCGTAAGAGAGGTAGGACACAAAGAGGCCTTACTAGCTGTTACTACACCTTTTTCAGCTGCAGTTTCTAAAGCGTCAAGTGATAATTCAAACTGACAGGTGTAATTTATACCTATACAATTGGCGGGTTGGAAAATTAACTTGACCGTTTTGAATTATTATCACTTGACGCTTTAGAAACTAAAGCTGGAAAAGGTGTAGAAAAAGGTTCTTGGCTACTAGCCCGGTCAGAGGTACAAGAAATAGACTATGTTTCAGGATTACCGGTTTATTCCTCATTCATTCTTCCCTTAGGGCGCTCCGTTGACTGAGACCATAGCGGTCCCTTATTTAAATCTATGGGTACTAGATTTCGAACAATACTGAAATTATTTGACTAATACAAGCTCAACAAAGATCAAATTCCTATGACTTCAGAAGGTGTCCCAAGCTACCATATTTTTGTTGGAAGGTTTATATTGGTGATATAGGTAGAATCTAGGCAGTCCGCTTAAAAGAACATGAAAGGCATACAATTCCAAGATACCAAGGTAATTGCGAAAGCGCCTTATGCTTCTCACAGATGGATTCTAGAAATCAATGAAATTCAAAACAAAAACTCCATGCAATCTAAATCAGAATTGCGGTATTTACTTTTCCAATACCTGGAAATGCTTGTTTGTCAGTCATAGTCCACGTCAAGAACCAACTAATGACAGTACAACATACCAATTCGCAAATGATTATAATTTTCACCAAAAGAGCAATTTAGGTAAGTGCAAAACATAGTCTCGGTCGACGTAGTGGATTAAGGATGTCTCATGTATTGTTTCCAAAAGCTCGGCATTTAACGGAAAAATACACAGATTCCAGACATTTCGTCCTATAAAGGCCAGTAATCGTTAGGGTTCTGTCCTTGGGTCAATTCTTCAATCACTTTTTATATTTATGATTTTCTTTGCCCCCCCCCCCATCTGTGAATAAGAGTGGGCGAACCAATAGCTCATGGAAATTAATCATTCGAAAAAGAAGGCAACATTTTGTCAAAAAAGTGAAATGTTCCTAACGACACCCTTCACAGGGACCTCGACATTCCTTACTTAAAGGATTACATATAGCAATATGAGCAAGCGGATCGAACAGCAACCCTCAGTTGCATGTCTCACTAACTACACAGTCGAGCAAGTTCGTAAGCACACAAGGCCTCGGTTCGTATTGTGATCAACATCAAATCACGCACTATTAAAAAAAGTTTTCTTAAAACGTCCAACACCACAATTAACCTCTTGAAGATTATCGAGTTCAAACTGGCAATGTCAAACCATACCCTCCAACTCACACACTTTCTACTCTTTGCTATTCTCCTCTCCTTCCTTCCCATATTTCTACAGGGTGGGCCAATAGTGCGTGGACGGAAAATTGTGGGCTTACTAAAATATATTTTAGAAACCTGTTACTTGATCATGGTAGGGAACCTTGAGGGCTATAACATAAAAATAATTTTACTTGAATTTTGACGTTTATACAGGATGATTCATATCAAACTTACATTTTTTTTAGAATGGAACCCCTATATATTATTGCATATTTGAATTCCTTGGTCAATTCTAGTGTGACTTTATGTATCATACATGGAACTTTAAACGAACCGTTCAGGCGCAAATCACCATTCCTGGTATAAGTAGGTATCAGAAAAAAATTGAATATCACAGAGATTATAAAACCTAGAAGACCGTGACTTTGCGGTATGATCAAGCATGAAACGCGTTATCTTAGTTTAGACGGATAAACGTGAATTTTTTTTATAGTTGGAGAAATCAGTAGATTAATTAAGGAAACTTCAATCGCAGATAACTTGATTTTTTCAATTGGGCATGCCTATTTTGGTTTATAGAATCAAATGTAAAATTTGTTTACCTTTCTAATGATATAAGATTCTCAATATCAATCTCTTTGGTTTTCATTTTATTTCAAATTTTCAGTGAAATCCCGTTTTTCAATTTTCCTGCGTGCAAGCAACCTAGCAGGCCACGAAAAATAAACAAAAGCCCGTTAATATGGAAGAAACCAACTAACTTAGTAGAAAGATTCAAACGAAATAGAGTAGCGAGGCAAGATCACAAAAATTTCTTACCACACATCAGCTAATCATCTAATGTCAATCAGAAGTTGGGATATGAAGTGTTTGTTTTTCACAGCCTACTAGCTATTGAGGTCTACTAGAGCTTGACATCTTTTCAAAACGATTAAAACTTTTGAAACAAAAGGAAAACTAACCGGCAATTTTTGCTTACAGTTTAACATGTTTAGAATGAAATGTCACATTTAATGGGATAAAAAAATTAGTCATTTCCGATTAGTTAAGTCAAACGTGAAGATATCTCTAACTGAAGCATTTTGAACATCTATTGAAATGATTGCTAGAATTTTTTAATTACGCTATGTTGTAATTGTTTTTATTTCATGCAGTTTTCTACAAACCTAATTATGTTTTACAATTCAAGCAGACTGCAAGTCAATTTTGCTAATAAGTAGAAGTACCTATTGAAGAATTTGAAGGGTACCAGTCAGAGGTACTATCATTACTTTTGACTTGCGAAAGTGGCTACTTTTTTCTGGCACTAAGGGTGAAAATTTATTCAGAACACATAGATATTCTACTGCCAGCAACAATCACTAGTAGTTTTCCTTTGATTATCTATTTTTTTACTGACGTTGGAATTTCGCTAATAGCTAGTAGGCTGTGAAAAATGAGCGTTCTTGTTACCGCTACTGTTTCTGGTTAGAGCTAATATGTTGTAAGGAATTTTCATAATCTTGCCTCGTTATTCTAGTTAGTTTGCATCTTTCTACTAAGTTGGTTGGTTTCTTCCATACTAACGGGCTTTTGTTTATTTTCCAAGGCCTGCTTGCACGCAGGAAAATTGGACACCGATTTGACTGAAAATTTGAAATGAAATGAAAACCAAAATAAGATTGATATCGAGAATGCTATATCATTAGAAAGGTAATCAAATTTTACATTTGAGTCTTTAAACCAAAATAGGCATTCCCATTTGGAAAAATCAAGTTATCTGTTATTGAAGTTTCCTAATTAATCTACCGATTTTTCCAAGTACAAAAAGAATTCAATTTTAGCCGTCTGACCTAAGGTGACGCATTTCACGCTTAGTTGTACTTCAAAGCCACGGCCTTCTAAGTTTTATAATCGCTGCGATATTCAATTTTTTCTGATATCTACTTATACGAAAAATGGTGATTTTTGCCTAAACGGTTAGTTTAAACTTCCATGTATGATACATAAAGTCACACTAGAATTGACCAAGGAATCCAAATATGCAATAATATATAGGGGGTTCCATTAAAAAAATGTAAGTTTGATATGAATCACCCTGTATAAACGTCAAAATTTAAGTGAAAATATTTTTACGTTATAGCCCTCAAGGGTCCCTACCATGATCGAGTGACAGATTTTTGAAATATTTTCTAGTAAGCCCACAATCTTCCGTCCACGCACTATTGGCCCACCCTATATATGCGAATGTCTAGTATCTGGGCAACCAGACCTGTCAGATTTGTCGACCTACAGGACTGTATCCAAGAAAAAAGGTCCTACGGACCGCTCTGAAAAACGTTGACGAACTGAACGCACGTTCTATACAGAAACGAAAAATTTTCTAGTGACAATACCTGTTTAAATTTCCAAACTAAGCTATACAGGGTTATTCACGTTATTCGACACGGAGCATTATGGCTAAAGTATTTGATAAAAAAGAAAATACTAATTTCGGATGGATAGAGACCCATAAAGGCTATATTTTAAAAATATTTTCATGTTATACATGGTGTCCTAAAAACACGGAATGTATCAAAGTTATGTTTTTTTAAATGGAACACCCTGTATATTATTGCATATTCAGATTCTTGGTGAATTCTAGTGTGACTTTATGTATCATACATGGGACTTAAAGCGAACCGTTTAGGTGTAAATCACCATTTTCGGTATAAAAATTAAATGAAAACTACCAGAGATTGATATTCACAACCTGATATCATTAGAAAGGTTATCAAATTCTACGTTTAACCGTATAAAAAAATTACGCATTCCCATTTGAAAAAAACAAGTTATCGCTGATCAAAGTTTCCTTAATTAATCGACCGATTTCTCCAAGCATAAACGTAATTTAATTTTGACAGTCTCGTTAAAGCTGACGCATTTTATGCTTAGTGATATCTACTTATACCGAAAATGGTGATTTAGACCTAAACGGTTCGCTTTAAGTCCCATGTATGATACATAAAGCCACACTAGAATTCACCAAGGAATACGAATATGCAATAATATACGGGGTGTTCCATTTAAAAAAACAACTTTGATACATTTCGTGTTTTTGGGACGCCCTGTATAACATGAAAATATGTTTAAAATGTAACCTTTATGGGTCTCTATCCATCCGAAGTTATTATTTTCTTTTTTATCAAATACTTTAGCCATAATGCTCCGTGTCGAATAACGTGAATAACCCTGTATAGAGATAAATTACCTTTGCAGATTTTGTTTCTTGATTATCAGTCTCTTCAATGGTGATATCTTGTATCTGGAAGCGGAGGATGATGGTCCAGATGAGACCCAGCGAAAGTCGGGGATTCCCGTCTACGATATCGTGCGAACCCATATTTTCTAGATGCACCCGCTGTTCTCTGAGAAACTGTAGGGCCTTGTCGACGTTTTCTAGGCAGTGAATCCGCATCTTGCCCTTCGTAGGCTTGGGCAGTCTTTCCCCTGACAGCACCTCCAATAGCTTGATTAGGTTCTTGCCATCCCGCATGTCGGTATATAGGTCGGTTATACGAGAGTTCACCCGAACTAAGTGAGAGTTCACCCATTTTTGAAACGTTTTTTTCTGAACACTTTCTCGTTCATCTGAAAAATAAAGAAAACAGATTAAATTGAATCTTTGGTACATGAAACTAGGGTATATATAAATTTAAGGTGGTCCGATTTTTTTTAGTAAGGGGCTTGGTAAGGGGCAACGAGAACTCACTTAAATGTTTAAGGATCTGTTCTGCGTAACCAAAAGTTTAGAAGGTTAGCTTTCGAATTTTAGTGGTTAAGAAAAATTACAAAATGAATTACCAAAATTGATGTTAATTCTAAACCAACTAAAATAAAATGCCACATAATCAGGTCTTCTCATACACTGACTATAAAGATATCAAAATTTCATAACGATCAATTTATAAATTTCCAAGTTTTAGGTTCTAGGATTATCAAATGTAATATTAAATATTGGCCCTCATCCACCTATTCAATACCTCCCAATATGCCCTTATCAAAAAAACTAAATAGAAAATCATAACAGTCCTCTAAATCAGCATAAAACGAAGCTTGTGTGGTATTTATATTTTTCGTTTGTTGATAGTTGCTTCACAGTCACCGGCTCGATTTAAAAAAATATCAGCACGACCTATTGCCCTATTGCTTCAAAAACTGGTGTAGATGCTGATAAGACTTCAAGGTCTATTCAAAACTAGTCGCGAATTTTGAATTTTCGCGGGCTACGTGTTTGTGGTGGTAAGTTGGTACTGATGCTGACGAGGTCGGCCATGTTGAATGTTTAACTAATTGTTGAGGGCTATTTTGATTGGACGTGTTTTGCATCTGTTTTTTGCATATTAAAAAAAAATATCAAAAAACCTAGTAGTAGTACAGATTTATTTAGCATAATTGCTACAATATAACTGTTATCAGGAATTCAAACTAACTTAATTCGCTGAGTACATTCATAAGATTACATCACTATAAATTTTGTATATCCAAGAAATACTTTTTCAATCTTGCCTTGATTCCTTCAAATTGGTACCTGATTTAATACTGTCCAATTTATTAAATTCGTATAACCTTTTTTTTGGAACACCGATTTATTTGTCATATTGCTGTTGCAAATTTGTAGATGAAAATATATATTTCCTCTAGTCGAATAGTTATGATAGTGATTGTTTAATTCTATATAATTATCTAAAATTTCCGACAATAAATGATTTTTTAATCTAAATATGAAAATGAGATCTAGATAAAATATAAAATTCTTTATATTCAACCATTGAAGTTCTTTTAACATATAACTTATTTGTTATAGTTTAACTGTATAATAAATGAGGAAGAATTAAAGTTTTTTTAGAATTAACACTGAGGCTTTGGGAAATTCTATAAAAGTAATAAATTTATCTTTATGGATATTTTTCAAATCATATAACCAACTTCAAATTTTAATCTACTATCTACATATATGCCCAGATATTTGATAGATGTAACTACTTCAAGTTTGTCATTATTAACTAAAAGAGTAATTGGTGTTTCGTTTAAATGTTTGTCTATTATCATACATCAACCTGTATCAAATTTTGTATGAAAAACCAAATTAAGTGTGCGGACGCTTTCCGAATGTTGACTGTGGTATATGGTGAAGCGACCTTAGACCAATGCAACGTTCATCGGTGGTACAAAATGCTCTCAAGGGCCGAGATTATGTGAACGACGAAGAGCGTGCCGAATTCCCGAGCATATCAACAACAGGCGAAAATATTGATGAGGTGAAGAAAAGAATATTGGCCAATCGTCGAATCAAAAACTGTTCAATTTCGAACAAAAACAGTGTCGCGCCAACATTGCTAGGAGCTGCTGTTGGACTTTGTCCGCGACGACCCAAAATTACTTCAGAGGGTCATAAATCGTGAGTTTATGGTTACGACCAAAGCTCAATCACCTCAACGGAAACTGCCGCATGAGCCAAAACCGAAAAAGTGCGCCAAGTTCGGTCGAATGTGTGGCGAGTTTTTCCCACAGGGTCGTACCATACAGTCAATAATGAATATTACGTAAGTTGTGCACAGTTTGCGCAAAGCAATTCGCCAGAGACACCCGGATTTGTGGAAGAACAAAATTGGCTTTTGCACCATTACAACCCCCCTGCTCACACATTGTTGCTTGTGCTTCACCTTGTTCCCAAAACTGAAGATGGCCAAGAAAGAATGGCGCTACATCACGATTGAAGAGATCACGACGGCACCTAAGAGCTGAACAATATCACATAAATGATTTTTTTGAGTGCTTCGAGGATTAAAAAAACGTTGACATAAATGTGTTATATCCGAGAAGAATTACTTTGTAGGGGACAAAATAGATATTACTGAATAAATAAATACTTTTTGAACAAACGCTAAATTTTAAATACTTTTTGAACAAACCTCGTATGTTTGAGAAAATGACATAAATCAGATCTATCAATCAGATACATTGACGAAAAGAAGTGACATGGATTTTAGTGATGCCTTAAGTGACGCACACATAATAAAACGGTAAAAAACCTTGTTTCTAAATCGAAAATGCATTAAAACAAAAAAATGTGAGTCAACTATAAATATCTACTATCATGTTTATTTGAGAAAAAGTGCGTTTGACGAACAATTATTGAGAAAGAATTATTAGTCTTACAAATAATGACTTTAATCAGGAAGTAGGAAATTTAAGCGTTTCTCTCTGGAAAAATGTTGGGAATCTATTTTACAAGGGGCGATTTAAGTTTGGGTAATGGTGGTAGGAAGTGGAAATACACGAAAGCGTCAAGAGGCTTGAGTCCACATTCTTCGTACCAAAGTTCAAAGTCTATAAATCACATATACATACTGTAAAAATAAGGTCTCAAAATTTGATTAGAATTAAATTAAAAGAATGTATGTTACAGGATATACAACTGACAAAGGTAATTATTAATAAAAAATATTGACGTTCTTTCACCCTCTAATCCCTCCTTCACCTCCATTTTGACTACTCAAAAAAGTTACCAAGTGATCAAATACCTCCTCAAAGACCTAAAAGCGAAGATTTCAACAGCTTCTACATTTTTTCTTTTACTGTTACTTCATCCCAACTGGTTTACGGTAATGAAACGGCGGACGCGCTCGCAAGGCGAGAGGTTGGGAAAAAAATTCCTGGGTCCTGAGCCGGCGTTGGGACTAGCTGCAGGTACCCTCAGAAAGAAAGAGGTGTGGTTGCAAGATCAACATCTTATGAGAGGGTTCTGTCTCTTACTAAACAGGCTAAGGTACTTGTTGGCCTGCTACCTGGCCATAACACCAGCAGACGTCACTTATGTGCGATGGGGGTGGCAAGTGACCCGACATGTGTACAGAGCTGTGTAAATGATGAATCTTTGGCACACATTCTATGTCGCTGTGAGGCCCTTGGGTATCATAGGCAGACTATGCTAGGTTCAAGGGTTCTTGAACCTGAAGATATAAGATGGGCAGGACCCAAAGCCATCTAAACTTTGCGATAAGGGCTCAACTTGGGAACCAAAGTAAGGAGAGGTGCAGAAGGACTCGCTTGTATATGCACTGGTGTCTCTTGTCACCAGAAAGTATCTTCCTTCAATCATTCAATCATCCCAACTGATCCTATTTTTATAAGCTATAATACACTTTTTTCATCTCTGCTACGATGTCAAAATTGAATTATAATCAAGCTATTAGTTTTCAAATCACAAGTTGTAGAACTATGAAATGTAATTTGTATGAAACAATATAGATAAATCTAGGGCCAGTTTTTCAGGACAGTGCAAAGTATTTCATGAGTACAAACTTAGGTTGAGTTCCTCAACCCATGACCTCGATTTCATCTCAATTTTTAACTAATGGAAACTCATAAAATGCCTAAAACCAAAATTTTGATGGGATCAGCTAAATATCTCAAAAAAAATAGCAAAAGACAGTCGGATCGACCAAAATGAGTGAACTTGCACCCTTAAAAAGTAATACACAGCCCGCCCCCTAGTTTATTAGGCCAGACGACCAAACCTGAAACATCTTTCACGCAATTCGGACAGAACTCATATTCATAAAAATGTCTAGCCACAATTATATGGTAAAAAATGCATTTCATCATGCCAGTTGGTTCCGTGGGTTCGGTAATACAGTTTAACGACTCGTAAAAGTACGTTTAATAACTATTATATCCTTTACAGTTTACACAGCTGAAACAGTCATCTCACTATTTCAGTTCGTCACAGAAATGACCTCATTTGTTTTTCGACCTGTTTGAAGAACACAAGCGCTTAACACATTTTCGTCCATGGCGACAAATCAGCTCCTGTAACCCTGAATGTATCAATTCACAGTACAAATGTGAATTATCAGAATTTTTCATTTATGAATCAATCAAACCCAAAGCAATATTTTCAATTTTTGTCGAAAGACCCAACCAAGTATTGTGTAAGAGAATAAATAGCTATTCCAAGATTTTAGTCTAAATAAAAAAAATAATAAAAAAAAAATAAAAAAATTTTGCTTATAGATTGAGATGAAGAAAATGCAGTTTCAAATAATCAACCGAAAGGTCGCGAAAATCACCTCCCATTTTAAAGGAAGTTTGATTCATACAAAAAAGTGATATTAAAAATATACGTAACAAGAGGTTGTTAATCAAAGCGAGTACTCAACCATCTCAGTGATTACCTCGATACTTCAATAAATACTAAAATCATTAGGATCGTTCAAAATAAATAATTTGAGTGAAGTTGCATACTAAGAACTAGTCCCCGAAAGAAATTCTGAGAAACCCGTATGATTTCTATGATACAGGTGATTTTTTTTATAGTGTGCCTCCCGCAAAGGCTAAAAGTCTATGGCGCTGTAGAAGCGCTGCGAGAGGATAAGTATCGGTGTACGTTAAATTTGAAACGCTGCAGGTTGTAGCCGCCGGGAAACAAATTCCCCGGCAGCTCATTCCACAGCGTCAAAGTTCTCCAGAAGACGTCGACCTGGTAAGGAGGAGCTCGCAGAGCCTCTCTTGTGTCCCTCGTTCGGACGGCCTTTGGTGTTATTATCTAGGAGAGCTCACTTAAAACACCTCCTGTGATAGAATCTGTAACACAGGGACAGGTCGGCCACCCTTCTTCGATTTTCCAGGCTGTGGAGGTCCTTTGTAAGGTTGCTCTCTTCTGGATAGTGTTCAGAAGCTTAGAGAGTGCTTCGGAACGCATCACCACACATGGGAGCAATACGCCAACAATAGTTGGATCTGTGCCTTGTAGAGCAGTGGTAGCTGCTCTGGTGTATACTTCATACGTTCAGGGAATTTCAAGGAAATTGGACTACCCTTGGAGTCAAGTTAATGACTTCGTTAATTTTGATCATCGACTGACAGGTGAGGAACAGATTGATGAAGTGACTGGTCTGAAAGTGAACAAGATATGGTTTTGCAAAGAGTTGATCAGAATAGGAAAGAAGAAGGTTCTTTCCCTGCACGTTCCTATGCCGATGCCTCAAAAGCTGTTGAATGCCTAAAAAGGTTTTTGATAAAGTATATTGTTTGCGTTTCAGCAGTTAAAAAATAGTGAAACACATTTTACAAAAAAAATGATTAAAAAATGAAAAAAGGCGAACATCTGTGATTATTTTAAAATTTATGTTTATTGATTTTCATTATATCAAGTATTATGCAAGCAGGCACGTATTTAGAGGGGGAGTTCAGGGGGTCCAGACCCCCCCCCCGCAACGTTATAAAATGCCGTCTAAAAAATGGAATCCACAAATTTGCACCCCCCCCCCCCCCGCCCCCCCCGCAAATTAAGGTGGCAACTCTAATCTGGACCCCCGAAAGGTCAACCAAGTGACACCCATAATCTGGACCCCCCCCAAAACCAAATCCTGCATACGTGCCTGTATGCAGGGTGTTCATTTGAAAACTTCCCACCACGGATTTATCGAAAAACATGGTTGGCCAAGGGGACAACTTTTTAACCAAATACTACTTCCCTCCCTTGCTCTCTCTGTCCTCCAGGGTCATCCCTTAAAAAATGTTAAATGACAAGAGGTATCAAGTAAAAGCTTCTTTCTAAGGTATGTCGAAGACCCTTATTTTAACATTAGATTATTTTAAGTCGGTCGATACGTTTTCGAGAAAATTAGAAAAATATTTATGTATCTTAATTTCTTCAGATAGAAAACGGAACACACGAAAATAGCACTTTTTATTGCAATGAGTGTTCAAAACGCTGCACGTTATTGGCCGAACAATGATATAGGCGATGCTCAAATTCCTGACGGACAGTTACAAAAACAGTTGAAATGATTCCAATTTATGGGGCCCAAAATCAATGAACTCGGCAAACTGCCGTTCCGCTTAACGCCAGACCTACGGGGAAGCTGACTTCGCATAGGTATGTTTTGGACATTGTTACGAAATTTACTGAAACTGGATCTGTTGCAAATAAAAAACGGAGAGTTTTGGATGAAGCCGCTCGAGTTGAAGTTTTGGGCTATTTTGGCATGTGGATGCGACTGATATTTCATTTGGCTCTATACACAGTTACTAAACTCCATAAATTTTATCTAACCATTCAAAATAAAAATAGTGCAAGAGTTAACCGAAGATGACTTCGATCGGCGAGTTGAGTTTTGTGAACAAATCAGGCTGAAATCTATTTCCAGCAAGATGGCGCTCCTCACTATATTCTTCAGGTTCAGCAATGGATACATGACGTGTTTCCAGATAAATGTATAGGGGAAGAAGACCTACAGAATGGCCTGCTAGATATCCTGATTTGACTCCATTAGACTTTTTTCAATTAGGCCATTGAACATATATTTTGTGTGCTCTCCAACCTGAAAGTTTGGATGACCTTCGTCAACGAATCGGCGAAAGCTACCAGGGTATCCATGTTTTTTCAAATACTGTCGGTCAGGAATTTAACATCGCCTGGCCGATAACGAGCAACATTTTGAACTCTTTTGCAATAAAAAAGCATTAATTATGTTTTATTATCATGCTTACAGCCGCATGTCGATTTCTCAATTTAAATTTGTACCGGAAAATGTCGGAAAAAGTCGTCCAGGCACGTATCCAGGATTTGGTTGGGGGGGGGGGGGGGGTCCAGATCTCCTTTTCAATTTTCTCCCGTCAGAGGGGGTGCATATTTCATATTTGCGGATTAAATTTTTTGGACGGCATTAACGTTTTGGGGGGGGGGGTCCGGACCCTTGAGAGGGGTGATTAGGGTTGCCACCTCTTAAATTTACTCTCGTCGGGGAGTAGGGGTTGCATATTTGTGGAGTCGATTTTTTAGGCGGCAGTATACACAGTTTTTTTGGGAGGGGTCCGGACCCCCTGGACCATTCACTCAAATACGTGCCTGAGGTCGGCGCCGACTTATTCCGACATTTTCTGGTACGAATTTAGACAAAAAAAGGAATATTTTCTTGTGTTTAAACGAATCCCTCGCTTTAAAAAATTAAACTTCAAAATAAAGGATTTCAACATACCTTTGAAACATTGCAAAAAGGGCCTAATGGGGCCTACCTGCCAGGCGCGGCCGTCCCACAGCTACTAACAAGATATTACTCGGTACTCCTTGTCATTCATTACCCCCTTGGGGCAATGAGTACAAGGGAGTGAAGTAGTTTTCAATGTTTAGAATTGTTAAAAGGTTGTCCGCCTTGACAAATCTTTTGACGTATCTCGGCGTTTTCTGTTCAGTGGTTTCAGTGGTTTTTGATAAATCGGGTGGAAAGTTTTCAAATGAACCCTATATGCATGATTGCATGCAGTTGTGTACTTATGTATGTTTTATATTTTAGCAGACTTCTCCCGTAACCGGCCAAAAATGTTGGAACCGCCTATGACCACTTATGAGAGTTTTCACTTTACACTGTAAAATAGTAAAATACGTGCGTATTTTACGTGCGTATTTTACTATTTTATGAATATAACTGACCTGCTAAAGCCTTGATTCGCGACCTTTCAAAAAGTCTGGAAGATGAATTTCCGCCGTCATATTCGTAGTCATCGACGATCTCTTGCTGCAGTGTCGGGTCCCACCTTACTATGCTGATGTCTGTCGTCATTTTGAGTGCTTGCCAGCCAAGCTGGGGTTACCTGCTGCAAACAAAATAATACCTGTATTGATTTCAAATTCGCTCACGGCTAACATTCGTATTCTATTGTGCGGTGCAAAAACCAGTCAATTTTATAATGTTGGGGTATAAAAAGAATACATATGATATTTCATCGGGTATTTCCCTAATGTTCATGTTTAAAAATAATATTCTACTTCCCGCAACGTAGGTCATGGAAGTATTAATTGAAATGGCGAAAATTTTCGATACCAAGATCGTATATTTTTTGGAGGTTTTATAATGTCATGTCACTGTAACCCATATGTCACTCATTTCTAGTGTTTTTAACGGAAATAGTTCCACTGAAGATTTTGGAAATAGTTCCACTGGAAATATTTCCATAGAAATGGAAATTTCTGCAGGTGTCCCAGAAATATTTCAAATATTGAAAAACATGTTCACAAAGAGGTTAAAATATTCCAATCAATTTGTAAATGACTGAAAATTGTAGCTGGTTAGTGCAATATTAATTTTGCCCTAAAAGCATTCCTTTAAAGATGTGATTAAGGATAATTTCACCTTGTCCTTGCTTAACGTCATAGAGTTGTTGGGGTTTGTTGGACACAAGAGAATAATTTGTCATTAGGCCCATACATTATGCTACAGACTTACCGAATACAAAATCATAAGGGTCTGAACCCAATGAAACACAAATTATTTTAGGGCAAAGCAAAAACTAAACTTAATATAAAATAACAAGAAGTAATTATTGATGAAATGTCTGGTTACCGTGGTGGAAGCGACACATATTTGGCAATAATTTTATAAGGAAATGTTGTTTGCTCATCATTATTTTGATAATAGATGGTTTTCAGCATTTATAGTCACAGTCCTTACTGTGGAACAGACTTACTAATGACAGGGCAGTTAAACCACTCTACGTGTCTCACAACAAATTATAGAAAAAAAAATCCCTATGGAAAGGTAAAGTTCGATGTTCGTTGTTGTGCAGGACTTAGATGAAGTTGACAGGTATGGAGGAGCGTTGGTGATTCATATATTTTTCTTGTTTTCTGACAGTTTTTTGTATTACCTATGTTGATCTATTCCATGTTCTATTTTTTTAATTTGTTTTTCAATTAAATGTTTAGTTTTCTCATTTAATATTACTTTTCAATCGCATTCCAATATTTCCATACATTTTCAAGATTTCCTGAAATATTACACAAAAAAATGTTTCTGGAAAATTACAACCGAGATTACAATACTACTCAAATAATATTTTTCTTGTTTTCTGACAGATTTTTGTATTCTTTGACATTTAACCTATGTTGATCTATTATATGTTCTATTTTTTTTAATTGTTTTTCAATCAAATGTTTAGTTTTCTCATTTAATATTAGTGTTCAATCGAATTCCAACATTTCCATATACATTTTCAAGATTTCTATTTCACAAAAATTTTTTTGGAAATATTACAACCGAGATTACACCACTACTCATTTCCGTCGGTATGTTGCCATTTTATAACAGTGTGATATCAGTAACCGCTTCACTGATTTTCATCAAATTTGGGGTATAATATTCTGGGGGGTCATAGTACGTAATGCTGCTATATTTTTGAAAATGTGTGCTTTGACGGCAGAGTAGTTCGTAAAAAATGAAATTGTTAGATGCGCGTAAGATTTCGTTTTTACGTGTTTCAGGGGTTCGCGAATATTATCCACTTTTTTAGGGTTGGAGAAACTCCAATCTTTTTGTGTGCGTAAATGACTCTCCATTACTTTATTTGTCTTGCATTCGTGTAATTCAGTAACTACTGCACTGAATATGCTATTATAGCTTTGAAAATTGCTGCATTGGCGGCGAAATAATTGGCAATAAACAAACATTCACAGGACCGCCCAAATTTCGTTTTTAGACTTCTTAGGAACCCCTGATCGTTTTAAAATTGTCCCAGGAAGGAAAAGAATTGGGAGAGCGGCGAGGGTGGTAGATGAGGGAACTAACAAATGTTTGCGGCTAGTATTAAGTCAAGCCACTTGATGCCAATTTTTTTGAAAAAAAAAATGAATTACCAATTTTAGCAAAATATCTCATAAAAAAGTTATCATTCCATTATTAAAACAAAAACCTTGATATTTTTATTTACATTATGTACACAAAATCCCCATTATTATTAACATCTACTGAAAATTGCATCGGTGATACTAAAAACCTTAGAAAGTTTGAATTCATAATTTTATTTGGAAATTAGAATAAACTACACAATTGTTTACTGTTTAAAATACCGAAACAGAAAAAATCATATTTAAACAGCTTCATTGAATTAATTGCATAAGTGGTATTTAAATTATCATAATTATATAATAGGAATAATATTATGAAGTAGATTGCAATTTTTTCTTTGTGGATTATGTTATGTTATCGCGGCTTCAGAAGTGAGACCCCGAGTGAGACGTTTCCGGCAATAGTTCAAACGTGGAACGTTGATAATAAAACGGCTGGTTTTAAATTTGCCTTGTAACCTGATCATAGAATATAATTATTCCTTTTTATAAATATTAAGAGGCCTGGGTACACACATTTATACATACATATGTATCTGGCTTGTAAAACACGGATTCGCAAGTACATGCACAACTCACTCACAACTGGCAATGCAAAATCATACATTCTTCAAATGTCTCTAATTTAATAATCAAACACGATATCAAAACAAGGCTACCGTTGACCTAGCGCAAGCTTTCTTCTTCAATTTGCTTTTTGAATCATTACTGTAAGTTTTAAAGATACCGTCACACTATCAGTATCGCAAGGCGACCTTCGGACCTACCTCCCCTCACTTTATTTTAGACACACATACTTCAGAAAGCGCTAACACGAGAATACGTATTTTCTTGGATTCTCAAGTTCGCGCGCTATACCCTAGCCCCTTAATAGGACTCAGTAAATAATATCGTTAAGTAGTTTTGACAGGTGTTGTATAAAAAATTCTGAAAACCATGAAAACTTTTGCATATACCTACCAAATAATGATCCCTCAAGTCAATTTGTCGTGAGACATAAAAATAAAATTTGGGGATACACTTTGCTAGCACCACCAATTTATTTATGAAGAAAACACTTTTGGAATAGTTCAACCTTCACTTTTTTACATTTTTGAAAATCATTACCTTTACGCCCACAATCAAAATTTGAGCAAGTTTTGATTTAAATTATTCTTCTACAGACAATCCATCCATTCTCAAAGGCAGTACTGGGTTTATCATCTTTAGTGCTGTTGTAATTACTTTATTTTGGAGTTATACATATAGAGAGGTCAGGAATTACCCGTTCTTTATTATTATTCCGCCTCCACTGGAATATTTTCGAAAAATAATATATTTTTTTGTTCTTGCCATAGTAGCAATATGATCAATTCAGTACTTATAATATATGGACTATGGATCAATGATTATTTACCGGTCAGATAACATCCAGGCAGGTCGATGAAAATGAGTGACATAGATTTTGGTGGAGAATATGTCATAAAACAGCTATAAAATTTATCGCATAGCCAATATAATCCGCTATTAAAATAATTACTCGAAATTACGAAAGACCTAAAAGCAAAAACACTCTATAGGAAGTTAGACGCTTCCAATAGGGCAGTTCGTTTGTAATATTGATTTCATTTTATCTATCTGCAAATATACCACAGTGGTATATTGACAACTAAAAGAATATATAACATTCAACAACCTGTGTCTCAAACATAATGCTAATTGAGACACATATTTATGGTAAGTATTTTAGTACTGAAACGATTAATGATACAAATGGAACGTACATCATAATACTTGCAGTTGCAATGCGAGGTCTTTAATTCACCTTGAGGCGTATATTTTGACGCTCATAGCAGAATCTTCCAGTGATAATCAAACGTAGAACAAACAATAAAATGACTAGTTTTACATATGACTTGCAATCTCCCTATAGGAAGTTGGGGCCTCCAAATAGGGCAATTTCTTTGTAAAATTGTTTACTCTGTATTCTGTATTTATCATTTAGCTTGATATTTATACCAGAATGGTTTACTAACAACTAAAAAAATATATAGGTTCCAACACACTTGCCCTGTATCTTAAGCATATTGCACATATTTGGGTATCTTTGGAACGAAAGATCAATTAAACATCTTGAATAAATGGGAGGGTCATTAGGGGCCTAAAAACAAAATTTGGAGATACTTTGCTAGCACTACCAATGTATTGTGAATAAAACATTTTTGGGATAGTCCAACCTTCTCGCATTGTACGTCTAGCCAAATTTATGAAAATTTATTACCTTTTAAACGCCTTAAATCAAAATTTGAGCATGTTTTGTGTTAAATTATTTCTCTGAGACAATCAATCGACTTTCAAAAGCAGTACTGTGCTCTAGTAATCTATTATAAAAAGTTCATTAATATCTGATCAATATTTTGCGAGTTAAAGAGTGACCAAGAAATGCCTGTTTTTGATTATTATTCCGCCTCTACTGGGTATTTTCTAAAACTAATATCTTCTTTTTTGCCATAGTAGCAATCCAATCCAAGAATTTCATGGACATCAATTGAGTACTTATACAGGGTGTTATGTTAATTAAGTATGTTAACAAACTTTAACCACGAATAGTACTCCAAAAAAATAGAAAGAAAATGTCATGAGAACATGGGTCCGCAAATGCTTCCTAAGGGAGCTACGCTCCTTTGCATGGGGCACCCTGAAGACGGTTTTCCCTCGATATTCTCGAAACCATTCATAACAAAATTACGAAATTAGGTACGATGGGTAAACTCTTGACGCTGAATCTGATTCTGATTCAGAATTTCATAATTTTAATCAGAGGCGTATCATACGGGAGGAGTTGGGGGTAAAAAATAACCCCATTTTCTAAATGGTAATTTCTTTGACATTTTGATTTTAGAATATGGTATTTCAGATATTTCTACGTAAAAGTGGTCTCTTGGTACATCTCGATAGGGCTAACCGTTTTCGAGAAAAATACAAATTATTGAATCGATGCAGGCTATTGTAAATAGCACACACACACACACACAGCACACTTACTAAATAGATGAACATTTATTTATTTACAATTTTGTGAAGTAGATGTCATAAAATATTCATAAAAAGTATCGCAAATTCTAAACTATTCGCTATTACAATACTTACTCCGCCTATTGACGGAGGAATTAGAAGCCGAAGCACCCTAAATGAAGTAAGAAGCACTTCGTTTGTAATATCGATTTCAATGTAGTTATCTACAAATATACCATAGTGGTTTATTTAAAAAAATATGTAACATTCAAAAATCTGTATCTCAAACATAATGCCAATTATGACACATATCTATAGTAAATATTTTAGTAATGAAAGTATTATTGATATAAATGGAATGAGTGCGGAGTCTGCATTATTTTAATTTGAATTTCCCAATGTGCCCTTTGTTGCACAGATAATTATTATTACGTTTAATGTAAAACCAGCAGTTGTAATGCGTATGTTTTGGCACACTTAGCAGAAAACAGAACACACTATTTTACAATAAATAATAAATAGTTTTACATTCTTGTACTTGTAAACTCCCTGGGGCTTCCAAATAGCGCAATTTCTTTATAAAATCGATTATACGTATTTATCATTTAGCTTGATATTTTTAGCGAAATGGTTTACTAACAAATAAAAAACATAGGATTTAAAACACCCTGGGCCTCATATTAAGCATACAACACATAATAATTATTATATTTTAGTAACGAAAATATCAGTGAAATAAATGTGGGGGGGGTCTGCGTTGTTTTTGTAATGCGAAAACCTATGAAGTAGATGCGGTTTACTTGCCCTTTGTAGAACTGACAAATAATAATCATATATGATACACGCGAGTAGAACGCGAGGTCATCAACTCACTTTGGGGGGTACGTTTTGTAATCGCGGCTTCAGAAGTAAGAAGTTCGGTTTTGACGCACATAGCAGAATCTTCCGGCGGCGATAGACTGCCGGTTAAGCATCGATCAACAAAAGCTGCAGTGGCCGCCGTACAGGCGCCGCGCGAACACCGCCTGACCTACGGCTTGCCAAACGGACCGCCAGGGTTGCCGTTTTGGCACGACGCACCTTCCGCAAAGGTTATTTAATGGGGTAGGGACGTCTACCTTACTCCACAAGGGGCCTCCTTATTCCAGGTCAAGTCACTGTTGATTTTCAGAGGGTGTCCACGGGACCTTAGCTCTTGTGTCATACTATCAGTTCGTAAGTCTGTCAGTGTCAGGTTTGTGAACCTACGAACCAAAGGTGATGGTTAGATACCCACATTCATGCAAATCTTTCCCATGATGTCCTTTCTTGTTTAAAAATTGAAATAAAATATGCTTCTTTATTTTACATTAACACAAATGTGACCTTGATACCTTTCCTAATAGTTTTTACTAGAGGACTACTCGTTTTTCAGAGTTATATTTATTTCAGAGTCCTCTAAAAAAATACTTTTCTTACACTTATTAAAGCATTAACCAGCTGTGCCGCAAATTTTGCAGGATTGTGCAAAATTATCTCGACACATGATCATTTTACTTTAGAACGTAATTATCTAACATGATTTTAAGAACAATTATTGTGATTCGGTATTCTAGGTGAGGTGGTGTCCAAGTTTTCTAGATTTTAAAAGTTTTCCACTTTTCAAAATTTCCAAAGATATCAAAATCATAGTTCATAATATCCATCTAAAAGCACAAACACCTGTTTTATTGAATAATACCAATTAAAAAAAAGAACGACCACAAAACAATAGTGTCAAGTGGTTTGACTCAGTGCTTCCCACACCTTCTCGGCAAATTTCCACAGATCTGTTCTCAGGTCTGGTAGTCTATGGATGAGCTCGGTAATCCAAAGAGACTATCCTCCATTGTGTCGACGAGAATGCTTACATTCTTCGGACATATTCACAGAATCGATAATATGGAGAAACTTGTAGTGCAGGGTCACGCCCCGAGTGGGCGGCGCCGTGGCCGTTCCCCTACACGCTGGGTGGATACGACGAAACAGTTGCTAGATATGAGTATCAAGAGCGCTACTGAACTGAACTGAAAATCGCAAACGATGGCGAGCTACAGTTCTCAAAACTATTGATAATATTCGTGTCGGCAGTACTCTAGCTTTGACTTAATGGATTTTACGAGTTCACAACATTCATTCATTCATTTTATTTGCAATAAAACTACAAATAATGCCACCCCTAGAAGGCTGAGCCTTGTGGCGGGGTATAGGCATACATAGTAAGATAATTATAATACGTCACAAAAAATTTTACGGTACCATTTTCTAAAGCCAGTGGTTATCCAGCAGCATTAGCATCTCATGGTTTCATACCAGAACTGGATCGTGACGACTGATATCTTGCGATAGTTGTCTTTCCGTATGCTTCATTGGACTTTCTGCGAACTGGTTTACTTGAGGCAACCAAAGATTGGTAGCGGATAATACCAATAATGTTTTCATAAGTAATGCCATAAACTATCGATTATTTTTTCAAGTGTTCGGTGGTGAAATCGTAATAATATACTGGAAATACTATACAGCGTGTTCCTAAATATCATGTACAAACAAAAGGAGGAGGTTCTTTGGTTTTTTTTTTGTAACTGAAATTTCAAATAAACATAGCTCCGCAAATGTTTCATTACCAATCTACAGCGTCTTGAAATTTAAAAAATTTTCAGGTTTTTGTTAATAACACTCAATTTTTGAGGTATTTAGCTCAAATTTGGAATGTAAAAAACACAATACGAGTTACATAATTACACATGTCAAACGGTAGGAAGAATCTACAGAGTGATATTTTTTCAGAGGTCATGCCCTTTTCTTACCCTGGACTTCTTACTTTTACTTTTAAACAAAAACAGTTATCCAATTAAAGCGATAGCCTACTACACCATATTTCAAATACATTAATTTCAACTACCTAGTAACAGAGAATCCTGTTTTGTTTTTTTCACGAGAAGGATCGGAGATATTACAAAATTACAAGGGGACAAAAAGTAAATATTATTGTTTTTTTGAATCTACCTGCGGCGCACCACAGAAAAGTTCAGGGTAAGAAAAGAGGGCATGACCTCTGAAAAAATAACACCCTGTAGGTTCTAGCAATGGTTTTAGAAGTGCAATTATGTAACTCCTAATGAGTATTTTATGTTTCAAATTTGGGATAGATACCTTAAAACTTAAGAGAGTTATAAAGGAAAAAATTGAAAAATCGATAGATCGTAGATCGATAACGAAGCGTTGGCGGACCTATGTTTATTTGAAATTTTTGTCCTAAAAAACGCTATAGGATCTTCTCCCTTCATTTCTACATAATATTTAGGAACACCCTGTATAACAGAGGTAGAAAAAATGATCAGGTACCTCAAAAATGTTTTAAAAAAATTAGCTTGTTTTTATTTTTTTTTTCATGGCTAGTCTGTCTATACTGATAAAAACTGAAGTAACAATACACTTTCCATTCCCATCATGGTAGTAAAAATATCGGTGCTCTTCCAACCCCTTATCAACCCGCCCTTTGACCTCAAAAAGTGAACAATTTTCAGAAGTATCTTCAACCCTAAAGACAGTTTGAGTTTGAGTGGTCTCAAAATCCTTTTTTTGAGGATTAGTGCCCCACCTTAGCACGATTTTCAATAACTGTACAATTTTTCCACCTCCAGTAAAAATTCCTGCCAAAAATGTCTCAAAATTGCGTTAAAACCAAGCTTGAAGTTTTCCAGTTAGAGATTATATGACGAAGTGTAACAGACAGATCACACGATGCGGTCAAATCACCGTTTTGGTAATTTTAACGAATCGGCACAAACCGAATGATATGTTCACACAGAAAACGGTTGTAAACAGATTTTCAGCCGATCTCGGGTTTTCGGTTCATTTTTGAATAGTCTTTTTGCGAATGGACGTCAATACGTTTATAATTTTGTATCGATATCGTCGAAGGAGGCGTAGATTACTTAACAGAAAACCTTGGGTTCGCCTTATTTTAAGTCAAAAGGTCTCATTTAGGTGCTTACCACCGATTAGGTTTTATTCCCGAATCAGCTATTCGATTTTCAGTGACAACACGCGACCGAAATTGCCGTAGGCGTTTCGTAGGTTCCTGTTTTATATCGGTGTGTGATGCGGTTTCCTAAACGCATCTCGTTCGCGGTACAAAATAAAGAATCGTTGCGCGTCACGATGAACTATTCTAATCTAGAAGAATAATTATAAAATTTAAGATTTCACAAATACGTTTACAACTTTGTTTTTTAACCTAGATTTAGCACTGTACAATATGAGGTTAAGCGAGTATCTGCAGTGGATATGAACTTGAAAATGGCCTGTGTGGAATTGCCCAGCAATCTTATCAATGTGAGAATCTGTTCTGGGGAAACACTAGCAGTCCATGGCCAGGTTAAGGGGAATCCTGCTGAGCTCACCTTTCACACTAGATTGGGATGGCAGTTTGGAAAGATCTTTGGGAGGATCTACAAGAGGCCCTATGGGGCCTAAATGCTGTGATCTTGGCAGATCACCATTCTTCCAATACAGAATATCCAGGAAGGGTGAAACACTTTAAAGCCTGCCACTTCACTGTTACACCAATATTTTACCCTTTTCAAAACAGCTGCACAGCATAATTATGGAAATCAGTTCCATTCTTGAATGTAAATGAGATGATGTCTGGTTAGCTTTGGAAAGTTTCGGCTCCCATCCTAATTTTATACCTACCCAACATATTTGAAAAATAACTATTGATCTCTAAAACGCTGTCATAAAACATCCAAAAAAACATTTTCCTGCTATTTTCAAATTCTTTGACAAAAAAGTTGTTACTAGCCATAGTTACCTATTCCAAAACTGATATTATTTGGCTCTATCTGAATACAATTTTTCCTGCTACTAAGTTTATCTCTAAATAAAATCTCCCGCTTAAAGCTTATATCATTTGGTGTACCTAAATCTTCTGCTTTTGAGCTTTTATTATCTCTCACATATGTCACCTAATGTCTTTACAATTTAGTACTAAGCTACATTTGTTTGCAGATGATACGCAGATTCACTAGTTCAACTTAGATAAGCTGCAACATGCTACTGAACATTTGCAATCTTATCTTGATAAAACAAGCATACTTGCTAATATCACAATTTAGAGATTAAACCTACTAAATTACATAATATTATCATGTCGAATACAAATCTGGAAGCAATTTATGTTACGTCTGTTTGAAATATATTACAGTGAAATATACTACAGTGGAGTATATTACATTTACGCAGTAAAAAGCAATGTGATCCTAGAAAAGCAATGTTTTTTTTCTGGGATAATCTGCGCGAGACAGTCAGCGACATCTGTGCGACAAGTGCCCACTCATCCATGCCAGAAAAAATCTGTAACGGCGTAGCTGTCATAATAGCCACTAGCCAAGTAGCCAGCTCAGTATTGTGCCAGTTCGGCCCTGGACGTCCGGCCACATACGTGAAGTCTAGAAAAATTCCTTCTCGTACAATTGGTAATGATCGCGAAATGTCGCGAACGTTCCAGAGATGGCGCCGCCTAGCATAAAAGCGCCGTCGCACGAGAGATGAAAACAGTTCGAGCAAAGCTTACGGAATACATATAAGTTGGATCACTCCGCAAAAATATCAAAACGGCCTGCCCCTTGCCCCGTCTCCCCGGTACACCGAGCAGTGTACCGACGTCAGCCGGGAGATACGGGGCGGCGCAAAGTAAAGGTTGAACGTGTTTAACGCGAAGTCTATACAGTGTCCCAAAAATATCGGATTTTGTTATCTCGGATTTGTTTGCAGGAATTGGATAATCTTTTTAGAAGTTTGGGAGTAATCAATTTCGCGAGAAAAGATATTACCAATAAATTTAAATTTATTAACAGATGGAGAATGACAATCAGATCCATCCTTATCTTGTGGTAAACATTGAAATGTAAGGGATATAAATACAGGGTATCTCACGACGATTATGACAAGAAATATGTCGGAACTGGGCAGTAGTAGAGAATTATAATTTTGGGCATGTAAATTAGAGCAGATGTTGTGTCTTTTTTCATTGTATTACCCAACGAGGTATTTGTTGCTGGTCACGTGACATTCGATTCAAAATTATTAATGGGACACCCTGTATATTTGTGCCTGTGTTCCTTCCGATAAAACAATTCCAATTGGGGTCTAAAGTGATTAGTTCAAGAGCTACAGGTGCTTAAAGGATTGTATCACGCTAAAAGCGTTTGGTGAGACAAAATATTCATTCGGTGATCTTACCATACCACCCAGGGACATTGTAAATTGTATTTTAGAGCTCGAAAATATGTTTATTGATAACTTTAACAATTTAGTTTCTGCAGTAGCAATTGGAATGACACTGAAAGGCAAAATGTCAAAAATAATTTATTCATATCCATGTAAAGCATTTCCACATGATTATCTTTTAAAATTGTACATACGAGTTCGTATATACTATACCATAAAATGTATAGACTGTGATCTCAAAAATAAGGCAAATAAACAAAACATTAAAGTAAAAATTCTACAGCACCTTTGAACCATCAGTTTTTACTTATCTACGAAAGAGCTACAATATGTGAAAGCATTTGAGATTCATTAGTAATAGTTTTACTAGTCTCTATTTTTGATATCCATTTATGTAACCTAGTGCATTAGCAAAATTAACGTTATATTTGTATTTGTATGTCTAAATCGGATGTCAATACATAGTTTTTCAATGGCCCTCGTATATACATACAACCCAGGCGTTAGAAAGTCCCCGTTAAAAGACCCTCGTACTTGGGCAAAATGTGAGTTCTTCAAAGTGCCGACGGAGAGTGATGCAACTTATATGTATTCCGTAAACTTTGGTTCGAGTCAGTTACAGACAGTGCAGGCGAGCAGTCGAATACGCGATAGCCCAGTGGCGCGCGCGAAATAAATGAACTGTGATATAAATTAGTGAAGTTAAGGAACAATATAAATTAGTGTAGTGACTTTAGATAAATTAGACTGTTAAGTAGTGTACATAGTTAGTGAAAATAAATAGTGAAATTCGTACCAAGTGTGTCTTTGCCCAATCGGACTAAAGACTTGTAACAGTGGTGTCAGGTGTGGGGTAGACTGATTGATTGGGCAACGTGGTACGGACAGTTAAGTGAATAAGCTGTCAAGATGGTGAGATTCAGTGAACTGAAGGTTGCGGATTTAAGGAGAGAGCTCGACGAACGCGGTGCCGATAGCAGCGGGCTAAAGGCCGTTCCTCAGGATCGACTCCGACAAATAATGATTGAGGAGGGCGAGGATCCAGATACCTTCGAATTCGAGTGACCTGAATTCGAGTGGACCAAGAAGTTTGAAGCAAGCTCCAAACAGTCGGAATCTGCTCGACTGTCGCTCGAAGCAAAAATCTCAAAACAGTCGGAAACGCTCCAATCAAAAATCGAACATTCTCTAAGCGAGATTACTGCTTTTAAAAAGGACATTGAAGAAAGAATCGGCACCAGAATTGACATCTTAGAATCAGAAATCACTGATGATTTAGTCTATCGAGTTTAGGTTCTTTTAGTCAAAAGCAATGTAAAGCAATGATAAAAATTAGACAAATGTAAAGAAATGTAAGCAATGTGTAGCAATGCTGAGAAATTGGAAGCAATGCTTGGCAATGTACCGAAAATGCGAGCAATGTAATAAAATACGTGCAATATTGAAGCAATGTGATACATTCTGTAGCAATGTTAGGCAATGATGCAATTGGTGTACAAATTTTGATCCAGCGGTTTCCCCCTCGGATTAAATTAATGTAAACATTAGTTGACAAGGATCAGGACAGCAAACATCAATATAATGGGCAAAAAATCTAGAGCTAATTAATGATTATTCAAAATTGCCCAATACCAAATTTCAATACAAAAAAGTGAATGTTCATTTAATATTTATGCATAGGCTCACGCCTTTCCAAGGCATTAATTTTTTTAAATTTGTGGGAAGCATTAAGTCAAACCACTTGACACAATTTTTATGTATACAATACTATAAAGAATAATAATGATGTGTGATGATTTTCATCAATCCATATCATTTTGGAAGTTGTTAATGTTTGGCAATATATTTGCAACTATTTTTTTTTTCCAAAGTGGACAAAACACAAAATGGTGTTTCAGCAATATTAATGACAATAATATTTCTTTACTGCCATCTCAATCCATTTACATAGACACAGCAAGGTCAACATGATTCTGGGAATATCCATAATTACTATTAATAATTAAATTTTACATAACTCAAGATGTAGAGTCGTAATACAATTAAAATCATACATTATAAGTAGATCAACTAAGCTTAGATAAATTCAATAACATCAAGTTATTAATATGGAAGGAATGAATCATGAGACTGCAAAGCTTATTACACAACTTTGTATGTCAACAATATTTTTTCACATACCAAGTCTAAACAGTTGATGCAGTTTCAGCAAATCTATCATCCTTGATGCATCTCACAAATACAGTTGGTTTATTTTTAAACAACATACTAAAGAGCCTGGACTACTACTAAATAAGGAAACTTGCTGTTAGTGCTGATTAGTTTTAGCTTTTATTGAATCATTTGTATATTTCCATACTCATCTGTCATCTACCCACACTAATCATAGGATGATAACACTGGGCTAGTATTAATAGTACTCATTGGTCTCATTGACTTATTTATCCTAAGGAAAAACAACTCATTCTTTAAGCATGAGTTGTTATGTGGAATGTTTAGCTTAAAAGAGGGACACAAATTTGTGCCCTTGGGAAATTGTACCTTATTCAAAAATTGTGTGGTAAATAATTTGTTAGTAATGATCAAATTGTGCCATGATAGTATTGAAAGAGATATTGCAAAAGTGATCAACTATAAATGAAACTAATTTTAAGCTTTTAAACAGTTTCTATAAAAGTATGTTTTGTAACATGTCTTTTTTCATTCTTATAATGCAATTGTTGTGATAAATTGAATCATTTCAGAAATATACACTATGCTAACAGTGAGACAGTGTAGTGATCAAAGCAAGTTTTACAAACACTACATACACAGTCTAACTTGACACACCAATTTTTCAAACCTGACATGTGTTTTACTAATAGTCAAGTCATTGGCATATTTAGAAAATTTATTTGGGGGGGAGGGGGGGCAATACTTTTTTGGAGGGTTCCAAAAAATTAAATAGCATAAAAAGGTATAAAATTAGAATTTAAATTTATCCACTTTTCAACAACAACAACCAACATAATTTGTCTACCTGACTTTGCAATTTTATCAAACACTTCTTCTAGGGTGTCAGGAATATTGTGGTTGGTGTAAAGGTTATCCAAGCCATTCAATCTGCTTTCTGATGTACTCTGCTTCTAAATAATTTTTTAGAGATTTAAGGTTAGAGAACAACCTTTCAGAAGTTGCAGTTGTAATTGGTAATGTGATAATGATTTGCAAAAGTTTGTTTATATTGGTGAAAATGTCACTATTCCGGTCGGCATATACCTTAAGGAGATCTTCTTTGATATTTTTGTTGGCATTTTTCTTGTACCACATTAATTTGAGGTACTACTTGTAAAAATTTCCTCATAGAAGGAATATTTAATATGCGTTCAAGTTGTTTCTTGAAATCGTCATTTAATGTTGAAACAACCTTTCAAAGCAAAATGACTTGGGCCCCCCCTAAATACGCCTATGGTCAAGTCAAGTCATTTTTGATTATCAGAGCAGTCTGTGGGACCTTAGCTCTTGTGTCATAATATCAGTCAGGGAAAACATCAAAATCAGCCCTCAGCGAACATGTTTAATGACTCGTAGGCACATATCCAGTATTTGGTTTTGGGGGGTCCAGATTATGGGTGTCTGTTGACCTTTTGGGGGGGTCCAGATTAGAGTTGCCACCTTAAATCCTTAAATTTGGGGGGATTCCATTTTTTAGATTTTTGGGGGGTCTGGACCCCCTGGACCCCCCTAAATATGTACCTGCTGTCAGGTCCTTAGGTGTAGTTAAGTCCCTGAATCTGGGGGAGCTCAAGTCCCTGCCCCTAACTATGCCTATGGTCAGGTCTGGGAACCCAGGAACCAGACAATCTCAAAGAAAGAAGAGAAAAGTAAGGGAGAAAGGTGGAGAGCAAGGAGGAGGAAGGTATCTTTTAGAACAGGAAGCATGTAGGCATTTTTGAAATGTTTTAGAAAGTTTTTAAAATGTAGTTGAACATTTAATTTTGATTAGTTGTAGAATGCTCTAATTTTGGGTATATTATATTCGCCATATAATTTTACACTTCACAGAGCAAGCTGGAGCCTTGTATGCTTGCAAATATGCTCCACTGTGTAGTCCACTGATTTGGTGTTTTGGCAAGGAAACTCCAAGATGCACATGCATAAGTAAGTGCTGGTCATATTACCATTTTTAAACTGGAAAATTTTTCATTAAAATCAATTTTGAATGTTTATAACAGTATCAGCACGTTCAGCAGAAGGTTTAGACTGTAGTCTAATCTATGTATACCCATGTCAGGTTTGACAAGTGGTGCAGTGGGTGGTGCAGAGTGTGTCGCTGTTGTGTCAAACAATCCAGTCCTACATGCCACCAGCAGCGCGTCGGGGGATCAAGGCCCCCCCACTGTTTTGGAGGAGTTAAAAAAATTAATAGGAAATTATTTTTTATGTGTCCATTTTTTAACTTCATTATGTATATTTTTAAATTTTATTGTATACATACATACCTATTTTTTTATTATTACAAAGTAGATTATAATTACACCCGCTACTGCATTATTTTCCAATTTCCAGCACTCTGCATCTCATATTCTTATCATTTCTGGAAGATTGTCGTATATTGGTTGTTTCTGGCCCCCCCCCCCACTTTTTTGGGGCACATGTCGGCCCTGCATGCCACATTATCCAAAATATCCCAAACAGATGTAGTATTTTTTGTTTTAATGCTGATTTGATTGAGAGAATGTTTAGCTGACACTGAAGTTAATCTGATAAAACCCTTTTCTGATTCTAGTGTTCTTTAAATTCTTCAAATTTATACTTGTCACAATGTGATTTTATTTGATAAACAAACCAAATTATCTATTTGTTTCAACACTACAGTGACTAAATCAAATCTAGAATTGGATTTTAGTTAGATTCTGAATGATACAGAACCTTGTTCTTAACTTTAAGACTTTACAGACTTTACCTACCAAACTGATTTACAGAAAGTAAAAAATTTAATCCCATCCCCAATCATTTGGGACACCTTAAAACACATGATGAAGAGTGGTTGACAAACATGTATTTACATTTCGATTAAAACAGGCGTCCTTCATGTATTTTAACTTTGTATCACCTTTTATTATCAAACCATCCTTGAACCGAGAGATCTATTTTTTAAGTATCATAGCAATTAACTGTCTGAGGAGATACCTATTATTATACCCAAAGGAACGCCCATAATATGTGTAATTATTATTGTATAACACAATATTTATATGATATTGATAAAATAAATACATTTTATGTAAGCTTTAGGTGTAACTGCTAAATTTGGACATAGGAATGTATGTCTGATTGGATTGGTTTTATACGCCTATTTTGGATACCACAGAAACTATGAACAATTAGCAACAGCAAATAAGGTAACGTACAATAATTTATGGTCTTCCTTCATTATAATATCGTATCTATTAACTTTATATAGTCGAATTATTAGGAATGTGACACACATTCATCTCCTAATCAATGTGCAATTGGCGCTGTTGCTCCAAAACTGCCCAAAGCTAAAATAGCAAAAATGATATATGGGACATGGATTAAAGATATTTACTACAAAATATCCTTTGGTCCCAGTTTGGGAAAATGGAATACACCTTACTCCTTTTTTACTCGAGTATCAGGTCAGCCATTTTTCTGTCAATTGTTTTAGATGATTTGTAAAGACAGTATGCAACTCAGGTACTTACCCCGGACGTTAATGAACAGTCGGTTTCACGTATCAACAGTCAATCATGAAAAAAGTTAGAATTTTATACATTAAAATTATTTTTTCACTGGTTCACTACACCCGCAACACCCGCATATACAAAACACTATTAAAATTCAGAAGACAACATGACGTCATACGGCAAAAATACTAGCGGCGACACCCGAAAAGTATGTAAGTACGGCAGACGCCCTTTAATGACAGCTAGGCCAGTGTTGCCGACTATTTTGGGAGGTGGAGTTAAATAGGTTAACGTTCCCCCCAAAATGCTCATTATCAACCACAAACAAAGTGAATATTACCATTATTTTACCAAGTGATAACAATGATATTGCCAACGGAGCTTACAGAATAGGCCCAATAAGTTTGTATACAGTCGACAACAAGCCGGCTAATACCTACTAAAAAGTATTCAAAAACCATTAGCACTGAAATTAAAAAGAAATTGATCAAAAAAATTCCGATTCCAGCACTTTTCCGCATGACATTCAGCATTCTCCTCCAATATATTTGTCTCCATAACAGTTCCTCCAAGATAACAAAAAACTTAAAATTTGGAAAGAGAAATCTTATGTGGCAACACTGAGACACGCTTGCGCATCTAAACAAGGTTATTTTATAGTGCAGGTATCATAGTTGAACAAGTGATTAAACTTTTACTTTTTAGTACCTAGAGATAGAATTAACCGTACCTACTGTTTCGTGTGTTTAGCTACAAATCTATATATCTATAATCTACAAGTAGATCAAATTCATCCTTCATTCTTGCAACAGTGTGTGGCTGGAACATATTTTTAGAAAAAAGTCGTAAGAAAGTATAGAAATATAATTGGAAAAGCGAATAGTCAATGCTCAAAACAATACAATTATAAAAGCAATATTAAAGTATCAACATCGGGTTATTTGAAAGTGAGCTTAACTGTTAATTTTTGTCAAACACATGCGCGGAACCAAGAAATTGTTGATTATACAACATGTTCCATATTTTTCCAGATAATTTGCAGACTATAGCAGCTTCTGTTGTCTCGATGTGAAATGGCTGGTAATAGACTTCTAGATTATAAAAAAATATATACACATATACACATCAAATATACAAATATAAAAATTGTAGACCGCAGAAGTTTTTGACATTCAACTTCACATACGTCAGTAGTTCGAAAATACATATTTACAGCAGTAGTCTCAATAGGATGAAGTTTTAAAGTAAGTGTCAATAAATTGTAAATTCAAACTGTCAGCTAATTTAAACCTGATAGTTTGAATTTACAGTTTACGTTTTAGAAATGTAATTTAATCCTTTTGAAACTAGGTTCTGCATGAAATGCGGCCACAGTTTTATTCTTAGCGCCATTTATACCTATACTGGGTTGTATATTATAATTGTTATACAACAATTCAACATTTTTAGAGAAGTATTAGAAGGCGAATCCGCTGGGATAGTAAAAGATTACGACCTCAGCATGAATTCAACAAGACTAAAATGTTGCTGATTACAAATAGGAAGCAAGCAAACCAGGTCATCTCTTGCTATAATAGATGAGAAAACAATTGGACAAGTAATAAAACACTACAAATATCTTGGTGCCCTAATAAATGAGGATGTTCAACATAAATAGAATATGCTATCACGCATTGGACAGGCAAGAAAAGTCGTCATACTATTGAAAAACGCAAACCTGAGTTCCTGGGACATATATGTCTCGCGGTCAAGAATAGAAGATATGAACTGTTATGAACTTTATGGAAGGTAAAGTATCGTAGCTCGGAGAATTGTAGGGTCTATTATCAATTGAACTATTCAGATCAGCAGTTCAGCAGTATCAAAAGTGAAGATAACCATGATGATCAGCAACCTCCGAAGGAGAAGCTGATATAAGAAGACCCAAGACCCTCTTTTGCATGATAAAAATTCCCCTTGCTTCATAATTCCTCCTCTAGCTGGTGCACCATATAACTTAATGGGAGTAGAAAAAGAGTTTATCGTGGCGAATTTCAAAAGCGGTTACCTTTGATCTGCGAACGCGCGTTTGCAAACGAATCCTTCGACACCGACAGTACAGTGTATGTATTATGTATGTATCTAATATATACACTGATGTGACTATGTAACAAACCAACAATGTATGTAGACATATTGTGGTAATGGATTTTTCAGTTATTTCTATCCTAAAGGCAAAGGGTGTAATCTGGACTTCTGGACATTTACTTATGTTATTAGCTTTTATTGTAAATTTAAACGTTTCTGTATTCGAAATTTAGTTACCCTTTTTCTATAATCGTTGTCATAAGTTCCAAGAAATGTAAATGCGGCCAAAGAACGTCTGTATACCTGTACCCCTGTACCGACGCAATCCACCGAATAACGCAAAAATACGGTCCCATCCGTTATTATTGGAGTTTCTCACCTATAAAGTGGGTGTTAATATCTATGTTAGTGACACAAACGCGTAAAAGTAAATTCCAAATTACGTTTCGGCAACTTATCCACTGTTGTGCAGATATTCAAAAACGCAAATGAGACTCTTCATGGACACCTCAATGGTCCTGCTTATTTATGGGACTTCATGAAACAACTAGGGTAGCGATGCTACAATCAAGCAGAATCGCACTGAAACCCTTTGTTGCGCAAATTAGTGGATAGTGGACAAGTTCGCAAGCACCCAAGGCCGCGATTTGCGCTGTGACCAAAACATTACCTATATGCGGCGAATTTATTATAGTCAAAATTAAAGCATTTTACAAAAACTCAATCAAAACACTGAAATCCTTATAATATTTTTAAAAAACCCATTGGGACAGTTCAAATAGCCCTAACTGCCTCATGTTCTCAGATATCTTCATCCCCTTCTTTGCTCTCCAGTCTCCACCTTTCTTCCTTACTTTTCTCTACCTTTCTTTCTTTGGCGTTGTCTGGTTCCTGCATTCCCAGACCTGACAGACTGATACAAGAGCCCATATTATGATATAATGATGGGGTTTATCTACGATTATGAGCCGAGAATAACACCTACTATGAGCTACAGTCTCATGGCATATTATGCTGCTTAAACGTCAAACGAGAGCCATTAAAGTCTGTAGAAAATGGCCCCATTGAAATGAAAAGGTGGACAGTGGAAAAGAAGATCTGAAAGGGGTGATACACGTACGAGCAAGTATGCGTACTCATGGCTCGACGACCTTTTTCGCCTGTGTGTCACCGTAAGTACGCGTACTTTAAAACCGTCGCGCAAACCGCCGGCGATCCAACTGGTTTTGAAATCTTGCTCGTAGATTGTCTCAGCTCGTACTGCGAGCCGCGAGCCACCAGTTAGTTTCGGCAGGCCATCGATGCGCAACGCTTGTTGTGTTTGGCGTTTATTAAAAGTTTTGTTTATTTAGGAAAATTATCAAAATGAGTGATTTCAGCTTCACGTGTATCACCACGTCGAGCCGAGTAAGTTCGCGAACTTAAAAACCGCGTACTTAAGTTCGTACCTTTATCACCCCTTTAATACGCCGCCACTGGGACGTTTCTTTTGTCCCTCTGTTCATGGCCGTCTCTACTCACTAGGCCGGAGCATTGAAATATGGCAACGTTGGAGATCAGGCCGTGTATTCATTTGTTGTTATGTCATGTGTATTCTTCCATGTGCAGAAAATATGGTTGGAAGGTGATTATTAATTTGTTTCTAATTATTTACCTGCACAAACGAAACTATAAAGATAACAAGATGCCTGCAAAGCGTGTAGTACCAGGTTGCAGCCCAGTAGAGGACTACCAAACCATGGCCCAACATCACCTTATTCCAGATTAAAAAGAACGTTGCAAGGTGATTTTGAATGCGTTTCAACTTATTTACCTGCACAAATGAAACTATAAAGATAAAAAGATGTCTGCAAAGCGTGTAGTACCAGGTTGCAGCCCAGTAGAGGCATGAGTAGAGGACTACCAAACCATGGCCCAACATAACCTTATTCCAGATTAAAAAGAACGTTGCAAGTTGATTTTGAATGGGTTTCTACTTCTTTACCTGCACAAATGAAACTATAAAGATAAAAAGATGCCTGCAAAGTGTGTAGTACCAGGTTGCACTAGCAATTGTGTGTCCGATAAGGGACATAAACAGAAGTGGGTGAAAGGTATTCCTCGGAAGGGCTGGTTATATTTATAAGAATAAAGACAATAATTGACAAACATTTCAAAGGATAAGACCTATTTTAAAGCACAATGTGGTACCTATAATGTTTTCTGGACCTCCCAAATATCACAGAAAAATACAGTTAATAGAACTCATCTGGGCATGGCCTGGGGCATACCTACGAAAGCATTTGATAGTGAAAGGGAAATCAAGACCAGCAAGAATGGCTTCACAGTGACCTAATAGTGAATTTTTCTATCTCAAGTGATAATTTACAAAGTAAATTGAGTGTTCATTTAAGTGGAAATGGAAGTGGCGGCAGGAAACAGGTTGCGCTTATTTTTATTTTGTAGTGTCTGACTGTGATGAAACAGACATCAGATGTAAGTGATATTAGTAGTAGTAGTTCTAAAAAGTATTTTTCTTAATTTATTAACCGAGATGAACTCTAATACATATAAAATGTAATAATTATTCTGAAACTATAGGGCCACTATTTGACAGCTAAGCCACGTTGCCACATCTAAGGCTCCGGCCTAGTGTAGAGTCGGCCATGCTCTGTTGTATCCTTGTTGTATCATTATCATGGTAGAGTCGGCCATGGTTGTATGGTCTGTGCCTGTGGTCTGTTTTATGGTCTGTGGCTTTGACCCTCTGTTTTATTGTCTGTACTCTGTGGCTTTGACAAATGTTCACCGACAGCAAAAGTTTTATGGTTTGTGTTTACTCTTCTTTTCTTCTTTCTATCTCTGTCTGTCCAGCATCTTCTGGAATTCTAGAATCCAACGAACCTAACCTTACAAAACCCGTGTTGTCATTAAATTTGTGATTTATTTGGAGCGCGAGCGCCGAGCGTTGGAGGAGCGATTTGGAGCGGATAAACTTGTGATTTTTGTTTTCGGTTATTACTAATTTGCTGAATCACTTTTAAAGAATATCTCTAATAAAACCAAAATGACTGACAGAATTGAAGAGGTAAGTAATATTGATTTAAAGTTTCCTAGAAACCTGTTTCAGCACAAAAATCTACACCTAGTACTTAGAAAGACCCTAAGTAAGAGGTGCAGAATCGTTTCTAAGGGAAGTTATATCTTTTTAATGATTATGATTATTTAAATCTGTTCTTTATATTTATTTTCATATTTTTATTCTTACATATATGTCTGATATATCCCACTCTAATAGTCAGTATGGTGTATATTATTCTTCATTTCTATTCTAGATAAAAAAAGACATTGCAGAGCTGGTACTGTTGGAGAATCAAGCAACAAGACAGAGAATTAAGGAACTCCTAAATATTGAGAATCGAAAATTGTCAACAGAGTTATTACAGCTTCAAGGAAATGCAATGGAATATGAACAAACCCCTGTTGTTAAATCTGCATGCTCAAAGACTGTGCAACGATATGAAGTCAAAATTAGCAATTATGGTAGGTATTCATTAAAATGCTAAAAGCATACAGTGAATATTTGATCAAAATAAGTATGGCAGCAGTAGTACATCAGCACAATTTATTTTTTGCTCAAGAAAGGGCATTGCTTTCAAGCGTATAAATGTTTTACTATAATCCAAAGAAAGTAAAATACTTATTTATAACATATATGATTTATTTGCAGCTTGGGACGAAACAGACAAAGCTCTAAAGATATATGTTACACTTAAGAATGTCAATACTCTTCCTTCAGAAAATATTAAATGTAACTTTGGGCCAAGAAATTTAGAATTGCAAGTATTGGATTTGGAGAACAAGGACCATATCCTGAAAATTAACAGCTTACTTGATAAAATTGATCCAGAAAAGTGCACATGGAAAGTGAAGACAGGTATATGTTTTCATTAATTATATTAAAATATCTAGCATGTTAAATTATCAGTAACCTTTTAATAACTACCAAAGTTAGATAAAGTACAGATATTTAAAACAGGTAGTGGTATTCAAGCTAAAAATAATCATTGGTCATACCCAGCAACTATAAACATCTCAACTATAGATGCCTCATTCAATTCATAGTTGTATATTTCTTTGGTTGCTGTGTAGGTCTAGACAACAAAAATACAGGATGTAACCAATAGCAATTTTGAATGATGATAAACTATCATAAATGGCAGTAGGATACCATCCTGGATACCATCTAGCAGCATTGCAAAGTCCATAATAGAGCCCTGACATATGTATCACATACATGATTTTCAGATCTTAATTTCTTCAGGCATGAGGATTTATAAACATTGCTAATTGCTTAAGCATTATATTTATGGAATATATTATTTCTAACTTTTACTCCAGGCTCTATATTCATTAGGTCTAATGATACTAAAAACAATGGATATACATTTCCTGCATTTCATAAATTTATGATGTTCCAACCAAAGATGTTTGTAAATAGATGTGTCTGCCCAGGTTTATAGTTTATACTTCATAGTTGGTGGTCATTACTGTACCTCAATCAAGCTCAGGTATAAACATAGAGTCTTCTTGATAAATTATAGTAAAATCACTGACATCAACACTGGCATCAACAGCAGGTAGAAAAACAAAGGCAAATGTAAAAAGATATAATTAAATCAAAAGTGTCTTGTGCTATGGAAAATTCACAAATCTTGTTTAGCATTAGAAAATTTCTCAATGAATTTGTCATTAACACAATCTTTTTTATGATAGCATTTCCTAATGGCTACAAGAGGAGGAAGGATAATCTTTATTCTACCCATGGTATTGCATAAAGTCTTATGCCTTTTTCAGGTTGAAAAATGTCCTGCTGATTCTGCTGTTGTGATTGGAATTGCTATAATCAATATAAATCTCTCTCCTGTTTTGTTAGATGAGAGTATATTCCAAAATACTACTGCTCCTATAACATTTTTAGAACCTGACAAAACATCTTAGGTATAGATACAGTTCATTTCTACTTAAAACACTGATTTCCATGTTTATTTGTGGTGTTGGTTGACCAAGCTCTTTGACTTTGTATGGGTCACTGGTTCAAGATAAGACCATGGTTCTCTGCCAATAAGCTTTTGATAAATGAAAAGAATAATTCTTTACAATTATTGTATTCTCAATGAGACACCTGGGCAGTGGCGGATTTGGAATTCCCTGAGGGGGGTTGAGGGGGGGCAGACGAGTGCTGCCACATTCGAAAAGCAAAAAAAAACCCTCTCAAACGTACTTTTGCTATTTATATAAATATTCCGCGTTTCCATTATACTTTCCAATACAAGTCTAGGGGGGGCGCACCAGTGCTGCTGCGGTTTGAACAGCAAAAAAAAAGATTCACTTTTGCTATTTATATGAATATAATATGCTTCCGTAGAGTTCTAGGGGGGGGGGGGGGTGTCAGCAGCAAGACGGAAATTTCTAGGTGGCTCAGTTTGACACTAGACTTCATGTAGAAGACACAGCAAAAAAGTTAAACAGGCACTTTTTTGTTTTGCAAAATTTGAAGGCTTGTGATTCACCTCATATTTTAAGAATTGCCTACTCAATATTTGATAGTCATCATCTTACATTGGGGACATGCTGCCGGAGTATGAAGACTATTCAGGTTGCAGAAAAAAGGTTGATTTCTGGTCTTTCCTACTGTAGAAAGGTGTTTGCAAACCTAGACATACTTACATTACCATGCCTATACATCCTGGAAAACCTTTTATTTGTGAAACATATTTAGCTTTAAAAATGAAATCAAACAAATTTTACTGCAAAATGCATTTTATTTGTATCAGGAGTTTTTAGCCCATAATTTTTAATTACAGCACTTATATTTTAGAAACATTCAGTGTTAAGAGACATTTTAATTGTAGTTGTTTTTGTAATTGTACCTATTCATTGATAAAATTTCTACTGCTAGTAATTTAGTATAGTTTTGTGATTGTAATTATACTTTGTAAGTTTTATTGCGTCATGGTATAATCTTATTTGTCTTTCAGATATGGTTCTTATAACACTGGCAAAAGTATCTCCCGGAAAATGGGGCCATGTTACGGAATACGAGAAAAAATCGAGCGAATTAAGGAAACCAAAACTTGACACTGATGACAGCTCAGATCCTGGAGCTGGTCTTATGTCATTAATGAAAAATATGTAAGTTCCAGTTTCACCAAACGATTTCAACTATAACCTAGATTGTAGATGATTTACATCTATGATTAGACGATTTCACAAAATGTGGCATGCAGTGGCGTGCCAAGGTCTTCGAGGCCCTCACAGTTTGTTTCACGGGGCCGCCTCTACTTGAAAAAAATTACTGCGTGTACTGGGTGAATATGAAACTACCATCTACAGTGATATTTCAAATCAGTTTACAATAGAAAAACTTGGTGTGACCTCAACTTTATATTTTAATTTTTTTTTGTTCAAGTTTTTGAAGAATAAGAATTCATAGACCTTACGTAAAATACGATCAAACATCGATTAATAGCACAGATACGCGTCGCGTCAGTTTAATGTTGTCACTTGTTCTAATCGTTTTGGAGTCTATGTTCGACCATATTGCTGTGTTGTCAAATTTTGTTAGAAAATAGGTACTGATAAGGCAACAGATATTTAATTTGATTACGGAAAATTATGAGGTATGGATATATTCCGCCGCAATAAAATAAGTATAAGCATCATCGATATTACTATGTGAAAAGCTTGCTCGAGGTAGTCGAGGCTGAGCGGGGGCCCCCCAGACGGCTGGTGCCGTCCCGCACCGTGGGCCCTGCGGGCCCTTTCGGCACGCCACTGGTGGCATGCTCGCCTTTTGTGTATTTTTCAGGGGATTAGAACACAAACCTTCTGGGTATGTGGAGGTGCTAGGTCTACTTACCTCCTACTAGTATATTCAGTAGTTAAAATAATCAAAACTGTTGTATTTAAGTAAAAATTCAAAATTGCTGCTCCCACTTTTTCAGTTTACTGGCTATGGCCCAGTTTCACATTATTTAGTTAACTAGTGGTTAAAAGAAAACTAGTGGTTTTTTATTATAGAGAGCTTAGGAAAATCGCACCGACGATAAACCGAGTATAGACTCTGCACTTCATTGATGGATAGCCATTTGGTTAATCCCAGACATAACTTGTGGGCGAGGGGCCAGCGACGAGCGGCGGGGCCGACAAAATGGCCGACCACGTAGGATAGTAAATGAATTCAACCAGTGGCGTATCATAAAAATACCTACTACCGCACAACGGCGTAATGAATCCTTTGTGGTAGTTTAGCTGAAACTTCACTTTGACTATAGACGCCGAAGGTTGTTGAAATTCACGAAATGGCTTATTTCTGGGGCGTATATTACAGAATTGGTATTGAAAATGAGGACAAATGTGTGTATAATTCAACGAGGATTTCTTTCACGTTTGTCCCTCCGAGCCCCCTTCCACTTGGCGCTCACGTAAGTTTTAAATTGCCCCTGAAGGATTATTACAAAGAAAAATTAATCTCCTCCAGGTGCTTGTTGTTACTTTGGACCAATATTCTACTATCTACCATTTACACTTTTTCGATATCTGTAAAAATACGAAAAACGCGGATACTGTATGACTACCATGATTTGAAATACATATGTTGCATGGTTCACAGATATATATCTGGATTTTTGAGCTCTTTTAGAGAAAGATTTCAAAACAATCCGTAGGCTTTGGAATTTTTAGAATAAGAGTTTTTGAGTGGCGCTGTTGTCGGATGTAATTTAAAATATGGAATTTACAATTATTTATTTTATTATACAACAATACATAATAAATGTGCATAGTGAGGACTAAAAAACATTTAGATATAAGTAGTAGTTGTTAGGTTTTCTACATAATAATAGCATTAAATCACCCAGACAGTATATATATCATTTATATGAACATGTTTCACAGAATGACTTCAAATGTTCAATAATGGAAAAATAATTATTCAGCCAAAAAATAAATCATTCCCTGAAAACAGTATATCTACCCATTAAAATACACCAGACAATGTCAAATATGTAATCGCAGGAAGTATGCATTCATGCATGCATTCCTAATTCTTGTACATATGAATTGGTGTCCTGAAAAAAAAAAAATGTTTATTCTTTTTATAATAATAATAAGTTTATTGACACATAGGAAGTCAAGGTATGGATTGTTTGGATTGTAAACAAACAAAAGTAACTACAGGAGTACCTAATTGTACTTATATGTGGTATTTATTTAAACATATTTTTGAACAGTTCAATATCGATCAGAATTTGTATAGCAAGTCTTTTTAAGGTTAAACTCTATCTACTTAAACAAATACACACATTATATAGCCAAACCGAATAAATTGTATCTATAGAATACATTTATAAATATATATTTATTATTGCTTCTGGTTTATGATCTCAAAAATAGTACAAAGGCTGCTGTTCATGGGGACAATAGTAGCGTTCAGAAATGGCAGCCATAAGTGAACGCCATTAGATTTGCTGGCCACTAGGAGTATACACAAGCTCATTTGTGAATTCCACTAATGGCTGTCGATATTCTTATCAGTTCGGTGTATATCTTATCGGAAAATTGGATTTCCTACTAGGACAGTAGAGTGTAGTCGCAAAATATTACTTTTCGCATCTGAAAATGATTAGGAGCCAACCATTATAGGGAAGGAGACTTCAAGATTTCATATTCATTCATTTTAGTGAAATTGAGATCTATACATATGTCAATTTTATGATTAAACTTAGAAGGGGTGAAATCATACCGTCAATCTTCATAATATAGCATAATCAGACAAATACTTATCAAACATAGGAAGAATTTAAATCAGGCCTGCATTTGAAATTTATAAGGATTCACCTTTTAAATCAGAAACTGTGACATACAGTAACAAATTTATGTAGTACATATGAAAATAAAATAATTTTATTATTTTAAGTAAGAGCGAACGTATCATCACTACGCCAATGCTTGTACACCTAACCTCAGTTCCTAACTGTATCAATTTTTGACGGTTTTTACTCACCGATGGAAGGATAATCCTTGTGATTCAGGCTGGTGGCTATATACTTTAGATACGTAACAATATCGCACCATGATTAACGACAAAACTGCTACGAAATGATCACAAAAGCAAAAAATATTCGTACAACGCACAGACATACTCCGAAAACAACAAAGCAAAATATGAATGACTTCCGATCGTAAAGGGAGGGGACGTACCAAGGCCAGCCGGCTCGTAAACTCCAAGCTAGGTTGCCAGATCGATGAATTAGCAGATGCAGGATGTTTGTAACTAGGTTACAGTGTACGTCTGGTGAATATGTATACTTGTTTAGTTGAGGTTTACAGGTGCCCCTCAAGTATTATGCAACGCATATTCTTTCTGAGAATGAATTTCGGAGTTAACCTCTAAAAGGCCTCACGACTTCTAAACCAACTATACAGGAAATTCGGATATTTGCTGACCTACACATACACACCGACAACGTTGCATTAATGTTGGACGCCTGATTTTTCTAAATAAATGTGTCTATACTCGGTTTATCGTCGGTGGAAAATCGGCTTGATCGCAAGAACAGAAGCACTCGCACAGCCGGAAATGTGATAGAGAGTCTGCCCGCCCAACGTTGTATCAGCTTGAGTCATCTGATGTTTTGTCCAATGGACGCTTTAAAACCCGTTCCCCACTATATCCAATGGATATTATCCATCTGTACAGGGCATCACCGTGATCAATATTCTTCGCAGCGCGTCTTATTCCACGTGTCTGCGTTCTACTGACTCTTTCATTTTCAGGATGATCTTATGTACGATCTTCCATCGTACCTCGTTCGATAACATCACTGGCACCATATTGTCATCTGTAAGTGAGATCCTTAGGCAGGTTCGCTCTCGCCTCCAGCTTGAAATGAGACCATCTACTTCAGACAAACAGTGTGCGCTCCTCTGTATCCGACACGTGGCAATGGTGGCACATGACGTCAGCTGCTCTGCCGATTCGATGTCTATACGCCTTGAAGGGCAGGGTTGCCAGATTTTTCAGAGCCGTGTCGCACTAGAAAGCTGTTCACAAAACATTAGGACATCATCATTGTCCTTGTCCGTGTTGATGTGCATTGATTTTTATATGTACCTACATATAGGAATTAAATTTTGCATGCATAGCTTTGCTAGGATCATATTCTTTACAGCATATCTCATTGGTTGCGATGTGACATCTAATAGATACAACTGAATTAAGCTTTTATAGGAATATTTTGTTCCGTATTTTGCATTTAAACAATATTAATTAATGAAAATAACCTTTTTACGTATGCATTGGAAGCGCAAATCCGAAATCGCCCAATTTGCGACTTGCGATATTTGTAAAATTTTAGTCGCAATTTACCTTCAAAACTATCCCAATTTGCGATAAATCGCCCAAATCTGACCACCCTGCTGAAGGGGCTCATGGCCTGACAGCGGCTGAGTGGGGAAGTAGTCCGTTGTCCTGTGGTTGCGCTCCACCCACTCCCTTATGCTCGGTATCAGCCTCTTTGTCCATGGCGGCACCTCTACGCTCTTTCCTCCGCTAAAAAGTACAGAGGCGGTGTTGCCGTAATGACCAGTAGAGGTTGGTATGCGTTGGCTGCCTTTAGCAGCACTTTCGTTTGTAGAGTATCCAACGTCTGTTGTTGTTTTTTCTCTTTAATGACTTTTTGTCACAGTGGGGCTCCATAAAGGACCACGGACTGAGTTACTGCGCACAGGAGTCCTCTTTTACTGCCACTCGGTCCATCGACATTTGGCATTAGCCTGGAAAGAATTGCCACCTTCTTTGCCTCTTTCGCTGTCGCTCTCCAAAAGTCTTCTCGTTGCCCAGCGTGATGCCTCGGTATACAATGGAGTTTCGGCTCAATGCGCTCTCCTCTGATCTTAAAGCTATGCTGCCTCTCTTGGCTCTTGAACCATGCAGAATAATCGTCGCCGATTTCTCTCTGGGGCCAGCTCTAAATCGTGGTTCCTCATTCAACCATCTACAGGGTGTCCAGTTAGTGTGTAATTCTTCGATATCTCGCAAGGTATATCTGATAGAAAAAAATGTCAAATACAAAAGTTATTTTTAGTTTTTTATAAGGAACTATAACTCTTTCTTAATTTCTTCTAGTGTCCATCATTGATCTCTATTCAACCCTAAAATATTTTTGGGATCGATTGCGACGTTGCCAAGTTATAATTTATTCTCTATTAATTTCCGGATTTGCAAGGCCGAAAGTAATACGTCCAAATTGATATATTCCTTTCACTTTTCTCAATAATATTATACAGCGAGTTACTTGAATATTAACTGGATATTATTTTGGATGTTACCAGCAATTTATATCTATAGGGTGTTTTTGGTAGAATTTTAAATTACGGCAACTTGAAGGTCATTTTACTTTGTTTTTTTAAATGTAACACCCTGTATTTTTTATTTTAATTCGAAATATCTACTAATACCCTATCTCGCCTTGTAATATTTTTTTCGAGTTTGCGACGTTGCCAAGTTATAAATTATTTTTCCAAATTTTTAAACAAATATCCCCGATTTTAATTTATTTTAAATAGAATCCTCTACTTATTTTTATTGCAATGAATTGCGCATATCGAATTTAGTAAGATCTCACAATTTCAAAATTTTGTTTCTATTAATTACTGAGATACGGCAACACCGCTTTTTCAGTAAAAGGTACGGGAACGCTTAAATATTTCCAAAACTGCCACAGCTGGAGAGGTGAAATTCAATACGGGGGGGTTTTGTACATACAGGATCCAAAAACGCTAACATCAGTGTTGTCAGATTTGGCAATTTTACGTCATAATTTGGAATGAAATGCCCTACTTATGAAGTCTAACGTAAAAGTGGTAAATCTGACAACACTGATGTTAGCGTTTTTGAATTCTGTATGTTCAAAGACCCCCAAGTATTGAATTTCACCGGTCCAGCAGTTTTGGAAATATTTAAGCGTTCCGGTACTGTTTAGCGAAAAAGCGGTGTTGTCGTATCTCAGTAATTAATAGAAACAAAATTTTGATATTGTGAGATCTTACTATATTCGACATGCGCAATTCATTGCAATAAAAACAAGTAGAGGATTCTATTTAAAATAAAAAAATAGGGGATATTTGTTTAAAAATTTAGAAAAATAATTTATAACTTGGCAACAACGCAAACGCGAAAAAATTACAAGGCGAGATAGGGTATTAGTAGATATATAGTAAAATAAAAAATACAGGGTGTTACATATAAAAAAAACAAAGTAAAATTACCTTCAAGTTACCGTAATTTAAAATTCTGCCAAAAACACCCTGTAAATACAAATTGCTAGTAACATCCAAAATAATATCCACTTAACATTCAAGTAACTCGCTGTATAATATTATTGAGAAAAGTTAAAGGAGTATATCAGTCTGGACGTATTACTTGCGACCTTGCCAATCCGAAAATTAATGAAAAATAAATGATAGCTTGGCAACGTCGCAACCGATCCCAAAAATATTTTAGGGTTGAATAGAGATCAATGATGGAAACTAGAAGAATTTAAGAAAAAGTTATAGTTCCATATAAAAAAATCAAGTTGATCACTATCCTACTTTCCCGCAACACCCTGTATATTTCAAAATATTTTTAGAATATGCGCCTTAAGTAACCAAATAACTTTTGTATTTGACATTTTCTTCTATCAGGTATACCTTGCGATATATCGAAGAATTACACACTAACTGGACACCCTCTATACCTAGAGGAGCCTTATTTGTCACGTGCATACCCTACTGCTTTTGTACTTCCGGGTAGTCGGAGCCTCAGGACTCCATTGTAAAGGATGTTCCATAACAGAGACCCCAGCGCGGAGCCTTGTGGAGTCCAGCCGTCATACTGAGGGTGTTTCCAGGAATACTAACTATTCTGGAGTCAAGGTAGCGCTAATTAGATTTCGCAGATATCTAGGCACGTCGTGTCTTAGTTCTTCCATGATCTTGCTCCAAGAGGCCGAGTTGAACGCATTTCGTACGTCAAGTGTTACCAATATGCGCAATTTCAGCTCTGTCTTGTCTACGATACCAGTTTCTGCCTCAAAGGCATCAATGGTGGACATGCCACTCCGAAAACAAAACTGGTATGGCGAGAGCGCTCCGGCTTACTCTATTTCCAGGTCCAGCTTCCGGTGGATCATGAATTCAAAAAGCTTCCCAACCGTGTCCAGTGAGTAGATGGGTCTATACGATGATGCGAGCTCAGGGGGTTTCAGCTCTTGCCTTCTCGCCTTCTTCCATTCCTTTGAGAATTTTTGTTGCCCTAGAGTTTGGTTGAAAAGCTCTAATTTGGCAGGTGTGGCTTCGAAAGGGCCACCTCTTTGACTACTTCAACTACTTCTCTAGTTCTTCCAAAATGAAGTTCTACCTCGTCGACTTTTGTCATGCGTCTGAGACTGTTGAAAAAACTTCCCTCAGTCCTTCCATCAGTGGCGGCTTGTGCCAACTTAGCGAGGTAGTGCCAGAATGACAGCCAACATTTCAAACCGATATAAACTTGAAAAAAAAAATACTTACTAGCCGATAAGCCGCATTTAACTGACAGCCAACATTTCAAACCGATATAAACTTGAAAAAAAAAATACTTACTAGCCGATAAGCCGCATTTAACTGAGTCTTTATGTTCGACTTACCAAGCATCGATAAACTGAAAACATTATTCATATGCACTTTAGATTTTTCATGGGTCTTCATTTTCTCCCATATATGAATAAGATCATCCGTGCTTTTTTTCGCCCAAGTGTCGTCGCCTTCAAATAGAACACACACAAAGCAAAACATGTTAACTTCTTCACAGTCACTTATCCAATTGTTTTTATCATAAATAGTTTTATTAAATTTACGACAACGTGATTTCTGTCCTTTACCAATAAGTTTTTCAATTTTTAAATCAGGTGTTGGACGTCCTAATTCCTTAATCTGCAGTTTTTCTTCCAGCGGAAGATTACTAAATGAGCTTATTAACGCGCCAATTTTATTCATTTTCGCTCCAATGATATATTTTAATTGAACACAAAAGAGATACCGATCCGAAAACAGCGCACAACTCACTCAAACTAATAAGATCTAAATTTCAAACCTTTAACGAGAAAGCCGACATCAGCATCAAACATAAACAAATCGAAACTGCTGAAACAAAACAAAAATAGTGAACCATGAATGGAAATATGGGTAATGTGCCTGGCACGATCTACTTCGGATTTTCGTATTTAAAATCTATCCAAACGTCCAGCATAGCGTTCTCTCTGTCACTCGTAAGCGTTTATGATAAGATTTCTCTCACTCTGTTTGTGCCTTATAAGAAACGGCACGGTAGGCTGTTGCCATCTCGCCGTCGCGTCGCGTCTTCACCTCTCATCGTGTGAGTTGCAATAACGATGCCACGTGTTGCCTGGTGAAAGCATTTATGCGCTGAGGCGCTATCGCCATTTCATATAAAACAGAATAAGTCGTTGGGAACTAACATAGAATAAGAAAAGTTAAGAGATTGATAAAAATATGTGTTTGTCAAAAGTTAAGGTAGTGCCATGGCACTGTGGCACCACCTCACCAGCCGCCACTGCCTTCCATGTTCCTTTCTGTGCTCAGGAGATTCATATGTGAGCTTAACCCAGTGGTGACCTTTTTGTAGTGTGCGCCCCATACGTCGTTTTCTGCTCCGTCGCACAAGTCTTTCTACAAAATGAAAACAATCCATTTCATAATGGGCGGCTTACGTCAAAAGCTCTGGTTAACCAGTTGTTAAATTAACCCGAGGATAAAGTGTGGGTATTTTGATGTTTGTTGTGGTCAACCAGTGGCAGATAAGCTAATCATAAGCTAACTATGGAGCTTATAAAAACATAGACTTTGATTATAGTTTGTGATGACATAAACCAAAAATATGAATACAAAGGTTGGGTTTTCTTGTCAAAGGGTTAGGCTGTGTTAAAGGAACACAATTAAGGCAGTGTTCAGACACATATATATCAAAAATTTGGTGCCAACTTGAAGATAAATAAGCTTAACCGTTGGTTTTCTTTATAAAACAGAGCTCGACAGAACTACTGGTTAACTTCTATCTGTCGATTAAGTGACCACCAGAGGTTACCCATGATTGTGAAACTGCGCATAAGGTTGCTCTTGCTATAATACCTAATAATAAATGTTTGTTGGACACTCAGAGTAACAACTGAACATAGAGGTAGTAAACAAACCACTTCAGCATGGCGTGTTCAAAGCCATCATCTTTGACACTTCAGCCACCAAATACTGATCAGCTGTGACAGTTCAAATTGTAAACAATGCTGTGTAACGCCAACTATCCTGAAAATTCTTCCAATGCAAACCGTGTTACAAACACTGCACTTTTTGAATTCCATCTCGAAAAACTGTTAACTACACTCGAATATAGCACAGCAAGTCCGTAAGGCTTCACTAGAGTTACCAATAAATAGCAAATTCGATTTTACTGACCAAGCATAAAAAACGCACAAACAATAAACAAAGCAAACGTTTGACAGTTGAGGGTATGCGGCGTTGCCAGCTCCTCAAAATGATGTAAGACTTCAGAATTTGCGTTTATGATGAAGAAATATGCAGTAATGCAGCAGAGGTCAACATATCTATTGATTTTGCTTTAATCATTCCTGAACCATCAAAATACCGTCTTTTTTAACGCAGTATGGAATATTTCTGGATACTATACAATTAAGACGATAGTAAATAATTATGATTGTCGTACATGGTGGTCGATATAACAACGTACGAAAAGATGTCGGCCTTAGAATTAGTTGTTTACTACCTCTATGTTCAGTTGTTATTCTGAGGTTGGACATGATTATCTGTATGGTAAAATCAATATTATTCTCTGCAGGTATGACTCAGGAGATGACGAGATGAAGAGAACAATAGCGAAGGCTTGGCATGAGAGTCAGACAAAGCGTGGCCCAATATAAGGTAGCATCTTTCATCACCATGTACTTCGGAACTGTTTTATCATCAAGTATAAGCATAACATTCTATTGATAAGTTTTTTATATAAAATAAATCATCAGTGATATGGACTCTTGAGTTAACATGTTTGATATAGATTTGAATATATGTTTATTTAGACTGATAGTATTTTCTTATAAATATTATTTACTTGCTCATCATTAGAATAAATCAGAAATGTGACAACGTTGTTTTACGAAACTTTTTCGAGCCGTTGACTTTTGCACATCTTCGGTGGTTGTGGTTGGTTTGGGTATGCTCACGAAATGAAAATGTTGCCAGTTCTCACCTGAAGCCTATTGAAGATATAATCAAAGCGTTATAGATATTGGAAATCCGGAATAGATTTCTTAATAATATGATATGTCAAAATCCCGTTAGTGTTTGATTCAGTTGTAAAAAAAACTTAAAAAAACTCATAAAATTTATATTGAGAATTACATGTGACTTTTTGTTATCTTTGTATATTATTTCATGTCCTTCACCACAAGATTTTACTGGTATTAAAATAATCCCTCTTGGTGGGTCCTCTTCAACTTTTATAGTAACATATTCAAGGCAAAGGCTCGGTAGCTTTGGAGGCTTCTAAATTCTCCTTAATCACTGTTGAAGTCTCTATGTATCCAATGTTCTGATCAATCTCATTCGCGTTCTTGGGCAAATACAGGTCCGGCTCAAGACGATGATTGCTTAGGTTGTTGTCAATAGGAAGTGCAGTTTTTGTATACGTCAAAGCTACTGTGGATGTCGGAAGAATTTCTTGAATTGGTAAAGGAGTCAGACCTTCATCTGCACATCTGAAACGAAAGAAACGCAAAGTCCATTAGAACAACAGATATTAAAATGACAAAAATCTCATCAATAATTATTGTAATCTCTTAGTTGTTGTTTGAACTAAACGCTGCATCATGGGGGTTTCTAATACATTTTAGATAAGGTAATATTGGTTCAACTCAACAATACTTTGTGTTTCAAGGTTGCTTACGCAAGCCTTGCCGGAAATATTTTGTTATTATGTTAACCCTTTTGTCATAGTTCTTTCGTTTACAGGATTAATTCGTTTTTCTAGAACTTGGGGAGCTTGACAATAAATACCTATAGGTCCTTACGGAGTTTTAAATGAATAACCGTTGTTGAAAATTTGCAGTAACAAAAAATAGCAGGTTCGGAAAATTCTGATGAAAATAATACAAAATTCAGAGTGATAAATAAGCGCTTTAATGACAAAATTTGTTGAAAACTGTTTTCAGACAAGACACATATGTTGAGGCAGCTCAAATTGTTCAGAAACAGTATACATAGGTAATTTTCAGTAACTTATACAACAATTACGAAACTACTTTTGAACAGGTAATACTACCTATAAACAAACAGCGTGAACTAACAATGCTTGCTAGATATCAATAGTAATCTCTTGAAGATGTATATGATTAAATGCACGCAATAACTGCAAGGTGGCTATGAAATATTAAACGCTACTTCGAATGGTGTACAGTATTTATTTTAGTGACAAAAGTGTGGTTAAGTTGTCAATAGTTTCTAATTATTATACCGGGTGCCCCAGAATTTGCTTGACACTTGATATTTTCTTAACAAAAAAACGGTTCAAGCAAGAACTGAGTTGTAAGAAGATACTATAGGGTCTATCATACTAAGCATTTAAAATATTTGTTGTATGTCATCCTCGAAAACTCACCCCCAACTTACGTTTTCAAATAGTACCGTAAACGCGGGCTACTTTGGCCCACTTTTCAGTAATTATTGTATGTACTTTTCTCTAGAAACTGTTGTTTTCACTGCCCAGAAGTTCTGGCAATCTTTTTTACAACTATAATATCTTAAATTTTAATCAGTAATCCTGTTTTTACTTACAAAACGTTTATTAAATTAATATATTTTTTTTAGTTTTGGGCCAATGTTACCCTGCGGTTAGGGTAACTTTGGCCCAAGTTAATTTTTAGCGCTAAAAGCATGATACAAATGGTATGGATACAGAAGGACTTGGATATTGACTAGAACAGGTTCTTCAATGAAGATTATATTATCAAATGTTACCAAGTTTTGTCATAATTATGAATTTTATCAGGTGAAACATCTTTGACCACCTTTTTCAGATGTTCAATATAGTCTGTGATGATTTGTTCATGAATCTGATTACGATTTATTTTGATCTTCGACGAAAACGTGACAGTCAGTTGAAGGTGTCTCTTTAGAAACGATTTGACCCGTTCACGTCCTGGAACATAGTTGCAAAAACACTGCATAGTCTTCCATTGCCTAGTCAAATAAGATTTTATGATGAATCTTAAATCTAGTTCATCGAGAATGCTAGTTCTTCTTGCGAAAAAACTGTTGCATGGCCTGGTGAACTGGAAAACAAACTTTTCAACTTGTTTTTTATAGGGGTATCTTGCAATGATCAGCAGCCTGCCTTTGCGTCATATCACCAGATCTGATTGCTTCTAGACAAGTTAGAAGTTGTTCATTGCTATAGCCAGTATATACTGGGCCTCCAGGAAGTCTTTTATTACGGCATCCTGAACAAGCTGATTATGATAATACGCAATATAAATGAAAAAATAAAATGTTTCAAGGTTTTTGTAGCAATTCATAAATTAATATTATGGGTTTTGGCAAAAAAAAACGTTGGGCCAAAGTAGGACGTTTTTTATAGATTATTGGGTCTGATTTAAAAAAACATGAAAATAAAAAAACTTGTTTAGTTTACCAGTGTTGTAACTACAGTACGACTTAAAGAAAGGAAAATTGTTTAATAGGGGGTACTTACCGGATTTGTTAAACAAAAAATCCGTTTTTTGTAAGTGGAAGTTTGGGAGGTAAAAATTGCACGTGGTTTCACTAGTCAAACAACTATAAGTGCTGCTTTCTAGTGGACAGCAAAGGAACCACTGGACTTATCAGACAGCCTGTATAGTGCGGCTACCTACCGGAATGAGCCGGAAGTATTTTAAATACGGTCACAAATATGATTGTAGAGTACGATTTTGTTTTTTTTTCATTTGGGCCAAAGAAGGACGTTAGGGCCAAAGTAGCCCGCGTTTACGGTACCCCAAAGGTTTTCCTGCATAAATGATATCCCTATTATATTTAAAATCTGGTAAGTTTGATGTTAAACGCGAAGTTATTTTTTTTTTGTAAAATCATGAGCTTGCTATAAATAGAATAAGAACTTACTTGGCGCCTGATATTTTTGCAAAAAACTGATAAAAAAGAACGCTAAGTGGATTTTTAAGGGTACTAAATGAACTATCATACCATGCTAAAAAAGTATCTTTTTCATCCTTTTTTATTACGGAAATATTACGCCTCAAACAAATCCTTATTTATCTTACGCTTATGACGAAAAAAAATGGTTTGTGTATGAAATCAAATGTACTACATGATTTTAAATAAAATAATGACTTCATTATGTTAAGGTGTGGTACTACCTGAAAAAACAGTGGTGGGTTAGCTTTAGGGATCGAAGTACAAAAATGTTTTGTTTTCAGTACCCTTGAAAGGCCCACTTAGCTTTCTTTTTTATCTGTTTCTTACGAAAATATTACTCCTCAAACAAATTCTAATTTTATTTCTGTTCTGCTTATGACTTTACGAAAAAAAAAAAATAGGTTTTTGTATAGAATAAAGGTATTACAAGATTTTAAATAAAATAGGGCCTTAATTTGTGTTGGAAAAACTTTTGGGTGCTATTTGAAAAAAAAAACTTGGAGGTGAGTTTTAAGGGTTGAGCTACAAAAAAAAAGGTACTTCCAAAAATACCACTCGGTTTTCGCTTGATTTTTTTTGTTATGAGAATATCACGTATCAAGGAAATTATGGGACACCCGCTATATTTATATTGTTCTATTTATTGCTACGGTCCTAGATAAAATATAGCATTTAACTCTGAGTAAAACTAAAAACCACCGACTATTAAATCAAGTAATAACCCAGCACTCATCTACGACTCGTGCTACAAACTAACAAACTTGGTGAGTTATTACCGTCATTACCGTTCTTTGTTGACATCATACGTTAATTCATTTAATTTGCTTGAGGAAGGTACTCCTTTATAAATACAAAAAATAAATACTATTTTTGACCACAATTTGTGGACCGCAACAAATTGCCCTAAGAGAATATATACATTCCTAAGGGATTTAAATAATTCTCGAATAGATTCAGAGGTACATATATAAATTTCTTTGAGGAAGCGAATAACATTTTCTATAACTTCTATTCATTTTATCAGAATTACAATATATTTATTCAGAATGTTCTAGTTTTGGCGATATTTTTTCGAATGCTATACATTTTACTGGGATATCAATCTTTTCAAACAATTTCATTTCAATTTCAAAGTATTTATTGAAGAAGTATTCAAAAGTTTTCAGTTGACATTTCCATTAAGATTTAAAATAGATATAGAAGAATTAAAAAATCCTGTATGTAAATACTGCTTATAGATTAGGAAATATACCGTCAAAGCTAAAGCTTGATAATCGTTAATCGACTCAGCTCCAGTAAAATCGACCATTATTTAAACTGGTATATAGAGTTTACAACCACTGAAGATGCACCACCTTGTGGAAGGCTTACGCCGAAGAATATCAAACAGTCAACAGAATCGTTTTGGGAAACCATCAAATGAAGTTGCAAGAGACAGCTGTCACTTTGAACCCGTGTGTTTTATTCTGCATGAACATCTGAAAATGAGAAAGCTGTTTTGAAAGTTGGTGCCCCACTTACAATGGACTGAAAACAGTCAGCTGAGTGGACTCCAGCGGACGAACCACCGACTGCAGCCCTGGAGACCATCCTGGATCTCCCTCCATTACAAATTGTAATAATGGGCAGGCGAGAATGGGATACTCCGGACTGCAGATACAGCCAAGAGGAATTTATAAGGATCTTCTTTGTCAAATCAAAATTTCGCATACCATACTGAATGCAAAAAAGTACCGCATTACTCCGAAATTTATCTTCAGCAAGAAATTCGAGATCCAAAGCATTTTAAAGCAACGGGATCAAAGACAGAGTAGAAGACATGAGCGGAAATCTTTGGAACAGGACATAACTCTTAGATACAACATTCTGCTCGGAAAATACACTTGTATATTTCAGTCGGAGGTGAATGCCAGACAGTTAGGCTACACTCAGAGCACTAGAAAGCACCAAAGTGATGCCTGCACTAATCTCGGATTGCCAAAAAGCGCTGGATGGGCTGGCGGAGCATAACAAAGTAACTTTGGTGTAGATGTCATGACTCTCAGGTACAGATGATAATGAAAAGGCACATGAGCTTGCAAGAAAAGGATCATCTGTTTTGGATCATACATTGGCGCCCAAAAACACAATTAGACACCAGCTCCAGGGATGGTGTGAAACTCCAAGATAAAGGATATTGGATACCAGGATGTAGACCTGGAAAAGTAATCATCAAAGCCGATGCCAGAAAATAGCCTACGGATTGCTTTCTTTGAACAGGAACCAGCTTAAATAACTTCTGTTCTCTTTGCGTATCAATAGATATATCTATGTACTTTGTTATCTGATTATGTCTGAAAAGCAAAAAATAAGAACATAAAATTAGGGAAGCTGCACAAACTTTATACTAGGACCTAGACTACTAGAATGGGTAACCTCGAAAATAGGACTTATAATACGATAAGCCTCAAGGCTGCAATATTATGGGGCAGTTTTTTCGGACGGCTTCTGGATAAAAAAGCAGCCGTCCAAAGCGACCAAAAGCGCAACCATTGGCTAACAAGGTTGCGGCGTCCTTATTTTGAGATTCACACGGTATCCTTATCATCGACTAAATGGAAAAAACAGCATATGGAATATTACATGGTCATTGGTCTGTTTGCAAGACAAAATCTCGATCAAACGAGGCGTAATGAAGAGAAAAAAGTGCTTTTTTCACTAAAAGAAAGGACCGTGCCTCAAGTCGTTAGCTACTATAGTCAAATTATAAATTATATTTTATTAATTAAAATATGTTTCTAAACACCCCCACCAACAGGTTTACCTGAAAAAAATTCATAGCTATATTTAAATTAAACTATAAAAAAATATTTTTCAAAAATTCATTGTAGAGGATCTCAAGTAAAATCGACCTTCGGTGATATACTTACCGAATGAAAATTGTATTTTATCAGTTAAAATATGTTTATGAAAAGTGTTCATAACTATATTTAATTTAAATTATAAATTGCTTTTTAAATTCACTGATTCTACTTGGGATCCTCTACAATGGATTTTTTAAAATATTTCTTTTAAATAACTGAACTAAATATAGCTTTCAACATTTTTTTTCAAGCAACTCGTTGGTTGGATCTAGAAACATACTTTTAATTATTAAATATAAACCTGTTTGGAGTTTAGACACATATTTTAATTTATTCAGTAAGATCAAGGTGAAGGTGAAGGTCTATTTTATATCGAGTATACTGACAGAACAGAACCTCCGAACTATTTATTATACACTTATAGAAACACACCATATTTATGGTATATTTGCTTGGGATGCTGCTTGTAAAACATACATGCATGATTTGGACATACTTCAAAAAGCGATCCTAAAATCGATATTCCACACGTAGGTACCTGCTTAGATCTCCTGGAAGTCTTAAAGGCTTGCAACCTTTCACAGCAAAAGTAACCATGATCCTGGGATCCTGGACAACAGTGGTGTGTAAGTTGATCTTGGTCACAGTAACTGTACGAGGGTAGATGCCTAGGTATTCGCCCCAGCTAAGAGCGGTTGCATTTACATTCCCATCTGATTTCTCGCTTGGTGCGTCCACTGGTCCGAAGTGTTGATTTCTATTAAAATTTATAAAACACAAATTCATTTTATGTTTGCCTTTGATCACATTGTTAGTTTTTTTAAATATTCAAATGTGAACTAAGAAATGGTCTATTACCGCATAAAAGGAAAATTGCTAGAGATTGTCGAAATCTTAAATTTGGATACAATAAAAATTATCGTAAAATGTCTGTTTGCGGGATGTTTGCAGATTTCAGGATAAACTAGTTTTTCTTAGTCTAAACTTGTATATCCGTCGACCGATAGTATAAACTATAGTTCCTAGGCTCAACTGGTCTATCCGAAAAACGATAGGATAAACTACACCTTTTCCAGCTGTAGTTTCTAAAGCGTCAAGTGATAATTCAAAACGGTCTAGCTAATTTTCCTTCTCGTCAATTAATTGTAAATAGTGAATAGTGATAATTCAAAACGGTCAAGTTAATGTTTCAACTCGTCAATTGTAAATTGTGTAAACGGTTAATTGACCGTTTTGAATTATCACTTGACGCTTTAGGAACTACAGCTGGAAAAGGTGTAGTTTCTTTGTAAAACAGATTCCATCTGATTTTTGCTAGTCTGAACTACACATTTTCCAGTTTCAAAAGGATCAAATTATATTTCTATAGCGTCACTTGTAGCTTCAAATTGTCAGTTGCAAATTTCACCTGACAGTTTGAAATTATAATTGACGTTTTAGAAATGTATAAGGTGATCCTTTAGAAACTTCTGCTAGAAAACGATTCGAACTTCTATTCTGTTGAATAAAACCAAGGATATAATAGTTGGAATTAAACAAGATGCTAAAAGCTACCGTCCGGTGTCACTGTTGTGCTCCCCTTTCAAACTCTATGAACGCCTTTTACTGAACAAGTATGGGCCCCAAATCCAGAACCATCTTATTTCCCAGCAAACAGGATTCAGACCTGGGAAATCCTGTACTGGTCAGGTACTAAGCCTCACCCAACACATTGAGGATGGCTTTGAGAGAAAGGAAACAACGGGGGCCGTCTTTATAGATCTAACGGCGGCAATACGACACCATAAACCATAAAATATTACTGGAAAAAATTTTCAGAATGACAGGAGACTACCAGTTGACGAAAGTGACAAAAACAATGCTGTCTAACAGAAGATTCTATGTAGAGTTCCAAGGAACAAGAAGCTGTTGGAGGAACCAGAAGAATGGCCTTCCCCAAGGTAGCGTGCTAGCACCCATGCTTTTCAATGTTTATACCAACGACCAACCAATCGGTCTATCAAAAAGAAGCTTCATACAGTGTTATTCACGTTATTCGACACGGAGCATTATGGCTAAAGTATTTCATAAAAAAAAAAATAATAATTTCAGATGGATAGATACCCATGAAGGCTACATTTTAAAAATATTTTCATGTTATACAGGGTGTCCCAAAAGCACAAAATGTATCAAAGTTATGTTTTTTTAAATGGAACACCCCATATATTATTGCATATTCAGATTCCCTGATGAATTCTAGTGTGACTTTATGTATCATACATGGGACTTAGAGCGAACCGTTTAGGTGTAAATCACCATTTTCGGTATAAGTAGATATCAGGAAAAAATTGAATATCGCAGAGATTATAAAATTTGGAAGGCTGTGAATTTGCCGTATTACTAAGCATAAAATGCGTCAGCTTTGATGAGACTGTCAAATTTAAATTACTTTTATGCTTGGAGAAATCGGTCGATTAATTAAGGAAACTTCGATCAGCGGTAACTTGATTTTTTCAAATGGGAATGCCTAATTTTTTTATACGGTTAAACGTAGAATTTGATAACGTTTCTAATGATATCAGGTTGTGAATATCAATCTCTGGTAGTTTTCATTTAATTTTAAATTTTCAAACAAATCGGCGTTTTTCAATTTTCCTACCTATAAGCAACGTAGCAGGCCATGAAATATAAACAAAAACCTCTTCAGGTAGAAGGAAACAACTAACTTAGCTGAAACATATACACGAACTAGGCTAAAGGGACAAGATTATAAAAATTACCCACAACAAACAAAGTCTAACCAGAAACAACGGCGGTAACATATCTTTGGTCAAAGAGAAGCTGGAGTATGGCAGAAATGGATTTTTTCAAGGCCTACTAGCTACTGCAATGTACTAGAGATTGGCAATTTCCAAAACCATTAAAATTTTTGAAATAAAATAAAAACTACTAGAGAATGTTTTAAGCAGTTTATTATTTTCATAATAAAATTTCACATTTAATGATATAAAAAAGTATGCGACTCTGTCAAAACTCAAGCCAAAGGTACCTCTGACTGGAGTTCTGAAAATTCTTCAGCACCTATTAGCAAGATCGCAGAAAATGAAGAATGAATTAAAATTTGTTCAAATTATAAAACATAACTTAAATGGCAGAAAATTTAAATCTGATTTGTCAGTATTCCTTTTTTGCAATATTGCTAATGAATATTGAAAAATAGAAGGGCTCCAGTCAGAGGTATCGACTTCGATGCAAATTAGTACTTTTTTACACCATTACATATGATTGATAGTTGCGTGCTGGAGCAACAGTCGCTGGTTGTTTCTGTTTCATATCAGGGTTTTTAATTGTCTTGGAAATTCTTAACCTCTAGTAAATTGCGGTAGCCAGTAAACTGTAAAAAATATCTATTACTTCCATACTCCAGCTTCTCTTTGACCTTGGAGATGTTATCGCAGTTGTTTCTGGGAGGGTTGATTTGTTGTAAGAAATTTTTATAATCTTGTCCCTTTAGTCTAGTTAGTGTGTATTTTTCAGCTAAGTTAGTTGTTTTCTTCTACCTGAACAGGCCCTTGTTTCTATTTCATGGCCTGCTACGTTGCTTATAAGTAGGAAAATTAAAAATCGACGATTTGTTTGAAAATTAAAAATTAAATGAAAACTACCAGAGATTGATATGCACAACCTTATATCATTAGAAAGGTTATCAAATTCTACGTTTAACCGTATAAAAAAAATTAGGCATTCCCATTTGAAAAAATCAAGTTATCGCTGATCGAAGTTTCCTTAATTAATCGACCGATTTCTCCAAGCATAAACGTAATTCAAACTTGACAGTCTCATCAAAGCTGACGCATTTTATGCTTAGTAATACGGGAAAGTCACAGCCTTCTATATTTTATAATCTCTGCGATAATCAATTTTTTCCTGATATCTACTTATACAGAAAATGGTGATTTACACCTAAACGGTTCGCTTTAAGTCCCATGTATGATACATAAAGTCACACTAGAATTCACCAAGGAATCTGAATATGCAGTAATATATGGGGTGTTCCATTGAAAAAAACATAACTTTGATACATTTCGTGTTTTGGGACACCCTGTGTACAATGAAAATATTTTTAAAATGTAGCCTTTATGGGTCCCTATCTATCCGAAATAATTATTTTCTTTTTTATCAAACAGTTTAGCCATACTGCTCCGTGTCGGATAACGTGAATAACCCTGTATACGCCGACGACGTAGCTATCACCTGCCAGTCAAAAAACATCGCAGAGATAGAGGAGCACATAACAGAATCCCTATCAAGATTAAATGATTATTACAGATCAAATCAGCTCCGCCCGAATCCAGCGAAAACGCAGACATGCCTATTCCACCTCAATAACCGACAGGCGAGAAGGGAACTGCAACTAGAGTGGAACTCAGTCAGACTGCAACATTGCCCAAACCGAGTCTATCTAGGTGTTACATTAGACCGCTCCCTGACGTTCAGAAAACATGTCGACAAAACCAAGGCCAAAGTCAACACCAGAAACGGCATTCTCCGGAAACTGACTAGTGCTCGATGGGGGGCAGACCCTAACGTCCTGCGCTCCTCGGCCCTTGCACTGTGCTACTCCGCAGCCGAGTATGCATCCCCCGTATGGGAGAGATCATCACATGCCCAAAGACGACCCTGTCCTGAATGACACGTGTAGATTAATAACCGGATGCCTAACACCCACTAACCTTGATCTACATGCTAGCCGGAATAGCACCACCGCAAATACGTAGGGAAACCCTAGCCATGGTCGAACGACGCAGACAATGTGAAGACACCAGACATCCTCTGTACCAATATATACCGACAGCGGCCAGACTGAAATCAAGGCGAGGCTTTATGCAAACTACACAGCCTCTAAAACTGCTACCAAGGAGGCAAAATGGGAACAGCGCCTAGCAGTGCAACAACATCCCAACCTGGAATACAAAAGAAAAACTTCCTGCAGGCTCAGACTTAGACTGGGGCACCTGGAAAACCCTCAACCGACTCCGGTGCCAAATGGGGAGATCCAAGAACAACCTCCTGAAATGGGGATACGTGGAAGAGGAAACGTGTGAATGTGGAGAATGCCAGACAATGGAGCACCTTCTAGCGTGTCAATCTCTACAAGCCCCATGTACCATCCGAGACCTTTGGACGTGCAATGAAAATGCTGTGAGATGCGCCAGACACTGGCGTGATATATGAACATTTATAGTTATATTCACAACATATTGTCATGATATTCATTTTTATCTATGGATATTTTATAATTTCTAGTTAAAAGTTGTAGTTCAGACACGATTAAATAAATAAAACAAGTTGGAATTGAAACTAATACTGAACTGAAATAAATTTATGACAACTGCAATACCTCTGATTATTTACTTATTTATTGTTAGGTACATATTAAACTATAATGGCACCTGTTTGACATACATTTTTTGGTGCAACTGCACTTGCTGAAACCTTGGACCGATCCGACTGAATGCTTGATCGCTGCTGTTCTCAGGGAAATCTCATAATTCGGGTCCACTTCTTCTTCTAATTTAGGCAAATTAAACAGCAGTTCAAAAACACGGAGCATTACACGATAAAACAACGCGTTCTGATAAAAATTATAATCGAATTGGCGAACGTTTGATTACCACCATTCGTAAAGTGCGTCCAATATTCAGTCGACAGGACGTTCCTAACTCATATATACCGAAAAAATAATCAAGAAATTCAAAAACCTAGTTCATTTAGTGATGTAAAACACAGGGTATGAGTTCATAGAGGTGTTCATAACAAAACATCAGGGTAGTCCGCAAGAGTTTGGTTGATGGTCCAGAGATCTCAATTCGTCACCTTGCATAAGAATTGGACATTACATCGGCCACTGTGCAGCGTATTCTCAATGAAGATTTACATCCCCAAGCTTACAAAGTTTAACTGACTAAACAGTAAACAGCTTTAGCCAACAGACTATCCTATCGCCAATCATCCTTGAGCAAGTGGATGCCACCCATTTTAGATCAAAATTTTTTTCAGCGATGAGGTACATTTTCACCTTCGTTAATTGACTAAGCTACTGCTTTTTGGGCGTAAAACGTCTGAAACATTAATAAAAAACCAATGTGCAACGTGTCACTTTTTGGTGTGGATTGTGTCCAGGAAGAATAAACCTTGAAGATGATGAGGATTAGGAGGATGAATGCCCAACGTTATCGTGCTAGTATATGTATAGTACTTTTGTACCTCAGTGGGCATATATGCCTTTTAAGCCCAAGTAGTTTCAAAAGGACGGTGCCACATGTCATACCGCTCTTGAAGCATTTACTGCCACCATGAGTTATCTCCTGGTCGGGTCATTATCCTGCTTGGAGTCCAGAATTGGTGGCCGTCATGTTCTTGTGATATAACACTTTTGGACTTATGGGTGCAGGGATATGTTAAGCCACAGGTTTGTATATTTGGAGCAACCATCAGCATGCGACCACCGAAGCATTGAAGACCGCACCTAGATGCTATTTGAATGAAATAACGCCACATGTATACAATAATGTTATTGCAAAATTTGTTATTGTCAAGATATTTTGTTTCGTAGATAATTCCTAAATTTAACATATGCATCATAAATCAATAAATATTTCAATACTTTAAGACACAAAACCATATTAGACTAAACCTCATAGTTTTTGCGGTCTAAATGCAACACCATAATACTTTTATCATCTACAGGGTGAGTTTTTAGTACCGGCTCGGTCGATAACTCCACTACTGTAGAAGTTAGCGGAAAAAATTGTATATAAAAATTGTAGCCACGGATATGCCACTTGCTCAGAAAATATTTTGATTTATACAGGGTGATCCATAACTACGTGGTGATGCAAACATGCATTTTTTTAAATGAGACACCCTATATATTATTCCATATTTAAATTCTACTAATGATTTCCGTTCTTCCAATATAGGGTATTGTTACATTATACAGGGTATTTCAAAAGTTATGACCATTTTTGTATCCAAATCACGGTCAAATGAACGTACTCTATATCAAAAAGTAATGAATCAAAAATTATTTTTTTTACATGAGAAGATTAGAAATATCCTGTAGTTTTAATCTACGCTATAAAAAAATCCCGCAACGCATATTCGTATACAGGGTGATGTAGAATGCAAAATCTAGATTTTCTCTCTTTTTTTAAATGTAACCCCCAATATTTTATTATACCAAAGAGTTGCTTTTAATATGCTCTTTCATCTTTGTATAGCACTTATTATGGTTGCATTCATTAGTTTCTGAGATATTTCGATTTTTCTACAAATTTTGAATATACCTTCTATTTGTTTAATAAAATTTATTTATTTTGAGAAAATACTACTAAATTTTGTTTTTGCTTAACAAACAACTAAAATATAAGGCGATGATAATACTTGATCAAGTCAAAACACTGAACTAACGAGATAATACAGGTCAAGTGTGCTGAGGAAACAATTTTATAGACGTCATGCACAATTATCAAGCAGATGTATCAGGTAGGCTAGGAAATATGAAACGACACAGTCCAAATAAAACGATTCTTCAATCTTTCAAACGCATTAGTTTTAGAGTGCCTCCGTTCTGGATATTGCTATTCATAGTTGATATATTCTAGAGGCAAGTAGACAATTCCTCAAAGATTCTCCTAAATACCCTCAATGGAAAAATTAATGTTCAAAGCTGATTTTTCACACAGTACGGAATTATTGAGTAGGTTATGAAAACTGTCAATTTTTCAAAGCCTACCTGATAAAACTACTTGACAATTATGCATAACGCCTACAAAATTGTTTCCTCAGCATACTTGACTTTATTATCTCGATGATTTAGGGTTTTGACTTCATCAAATACTATCAAGACGTTATAATTTAGTTGTTCGTTAAATAAAAAACAAATCAGATAGTACTTTCTCAAAATAAAGAAATTTCAGTACACAAATAGAGGCTATATTTTAAATTTACCGAAAAATCGAAATATCTCGGAAACTGATGGGCGTAGGTACAACAAGTGCTATACAAAGATGAAAGAGCATATTAAAAGCAATTCTTTGGGATAATAAAATATTGGGGGTTACATTTGAAAAAAAAGAGAAAATTTGGATTTTGCATTCTACATCACCCTGTATACGAATATGCGTCTCGGGCTTCTTTTATAGCCGATTTTAAAACTAGAGGATATTTTCAATCTTCCCATGTAAAAAAAAATAATTTTTGATTCATTACTTTTTGATATAGTGTACGTTCATTTGTCCGCGATTTGGATATAAAAATGGTCATAACTTTTGAAACACCCTGTATAATGTAACAATGCCCTATATTGAAAGAACGGAAATCATTAGTAGAATCTGAATATGGAATAATATATAGGGTGTCTCATTTAAAAAAATGCATGTTTGCATCACCACGTAGTTATGGATCACCCTGTATAAATCTAAATATTTTCTGAGCAAGGAACATATCCGTGGCTACAGCTTTTATATACAACTTTTTTCGCTATCTTCTATAGTAGTGAAATTATCGACCGAGCCGATACTAAAAACTCACCCTGTATATTCATGGGAAGTGCTACGTAATATCACTTCACTAAGAAACTTATAGGAACTATAAGCTACTCCTATAGAAGTAAACTCCTTTGACCCGAAAAACTCTTGAATCGGAACGAATTAGTGAAACTAAGAGCATTGATTATCGTATTAAGCATCCACACACCAGCAATCATCCCCATGACGTTCTTGTAATGAATGAGTAATGCATGATGTTTCTTCATTTCCCACTAAGGCTACGATCAGAGTGCATCCGTCTTTACCGACTTTTTACGCTGGCGTAAACTGGCGACCTAATCGGCCGTTTTACTCTGACGAATTTGTAGTCATAGGTCATAGTGCACGTGTTTCGGACGACTTTTCCTGCAGGTATTGTCAATTGCCAATCGAAAATGGACGAGGACGAACCACTGCTGTTTGAAATTTGAAATAGAGCAATGGTATAAATACTATTTATTGGCACAAAGAGTGCATCGGTTAATTCTGTTTTCCAAAAGAGAGAGAGAGAGAGAGAGAGAGAGAGAGAGAGAGGAACATGGCGAACTTCACACCTCATTTCCAAAGTTGCTGGATTAAGAAAATAATTTTTTTGAATATTTCAGATTGCAAACTGATACCTTCTGGTACAGCCTGACAAGTGTAGCAAGAGACTTTGGAATTTCGTCGCTGTTTCACACGCACACGTTATTTCATATCCTCTCGTCTCTTACATAGAAAAATACAACAATTTTTTAACTTAAAGAATACCACTCATAGTCCAACACTGGCGTACACGGTCCTACCCTACCCAACCGTTTTATACGAGAATGCGCTGCAGCAAATCCTCCTAGCTTTTCGAATTTCATACGCATAGACTAGGATATGTTTAATATTCTACTTGGAGAGGTTCAAGCTAGCATTCAAAGAAAGGATACTGTCATGTGAGACGCAAGTCTTTGACGCAAGTATGGTCACAACAATGCGGCATAGCTGTTTTGCTGTTGTAACAAAGTGGAATTGTAAATGGAATTAATGTGAAATGACAAAAAATTTCGACATGATTCTTATATCGCGACATTAATGTCACGAATTCAAATTTTTGCCGCAACAACGTGACTTTGAAGGTTGCAAGTTTCAAAATGTCGCGACATTGTCATGGCAATAAAGTGGCGATATTTTGTCACATAAAAACGGACCTTACGACTTGGTTTGGAAATTTCCACTGACATTGTCATGACATTGTCACTAGAAAATTCTTCAATTCCGGAGACTCGGGCAGTCTCAGGACCGGTTTCTCAATGTCCAGTTGAATATTTATCTGCAAGATAACAGCAACTGTTAGATAAATTGCTTAAACAATTGAAGGCTGAACTTACGAAGTCACGTAAATCTTATCTGACAGTTGTATCCATAGCAGCGCTATCTGGCAGATACCTATCTGACACTTTAACTGGACATTGAGAAACCGGCCCTTAAGCCGTCCTAGTGTTCTGAGGATGTCCCGTGCAATCTTGGATGAAAGCTCGGTGTTTAACGGAAAACAGACGGAGGTTTCATCCGGAATTGAAGGATTTTTAATAGATTTACAAGTTTTATGATGAACTGTTGGTTCTTAGGCTGTTCGACCGGCGTCGACATGCTCCGCCGTCTTGACGACGCGCGCTTCGCTGATGGACGTTTCGTCAACACGAGTGGTCGGCATCCCAGAAGTTGAGCGAAGCGGCGGAGCATGTTAACGTCGGCCCAACAGCCCAAGAACCATAAGTTCATCGGATCATGGCTGCGAAAAATATACACAATACATTACACGTTTTAACCTGTCCATGAGGAATGTACAGATACCGCTGAAAAAATATTTCCCACTTCACTAACGCTCAAATTTCTAAGGGGAAATAACAAAAGGAAAGAATGTTAGTAATGAATGCTGGCGTGTGGGTAACTATTGAGATACTTACAGTCCAGTTGCGATGAAGTTAGGAAACCTGAGATACCGCACGCTTCTGCAAGGAGGTAGAGTAGGTTCTACGTAGACGCAAGACGATGGCACCAGTGACGTCACTACTCTGTCTTCATATAGGGTCTCTGTGACAACTCCTCTTACAAACCTTGGCTGTCTGTCCAGTGGAGCATTTGGATCGCTGTCCAGTGGGCTATCTGTGTGCAAGGTTCATCATTAGGGTCCCAGAACATCGATCGAACACAAGGAAACAAAAGTTGCATCAAGTAAGGATTATTGAGGTGGTCTGTCTGGTCCAGTACAATCGAGTATTCATGGAACTTCCTATCTAAATATATATCTACACTGTTAGAAAAATCTAGAGAGTATAATCATAAGTTAATGCGAAATCCCGGCGAATTTCTTGCATTGTCCAAGAAAAATCGCCGGGATTTAGAACTTTAATTCAGGAGGCTGATTTTTAGGTATAGTACCTACTATGGAGGATATTCTTTGACCATGTTAGAAAAATCAGTATCTAATATAATAATAAACTATAGCGCCGACACTAGAAGAGCTTCTTATTAAAACGATTAAAACAAATGCTGATAAGATAAACATTTCTCTCACCGTTCTGAATTTTATCTAAAGCTGGGTACTCATGAGCGAAACATATTATATTTTTAGTTTTTTACTCCCCACACCGATAGCTGAGGGGAGTATTGTGATCGCGAAAATTTTAGATTTTGAGATAATACGCTTTTTGGGCGTTTTATGATGTCCACATAACGAAAATCCACGTCACTCATTTCCGTCGGTTTGCCTGTTCGCGTTCTTCTACCCTCGTAATCTTAGCAACCGCTGCATGGATTGTGAAGAAATTTGGGTACCGTTATGCTGTGAGGTCCTAGTAGGTAATGCTGCTATAATTTTGAAAATCGGTGTAGGGGCGGCGGAGTAATTAGCAAAAAAATCCCCCAAACTTCGTTTTTAGGCGTTTTAGGGGTTCCTGATCGTTTTTTACTTTTTTTGGGTGGGGGTGAAATCGGGGTGGTTAGGGGGTGGGGGGTTGTAAAACTCAAAAATTTGTTCTATTCATAATGGACTACCCATTGACCTGTGAAAGAAAGACCTAGCGGCATAATACCCTTTTTTAGGTCCATCCGAATATTGCCTTGGCTATTACAGAAATCAAGGGAATTTTCTGATGTATATCTACATACGAGTATTACTTTAGTTAGATCGTTCTGAATTTAGTAACGTGGAAATTATGGAATTGATTTTAATGTAATTTAGACACAGTATTTTTACTGTGGCAAGGATGAAAAACGCGTATGGCTTCGTTTTTAAGCAATTTGGGGGTTTCTTATTGTTTCGTTTCGTCCAGTTGAAGATCGAAGAATAAAAATTGTGCCGTTTCAGTTCCTACGGAGAAATTTAAGAAACTATTTACTAGTTTTTGTATTAGATGTTTTTTGAGGAAAGGCGGGCGATGATTTTGGTTGCAAGGAATCTCATGCAAAGAAAAAATAATAAAATAATATCACTGTTATGTGTGGGAAGTACCTTGTCAATCAACTTGACTCCATTTTTTTTAAATTATTGCTGCGCCGTCACTGATATGATTTCCAGAAACCATACACGTTTTCCATCCTCGCTACGGTAATAATACTGTATCAAAATGTCATTAAAATCATTAAAATAATGTCCACGTTTCATAATACAAAACGATCTAAGGAATTTTCGTATGTATACATACATCAGAAAACTAAGTTCCTTTGATTTCTGGATTAGGCAAGGTAATGTTCGGATGGAGCTAAAAAAGTGTATTATGCCGCTAGATCTTTCTTTCACAGATTAATGGATGACCCATTATGAATATAATAAATTTTTCAGTTTTACAACACCCCACCCGCCAACCAAAAACGTCTAAAAACAAAGTTTTAGGAACACTTCAAATGTTTTATTTTTTGGTAATTATTTTTCCGCCCATGCCCCATTTTTCAAAATTATAGCAGTTTTTTTTTATTTTTTTATTTGTACGTATTATGACCCTACAGCATATAAGTGGTTACCGAGATTACGAGGCTAGAAAAACGCCAACAGCCAAGATTTTCGTTATGTAGATATCAACGCGCAAAAAGGGTATTATCTCAAAATCGAAAATTTTGGGGATCACAATACTTCCATCACCTATCGGTGTGGAAAGTAAAATGGATATGTAAGAATACAGACACAGCATATATGTAAGACATTGTTTGACAAAAATATGTAGATGTATAAAATAACAAGTAATTATTGTAACATACAAAACAGATATGTTCATTTAGCAAAACTAAGGCCTCTGGATCAAGATAATAGCGCTTTTATGGTTTTATGGACTCTTGGGTATTGTAGAATGCATTTATACATAAACAAAATTTCGTAGCACCTTTTAATCTATTTACTGTTAAATGTTAATTGATTGCAAAGGAATGTTACATCCATACATAAACGTAAAGATAATAAAGGCATGATAAAAACGAAAGAAGGAACTTGATGAGTACATAGCCTCTGGATCTGGATGCCTAAGTTACAGTTACGTTACAAGCCAATTTTTTCAAAACTAGCTTAAGTAAGTATAGTTATAATTACCTACCAAATAACTAACTTATAGTATCGTAGTGTCTACCCAATTCTGCCTTAAGGTTAGTTGTATCAATTCGAGAAGTAATTAATATGTTAAAAATACATAAAGGCAAACATTGTACAGCTTGCTTAAATAAGCTGTGTGAGAATGCATTACTGTGTTAGCTGATGAGCTCAGTATCTAATGAAATGCTCACCCACTATGGCCTGAGGAAGATCTCTCGCAAAGACGCCCACTAAAAGCCACTGAATCAACACAAACTTGATAGGATACATTTTGGGTTACACTGAAAACTGACCTTTTGTGGTATAAGTCTTTTATACTTAAGTGTTATCGGGATGGCTACCTGACATACCTTTTATGATTATTGGGGACAGGTATGCCGAGGAACATGATGAATTATTGTCTGAGAATTACCTACGAGGGGTTGTGTTATTTTTTCGGGAGTAATTTTATTGATATGTGGAAACAAAATAACAAAACAAACTCTAACAGCAGCTTCGATTGGTCAATTATTTAACTTTGTACATACGTTAAATTATAAAAAAACTTTATTAGGGTTTTGGCTACACATGCAGCTTTTATCAAATAATATGACACTGCATAGATATTATGGTCTAGAGGGTATTGTGATTAACAATTTGTCGAATTTTAGATGTCCTTCGATGTTTTATGTGCTCTACATGTATGTCGCCAGGTTGCTCTTTTTCTCCCTGCGTAATCGCAGTAACAGCTACTCTAATTTTGATTTAACGTAGGGAGCAGTCGGAGCAGCATGGTGCGGGTCGGGGCCATAGTAAGTAGGTATTCCTGGTATATTTCTGGAAAATTAAGTCAGGTTGCTTGACTCAATACTTAACTGACCAGACTCTATTTAGAGCTGTTACGTTATGTAATATTTGGTGGAACCCCTAAAACGTCCAAATAAAATTTGTCTGTAACGTATAGAACACCACTTATGTCATTTTTTTGTCTTATGTAAATATGACCCCCTTCCAAAAAAAGAAATGAACTTAATAGTACTCCACTATGACCTCACACATATCACAACAGAAATGTCATCAAAATCGGTGCCGCGGTTATTGCCATTGAGCGGGTAAAAAAACGGCAACAGAAAGACAGACAGATAGACATCACAATACGTTCAAATAATTTATTATCTCGAAATCGAAAACTTTAGGGGTCACAATACTTTTTTCATCTATGGTGTGAGAAGTAAAATGTATGCATTAGCGCCGGAGATATTAATAAAAAGCAAACAACTACAACCATCGCTCCAAGCTTCGTTGTTAAGTGTTTTAGGGATCCTGATAATTCTCAGTTTTTTTGGGTGGAAATGATATTGGGTGATGGGAAAGGTAAGACATGCAGAACCACTTCTGAGGTTCATTTGGAGTGATTAAGTTAGAGGAAATTTGTTGACGCGCGACTTGAATAGGCCAACACTCGTAGGTTCATAGACTAGTTTTTTATACCCGTTTTACATGAACAACAAACACATCGTTTTATTCGTGGATTCGATTCGTGGCCAAATTTGATCAAGTGTAACACAGAAATTTGACGTCAAATATAATATAAATACGAGCTCATCCATTCGTTTAGTGAGCTTTACTTAGTTAACTGTAAAGTAACCTCCAGGATATCACAATCCTTGCTTGGAACATGCCCTGAATTGCATCAGGCCGATGCCCCTAGTCCACGGCAGTGCTGTTGCGATCTCTGGGATTTCATAAGCAGGACGTGGGTAAGGCCCGCTATCAGGTTGAAATTGTGCTTCCTTCGATCTCTGGGATTTCATAAGCAGGACGTGGTTAAGGCCCGCTATCAGGTTGAAGTTGTGCTTCCTTCGATCTCTGGGATTTCATAAGCAGGACATGGAGAAGGCCCGCTATCAGTTTGAAATGGTGCTTCCTTCGATCTCTGGGATTTCATAAGCAGGACGTGGGTAAAGCCCGCTATCAGGTTGAAATTGTGCTTCCTTCGATCTCTGGGAATTCATAAACAGGACGTGGGTAAGGCCCGCTATCAGGTTGAAATGGTGCTTCCTTCGATCGCTGGGATTTCATAAACAAGACGTGGGTAAGGCCCGCTATCAGGTTGAAATTGTGCTTCCTTCGATCTCTGGGATTTCATAAGCAGGACGTGGGTAAAGCCCGCTATAAGGTTGAAAGTGTGCTTCCTTCGATCTCTGGGATTTCATAAACAGGACGTGGGTAAATCCTTGTTTGAAACATCTGAATTGCATCAGGCAGGATGTCCCTACTCCACGACAGTGCTGTTTCGGTCTTTGAGATTTCGTAGGCAGGACGTGGGTATAGCCCGGTATTATGTTGAAATGGTGCTTCCTTCGATCGCTGGGATTTCATAAACAAGACGTGGGTAAGGCCCGCTATCAGGTTGAAATTGTGCTTCCTTCGATCTCTGGGATTTCATAAGCAGGACGTGGGTAAAGCCCGCTATAAGGTTGAAAGTGTGCTTCCTTCGATCTCTGGGATTTCATAAACAGGACGTGGGTAAATCCTTGTTTGAAACATCTGAATTGCATCAGGCAGGATGTCCCTACTCCACGACAGTGCTGTTTCGGTCTTTGAGATTTCGTAGGCAGGACGTGGGTATAGCCCGGTATTATGTTGAAATGGTGCTTCCTTCGATCTCTAGGATTTCATAAACAGGACGTGGGTAAGGCCCGCTATCAGGTCGAAATTGTGCTTCCTTCGATCTCTGGGATTTCATAAACAGGACGTGGGTAAGGCCCGCTATCAGGTTGAAACTGTGCTTCTTTCGATCTCTGGGTTTTCATAAACAGGTCGTGGGTAAGGCCCGATTTCTGGTCGAAATGGTGCTTCCTTCGATCTCTAGGATTTCATAAACAGGACGTGGGTAAGGTCCGCTATCAGGTCGAAATTGTGCTTCCTTCGATCTCTGGGATTTCATAAACAGGACGTGGGTAAGGCCCGCTATCAGGTTGAAACTGTGCTTCTTTCGATCTCTGGGTTTTCATAAACAGGTCGTGGGTAAGGCCCGCTTTCTGGTTGAAATGGTGCTTCCTTCGATCTCTGGGATTTCATAAACAAGACGTGGGTAAGGCCCGTTATCAGGTTGAAATCGTGCTTCCTTCGATCTCTGGGATTTCATAAGCAGGACATAGGTAAAGCCCGTTATCAGGTTGAAATCGTGCTTCCTTCGATCTCTGGGATTTCATAAGGGGGACGTAGGTAAAGCCCGTTATCAGGTTGAAATCGTGCTTCCTTCGATCTCTGGGATTTCATAAGCAGGACGTAGGTAAAGCCCGTTATCAGGTTGAAATTGTGCTTCCTTTGATCTCTGGGATTTCATAAGCAGGACGTGGGTAAAGCCCGCTATAAGGTTGAAAGTGTGTTTCCTTCGATCTCTGGGATTTCACAAGCAGGACGTAGGTAAAGCCCGCTATCAGGTTGAAATGGTGCTTCCTTCGATCGGTGGGATTTCATAAGCAGGACGTAGGTAAAGCCCGCTATCAGGTTGAAATCGTGCTGCCTTCGATCTCTGGGATTTCATAAGCAGGACGTAGGTAAAACCCGCTATCAGGTTGAAATTGTGCTTCCTTTGATCTCTGGGATTTCATAAGCAGGACGTGGGTAAAGCCCGCTATAAGGTTGAAATGGTGCTTCCTTCGATCGGTGGGATTTCATAAGCAGGACGTAGGTAAAGCCCGCTATCAGGTTGAAATGGTGCTTCCTTCGATCGGTGGGATTTCATAAGCAGGACGTAGGTAAAACCCGCTACCAGGTTGAAATTGTGCTTCCTTTGATCTCTGGGATTTCATAAGCAGGACGTGGGTAAAGCCCGCTATAAGGTTGAAAGTGTGTTTCCTTCGATCTCTGGGATTTCACAAGCAGGACGTAGGTAAAGCCCGCTATCAGGTTGAAATGGTGCTTCCTTCGATCGGTGGGATTTCATAAGCAGGACGTGGGTAAAGCCCGCTATCAGGTTGAAATGGTGCTTCCTTCGATCGGTGGGATTTCATAAACAAGACGTGGGTAAGGCCCGTTATCAGGTTGAAATCGTGCTTCCTTCGATCTCTGGGATTTCATAAGCAGGACGTGGGTAAGGCCCGCTATCAGGTTGAAATTGTCCTTCCTTCGATCTCTGTGATTTCATAAGCAGGACGTAGGTAAAGCCCGCTATCATGTTGAAATGGTGCTTCCTTCGATCTCTGGGATTTCATAAACAAGACGTGGGTAAGGCCCGTTATCAGGTTGAAATCGTGCTTCCTTCGATCTCTGGGATTTCATAAGGGGGACGTAGGTAAAGCCCGCTATAAGGTTGAAAGTGTGTTTCCTTCGATCTCTGGGATTTCACAAGCAGGACGTAGGTAAAGCCCGCTATCAGGTTGAAATGGTGCTTCCTTCGATCTCTGGGATTTCATAAACAAGACGTGGGTAAGGCCCGTTATCAGGTTGAAATCGTGCTTCCTTCGATCTCTGGGATTTCATAAGCAGGACATAGGTAAAGCCCGTTATCAGGTTGAAATCGTGCTTCCTTCGATCTCTGGGATTTCATAAGGGGGACGTAGGTAAAGCCCGCTATAAGGTTGAAAGTGTGTTTCCTTCGATCTCTGGGATTTCACAAGCAGGACGTAGGTAAAGCCCGCTATCAGGTTGAAATGGTGCTTCCTTCGATCGGTGGGATTTCATAAGCAGGACGTAGGTAAAGCCCGCTATCAGGTTGAAATCGTGCTGCCTTCGATCTCTGGGATTTCATAAGCAGGACGTGGGTAAAGCCCGCTATAAGGTTGAAAGTGTGTTTCCTTCGATCTCTGGGATTTCATAAGCAGGACGTAGGTAAAACCCGCTATCAGGTTGAAATTGTGCTTCCTTTGATCTCTGGGATTTCATAAGCAGGACGTGGGTAAAGCCCGCTATAAGGTTGAAAGTGTGTTTCCTTCGATCTCTGGGATTTCATAAGCAGGACGTAGGTAAAGCCCGCTATCAGGTTGAAATGGTGCTTCCTTCGATCGGTGGGATTTCATAAGCAGGACGTAGGTAAAACCCGCTATCAGGTTGAAATCGTGCTTCCTTCGATCTCTGGGATTTCATAAGCAGGAGATAGGTAAAGCCCGTTATCAGGTTGAAATCGTGCTGCCTTCGATCTCTGGGATTTCATAAGCAGGACGTAGGTAAAACCCGCTATCAGGTTGAAATCGTGCTTCCTTCGATCTCTGGGATTTCATAAGCAGGACATAGGTAAAGCCCGTTATCAGGTTGAAATCGTGCTTCCTTCGATCTCTGGGATTTCATAAGGGGGACGTAGGTAAAGCCCGCTATAAGGTTGAAAGTGTGTTTCCTTCGATCTCTGGGATTTCACAAGCAGGACGTAGGTAAAGCCCGCTATCAGGTTGAAATGGTGCTTCCTTCGATCGGTGGGATTTCATAAGCAGGACGTAGGTAAAGCCCGCTATCAGGTTGAAATGGTGCTTCCTTCGATCGGTGGGATTTCATAAACAAGACGTGGGTAAGGCCCGTTATCAGGTTGAAATCGTGCTTCCTTCGATCTCTGGGATTTCATAAGGGGGACGTAGGTAAAGCCCGCTATAAGGTTGAAAGTGTGTTTCCTTCGATCTCTGGGATTTCACAAGCAGGACGTAGGTAAAGCCCGCTATCAGGTTGAAATGGTGCTTCCTTCGATCGGTGGGATTTCATAAGCAGGACTTAGGTAAAGCCCGCTATCAGGTTGAAATCGTACTGCCTTCGATCTCTGGGATTTCATAAGCAGGACGTAGGTAAAACCCGTTATCAGGTTGAAATCGTGCTTCCTTCGATCTCTGGGATTTCATAAGCAGGACATAGGTAAAGCCCGTTATCAGGTTGAAATCGTGCTTCCTTCGATCTCTGGGATTTCATAAGGGGGACGTAGGTAAAGCCCGCTATAAGGTTGAAAGTGTGTTTCCTTCGATCTCTGGGATTTCACAAGCAGGACGTAGGTAAAGCCCGCTATCAGGTTGAAATGGTGCTTCCTTCGATCGGTGGGATTTCATAAGCAGGACGTAGGTAAAGCCCGCTATCAGGTTGAAATGGTGCTTCCTTCGATCGGTGGGATTTCATAAACAAGACGTGGGTAAGGTCCGTTATCAGGTTGAAATCGTGCTTCCTTCGATCTCTGGGATTTCATAAGCAGGACATAGGTAAAGCCCGTTATCAGGTTGAAATCGTGCTTCCTTCGATCTCTGGGATTTCATAAGGGGGACGTAGGTAAAGCCCGCTATAAGGTTGAAAGTGTGTTTCCTTCGATCTCTGGGATTTCACAAGCAGGACGTAGGTAAAGCCCGCTATCAGGTTGAAATGGTGCTTCCTTCGATCTCTGGGATTTCATAAACAAGACGTGGGTAAGGCCCGTTATCAGGTTGAAATCGTGCTTCCTTCGATCTCTGGGATTTCATAAGCAGGACATAGGTAAAGCCCGTTATCAGGTTGAAATCGTGCTTCCTTCGATCTCTGGGATTTCATAAGGGGGACGTAGGTAAAGCCCGCTATAAGGTTGAAAGTGTGTTTCCTTCGATCTCTGGGATTTCACAAGCAGGACGTAGGTAAAGCCCGCTATCAGGTTGAAATGGTGCTTCCTTCGATCGGTGGGATTTCATAAGCAGGACGTAGGTAAATCCCGCTATCAGGTTGAAATCGTGCTGCCTTCGATCTCTGGGATTTCATAAGCAGGACGTAGGTAAAACCCGCTATCAGGTTGAAATTGTGCTTCCTTTGATCTCTGGGATTTCATAAGCAGGACGTGGGTAAAGCCCGCTATAAGGTTGAAAGTGTGTTTCCTTCGATCTCTGGGATTTCATAAGCAGGACGTAGGTAAAGCCCGCTATCAGGTTGAAATGGTGCTTCCTTCGATCGGTGGGATTTCATAAACAAGACGTGGGTAAGGCCCGTTATCAGGTTGAAATCGTGCTTCCTTCGATCTCTGGGATTTCATAAGCAGGACGTGGGTAAGGCCCGCTATCAGGTTGAAATTGTGCTTCCTTCGATCTCTGTGATTTCATAAGCAGGACCTGGTTAAGGCCCGCTATCAGGTTGAAGTTGTGCTTCCTTCGATCTCTGGGATTACATAAGCAGGACATGGAGAAGGCCCGCTATCAGTTTGAAATGGTGCTTCCTTTGATCTCTGGGATTTCATAAGCAGGACGTGGGTAAAGCCCGCTATGAGGTTGAAATGGTGCTTCCTTCGATCGCTGAGATTTCATAAACAAGACGTGGGTAAGGCCCGCTATCAGGTTGAAATTGTGCTTCCTTCGATCTCTGGGATTTCATAAGCAGGATGTGGGTAAAGCCCGCTATAAGGTTGAAAGTGTGCTTCCTTCGATCTCTGGGATTTCATAAGCAGGACGTAGGCAAAGCCCGCTATCAGGTTGAAATGGTGCTTCCTTCGATCGGTGGGATTTCATAAACAAGACGTGGGTAAGGCCCGTTATCAGGTTGAAATCGTGCTTCCTGCGATCTCTGGGATTTCATAAGCAGGACGTGGGTAAGGCCCGCTATCAGGTTGAAATTGTCCTTTCTTCGATCTCTGGGATTTCATAAGCAGGACGTGGTTAAGGCCCGCTATCAGTTTGAAATGGTGCTTCCTTCGATCTCTGGGATTTCATAAGCAGGACGTGGTTAAGGCCCGCTATCAGGTTGAAGTTGTGCTTCCTTCGATCTCTGGGATTTCATAAGCAGGACATGGAGAAGGCCCGCTATCAGTTTGAAATGGTGCTTCCTTCGATCTCTGGGATTTCATAAGCAGGACGTGGGTAAAGCCCGCTATGAGGTTGAAATGGTCCTTCCTTCGATCGCTGAGATTTCATAAACAAGACGTGGGTAAGGCCCGCTATCAGGTTGAAATTGTGCTTCCTTCGATCTCTGGGATTTCATAAGCAGGATGTGGGTAAAGCCCGCTATAAGGTTGAAAGTGTGCTTCCTTCGATCTCTGGGATTTCATAAGCAGGATGTGGGTAAAGCCCGCTATAAGGTTGAAAGTGTGCTTCCTTCGATCTCTGGGATTTCATAAGCAGGACGTAGGTAAAGCCCGCTATCAGGTTGAAATGGTGCTTCCTTCGATCGGTGGGATTTCATAAACAAGACGTGGGTAAGGCCCGTTATCAGGTTGAAATCGTGCTTCCTTCGATCTCTGGGATTTCATAAGCAGGACATGGAGAAGGCCCGCTATCAGTTTGAAATGGTACTTCCTTCGATCTCTGGGATTTCATAAGCAGGACGTGGGTAAAGCCCGCTATAAGGTTGAAAGTGTGCTTCCTTCGATCTCTGGGATTTCATAAGCAGGACGTAGGTAAAGCCCGCTATCAGGTTGAAGTTGTGCTTCCTTCGATCTCTGGGATTTCATGAGCAGGACATGGAGAAGGCCCGCTATCAGTTTGAAATGGTGCTTCCTTCGATCTCTGGGATTTCATAAGCAGGACGTGGGTAAAGCCCGCTATGAGGTTGAAATGGTGCTTCCTTCGATCGCTGAGATTTCATAAACAAGACGTGGGTAAGGCCCGCTATCAGGTTGAAATTGTGCTTCCTTCGATCTCTGGGATTTCATAAGCAGGATGTGGGTAAAGCCCGCTATAAGGTTGAAAGTGTGCTTCCTTCGATCTCTGGGATTTCATAAGCAGGACGTAGGTAAAGCCCGCTATCAGGTTGAAATGGTGCTTCCTTCGATCGGTGGGATTTCATAAACAAGACGTGGGTAAGGCCCGTTATCAGGTTGAAATCGTGCTTCCTTCGATCTCTGGGATTTCATAAGCAGGACGTGGGTAAGGCCCGCTATCAGGTTGAAGTTGTGCTTCCTTCGATCTCTGGGATTACATAAGCAGGACATGGAGAAGGCCCGCTATCAGTTTGAAATGGTGCTTCCTTCGATCTCTGGGATTTCATGAGCAGGACATGGAGAAGGCCCGCTATCAGGTTGAAATTGTGCTTCCTTCGATCTCTGGGATTTCATAAGCAGGATGTGGGTAAAGCCCGCTATAAGGTTGAAAGTGTGCTTCCTTCGATCTCTGGGATTTCATAAGCAGGACGTAGGTAAAGCCCGCTATCAGGTTGAAATGGTGCTTCCTTCGATCGGTGGGATTTCATAAACAAGACGTGGGTAAGGCCCGTTATCAGGTTGAAATCGTGCTTCCTTCGATCTCTGGGATTTCATAAGCAGGACGTGGGTAAGGCCCGCTATCAGGTTGAAATTGTGCTTCCTTCGATCTCTGTGATGTCATAAGCAGGACCTGGTTAAGGCCCGCTATCAGGTTGAAGTTGTGCTTCCTTCGATCTCTGGGATTACATAAGCAGGACATGGAGAAGGCCCGCTATCAGTTTGAAATGGTGCTTCCTTTGATCTCTGGGATTTCATAAGCAGGACGTGGGTAAAGCCCGCTATGAGGTTGAAATGGTGCTTCCTTCGATCGCTGAGATTTCATAAACAAGACGTGGGTAAGGCCCGCTATCAGGTTGAAATTGTGCTTCCTTCGATCTCTGGGATTTCATAAGCAGGATGTGGGTAAAGCCCGCTATAAGGTTGAAAGTGTGCTTCCTTCGATCTCTGGGATTTCATAAGCAGGACGTAGGTAAAGCCCGCTATCAGGTTGAAATGGTGCTTCCTTCGATCGGTGGGATTTCATAAACAAGACGTGGGTAAGGCCCGTTATCAGGTTGAAATCGTGCTTCCTTCGATCTCTGGGATTTCATAAGCAGGACGTGGGTAAGGCCCGCTATCAGGTTGAAGTTGTGCTTCCTTCGATCTCTGGGATTTCATAAGCAGGACATGGAGAAGGCCCGCTATCAGTTTGAAATGGTGCTTCCTTCGATCTCTGGGATTTCATAAGCAGGACGTGGGTAAAGCCCGCTATCAGGTTGAAATGGTGCTTCCTTCGATCGCTGGGATTTCATAAACAAGACGTGGGTAAGGCCCGCTATCAGGTTGAACTTGTGCTTCCTTCGATCTCTGGATTTCATAAGCAGGACGTGGGTAAAGCCCGCTATAAGGTTGAAAGTGTGCTTCCTTCGATCTCTGGGATTTCATAAGCAGGACGTGGGTAAAGCCCGCTATCAGGTTGAAATGGTGCTTCCTTCGATCGCTGGGATTTCATAAACAAGACGTGGGTAAGGCCCGCTATCAGGTTGAAATGGTGCTTCCTTCGATCGGTGGGATTTCATAAGCAGGACGTAGGTAAAGCCCGCTATCAGGTTGAAATGGTCCTTCCTTCGATCTCTGGGATTTCATAAACAAGACGTGGGTAAGGCCCGTTATCAGGTTGAAATCGTGCTTCCTTCGATCTCTGGGATTTCATAAGCAGGACGTAGGTAAAGCCCGTTATCAGGTTGAAGTCGTGCTTCCTTCGATCTCTGGGATTTCATAAGCAGGACGTAGGTAAAGCCCGTTATCAGGTTGAAATCGTGCTTCCTTCGATCTCTGGGATTTCATAAGCAGGACGTAGGTAAAGCCCGCTATCAGGTGCTTCCTTTGATCTCTGGGATTTCATAAGCGGGACGTGGGTAAAGCCCGCTATAAGGTTGAAAGTGTGCTTCCTTCGATCGGTGGGATTTCATAAACAAGACGTGGGTAAGGCCCGTTATCAGGCTGAAATCGTGCTTCCTTCGATCTCTGGGATTTCATAAGCAGGACGAGGTAAAGCCAGCTATCAGGTTGAAATTGTGGTTCCTTTGATCTCTGGGATTTCATAAGCAGGACATAGGTAAAGCCCGTTATCAGGTTGAAATCGTGCTTCCTTCGATCTCTGGGATTTCATAAGGGGGACGTAGGTAAAGCCCGCTATAAGGTTGAAAGTGTGTTTCCTTCGATCTCTGGGATTTCACAAGCAGGACGTAGGTAAAGCCCGCTATCAGGTTGAAATGGTGCTTCCTTCGATCGGTGGGATTTCATAAGCAGGACGTAGGTAAAGCCCGCTATCAGGTTGAAATCGTGCTGCCTTCGATCTCTGGGATTTCATAAGCAGGACGTGGGTAAAGCCCGCTATAAGGTTGAAAGTGTGTTTCCTTCGATCTCTGGGATTTCATAAGCAGGACGTAGGTAAAACCCGCTATCAGGTTGAAATTGTGCTTCCTTTGATCTCTGGGATTTCATAAGCAGGACGTGGGTAAAGCCCGCTATAAGGTTGAAAGTGTGTTTCCTTCGATCTCTGGGATTTCATAAGCAGGACGTAGGTAAAGCCCGCTATCAGGTTGAAATGGTGCTTCCTTCGATCGGTGGGATTTCATAAGCAGGACGTAGGTAAAACCCGCTATCAGGTTGAAATCGTGCTTCCTTCGATCTCTGGGATTTCATAAGCAGGAGATAGGTAAAGCCCGTTATCAGGTTGAAATCGTGCTGCCTTCGATCTCTGGGATTTCATAAGCAGGACGTAGGTAAAACCCGCTATCAGGTTGAAATCGTGCTTCCTTCGATCTCTGGGATTTCATAAGCAGGACATAGGTAAAGCCCGTTATCAGGTTGAAATCGTGCTTCCTTCGATCTCTGGGATTTCATAAGGGGGACGTAGGTAAAGCCCGCTATAAGGTTGAAAGTGTGTTTCCTTCGATCTCTGGGATTTCACAAGCAGGACGTAGGTAAAGCCCGCTATCAGGTTGAAATGGTGCTTCCTTCGATCGGTGGGATTTCATAAGCAGGACGTAGGTAAAGCCCGCTATCAGGTTGAAATGGTGCTTCCTTCGATCGGTGGGATTTCATAAACAAGACGTGGGTAAGGCCCGTTATCAGGTTGAAATCGTGCTTCCTTCGATCTCTGGGATTTCATAAGGGGGACGTAGGTAAAGCCCGCTATAAGGTTGAAAGTGTGTTTCCTTCGATCTCTGGGATTTCACAAGCAGGACGTAGGTAAAGCCCGCTATCAGGTTGAAATGGTGCTTCCTTCGATCGGTGGGATTTCATAAGCAGGACTTAGGTAAAGCCCGCTATCAGGTTGAAATCGTACTGCCTTCGATCTCTGGGATTTCATAAGCAGGACGTAGGTAAAACCCGTTATCAGGTTGAAATCGTGCTTCCTTCGATCTCTGGGATTTCATAAGCAGGACATAGGTAAAGCCCGTTATCAGGTTGAAATCGTGCTTCCTTCGATCTCTGGGATTTCATAAGGGGGACGTAGGTAAAGCCCGCTATAAGGTTGAAAGTGTGTTTCCTTCGATCTCTGGGATTTCACAAGCAGGACGTAGGTAAAGCCCGCTATCAGGTTGAAATGGTGCTTCCTTCGATCGGTGGGATTTCATAAGCAGGACGTAGGTAAAGCCCGCTATCAGGTTGAAATGGTGCTTCCTTCGATCGGTGGGATTTCATAAACAAGACGTGGGTAAGGTCCGTTATCAGGTTGAAATCGTGCTTCCTTCGATCTCTGGGATTTCATAAGCAGGACGTGGGTAAGGCCCGCTATCAGGTTGAAATTGTGCTTCCTTCGATCTCTGTGATTTCATAAGCAGGACATAGGTAAAGCCCGTTATCAGGTTGAAATCGTGCTTCCTTCGATCTCTGGGATTTCATAAGGGGGACGTAGGTAAAGCCCGCTATAAGGTTGAAAGTGTGTTTCCTTCGATCTCTGGGATTTCACAAGCAGGACGTAGCTAAAGCCCGCTATCAGGTTGAAATGGTGCTTCCTTCGATCTCTGGGATTTCATAAACAAGACGTGGGTAAGGCCCGTTATCAGGTTGAAATCGTGCTTCCTTCGATCTCTGGGATTTCATAAGCAGGACATAGGTAAAGCCCGTTATCAGGTTGAAATCGTGCTTCCTTCGATCTCTGGGATTTCATAAGGGGGACGTAGGTAAAGCCCGCTATAAGGTTGAAAGTGTGTTTCCTTCGATCTCTGGGATTTCACAAGCAGGACGTAGGTAAAGCCCGCTATCAGGTTGAAATGGTGCTTCCTTCGATCGGTGGGATTTCATAAGCAGGACGTAGGTAAAGCCCGCTATCAGGTTGAAATCGTGCTGCCTTCGATCTCTGGGATTTCATAAGCAGGACGTAGGTAAAACCCGCTATCAGGTTGAAATTGTGCTTCCTTTGATCTCTGGGATTTCATAAGCAGGACGTGGGTAAAGCCCGCTATAAGGTTGAAAGTGTGTTTCCTTCGATCTCTGGGATTTCATAAGCAGGACGTAGGTAAAGCCCGCTATCAGGTTGAAATGGTGCTTCCTTCGATCGGTGGGATTTCATAAACAAGACGTGGGTAAGGCCCGTTATCAGGTTGAAATCGTGCTTCCTTCGATCTCTGGGATTTCATAAGCAGGACGTGGGTAAGGCCCGCTATCAGGTTGAAATTGTGCTTCCTTCGATCTCTGTGATTTCATAAGCAGGACCTGGTTAAGGCCCGCTATCAGGTTGAAGTTGTGCTTCCTTCGATCTCTGGGATTACATAAGCAGGACATGGAGAAGGCCCGCTATCAGTTTGAAATGGTGCTTCCTTTGATCTCTGGGATTTCATAAGCAGGACGTGGGTAAAGCCCGCTATGAGGTTGAAATGGTGCTTCCTTCGATCGCTGAGATTTCATAAACAAGACGTGGGTAAGGCCCGCTATCAGGTTGAAATTGTGCTTCCTTCGATCTCTGGGATTTCATAAGCAGGATGTGGGTAAAGCCCGCTATAAGGTTGAAAGTGTGCTTCCTTCGATCTCTGGGATTTCATAAGCAGGACGTAGGCAAAGCCCGCTATCAGGTTGAAATGGTGCTTCCTTCGATCGGTGGGATTTCATAAACAAGACGTGGGTAAGGCCCGTTATCAGGTTGAAATCGTGCTTCCTGCGATCTCTGGGATTTCATAAGCAGGACGTGGGTAAGGCCCGCTATCAGGTTGAAATTGTCCTTTCTTCGATCTCTGGGATTTCATAAGCAGGACGTGGTTAAGGCCCGCTATCAGTTTGAAATGGTGCTTCCTTCGATCTCTGGGATTTCATAAGCAGGACGTGGTTAAGGCCCGCTATCAGGTTGAAGTTGTGCTTCCTTCGATCTCTGGGATTTCATAAGCAGGACATGGAGAAGGCCCGCTATCAGTTTGAAATGGTGCTTCCTTCGATCTCTGGGATTTCATAAGCAGGACGTGGGTAAAGCCCGCTATGAGGTTGAAATGGTCCTTCCTTCGATCGCTGAGATTTCATAAACAAGACGTGGGTAAGGCCCGCTATCAGGTTGAAATTGTGCTTCCTTCGATCTCTGGGATTTCATAAGCAGGATGTGGGTAAAGCCCGCTATAAGGTTGAAAGTGTGCTTCCTTCGATCTCTGGGATTTCATAAGCAGGACGTAGGTAAAGCCCGCTATCAGGTTGAAATGGTGCTTCCTTCGATCGGTGGGATTTCATAAACAAGACGTGGGTAAGGCCCGCTATCAGGTTGAAGTTGTGCTTCCTTCGATCTCTGGGATTTCATAAGCAGGACATGGAGAAGGCCCGCTATCAGTTTGAAATGGTGCTTCCTTCGATCTCTGGGATTTCATAAGCAGGACATGGAGAAGGCCCGCTATCAGTTTGAAATGGTACTTCCTTCGATCTCTGGGATTTCATAAGCAGGACGTGGGTAAAGCCCGCTATGAGGTTGAAATGGTGCTTCCTTCGATCGCTGAGATTTCATAAACAAGACGTGGGTAAGGCCCGCTATCAGGTTGAAGTTGTGCTTCCTTCGATCTCTGGGATTTCATGAGCAGGACATGGAGAAGGCCCGCTATCAGTTTGAAATGGTGCTTCCTTCGATCTCTGGGATTTCATAAGCAGGACGTGGGTAAAGCCCGCTATGAGGTTGAAATGGTGCTTCCTTCGATCGCTGAGATTTCATAAATAAGACGTGGGTAAGGCCCGCTATCAGGTTGAAATTGTGCTTCCTTCGATCTCTGGGATTTCATAAGCAGGATGTGGGTAAAGCCCGCTATAAGGTTGAAAGTGTGCTTCCTTCGATCTCTGGGATTTCATAAGCAGGACGTAGGTAAAGCCCGCTATCAGGTTGAAATGGTGCTTCCTTCGATCGGTGGGATTTCATAAACAAGACGTGGGTAAGGCCCGTTATCAGGTTGAAATCGTGCTTCCTTCGATCTCTGGGATTTCATAAGCAGGACGTGGGTAAGGCCCGCTATCAGGTTGAAGTTGTGCTTCCTTCGATCTCTGGGATTTCATAAGCAGGACATGGAGAAGGCCCGCTATCAGTTTGAAATGGTGCTTCCTTCGATCTCTGGGATTTCATAAGCAGGACGTGGGTAAAGCCCGCTATCAGGTTGAAATGGTGCTTCCTTCGATCGCTGGGATTTCATAAACAAGACGTGGGTAAGGCCCGCTATCAGGTTGAAATGGTGCTTCCTTCGATCGGTGGGATTTCATAAGCAGGACGTAGGTAAAGCCCGCTATCAGGTTGAAATGGTCCTTCCTTCGATCTCTGGGATTTCATAAACAAGACGTGGGTAAGGCCCGCTATCAGGTTGAAATGGTGCTTCCTTCGATCGGTGGGATTTCATAAGCAGGACGTAGGTAAAGCCCGCTATCAGGTTGAAATGGTCCTTCCTTCGATCTCTGGGATTTCATAAACAAGACGTGGGTAAGGCCCGTTATCAGGTTGAAATCGTGCTTCCTTCGATCTCTGGGATTTCATAAGCAGGACGTAGGTAAAGCCCGTTATCAGGTTGAAGTCGTGCTTCCTTCGATCTCTGGGATTTCATAAGCAGGACGTAGGTAAAGCCCGTTATCAGGTTGAAATCGTGCTTCCTTCGATCTCTGGGATTTCATAAGCAGGACGTAGGTAAAGCCCGCTATCAGGTGCTTCCTTTGATCTCTGGGATTTCATAAGCGGGACGTGGGTAAAGCCCGCTATAAGGTTGAAAGTGTGCTTCCTTCGATCGGTGGGATTTCATAAACAAGACGTGGGTAAGGCCCGTTATCAGGCTGAAATCGTGCTTCCTTCGATCTCTGGGATTTCATAAGCAGGACGAGGTAAAGCCAGCTATCAGGTTGAAATTGTGGTTCCTTTGATCTCTGGGATTTCATAAGCAGGACGTGGGTAAAGCCCGCTATAAGGTTGAAAGTGTGCTTCCTTCGATCTCTGGGATTTCATAAGCAGGACGTAGGTAAAGCCCGCTATCAGGTTGAAATGGTGCTTCCTTCGATCTCTGGGATTTCATAAAAAAGACGTGGGTAAGGCCCGTTATCAGGTTGAAATCATGCTTCCTTCGATCTCTGGGATTTCATAAGCAGGACGTAGGTAGAGCCCGTTATCAGGTTGAAATCGTGCTTCCTTCTATCTCTGGGATTTCATAAGCAGGACGTAGGTAAAGCCCGTTATCAGGTTGAAATCGTGCTTCCTTCGATCTGTGGGATTTCATAAGCAGGACGTAGGTAAAGCCCGCTATCAGGTTGAAATTGTGCTTCCTTTGATCTCTGGGATTTCATAAGCAGGACGTGGGTAAAGCCCGCTATAAGGTTGAAAGTGTGCTTCCTTCGATCTCTGGGATCTCATAAGCAGGACGTAGGTAAAGCCCGCTATCAGGTTGAAATGGTGCTTCCTTCGATCGGTGGGATTTCATAAACAAGACGTGGGTAAGGCCCATTATCAGGTTGAAATCGTGCTTCCTTCGGTCTCTGGGATTTCATAAGCAGGACGTAGGTAAATCCCGCTATCAGGTTGAAATTGTGCTTCCTTTGATCTCTGGGATTTCATAAGCAGGACGTAGGTAAAGCCCGCTATCAGGTTGAAATTGTGCTTCCTTCGGTCTCTGGGATTTCATAAACAGGACGTGGGTAAGGCCCGCTATCAGGTTGAAATTGTGCTTCCTTCGATCTCTGGGATTTCATAAGCAGGGCGTGAGTAAATCCTTTTTTGAAACATCTGAATTGCATCAGGCAGGATGTCCCTACTCCACGACAGTGCTGTTTCGGTCTTTGAGATTTCGTAGGCAGGACGTGGGTATAGCCCGGTATTAGGTTGAAATGGTGCTTCCTTTGGGGTAAACGTCAAGAAAAGGATTTTCAACCTACCCAAAGTGATCTTAAGGATATCACAAGCCTTGTTTTGACTAGGGACATCGTGCCTGATGCAATTCAGGACGTTTCAAACAAGGATTTGATATGCTTGAGGTTACGTTGGGTAGGGTGAAAATCATTTTCTTGATGCTTCCTCCAAAGGAAGCACTCAATGCCGGTAGGGTTATTAGCCCTCGGAGTACCTAGTTGTTTCTGTTGGCTCGCTGCTTTCTTTCCTGTTAAACTTTGCGGTTGGACATCCCTTCTGGGCGCAAGATCTCTGTCGTGGTAAACGAATTCTCCTATTCATTCCATAACATCAACGCTTGGGTTCCATAGGGGTATCTATTAACCGCGACATTGTTTATGCCACAGTTTTGCGGATGACAGTACTTTGGACGGGAAAATTTTATATGATCCATATTTTAATACAAATGCATATTATATTTTCCAGTTAATTTATCATATGAATGACAAGAAACTAAATATTCCATAAAAATAATAAAAGCCTGATAAATATAGTGAGTGCCCGATATACAATTTATCTTCTTTTTAAAATAACAAACATTTGACAAAAATAATAGATAATAGATGTTGTCAAGTAAAATAATTTCTGTATGCCTAATTAATATGCGTCCTAAATTATTAAATATTCAATTTAAATAATATAAGCTCAATAAATATAACGAATGATCAGTAAAATACAAATCTTTCCTAAATTAAAAAATATTGGTAAAAGTCATACTCAAATTTATAAATATTCTTTAAAAGATATTAAATGCTCGATAAATGTAGAATCATTGTTTAATAGAAAACTGTCGCTACTTACACTGCAACAAGTTCAAAGCTTATAAACAGTAGGTACTTTCATTTTCATCGAAAATAACAAAAACAGTTATATGTTTTCTAGTAGCAATCTATTTTAAAAATAAAATAGTCGGAAAAAGACTTAAAATGTACTTATACGAATAAAACAAAAATGAATTAAAAATCGGAAGAATAAAACCTCTAGGCACAAAGAGATCATTCCACAAAGTAGACCCGACTCATCCGAGGTCGGTGAGATTATCTGAAATAAGAGATGGCATATGTATGTACAGTGAACATACATCAGGAAAATATTAACTTTTATTTAACAGTGAACGTAAACTATCCTGCATGTATACAGGGTGTCCCAGAATTTCCTTGACACATGATATTTTCGTAACGAAAAACGGTTCAAGCAAGAACTGAGTGGTCTTTTGAAAGTACTATAGGGTCTATCATACCATGCATTCAAAACATTTTTTTTGTACGTCAACCCCTTAAACTCACCCTCAACTTTCTTTTTTCAAATAGCACCCCATAGGTTTTACTACATAAATCATATCCCCATTTTATTTAAAATCTTGTGGTACCTTTAGTTTTATATGCAAACTTATTTTTTCCGTAAAATCATAAGCATCAGGCAAATGAATTGATAATTTGTTAAAAAGAAAAGTAAGTGGGTTTTTCAAGGGCAGTGAATGACCTATCATTCCTTGCTTATGAATCATTTTTTTCTTACTTAAACCCCTGGAGTCCACCCCTAGCTTGTTCTTTCAAATTTCAATCCACAGGAAAAATAAACTCTTAAATTGTAACAGGTACGCAAGGTACACAAAGGTGAGGTACTATGACGTTTTAATTAACGTAAGAAATTTATTTTTCCGATAAAAATTGTGGATTAATAGCTTGAAAATAAAGAGGGGTGGGTTTTCCGGTTGGAGTGATTTTTTTTTGTAAGGGCAATATGATAATGGTAATTCAGTACATTTGAAAACCCACTTATTTTCTTTTTTATTATTTTTTTGTTACGAAAATATTTGGCCTCAAACAAATCCTAATTTTATTTACGTTATGCTGATGACTTTACGGAAAAAATTGGTTTTTGTACGAAATCAAAGGCATTACAGGATTTTAAATAAAATAAGGTCTTCATTTATGCAGGAAAAGCTATAGGGTGCTACTTGGAAAAAAACATTGGGGGTAAGTTTAAGGGGCTGACGTACAAAAAAATGTTTTGAATGCATGGTGTGATAGACCCTATAGTACCTTCAAAAGTACCACTCAGTTTTTGCTTGAACCGTTTTTCGTTACGAAAATATCACGTGTCAAAGAAATTCTGGGACACCCGGTATATATACATATTTTAGTGCACATATCATTAACACACCAAGATAATTTAGCGTGCAAATTGTATACATTATCTTGCAATTTTATAGTGAATATAAGGCATTTTATTTATTTTATACTACCTATATTTTAATTTTTTTATCGAGCACATATACTTTTTTTAATATGCAAATTGTACCTATTAAATTATCGGGCGTTGTTTACGACCCCTTTGCACATAGGCATTCTTCGACTCTTCTATCGATATTCAAACCGAGTCTACTCCTCTGAGCTAGCCTCTATAGTTCCGCCGCTCACTGAGCCTATTCGGCATTCCAAGGCAGTCGTTCTTTATACATCAAGAACCGAGCGGCACGACCGCTCCTTGTTTCCAGGGTGTCCAGGACTTGGAATAGACTGCCAGGAGATGTATTTATTGAGCCTGAAAGTGTTGACCTATTCAACTCCCGCTGCAACAAACTTCTCTTATACCCTTGTTTTAGGTTTTGCCTTCGCGGTCTGCTCAGTTACGTATAAAAAAATTACAAACCATTAAAACTGAAACACTCGCTGGACGGAACCGACAGCTGTGAAGCTTTTTACGAGAACATAAATTATACCAAATTACATACAAATTCTAACCAGGTCGACACTGATTGAAAAATAACGCGTTACAAAGAACAATGAAATTGAATCAATTTGTATACCTATATACTTTTATTGTCTGTGAACAGAATTGGCAGATATAGGTTTCTCTACTTTCCCGTTTAACAACAATGCTTGAACATATGTTTTATTAACGATTTTCTATACTTAATACCTACCACTTTTTTCGTATCGGATAATGCAAAGGTTCCGCCTTTTGTTTTGAATGCTAGCAAGTAGTTCATGGTGTATTGCAGTTTTGTGTTTAGGATATGGAAAACATATTAACCTTAATCGATCCGAAATAAAAAAATAATACCTATCTGGTCATCAGAACTGTCCGGCAAGAATAAAGTCGCTGCCACAAACATGCTTGCGGTCCCATTGTTATTATACACCTTTGGTGCCATCCACTGGATAGTAAACGAGCTGCGACAAAACGACAAGCCCCGAAAAATAATGAATATGGAGAGAGGTCTGCATCGTAAGTCCTCTGTCATGCGACACATGGGAGGGCGTGGACTCTTGAGTTTGGAGAGTCTGTGCACACAATTGAAATCCCACATTAAAGCTGCCAAAGTCGACTTCCTTTTAAGACATCATAAAAATAAGCCAATGCATGGAATGCTTTACAAACATCTAGAAGACCATGGCTTATCTGAGCAGTTGACATTCTCTTTCCTAAGGTCTAGTGGATTGATGTCGGACACCGAGGCCTTTTTAATGGCTTGCCAAGACGATGTCTCTACAATCTTGGTATACCGTAGTAGGGTTATGGTGTAGATTTACCCGACACCCGTTGTAGAGCCTACCGACAGGCGCCAGAGAAGCTTATGCATCTCTTGTCGTCGGAGTATAAGACGTATGCTGGGACGGCTCACGTTCATCGGCACAACGCGGATCTACGAGTGCTCTACTATCATTTAAGGCACTCATACAGTATCGATGAGACACCGGTGCTGCCATACGATTCAGGGGATATAGGGTCCAATTAGAGATGCCGGGTTTACTGGAATTACTCGTTCCCCACGCTTGAGCTTGTACACTTGTACAGGCAAACAAGCCCGACATAGTCCTCCTCAACCACTAACACAAGACGTTGTTCTTTATAGAATTTTCGGCATCTTCCGTGGTGAACATCGTCTCTAAAGAGGAAAGGCGGACCAAATACCAGGAGCTGGTAAGTCTGTTGGTTATAGTCATTGGATCCCTAGGTGGAATGAGGAATACGCAGGGAATTTTAGCCTTGGCTCTACACATAACTGCTTATGTCAGTTACAAGAAGGATGTTCAACGCAATGTACCAAAAATAAATAATGTGAAAAATTCGCAAAGTTTTTTCTCACTTTAAAGTTTAATAAATAGCGATTAGAATATAGAGCTCTAATGCTGAGATATGTGTTCTGCTTAAAATTGCTATCTGGTTCTTGAACCTTAGTTTACTACTGGCCGGCCCATTGAGTATTAAATGAAACTAATCCTTTAAATTCCTTTGTTTATTGTCCAAACAGAACAAAACTCGTGTTTTATAGGAGTTATGATCAAGAGAAAATTGATATTATTGTCTAGATCAAATTATAATTTATAGATGTCTTATCTCTGTATATTTGCAATCCGTCGATTTGTCTATTGATCTGTCACTTTGTTACTCCGAAAATTCATGAATTTCTGGAACGATTTTGATATGATACTTACCTTGATGAAAAAATGTTATTTTATTGAAATGAATAACCGAGAGGTACCGAGTTAATCTACTAGACATCACTTTTTGTCTATTTGCTCCTATGTATATATTTTATATTTTTAAAATTTTGATAGAAGCTTGTCGGAAGGGCAATTAGGTAGGGGGGTAAAGAGGTAACATCATCAGATTGGGGCTACCTCCTGTGATGTTGCGACAATTACAATAACTAGTTTTTATGGGGAAAAATTGATTTAGCCCCTACATATACCTTGATATCACAATTGATGGTAGCAAAGGAATACAAGCTGAGCAAAAGCAATATTGTCACTTCTACTACAAATTCGCAAACTAACAAGGTATATGTGGCTATGGCTATGACAATAACAGATAAACATCTAACTAATGTGTGCCATAAGCAAGCCAATTTATTTTTCTTTATTTATTTTGATTTTCTATTTATTTATTTATTCATTTATTTAACTAATTAAAAACTTATTCATTAAACTGAAACTCCAATAATAAAATATTATGCAAGTTCAGTAGTAGTTGCGATATCTTAGGTTGAGTAATTAAATTTTAAAAACTTCAAATATAAATCCAAGTAATAAATTAAAAATCAGTTGTTCCGTCAATCTAACATAGAAATCTAAATTTTCAATTTATTAAATTAAAATTTCAAATGGTTTATTCTGTATGCAACATAATGCTCGTATGTGTACATAAATTGAACTGTTTCAGAATTTTCTTATTTTCATAAACACCAAAACAAGAACATTTGGCGTAAACTGCAAATTGGTACAACTAGCTTTTCAATGATGTATCACTATTAGAAATAATAGAAAAGGTTTCTTCGGATTTTGGGATAAATTAATGCAAGAGGTTATAACTCAAAGAGCCGATGTTTCGGCGTTTATTTTACGCCTTCTTCAGGACTATCGAGCAGACCCCTATAGCTACAAGGAATAACATATCCCTTTGTGTCATTAAACAACAAAAAACATTCCAGAAGATGGATAAAAAGAATAGCAAATGCCGTTTGTCAATACACCTTTTATTGGTATATGCTGCTGACACTGTGTGCTCGATAGCCCTGAAGAAGGCGTAAAATAAACGCCGAAACGTCGAATCTTTTAGTTTAAAAAAACTGGGATAAGAATTACTTTCAACTGGATTATTAGAAATAATTGTTAATATTGTTTATTTCTCATTTATTTTATGAGCAACACTTAGAACTTAGATAGTGGATACCTAGAAACTCAACATTTTTTGTTTAAATTTATTTCTATCCCTTGAATATTTTGCCCAATAATTGACAATCTCCAAACTTTATTGAGACGGTTTCTTCTAAGCTCGTAGTAATTGTAGCATAAAAGTTTCAACAGTTAAGAAATATAAAAATCACTAAGATATTTTTGTAACTTTCGGAAGGGGGGCCCTGGGTCCCCCCTGGCTACGTGCCTGGGCTCAAGGCCCTCATGTAAATGTGAATTTTAATCCGATGGTGTACAGTGGACACCACGCATGTACTTGAGCTGTAAAACAGGGCGCGTGTAGCGTGTACTAAAAGTTACATTACTCTATTGTGCTCTATCTGGAGCGTGAGTTTTGAAAAATAGTTCATGCTGTTTGTTTTTGTTTATAGGTAGTGAAAAGTAATTTGATAATCGCTATATAAATTAATAAATGGAGTGGATAAAAAATTAAATCTTAACTGGATAAGTCCGGATATTAGGCAACCAGACTAGTTTTCCAACCAACCTAACCAACTTATTCAAGCATGTACTAACTACAACGTACCTTGCATGGGACAACAAAATGTACGAACAGATGGAAGGCATGGCGATGGGAAGTCCAGTGATGGCTAACTTTGTGATGGAGAAGATAGAGCAGATGGCCTTGAACAGCACTCAGTATAAACCCAAAATATGATTCAGATACCTGTATGACACATTTGTTGTATAGAGCCACAGACAAGACAGGCTAGTGGAATTCCTACAACACCTAAACAGTGTACATTCGAACATCCAGTTCACGGTGAAAGTGGAGGGCAACAAAAAATTCCATAAGACTCTTTTTAAACTTTTCAATAAGATAAAAGACTACCAAGTTACAAGGGTGGTCCCAAAATCGATAATTTTCGATTTTACCCTGTATCTCAAAAACCAAGAGGGCCCTGATAACTTTGTTGACGGCATCTTTAATTTCACAAAAAAGTAGCGCACTGCCGCGAAAACCGCAACTCTCTATCTTCTAAAATAACCGAGAGACCCCGCAAAAGTGCCTAGAAGTTTGGAATCATCAAAACACTGACAGAACGGGCAAGAAGAGTGTGTGAACCAGCCGAACCCGTTGCCGAGCTCGATCATCTGAAGAATGCGTTGAAGGCAAACGGCTACTCAGAAAAGCAAATAACAAGATCTATGGTGGTTGAGTAGAAAAGCAACCACAACCGCCACCAGTAGCCAAAGCTTTCCTACTTTATGTTTCCCGGGTCAGACAGAATTGGGAGGTTATTGCAGAAGGCAAATATTAGGACGATATACAAACCAACTGGGAAAATACTAAATACAACAGCATTTAAGATCGACAAAGGACAAAAGGGATCCGCGGACAGCATCAGATACAGGGTGTCCCACGACGATTAAGGGTCTAGGGTATAGCGCGCGAAATTGAGAATCTAAGAAAAGACGTATTCCCCTGTTAGCGAGGAGGCGCGGCCACCTGTTCCCTTTCTCCAGTGTGTGTGTCTGACATGAGGGCAGATAAGTCCAAAAATCCAAAGGTAAGGCCAAAAGGTCCAAAGGTCACTATAAAAAAGAAATTCGCATTTCCAAGCTCCTGAAGTTACCTTTAAACTTACAGTTATGACTCAAAGAGCAAATTGAAGAAAGCTTGCGCTTGTGCAACTATTTAGCCTTTTTTTGATACCGTGTTTGGTAGTTAAATCACAGGCATTTATAGAATGTATGATTTTGCATTGCGAGTTTTTTTGCACATTAAAAAACTTTTTTGAGAAAATCGAAAATAGTTGTCATTCATTAAGGTCTTAACTATCGCCTTCTGAAATATTATATATTTATGTAGTTTGAAAATAGAGTGTTATGCGAGAAGTTGCGAGTCCGTATTTTACATGGAAAATACGTATGTATAAATGTGTGTATCCAGGCCCCTTAAGACAAGCAATATATCGCAACTGGGCAGTAGTAGAGAGTTATAATTTTGGGGGTTTAAATAAGGGCAAATATGGTATCTTTTCTTGTCATTGTGTCACCCAATGAGGTATTTGTTTTTGGTCACGTGACGTCCGATTCAAAAATTTTCATGGGACACCCTGTATATTTGTGACTTTTTGTGTTCCTCCCGATAAAACAATTCCAACAGACTAGCACTTTTGGGGTCAAAAGTAATTAATTCAAGAGCTACAGGTACTCAAAGGATGGTACCACTACCATTGATTACAACATGTGTTAAATTACTTTGGTAGTGTTTCATTATGGTAGTGGTACAGTCCTTTAAGTACCTGTAGCTCTTGAATTAATCACTTCGAAGAAGAAGCATACAAGCTCAACAGAATCTGGATACCCGCCTTAAGAGACGCAAAGATTCTGGGATGCGCAGGAGTTCCACAGGCATCGGCAGTGCACAGCGCTCCCAATCCAAACCTGTGACGCGGTCTCAGTTTCTCGGAACACGCCGAACAGGTAACACTTCTGAGGATGCCGACCACTCATGTTGGCGAAACGTCAAGCAGCGAAGCGCGCCGAAGCCAAGGCGGCGGAGCGTCTCGACGCCGGCCTAACAGCCCAAGAACCAACAGTTCATCGGATCATGGCCGCGAAAGTCTTATACAATACATTACAGGTTATAGGATTATGGAATGTATTATGTATAAAAACTTGCCACGCATATTTATAACTTCACGGGCATGTTCGGAAAGAGACGTATAAGATCACCAACAACATCCTTTCAAGTTAACGGAGAGTCCCTCATGAATATAGAAAAATAGATTTCCACCATCCACCACCCTCTCCGTCTCAGAATTTGACCTGCCCTGGAGATAATGAAAAATATCAGGATACTTTTTTTTGGTAATTATTGAATGAGTTACCTTCTACGACCGCATATCATATCATCCCCAAATGTAATCAAAATTGGTGTAGTTGCTACTAAGATTGTGCGGGTAGAAGAATGGCAAGAGACAGATATACAGGGTGGGCCAATAGTGCGTGGACGGAGGATTATGGGCTTACTAAAAAATATTTCAAAAATCTGTCACTTGCTCATGGTAGGGACCCTTGAGGGCTATAACGTAAACATATTTTCACTTAAATTTTGACGTTTATACAGGGTGATTCATATCAAACATACATTTTTTTGAATGGAACCCCCTATATATTATTGCATATTTGGATTCCTTGGTCAATTCTAGTGTGACTTTATGTATCATACATGGAACTTTAAACGAACCGTTTAGGCGCAAATCACCATTTTTGGTATAAGTAGGTATCAGAAAAAAATTGAATATCGCAGCGATTATAAAACTTAGACGGCCTTGACTTTGCGGTACGACTAAGCATGAAATGCGTCACCTTAGGTCAGACGGCTAAATTTGAATTCTTTTTGTACTTGGAGAAATCAGAGGATAAATTAAGGAAACTTCAATCACAGATAACTTGATTTTTTCGAATGGGAATGCCTATTTTGGTTTAAAGAATCAAATGTAAAATTTGATTACCTTTCTAACGATATAGCATTCTTGATATTAGTCTTTTTTGGTTTTCATTTTATTTCAAATTTTCAGTCAAATCGGTGTTTTTCAACATTCCTGCATGCAAACAACCTAGCAGGCCATGAAAAATAAACAAAAGCTCGTTAATATGGAAGAAAGCAACTAACTTAGTACTAGAAAAATGCAAACTAAGTAGAGCAGCGAGGCAAGATTACGAAAATTCCTTACAACATATTAGCTCTAACCAGTAACAATAGCAGTAACAAGAACGCTCATTTTTCACAGCCTACTAGCTATTAGCCAATTTCCAAAGTTAGTAAAAAAATACCTAATCAAAGGAAAACTACTAGCGATTGTTGCTGGCAGTAGAATATCTATGTCTTCTGAATAAATTTGAATAAATTTTCACATTTATTGCTATAAAAAAGTAGCCATTTCCGTAAGTCAAAAGCTCAGAGTAACATGTTCAGTTGTTACTCTGAGGTCAAAAGTAATGATACCTTCCCTTCAAATTCTTCGGTAGGTACTTCTACTTATTAGCAAAATCGCGGAAAATGAAACTTGAATTGCAGTCTGTTTGAATTGTAAAACATAAATTAGTTTGCAGAAAACTACATGAAATAATCACAATTACAACATAGCGTAATAAAAAAATTCTAGAAATTATTTCAATAGATGTTCAGAATGCTCCAGTTGGAGATATCTTTACTTTCGACTTAACTAAACGGAAATGACTATTTTTTTATCCCATTAAATGTGAAATTTCATTCTAAACATGTTAGACTGTAAGCAAAAATCGGTTATAGTTTTCTTTTTGTTTCAAAATTTTTAATCGTTTTGGAAAGTTGCCAAGCTCTAGTAGACCTCAATAGCTAGTAGGCTGTGTAAAACAAACACTTCTGTCATACCCCAGCTACTCATTGACATTAGATATTTTGCCGCTGTTGTTTCCGGTTAGAGCTGATGTGTTGTAAGGAATTTTCATGTTCTTGCCTCGCTACTCGAGTTCGTTTGCATCTTTCTACTAAGTTAGTTGTTTTCTTCCATATTGGCGAGCTTTTGTTTATTTTCCATGGCCTACTAGGTTGCTTGCACGCAGGAAAATTGAAAAACACCGATTTGACTTAAAATTTGAAATAAAATGAAAACCAAAGAAGATTGATATCAAGAATGCTACATCGTTAGAAAGGTAATCAAATTTTACATTTGATTCTTTAAACCAAAATAGGCATTCCCATTTGAAAAAATCAAGTTATCTGTAATGTAAGTTTCCTTAATTAATCTACTGATTTCTCCAAGTACAAAAAGAATCCAAATTTAGCCGTCTGACCTTAGGTGACGCATCTCATGCTTAGTCGTACCGCAAAGTCACGGCCTTCTAAGTTTTATAATCGCTGTGATATTCAATTTTTTTCTGATACCTACTTATACCAAAAATGGTGATTTGCGCCTAAACAGTTCGTTTAAAGGTCCATGTATGATACATAAAGTCACATTAGAATTGACCAAGTAATCCAAATATGCAATAACATATAGAGGGTTCCGCTCAAAAAAATGTAAGTTTGATATGAATCACCCTGTATAAACGTCAAAATTTAAGTGAACATATTTTTACGTTACAGCCCTCAAGGGTCCTAACCATGATCAAGTGACAGATTTTTGGAATATTGTTTAGTAAGCCCACAATCCTCCGTCCACGCACTATTGGCCCACCCTGTAGAAATGATTAGACGGACGGAAACGTGACGTGAAAAACATATTACCTCCAAACAAAAAAAATGAAGTCAAGTTGATTAACTCAGTACTTCCCACACATTACGGTGATACCAGTTTATTATTTTCCAATAGCATGAAGCTTTAGTCTGAGATCCCCTTGCAACCAAATCATCACCAGTACCCCCCACCCCCCCCAAATTGTCTTATGCCGCTACGTCTTTCCTTCACAGGTCAATGAACAGCCTATTATCAATAATACAAACTTTTCAGTTTTACAACCCGCCTCCCCCCTCCAACCACCCCAATTTCACCCCCATCCAAAAAAGGTAGAAAACGGTCAGGAACCCCTAAGACATCTAAAAACGAAGTTTGAGCTGTTTTCATATTTTTAGTTTTTTGATTATTGCTACGCTGCCACTGACACGATTTCTAACAAGCATGCGCGCTTTCCATCCTCACCACAGTAATAATGTGTCAAAATTTCATTTGAACCAATTTACTGACTTCCACGTTACAAAATACAAAAGTCCCTTAGTTTCCGTAATAGGCTAGGCAATGTTCGGATGGACCTAAAAAAGGTGATTTATGTCGCTACGTCTTCCTTTACAGATCAGTGGACAGTCTATTATGAAAGCAACACATTTTTCAATTTTACAACCTTCCACACCCCCCCCCCCCAACTACCCCAATTTCACCCCCACCCAAAAAAAGTAGAAAATGCTCAGGAACCCCTAAAACGCCTAAAAACAAAGTTTGAGGAATATTTAAATTTTTTTGTTTTTTGCTAATTACTCCGCCGCCCATGCATCGATTTTCAAAATTATATAGACATTACCTACTACGACCCCACATCATATCGCTGCCCAAATTTCATCACAATCCATGCAGCGGTTACTGAGATTACGAGGCTAGAAAAACGCGTACAGACAGACCGACAGACAGACCGACAGACAGACCGACAGACAGACCGACAGACAGACAGACTGACGGAAATGAGTGACGTGGATTTTCGTTATGTAGACATCATAAAATGCCTAAAAAGCGTATTATCTCAAAATCGAAAATTTTCGCGATCACAATACTCCCCTCACCTATCGGTGTGGGAAGTAAAAATCACGATTACAATACTCTCCTCGCTATGCTGTGGGAAGCAAAGGTTGCAAGTTATACGATTTTGTGATTTAAAGTCCCTTCTTCATAGAAAATCTTAAGAGTGTACCTTTCATTGAGTAAAAAAATTAGTTGACACTCCATTAAACATTTTATTTTATCGCACCTGAACGAAATTGTTATCAGCCTGCATTCTAAAAAGGTCGTTGTTGGTATATGAATATGAAAACAAAATTCCTTGAATGTTTGAGGCAGCATTAGGTGGCCACAATGATAATGATCATTTTCTTTCATTTCTAATGTGTAACTTTAATTGCATATAACAATGGACAATAAATCATAGTATTTTTTAAATCCTTCCGGCTCTTCTGTTCGTATTGCGAAGAGTTTTCTCATGATTTTTTTAGTTTCTCTATTGTATATGTTTAAATATCCTTTATAATGCCCATAAATGTATGCTTCAAGATTTATATAAACTCTGGGCATTCAATTTTACCAGAAATCCAGGAAACGTTGCAGATAACAAATAGGTATAAATGTTTAGCTGTTATTTCACTATGCATAAAGATAACAAATTGACTGACTATATTTCGCACGCACAAATATACAGTTTGTCCTTATCTCAGAATTCACTAGAATTTACTATAAAATGTATTTTTTAAATAAATATAGGCATAAAGACAACTTGACTTTCTCGAACTTCAACTTCCATCCTCTCAATCAAGTTAATCATTTCTACGATACAGGTTATAGGTTTATTGTTGAAAAATGTTGAAAAAGCTGGAAAGTTTACGACTATTATTTGTTTTGAGGGCAAGGATCGATCGTTTAGGGCTGAAAACTACAGGATAGGGTGTGACATGGGGGACTTCTGGTCAAGCTTGCTGCTTATGGTTTACCGCCTGGCTTGCGCCAGTGGCTGAATAGCTTCTTGAGCTCTGTTGGTTGTAGTCTAACGCTATTCATCAGACGTATTTTCAGTAAACGTAGATGTTCCCCAGGGATCTGTCGTAACCACTACACTGTTTATAGCTTCGCAGACGACTACATTCATATCGTGCATGGAACCAGGCAAGCCACTATCATCCCAGGAGACGGTACGTCGGCGACAGCAGCATGCCTCACAGAGTGGGGATTAGTAAATAAAGTACAGTTTAATGTACAGAAAACTCAGGCAACAACACTGACAAAGAAGTCTCACGTTGGCCTACCAATTGTGGAAATAGAGGGTCAATCAATAGTCGAGTCACCTTCCGCCAAGTTTTTGGGGATCAACATCAACAATAACATGTTCTGGCATGACCACGTCGTCAGTATGGCTAAAGCGGCATCTCAGAAGCTTGGAGTTGTGTTCCGCTGTAGAAAGCTTTTTTTTTAGGTGGAAACTAAATGCTTTTTACGCACGCTGTGCTGGGCTCGGCCGAATAGGCCCCTACCAACTAAAACAAAAACCACCTCCCTACACTATCCCTACCGGAACCGCGCATGCATAAACATCAGTACAGATAGCCGTCTTATCCCTTACTGTATTCCTTGGGCCTGCAGCATTCGTTCTTCCTTTTCCTTTAGGGCCATTACCTCTTTGATGTAGTGGGATCTAGGTCTTCTAGATTTACACCTAAATCTATCGAAAATGTGCCTCTTAGTGCTGTCCACCTGTGGCACCCGAAAAGCGTGTGCTTTGGGTCGTCCATGCTTCCACAATATACGCATGTGTCATCGGTGGTCTTTCCGATCCGTTTGGTGAACACTTTGAATGAGCCATGACCGCTTAAGAACTGGGTCATGTGGTAGTCCACTTCTCTATGTGTGCAGCTTATCCACGCTTGTTTGTTTGGCACTAGCTGCTTGGTCCATTGTGCAGTGCTCAGAGTTGCATCCCACTCCGCTTGCCATGCTCGAATGGACTCTCTCCTTTCTTCATCCTTGGCCTCGTTTGTATTTCCGTCCGTTCTTCGGTATTGCGCCGCTAATAACTTGCAGCGCCTTTGCGGAGATGGTCCGGTAACCGCTGGTCACCCTCAGGAGCATCTTTCTCTGGATACGCTCAAGCATATTTCGGTACTTGGCTTTCTCCAGCACTCTATGCCAAACCGGAGCCCCATACGTCAGTATTGACTGTACGACGTTGTACAAGAATAGCCTTTTTGAGCTTCTTGGTCCACCGATGTTTGGGAGAATTCTAACCAATGCGGTGACTGTTTTCTCTGCCTTCGCAATCACTTGTTTAATATGTTCTCCAAACGTTCTTGAGTTATCCAGAATTATTCCCAGGTATTTGACGTACTTTGTTGAACGCACCACCACGTCTCTTAGTCGGAACTCCAGACTGTCATTCATCGCCCGGGAGCCTCTCATCACGACCGCCTCGGTCTTTTCTGGTGCGAGCTCAAGTCCATGTTCTTGCATCCATTGGTCTATCAGGAACAGGGATCCCTCTGCTCTGTTTACCAGCTCCTCTCTACTACTTGCAGCGACGACAAGCGCTAGGTCATCAGCGAAACCGACTGTAGTGACACCGTCGGGTAGGTCCAGTTTCAGGACTCCGTCATAGAGGACGTTCCACAGTGTTGGGCCGAGGACTGAACCCTGTGGAACCCCCATTGTCACGGCCATAGACTCGTTCTTCTCCAGCATGATGGATCTGTTCAAAAAATAGTCGGTCACAATATTAATGAGGTAGCTGGGTATTGCCTTTTTCTTAAGCTCTGCTAGTATCAGGTCCCATTTAGCCGTGTTGAAGGCGTTTCTCACATCTAGCGTGACTAGCAACGTCCAAGTGTTCCTTCTGCTTCCAGAGGCTAGGCCATCACTTTGCTGACTGCTTGAACTGTCGAGCGTCCTCGTCTGAAACCGAACTGGGTGTCAGCTAAGCCCCCAGCTTTTTCGAGTTCATCCTCCAGTCTGACCTTGATTAGAGACTCAAATAGCTTGCACGTAGTGTCGACAACACAAATAGGTCTCAGCTTGATTTCCCCAGATGGGCCCGGCTTTTTGGGGACTAGTATAAGTCTAGACACCCTCCAGTTATCAGGCAGTTCTTGCTTTGCCAGGAGCTCGTTCAGTATGCGTAGCATCCATGCTGGGGATGCTTTTGCAGCTTCAATGACGGCCTCAGCAGGAATATTATCTGGCCCTGGTGCCTTTCGTCTTTTAAGCTTCGCTACCGCCGCCTCCAACTCCTCCGGAGTGAATAGGGTCGGGCTTGATTCTGCGGGGTCCTTTTTGAGGATGTACTGCGCCTCTGGAAATAACTCCCTAGCGATTTTCTTTTTACGCTCTAGAACGAGTTCAAAAGGGCGTAGCATATCTAGCCTTTTCATAGCGATCTTATAGCCTTGTCCCCATATGTCTTGATCAAGATCACTGCACAATGAACTCCAGTGTGCCTTCTTGCTTTCGCAGATCTTATTTTGAAGGGTCTTTTTGGCAGCTTTGTAGGAATCTCTCGCTAGCCTCAGCTCATCTTCGGCAACGGATGCATCCCCTCTCGCGGACCTTGTTAGCTTCCGCCTCTTTTTGAGACAGTTTTTTCGTGCCTTGTCAATATCTTCGCTCCACCAATATGGCAAGTTCTTTAGATCAGGGCCCTTTTTATTTGACCGGCTGTCCAATAGGCATTCATTCATTATATTCCTGTAGTTCAAGAAGCTATGTCCACGGTTCGTGGCCATCTCCGTCTTCCATTCAATCAGCAGCTTGAACTCCTCCCAGTTGTACTGCAGATGTTTCTGTGGATTCTGAAGTCTTTGTTTGCTTCTCGATGCTGTAGAAAGCTGTGTGCACCAGAGCAACTACTGCTGCTCTACAAGGCACTGATTCAACCACCGCTTGGAGTATTGCTCCCATGTGTGGGGAGCGCTCCGAACCAGTCTCTAAAACTGCTGGAGACAATCCAGAAGAGAGCAATTAGACTAATCGATACGCCCCACAAAGGACCTCCACAGCCTGAAATATCGAAGAAGGGTGGCCGACCTGTCACTGTATTACAGATTCTATCACGGAAGGTGTGCGAGTGAGCACTCCCAGATAATAACACCAAATGCCGTCCGAACGAGCAACACTAGAGAGGCTCTGCGAGCTCATCCTTACCAGGTCGAGCTCCTTACCCCCGAACCAGTCTCCTGCAGCATTCCTTCTTTTGGAGAACTTCAACGCTGTGGAATGAGCTGCCGGGGAATTTGTCTAATCGAACTTGCACCGATACTTATCCTCTCGCGCTTCTACGATACCATAGCCTTTTGGGGGCAGAGCATAAAAAAAGGATGATAACACGGTAAAAGAAAGAAAGCTCCAGTACATCGGGCACATCATGCGCGGCGAAAAATATGAGATCCTTCGCCTGATTATAGAGGGGAAAGTCCAAGGAAAAAGATCAGTTGGACGACGCCAGAACTCATGGCTGAAGGACCTACGGAGGTGGTTTGGAAGGACGTCCACTGAAATTTTTAGAGCTGCAGTGTCGAAAACAATTATTGCCAATTGGGTCGCCAACCTTCGTTTGGAGACGGCGTCATAAGAAGAAGAAGAAGAACACGGTAAACTTTTTCAAGGTGACGGAAAAAGTTGCGAACTCCTCCTCCTCCCACAGAGGTTCCTAATGTAAATATATGTTGTTCATAAACAAATTCACATCTATTCAAAGATTCATTGTTTACTAACTCGTTTGGGAAGTTAGTTATCTAAACAAAAACTGTTCCAAATTATAACTTGTTAAACTAATTTGTACTATTCTAGAAAGGCTATAGAAGAATCCGAAATGTTAGTAAACGGTTTTTATTCGAACAATTATAGTTTTATTACCATAAAAATAGCCCATCCGAGTAGACCGTGATAAATTAGAGAGACCATCACAGGATAAATGTCAGATGATACTTGATCCAGGGATCCCTAAAACGACTAAAAAGTTTGGAGAGCATCTGTTTACGTTTCTGGCTAATTACTTTACCACCAATGCACTTACTTTAAAAAAATTAGTAGCTTTACATATTGTAGAGTGAGGAGGGTGAGTGGTCCCACTGCACTTAGGCCACAACTGGCCCACTGTGCATCCTCGCCGACCTCACTCTTTTTAATAGAAGATATCTCTGGGCAATCACATATGACGTGATCCTCAATTTTGTCTTCGCTTAATTCTACAAATCGGTGTGTCACTCAACTCCATAATGTGGAGGTGTTTCCTGAGTTGACAATGGCCTGTCAGGAATTCTACTATGAGGCGTATAGGTTTGGCTTGGTGATCGCCAATTACTTGGATATTGCCATGCTAGAGCTTGCAAGATTTTCCTTGGCAAATCTGCATCCTTGTAGTTGTTCCTATCGTTTTACCATTTGGGAATGGGAGTGTTTTTTGGCTCGGCAATTGTGGTTGTCGACATTCCATGTCACATGGTCCTAAAATTCTTTGGTCAGTACCCTTCCTGGCTAGATCGTCCGCTATAGGGTTGGCTTTGTTGTTTTGGCGCCCTTTAACCCACCTAAGGCCAATATTGCTTTTGTCTGAAGCATGGGCTAATGCTTGGTGGCATTCCATTGCTAGCCCTGATGCGACGCGAGGACTTGTCAGGGTTAGAAGTGCTTGTCTGCTGTCGGTGCAGATTATTGCAGTTTTGCCTGGTTAGTTCCTTAACAGCCATCGATATGCCAGTCAGTTCCATTTGGACGACACTGGCATTTTTACCCATAGCCCACTTTGTTCTTAGGTTCAGAGACCTGGAGTTCGCACCACATCCAGCGCCTTCCCTTGTTTTGGAGCCATCTGCAGGCACGTATTTAGAGTGGGGGCCAAGGGGGTTCGGACCCCCCGAAACGGTATACAATGCCGTCTAAAAAATGGAATCCATAAATTTTTGTACCCCCCCCCCCCCCCCGGACGAGAGCAAATTTGAGGTGGCAACTCTAATCTGGACCCCCCCCCCCAAAAAACCAAATCCTGGATACGTGCCTGGCCATCTGTGTTGCATTTGTCACATTTGGCTCAACATTCTGTTTAATTTCTATTTTGTAGGGTTTCTTAAGAACGAATGTTGGTTCAATTGAGTCGCTGGTTGTTTGTAGCACTTCCCGCCACACCAGCTGCCTCAGTCCTCTAGGGGGGTAATGCCAATTATTACTTCCATAGCAGCGGTGGGTGTGGTTCTAATGGCTCACAAGGCAAAATAATGCTTCCTAGATTTTTATCAGAATATGCTTAATAGTTGAGATTACACGATGACGAAAATACCAAACGACAGACTTGCTGAGACGCAGACACAACGACGGAAATGGTCATGATATTTATACATCACAACATTTCTAAAATACAGTAGTCTTCGAGCTTAACAATTTTAAAAACAATGCTGTCATTGTGTGGCAGCGTATCAGTTGTTCATTGTAATCTTCAACTATGGATAAATCGTTTGTAGTGTTTGTACTAAAAAAGCTGCAGAAATGCCCAAAACAGCATGATGCTTGAATTTACTAAATATAAATAAAGTCTTATATAGAGAATACCCACTTTATATTTCCGACCCTTTCACTTCTGCACTCTTAACCTGTGACACAGCAACTGTCTATTTTGTTCTGAACTAAATTGATATTAATCCTTCCTTTCTCAATGGATTAGTGTATCAAATCAAGTTGCTCTTAGTTCATTGAAATAAATGAATACATTCATTACTTAGTAAAATTTAAGAACATAATCCCTAATCTGTGAGAAACATCACCTCATTTAAATAATTCAAGTAATTAGTTTAGTTCTGTAGCACTAATTGGTCAAAAAAATTGTTACTACTGCGATTGTTTACGAATGCTTAACAGTACAGTAAGTATAGACAACGTATGGGTTGTAATGATGTATCGTAAAATTTTATAATTATTTTAGAAAAACGGAAGAACCATTGCGGAACATTATTTTCATTTTTTTAGCGATATTACCGACGTTACCTCTTATTATCGAAAAATACTATCTCTATCTGCCCTGCCGTATTTTCAGAAATGGTGAATGTGCTCAAATCCTGACAATCCTCGTTAAGATATTGAATCAAACTTACTGAATTGTACTTTGTTCTTGTAATTTAAATTCGACGATTTAAAGTAGGTATATGGTAATTGCGTTCAAACAATCCATTATACATAAGTATACATCCTGGTGAAGTAGGATTAGTAATAGTGATGCTGAGGCAAACATAGGCAAGTAGGCCATGTTTGACTGTTCTTGCCTACCGTTCAGGATCTATACTAAAAGCCTCCATCTTTTGTCACAGCTAGCAGACCTTTTGGTGAAGGACAGTACGTCTGACTGAGTGTAATGTTTTCTCCTGGCTCAAACTCTGTCGTACCAAATATTTGAACACGAAGGTTTATAATACATTGGGCAACTGCCCAGGAACTGGAACAAAGTTTTGTCGGCTTTTCAACATTTGAAGCAAATGAGGTGTTTGACCACTTTCGTTAATGTTAAATGTCTCTTCAGCCGCCAGTGCCTTTTACTCAGTTCTTTTAGAGTTGTTAGAACGCTCACGCAGCTTTTCTTACACAGCACTGATTGCTGCAAAACGTTATACATATAGGCAGGATGGGTACAACCTTATAAAACAATTCAATCACTTTAGAGGTTCTTTACACAGCTTTATAAAATTTTTTTCAGCTGCTAAAAATTCCTTACATCATCGCTACATGAGGGCTCTACAGCGTCGTAGCATGGCGTCATTACAAGGGGATGTAATAAGTCACCGCAATTAACATTTTACCAACACAATAAGGATTTTACTTTTTTTATTAAGGTCTTTAATTTTAAAGTTACAAAAATAAAATACACCAACAATTTAGCAGGTTAAACAAATTACCAAAATTACCAAACCAATTTAAAAAAAGAACTAAATCTAAATTAAAAAACAAAGTTGTGAACGTATCTAAAATCAAGATCAATTCTTCTAGTCGCACTCATACCGCGAACGAGATGTGTTTAGGAAACCGCATCACCCTCCGACATAAAACAGCGATCTAGGCACGGTGAAAACGTAATTATGGACCTACTCGGATCGCGTTCGGCGGCGTTCAAGATGTTACCAGGACAGTCGCATCACTCGCATCATCGCGCTGCGCTGTTGAGTTATTTTTATTTATAGCGTTTAGCATAGCCCTTAAAGGGGTGATACACTTACGAGCAAGTACGCGTACTTATGGCTCGACGACCTTTTTTCGCCTGTGTGTCACCGTAAGTACGCGTACTTTAAAACCGTCGCGCAAACCGTCGGCGATCCAATTGGTTTGACATCTTGCTTGTAGGCTGTCTCGGCTCGTACTGCGAGCCGCGAGCCACCACTTTGTTTCGGCAGGCCATCGATGCGCAACGCTTGTTGTGTTTGGCGTTTGTTAAAAGTTTTGTTTATTTAGGAAAATTATCAAAATGAGTGAATTCAGCTTCACGTGTGTCACCGACGTCGAGCCGAGTAAGTTCGCGAACTTAAAAACCGCGTACTTAAAGTTCGTACGTGTGTCACCCTTTTTAGCGTTATCTATAAAGCTCGACCAATCCATACATTAAATAATTGAAATTGAATTTCATAATTTGAATAAATTTTCTGAGAATTTTAATCTATTGTAGATTATAGTGACACTTTTAAATAAAGACTTTAAATAAGGACGTATTACAATACTTGGAACGGATGCGACGCATCAGCCACATCAATGGAAGCTACGCCGTTAGAGCTGTAGGACCTGTATAGTATATCTATACAGTACACCAGTAACGCAACATCAAAACCTCTTCTTTGTTCTTTGCGACATCTATACGATTGTTTTGTTGCATGAATTAGCCTCAGTGCAATCAAATCATTCTCTAGGTACTACAAAAATGAAGTAGAATAACTTTATGTAGTCAAATTGTTCTATCTTATTATGCCATGTTACCTTGTTTGTGGATATATCGGCCATTAATAAAATTAAATATTATGTAACCTTAACAAATCTGATATCTCAGACGGCTTGGTTTCTGACAGCGATTTGACAAAGCTCTGAAATCACATGTTCACAGAGCCATATTCTTATTAACAATCTGTCACTGTAGCTTGAATATATTTTGTTTCATGCATAAATGTTAAACGTAAACGTATACATTTTTATTCAATAATTATTTCAACACTTTGTTACATAAAGCTGTTTTATTGAACCTTCACCCTCATAATCTTACGGCTTTTATTGAAGCACACTTCATATGTAGCTATTAGCTGTACTAGCATACTAAAGTTGTAATAATTTATAAATTGTAAATACAATATTTTGAATTTCGGTTACGTTGCTTTCATAGTACCACAATGACCGTACTGGAAACAGATTCACTTAAACAATATTTGGATCAGCGCAAGTGTACTGTTGCTGATCATAACAAGCAGCAAAAGTACTCAGCAATTTTCTCTTCTTTGAATACAACGCCTACTTGGGAAAATGTTATAAAAAGAGTATGCCGAGTATGATTAGCAGACAGTAGTGCAATCATATTTTATGGGGAATCATGTAAAAATGCCATGGATGTGTGTAGTGTGTGTGTTCATGGTGCTTGTTACTGGATTTAATGGGGTGGATACAGTGAAAGCAATGGTGAGTGTCTTATGCGACTTGTCACGCTACCAGCAGGGTTGTGAACCTTGTGTTTATATATTGGATTTCGAATTTAACTTTAAACTGTGTGAACATTTTAATGCGTTATATTTATTATTTAATCGTTTTTCACTGGCCTGCTAATACAAACTGCATTTGTTTGACAGTTTACTTAAGTTTCGACCTCCCCTGTGCCCTTTGTCAACGCATAAAAAAATTACAAAAATGAATTTTTAGAACATTGTTTGATAGCTCTTTCAGGAGCGAGCTTGTTGTTTTTTGTTAACTAATTTCCTAACCAATTGATCCTGTAAAATGGAATCGGGACTCTATAGTACATAAGAAGGATAAGAGTCATAAACAAATTTTTTTTCAGATTAGGTCAAAGTTAAAATAAAAAATTCTTATTATTCCTTATGTGATGTAGAAACAATTGATGGTATAGGCTTTATAGCTATTAAACTTGAAACAAAATTGCATTCAAATTGAAAAAAAAATGAAGTCAAGTTGATTGACTCAGTACTTCCCACACATTACGGTGATACCAGTTTATTATTTTCACATAGCATGAAGCATGAGATCCCCTTGCAACCAAATCATTGCCAGCCCCCCCCCCCCACCTTATATTATCAATACAACAATCCTTTCTGTTTTGAAACTCCCCACCCCCCAATTTCACCCCCACTCAAATAAGTAGAAAATGATCAGGAACCCCTAAAATATCTAGAAACGAAGTTTGAGCTGTTTTCATACTTTTAGTTTTTTGATTATTGCTACGATGCCACTGACACGATTTCTGACAGCCATACGCGTCTTATCCTCACCATGGTCATAATATACTGTGTCAAAATTTAATAGTTTCCAGGTAACAAAATACAAACCGATATAAAGCAATAAATACTCGTATGTACACAGAAAATTCTAAATCCCTTAGTTTCCGTAATAGCTAAAGCAATGTTTGAATGGACCTAAAAAGGTGATTTATGTCGCTAGGTCTTCCTTCACATGTCAGTGGACAGCCTATTATGAATACAACAAATTTTTCAGTGTTTCAACTCCCACCCCCAAACCACCCCAATTTTATCCCCACCCAAAAAACGTAGAAAATGATCAAGAATCTCTAAAACGCTTAAAAACGAAGCATGAGCTGTTTTCATATTTTTAGTTTTTTTAATATTTCTGCGCCGCCACTGGCACGATTTATAAAAACCATACGCATTTTCTGTCCTCGCTACGGTAGTAATACTGTGTCAAAATTTCATTGTAATCAATTCAAGTTTCCCCACTACACAATACAGAACGATCTGAAGCAATACTCGTATGTTTACACCAGAAAAAATTCTTCCTTCCTTCGGTTTCTGCAATAAGCAAATGTTAGGACGTCTTCCTTCACAGGTCAGTGGATAGTATATTATAAATGCAACAAATTTTTCAATTTTGCAACCCCCTACCCCCCAACCACCCCAAATTTCACCCCACCCAAAGAAAGTAAAAAATGATCAGGAACACCTAAAATGCCTAAAAACGAAGTTTGAGGAGTATTTGAATTTTTTTGTTTTTTATTTTATTTTTACTCCACCGCCCATGATTTTCAAAATTATAGCAGCGCTACCTACTACGACCACACAGCATATTGATGCACAAATTTCATCACAATCCATGCAGCAGTTACTGAGATTACGAGGACAGAAGAACGCGTACAGACAGACCGACAGACAGACGACGGAAATGAGTGACGTGGATTTTCGTTATGTAGACATCATAACACGCCCAAAAAGCGTATTATCTCAAAATTGAAAATTTTCGCGATCACAATACTCCCCTCACCTATCGGTGTGGGAAGTAAAAAGGAAGAAATGAGTTATCAGTAACTATTTGATTGATAACGTTAGATAACACTTGCAAAACGCAAAAACAATAAATTTACTTTGGTTGAATAAGTATTATGGTGCCAAACTTCGAATACGCCAAATAATATTTCCACTACACTTACCAGAACGTCGAAGTTTTCATTGTAATAAACAACATGGCAAGAGTATCGCTACATATAGGTAAAAACACTGCCGACAGTAATAAAACTCAACGAAAATTTAACAGTACAGACACATAGAATATTAAAATTTGATTTAAAAAAAATGAAATATTGTATACAGTATATATCTGCACTCGACAGAAGAAAGTTGAGGAATGAACTCATGGAAATCGTTTGGCGTTTTTATATAAATCATGATATTGCAAATGTCGCCACCACTGGCATGATTTTCAAAAACTACAATGTTTTAATTACCGTCGTGGTAGTACCCTCTGGTGTGAAAAATATTGACAATGACATCAAGCTAATGGTTTCCTTGTCACATTTTGTTAAAGAATTCTCAAGTAAGCACCCATAGGCGCCGATTCCTTGGGGCCCAAAGTTGCCCAAGCCCCCTCAATAATTCGTATAGGGGGCTTAACCTCCCAATAATTTAAGAAAAATGGAGTCAAGTTGATTGACTCAGTACTTCTCACACATAACGGTGATATCATTTTATTTTTCCCCATTGCATGGAGCTATATAGTCTGAGATCCCTCTGCAACCAAATCATCGCCCGTCCGCCCTCAAAAAAAAAACATGCAACACAAAAACTCTCGTAAATAGTTTCTTGTCCTATGAACTAGGACAACACAGTTTTTATTCTGCAAGCTTCAGGTGGATGAAAAGATACGATCAAGAACCCCCAAATCGCCTAAAAACGAAATTAGAGCTATTTTTATATTGACACGATTTCTATTCACCATATGCGTTTTCCATCCTCGCCACCGTAATAATACTGTGGCAAAGTTTCATTAAAATCAATTCCATAATTTCCACGTTACTCAATAGAGAACTATCTGAAGCAATATTCGTATGTACACATCAAAAAATTCCAAGTCCTTTGGTTTCTATAATAGTTAAGGCAATATTCGGATGGACCCAAAATAGTTATTTATATATATCGCTAGGTCTTCCTTCACAGGTCACTAGACAGCCTATTGTATACTAATATTAAAGCATGAACTTTGAGATATCTCTTTTTTTTTTAATGAAACTGGAGCCTCATTCAAGTTAGTCTCAAATTAACTATTTCACTAATTAACCTAAGTTCTGTTATTATGTGACAGCAATATTTTATGTTTTATTATTTTCACGAGATTTAGAATTTATTGTAATACGATTCCAATCATTTCTAAATTATTTAAAAAAATTACCGATTAACCGATATTTACCGGTTTTTTCCAACATCATCATCATCATAGTCACAGACATGTTGTGAACTCGTAAAACGAATTTACTCATTTTACGAGTTTCTCTTGGGATATCTTTAAGATCTTTAATGCAGTAGTTTCCCATTTGCTTTCTGCATCCTCATGCCGTTGACCAGATGGTATCTACTAGTTCATCCGCCTTTAGGGGCAATTTCTCACGCCAAGGACAAGAAGGTGTCCTGACTCTTCTCAACTCGTCCACCCAAAGCTGTTGGTTGAGAAGAGGTTACTGTTTATACCGACAGTAGTTCGGTTCCTTTTAGACGCCTTTTGCGATACGCAGGATATACGTTGGGAGATATTCTAACCTGCTCCCACACGGGTATTTTCCAACATAAAGGATAACAAAGAAATAAGCAACAAAATAAATAACCAAACTTTAATTCTTATTAAATCATAACAAGAGGAAAGCAAAACTATAAGTAAACTTAAAAAAAAGTAATAAACGTAATTTTTTAGAGTTAGGTTAGAATTAAAACAAAAACTTCATATTTTTCATTGTGCGGCGTTTCGACTAATATGTAATCATCATCAGGCATCTAGAAACAATTGTTGGTATAGGCGTTATATCAATTAAACAGCGGTAACTATTTGATTGATAACGTTAGACATACTTGCCAAAACGCGCAAAAAATAAATTTACTTTGGTTGAATAAGTATATCGGTGCCAAGTACGTAACAAGAACAACCTAAAAATTAACCGTCAAGGCAGATTAGCAGAAAGCAGATTTTTCTAAGGTAACTGGAAGCCCTCCATGAATACAACAATTTTCATCCCAATTTAGTCCACTCTTAGGAACAAAATAGCAAATGATCAGAAAGTCCTAAAACGCCTACATAAGGAGTTCGGAGAAATTTTGTTTTTTTGCTAATTACTACGCCAATTCACCGATTTTCAAAAATATTATCAGAATTACCCTACAGCACATCGCACACTGAATTTCATCAGAATATGTACAGAGGTTATTGATATTACCGGGGAAACTGTTGGTAACAGGCATTCAGAAGATAAGACAGACATAGAGACCGACGCGCGACGGAAATGAGTGACATAGTTTTACGTGATGTAGTCGTCATAAAGCATCCTGACTTTTCAAACACTGGATTCATGGCAATCGCAGTAGTAATATATTTTGTTGCTTGACAGACCAAAGATGAGAAAACCAGAGAGTACCAATCAATGCTGCTCCAAGAATGTGCAAAGCTCTACCGTCCAGATCGGTACTTGACTCAGCTACCATCATTGAAGCTGCCTTACGTGGGTCACATGGAGATACCCATAAACACTGGTACCATCAAACCAACGCCTGCTATGCAAACCAGAGCCGTAACCGTTGTTACCAAGTAAGTTGTTACATTTCCGCACATCAGAGGACGAAAAACCTCAAATCCCATAGATTAACAACCAAAGCATCCACAACATTAGAAACGAGTCGTAATGTCATAAGATGGACACCAGAACGACTTCTTCTAAGCGACTTCTGCGGCGATCAATTATGTGAAACTTTGGGCAAACATTTCTGATCAATTTGTATAGCTAGAAATAATACATACATTAAAAATAGTTAAACAAAAAAAAAAGAAAATAAAAGCAAAAAGCTGACACGATTATTTTTTTGGAACATTTAATCATATTTTGTACCAGTTCTCAATATAATATTAATTTTTCTTGTACAATCCTTTCGGGCGTAAGCCCACCGATGGTTAAGTAGAGTAGCCTCCGGCTAGACTTCGCCATCGGCATACTTATATTTTTTTACATTGTTATTTTATTCAGAAATAAAAGTCCTTTATTATTATTTCCTATCTTTATATATTTTCTCGCATAGTTACGGTAGTAACAAGTATTGACGGGCTGTGCCAAGTCAACACCTGACCTATTTTTATTCGGAATTCAGGAAGGACCGTACAATGCTACAGGTCTTGAGGATTACAGACTTTTGGAAGGTTTTGTGTAACTTTTCGACCAGGCCCAGCTGTTGCAGGTGCGGTGTAAATGTATTTGGTGTAAGGCGTGAGACCGACATAATGAGGGGGACAATAATAACTTTGTTTTATTTCCAGAGCCGTTTTATTTCTATGGCAAGAGCTGCGTATTTAGATATCTTCCCAGCGTAGGTGTTTTGGATGTTCATATCATTGGGAATCGCAATATCTATCAAATAGGTCTCTTTATCTGCCTTTGACTGAAAAACAATATCTGGTCTATTGGCTGGGATGGTTTTGTCTGTGTGTATTTCAATGTCCCAGTATAGTTTGAATTTATTGTTTTCGAGTACTGAGGTCGGTGTGTAATTATAATATGGACCTTTGTTTTCAGTTAGTTTGTTTGTTGTGGCCAGTGCTTGGTATATGATTTTAGCTACAGAATTATGTCTGGCTGTGTACTCATTTCCAGCGAGAGTTTTGCATCCACTTCTTATGTGTTCTATTGTTTCCTTCTGTTGGTGGCACTTTCTGCAACTATCGTCGGTGATAGATGGATCTTTAATTATATATTTCCTGTAATTTCGTGTCGCGATGACTTGGTCCTGCATAGCAAGCATAAGTTAATAATACATTGTTGCAAAAATACCAAGACAATCTGGTTGATTTTTTCATTACATGCTGGGACTCAAAATCTAGAATTAAAATTTAGGTTTAGTATTATAACCCGAAAAATATGGTAGTAGCCGACTTTTGACGGTAAAATTTGAGCACATTGAGCCGATTCTGTTATTAAATATTTCTTGCAGGTATGTATACAAAAATCCAGTTTGCATAAAAGCTACCAAAAAGAAGACTTGTGCAATGGCCACGGCTGCAAAGCATAAGAGTGGTGAGGATGAGATTGTAACCAAAGAATATTTTGTAGAAGATAAGGAACAAAGCCAAAGAAATGGAAAACAAGCAGATTTGATTGAGGAGGACGACGAAAGTGTTTGGTAAGGTTCACTTTTCAGCTTCTGCTGTTAAGTTACTGCTTCCTTAAAAAACACAGCTGTTTGCATATGTTGTGATGTCCATGAACAATAATCCACTGACAGGATGTCCATAGACGTGATGCAAACTACGTTGCAGACAATCTATATACCAGATTTTTAAAATAGAAAACTATTGGAGTTTTTTGAATTATATTCATAAAGCACGCTCCTAAGATTAAAAGTTACTTTTTCAAGGACCTAGTCATAAATATATTTTTAGAAGCATAATTCCTTATGCAACAGGTTAGGTTAGGTTGAAAGTGAGTGGGGCGATTATTCCTCTTTCCACTGCGACTCTATTGGGTCTATTGTGGGTCACACCTGTTTAGATTTCACCGTACAATCCACACCTCTTGACGAAGGCTATGGTCGTGATGTATAATACTTCGTTGAAATCAAATGGTTCCAGTTGTGCAAGTCTAAAAGTCTGGAAACTAGTTCTTTCCAGTACTGGACTGGAGCACAGAATATTCTCCGCTGTTTCGTCCTCCACTAAGCAGAAGCGATAGTCTGTCATTTGTTCAAGACCCAACTTCCGCATGTGGTTCCTCAGACGACAATGTCCCGTCAACAGACCAACCAGAATGCAGCGATCATTCCTGTTCCATTCTATGACGTTCGTGGGGGGACTGACCAGAGGGGTATCGTATGAACGCCTGCCTTCGAGTGCAGTAACCCTGGTATATCTCGCCAGTGCAGGAGTGCTTTCCTCTCTGCCCAATCTGAGATGATTTTCTTAGGGGTGCTTTTCACAATGCCCGCAAATGGTTCTAGTCCTATGCACACAGATTCGGTTCCTCCTCTTGCGAGCGTGTCGGCAAATACATTGCCTTCCACTCCGCTATGACCTGGAACCCAAAGTTACGTTGTTCCTTGTTCCAACTTTGTTAAGGAGATGTATACAGTTCCATGCGAGACTTGATTCAACACGTTTGGAGCTCAGTGCTTTTAGGGCAGCCTCGCTATATGAAAATATTTTTATAGATTTATTTCTCAGGGGTCTTTTGATCAGTTCTCTGACTTCCAGCTATATGGCTATCATTTTTACTTGGGAGACCGTGGTATACCTCCCAAGGTTTACTCAAAATTCAACTCTTGGATTAATACCAACTAGTCCCGCTCCTGTCTCCATTCCAGACTTGGAGCCATCAGTGAATAGCGCAAGATCGGAGGATGACATGAAACCATCATTCCTCTTCCACTCGTCCCTTCCTGGGAAAAGGACTATGTAGGATCTCTCCGTGTGGGCTTGGGGAACCATAGAGTCCGAAGTGTCCGAGCCCATTCCGAGTATGTGGTGATTTATAATTATCACCCATGATACCCGTTGTGTCTGGTCCTAGTTCTTTTTTATCCTGTCTGCCAGTTGATAGCGGTCTGTAGGCAACCATTTTGGCATCTCTCTCTACCTCAAAGTGTAGAGTTAAGTTTAGAAGGGTCTCCACGGCTAGTGTTGGTGTAGTATACATGGCTCTAGTAACAGCCAAGCAGGCGGTGCGTTGCACAGCCACCGGTTTGGTTCTGGCTGTCCGTTGTAAACATGTCTGCCACCAGACAACAATGCCATTTACTGCCATTAGTTTTACCACCGTCTAATATATCCATATATCAGTTTAGAACTAACGTCCCAAGATTTGCGTTTCCAGAGGGCAAGTTAGGCCTTTTCAATTCTGTTATCCAGATGGGAGTTGAAGGTGAGTCTTTTGTCCAGTATAAGGCCAAGATACTTGACTTCATAGCTTATCTAGTTTCCGTCTTTTAATAAACGAAACAACAACGGTTTTGTGGGGGTTTATCGACATATCGACATTTTTTCCCTCCTGCACCAGCTGTCGATTGTGTTCGACGCTTGTTGAAGAAGTTCAGAGATAGTCTTTTCATACTTTCCTCTGAGTAGAATAACCAGATCGTCCACATAGCATTGAACCTCCACACCTCGCATAGAGAGCTCGTTCAGTAGGTCATCCACCAAGATGGTCCACAAGAGGTGTGAAAGTACTCCTCCCTGGAGATATCCCTTAGCGGGCCTAAACCTAATCAGCTCACCATACAAAGATGTTGAGATGTTTCTGTTAGCTTACATGCAACCGATCCAGTCACATGTGATTTTCTCTACGCGTTTTTTTACAAAGGCTGCTTGGAGCGAGCGAGGGAGTGGGTTGTTGAGCGCTCCTTCAATGTATAGAAAGCCACCCAGCGGGATTCCTTTGTTTTTCAAAGAATGGTCGATTTTGCCAACTAGGTTGTACAACGCAAGATCCGTTGATTTACCTGCCGTGTATGCGTATTGGTGAGGATTCAACGGTGTTACTCTAAAATTTAGGTCGCTCCCGAATGTGTTTATCCTCAATTCTTTCTAAAGTTTTCAAGAAGAAGGATGTTAAGACTCTAGGGTATAGCGCGCGAAATTGAGAATCCAAGAAAAGACGTATTCCCGTGTTAGCGAGGAGGCGTGGCCGCCTGTTCCCTTTCTCCAGTGTGTTTGTGTCTAAGATGAGGGGAGATAAGTCCAAAAATCCAAATGTAAGGTCAAATGGTACAAAGGTAAGGTCCCAAAGGTCACCATAAAAATTAATTTCGCATTTCAAAGCTCGTGACGTTATCTTTAAACCTACAGTAATGATTCAAAAAGCAAATTGAAGAAGACAGCTTGCGCTTTGTCACCTATTTGGCTTTTTTTGATATCGTGTTTGATTGTTAAATTACAGATATTTGAAGAATGTATGATTTTGCATTGCGACTTTTCTTGCACAGTAAAAAACTTTTTGGAGAAAATCGCAAATAGTCATTCATTAAGGTTTTAGCTATCACCTTCTGAAATACCGTCTTTGTAGTTTGAAAAACAAGTTAGTTCTGTTCGAAATGGGAATCCGTGTTTTAACATGGCAAATACATATGTATAACTGTGTATACCCAGACCCAGGCCCCTTAAGCAAATACGACGGAAGGAATTGGGTAGAGATGTATGCACTCTACCTGCCTTCTGTATGAAGACAGTTCTTCCTAACGTCCACTCTAGAGGAATATAATTCCAAGCGAGGCTTGCTGATTACAGCGTTCCGGTTGAGGAAGCGTGGATGCATCCTATTCTCCAGAATCTGACTACCTGGAAAGTGTTTCTGTAATAGAATCTCTAGGGTTTCCTTAGCAGAGTCCGTATAGGTACCGTCTGGTCTTTTTAGGGACCCGCCTTTCCGCCCCGGGTATCTGGTGAGAATCTTGTGAATTCTGGTACCTGCCGGTAAATCCAAAATACTCTGGCAGGACTTCCGCTAAGACCAACGACGACAGAACTCTCAGAACTCTGTGGTTGGCTAAGACTCTCTTTTGGCCTTCCTGACGGCCTTATTGTACTCCGTTAGAGCCGTGCAATAGGTGTTCCAGTCGCCAGATCCTTTCGCCCGGTTTCCTTTTTAACTCAAGTGTTTTGCTCCACCAGAGTGTACCCCGTTTGTCTATTCTTGTTTTAAGTGGACAGTTTTCGTGATAGGCAGTCATTAGAGCAGATTGCATTTGATCGCTCTCCACTTCAATCTCTGCCCTATTTCTAACGTTCTTCAAAACATTACCCATCCGCAACTGCAGGGATTTAGCGTATCCCTCCCAGTTGGTATTCTTTCGGTCACGGTATTGAAGAGGAGGGGGGACATATTCGATCTTAGGTCAAAATGGATAAGTCTATGATCTGAGCATAAGGATTCAGAGGAAACTCTCCAGTTAACGATATCCGTGCTAATAAATCGCGTACTTATCGTTAAGTCAAGAACTTCGTTTCTTGGAACTTCCCCAGTCCCTGTGGTGGGCGTTTGCATCGCACCCCAGCACGAGTTGCTTATTGTTATTTCTGCAGTATGTGATTAGTTCCCGCGTTGCTGCTGGAGAGGCTTCTTGTGCTGTTTCTCCTGGGAAGTAAGCAGAACAGATGACTGTCCCTTCTGCCGTTCTCCTCTGGCGTTGAGATTTGGACGGCTACTATATTCTGTGTGCAGTGCTCTGTTAACATAAAGAATTCTATGTTTTTCCTGATTAGTATACAAGCTCTGGGTTTCCCCGTAGAGCTGCACGACACCAACTTACCAGGGCAATTTCCCAGGCTGGACACACGGCCTTCATTGGAAACCCAAGGTTCTAGGATTAAAGCGAAATCCAGTGTCTCCATGCCAAACCTCCTGCCAAGGACGTATGGTGCGGCCCTAGCGTGATGGATGTTTTCCTGGAGAAAGTGAAGATCCACGCTAGCCGCGTCGTTGCCTAGGCGATTGTTCCGGGTGGTGGCGTTGGTAGAGGTGGGGAAGATGGAGGGGGAGGTTGGGGTGGTTTTTTTGGTTTGCCGGGGGTTCTATCCCCCTGCGAGGAAGTTCGCTCTTTCCTTTGGCCTTTGTCTTTTTATCTGATTGGCTACGGTTACTGCCATCCTTGCCCAACGAAAGCTATGCCCGCCTTTGGAGATCCTCTTAATGGCTGGAGCTACCTTAGATGTCCTGGGAAGACATACCGTGGAGCCGCCTGTGCTTTGAGAGGGCCCGGCCAATGAACTGCTCGGCAGGGAGCTGCTTGGAGGACCACATACAGCCTTAATGCGGTCCTTGAGCCTGAAGTGCATCTACCCCAAAGCCACAGTAGGGCAGGAAGTTTAGCCTCTACAGCTCCTTCAGCGGGACATCATCGACCAAGAGCGTCCAGGTATGACCCGACGGTTCATACGCGACTCGGTAAATGCAGCTCCACTCCCCAGTCCGCAGACCGCAGTTCATGGTCCTAAGCCTTTATTTTGCACCTGTTCTCAGGTTAGTGCAGCGGTGTTTACATCATTAGGAATGTACACCATGTACACATGGGGTTTAGGCAGCTACTTCGAGAGGGCGCCTGGTATAGAAGTCAGAAGTATATGATTTATTTACACTTTTTTCAGATCTTAATCAGTGCCGACACTTCTATAGTACAGTTAGGTTATTATGTAGACCTGAGTAATGATAAAAACGTAATTATCCATACAAAACATATACAGGGTGGGCCAATAATGTGTGGACGGAAGATTGTGGGCTTACTAAAAAATATTTCAAAAATCTGTCACTTGATCATGGTAGGGACCCTTGAGGGCTATAACGTAAAAATATTTTCACTTAAATTTTGACGTTTATACCGGGTGATTCATATCAAACTTACATTTTCTTTAATGAAACCCCCTACATATTATTGCATATTTGCATTCCTTGGTGGATTCTTAGAAGACCGTGACTTTGCGGTACGACTAAGCATAAAATGCGTCACTTTAGGTCAGACGGCAAAATTTGAATTCTTTTTCTACTTGAAGGAATCAGTAAACTAATTAAGGAAACTTGAATCACAGATAACTTGATTTTTTCAGATAGGAATGCCTATTTTGGTTTAAAGAATCAAATGTAAAATTTGAATACCTTTCTAACGATATAACATTCTCGATATCAATCTTTTTTGGTTTTCATTTCATTTCAACGATGTTTTTCAATTTTCCTGCGTGCGAGCAACCTAGCAGGCAATGAAAAATAAACAAAAGCCCATTAATATTGAAGAAACTAATCTAGTAGAAAGATGCAAACTAACTAGAGTAACGAGGCAAGATTATCAAAATTACTTACAACATATTAGCTCTAACCAGAAACAATAGCGGGAACAAGAACGCTCACTTTTCACAGCCTACTAGCTATTAGTCAATTTCCAAAGACAGTAAAAAAATATTCAATCAAAGGAAAACTCTATGTCCTCTGAATAAATTTTCACATTTAACGCCATAAAAAGGTAGCCATTTCCGTAAGTCAAAAGTAATAATACCTCTGACTGGAACCCTTCAAATTCTTCAGTAGGTACTTCTATACTTATCAGCAAAATCGTGGAAAACGAAACTTGAATTGCAGTCTGTTTGAATTGTAAAACATAATTTAGTTTGTAGAAAACTACATGAAATAAACACAATTACAACATAGCGTAATTAAAAAATTCTAACACTCATTTCAGTAGATGTTCAGAATGCTCCAAGTAGAGATATCTTCACTTTTGACTTAACTAAACGGAAATGACTAATTTTTCAGCTCACTAAATGTGAAATTTCATTCTAAAGATGTTAGACTGTAAGCCAAAATCGCTTGTAGTTTTCCTTTTGTTTCAAAATTTTTAATCGTTTTGGAAAGTTGTCAAGCTTTAGTAGACCTCAGTAGCTAGTAGGCTGTGAAAAACAAACACTTCTGTCATACCCCCTTCACATTGACATTAGATATCTTGCCACTGTTGCATACTGTTAGAGCTACTCTAGCTCGTTTGCATCTTTCCACTAAGTTAGTTGGTTTCTTCCATATTAACGGGCTTTTGTTTATTTTTTATAGCCTGCTAGGTTACTTGCACGCAGGAAAATTGAAAAACACCGACTTGACGGAAAATTTGAAACAAAATGAAAACCAAAAAAGACTGATATTGAGAATCCTATAACGTTAGAAAGGTAATCAAATTTTACATTTGATTCTATAAAGCAAAATAAGCATTCCCATTTGAAAAAATCAAGTTATCTCCGATTGAAGTTTCTTTAATTAATCTACTGATTTCTCCAACTATAAAAAGATTTCACGGCCTTCTAGGTTTTATAAACCCTGCGATATTCATTTTTTTTCAGATACCTACTTATACAAAAAATGGTGATTAGCGCCTAAACGGTTCAAATTCCATGTATGATACATAAAATCACACTAGAATTAACCAAGGAATCCAAATATGTAATAATATATAGGTAGTTCCTTTCTAAAAAATGTAAGTTTGATATGAATCACTCTGTATAAACTTCAAAATTTAAGTGAAATTATTTTTATGTTATAGCCCTCAAGATTCCCTACCATGATCAAGTGACAGGTTTCTAAAATATATTTCAGTAAGCCCACAATCTTCCGTCCACGCACTATTGGCTCACCCTGTATTATAATAATTCAGAAAGTGGCAGGAGATCAAAATAGATATTTGCAATTTGAAATAGATAAAATCAAAATAAATCGATCTATTTATTGTATATTGACATTTATACAGTCAATATACAATTTTGACTATACTAATGACAGTATCAGCCCCCTAGCCAGCCCAGCAAAAATTCCGAAAAGGGATTACCGTGGTCGGACCCGTCGGGCGGCTTGTGAAGGCATAAGGCATACTTTGTAGTGTCGGCACTCGGTAGGAGCACAAAAAATGTAAACAACTCATATATTTCTGACTTCATCTATATCTCGAAGGCTCTGTTAGCGACGGCACTCCCCTGCCACCATGCATCCATAGGCACGGGTCGCTTACACCTTGGATTGGGGGATGACTATCCCTTGGTCGCAATTGCCTGGTTAGTTTCAGCAGGGTGCACCGAGTGATCGAGATCACTAACTCAAGTAGGTGAGGTTGACATGGGACAGTAGAGGCTGTAGTATGACGCATATCACTGTCCCGTACACCCTTCCTTCTGCAATACTTCAGTGATAGGCCTACAGTTAATTTTTTTTAGTTTGAGTTTAAGGCTATACCACCACCCTGTGAACATTTAGAACTAATATGCTCGTATATATTCGCGCTTTTTGAATGTATAAAGTGTATCTACAGACAAGGCGAATATACAGGGTGTTCATTTGAAAACTTCCCACCCCTAATTTCTCTCAAAACCGCTGATTAAACGAAAAAACGCCAAGACACGTCAAAAAATTTGCCAAGGGGGACAACTTTTTAACCAAAAGCTACTTCACCTCCTTGTACCCTCTGCCCCCCAAGATCATCCCCTTAAAAAATTTAAATGACAAGGGGGATCAAGTAATACCTTGTTTCAAATGTACAAACGTATGTCGTGTAAGTCCTTTATTTTGAGGTTTGATTTTTTAAAGTCGGTCGTTTCGTTTTTGAGAAAATTAGAATATGTATCTTACCTTGTTCAAACAGATTACAAAAACTTACGAAAATATCACTTTCTATTGCACTAAGTCTTCAAATGTTGCCCGTTATTAGCCAAACAATGATATAGGAACTTTCAAATTCCCGACGAGCAGTTTGGATGACCTTCGTCAGCGCATTATCACAGTATATCCAATTATACAGTAGCGCAACTCCCTAGAAATCATGCAGACAATTTGTCTTCGAAAAACTGGCCTCTCATAACCCCACGTCGGCTCCTCAGCACGAGCCGCGAGTATTGCCGTTTGCGTTTTGAACACAGGGTCGGCTTAGAAGCAATCGAGTGAAGAATCGTAATTATTGTGTTGCAATAAGTTTAATGGACGCGATATATCTCGTAAATAGAGTAAATTTTGAGAGCAGTGTGATAATGTGATATTCTTCATCGAGATTAGGCAGTTGTCTTTGAAATTCTGAATTACAATTTGTAAGTTATATCCATGAATTCGCATTTATTGTACGTGAAAATGTTTTGTACTGATTCTTCTAATTCATCATGGATTCTTTGCATATAAATGGGGTGTAAACATTTTTTTAGAAGCAAAACAAGAAATAGCCGGTGTATGAAAGAAAATTGTTAACTCCGAGAAAATAGGTGGCTTTATCGTTTGTAAGTAAATTACAAAAATGCGAGATTTATTCAACTTGATTTTATCTTATTTTACTTAACCTTAAACATTTAAATAAATATAAAAACTTTATAATATCTTATATGATTCAAATATGGGTATATGTAACGACGTAGCGTCCAAAATAGCATTTATGTCTAGTTATCCCACAACCTTCAAATTTATCTTCATCAATCATCATACAAAAACGTTTAAGGTACTAAAACGTGGCAAACAGCAAAACCGATGAAAACTTTTTAGGTGTACATAAAAAATAATGATCAATATGTTTATAAAAACGATAAAATATACTAAACTGGTCGTTATTCATAAAAAATTGCAAAACTGTTTTTATCTAGTTTACCAAGACTACCTTTCCTTCTGTATTTGTATATTACATGTGAATAGGCATATTGAACAAAAGAATCCATGTTTATAGAGGAAAATGGTATATTTTTGAACCTAGCATGTTGATTCTTTTTATTGTGAATTTTCTATTTCGGCATCCATTAAAATGGACTTCACTGCCTGCTTAAAATTTCATAACGTTAGAATGCATAATCACATTCATTTTGTTATATGTCGTGAAAGATCTTTTGAACAGTGTGGTGCTGTGAAGAAACAGTGAGAAATTATTATTCTGACTTTGGGCTCATAATTAAAGAACGACTTTCCGCAACGTCTAACTCTTCTAAAAACTGAAAAAAACACACAGCTACCCTAATACCCGACAGACTTTGTTAGAGACAAATGGAGCTATGCTATCACACTTCAATATTATTAGGTAATAAAGGAGCATATTAAACATTGGAGGAATCGCATACCTGGCAGCATCTTGAGGAAGCTTAAAAAACTATAGTCACAGTTTCTGGAATTGTTATTACAGCCTACAGTGGCGCAACATTTGACTTCACGCGTCCCGATATCCATATCAGCGTATATCCAAATTCCTTAATCCGGTTCTGCCAAACACTCTCATAGACTGAACACGACTCAGGCGATCGCCGTGCTAAAAATTATGCGAACGATGCGCGGGATGCTATGCGCGAACCACCAAAATTCTGGAGAGTTGCGGTACTGTATAATTGGATATACTGTGGCATTATCGAAAGCTGCTCTGATATCCCACAGCATGTTTTTGCAACTCATAGTGGACTGTCAATTTTCTGAATAAAAAAAAAGGTTTACTTTGGCCCAGCCTTATGGACAAATCCACAACCATGATTATTCTTAGGTCATCAAATCTTCTGGAAGCTCACTATGATCCTTATGAGCCATACGAAGATATTCAGGAAACAAGGGATGAAACTTTCAACGACTTCTTAGCTCCTAGTGAGGTTCCTCTATATTCAAGTCGGAAAAATACGAAAACTCCAAATTTGAGCGGAAAGAAGGTTTATGACATGTTGATCGAGGATAGATTGGATCAGTTGGAGACTATTCTACCGCATTATGTCAGAAGAAGGGTATATCAAACATCTACCATCACCGTGAGTATACATTCTTCATTATTTTGTGGTATATAGAAAAAAAGTGTTTTCTTCTCATACCTATATGAAGGGGAAATACCTATTTGGATCGCAAACATTTTTAAAAATCTAAAAGCAAAAAAAATACTCCCAAACCTTCAAACTTATTAGGAGTTCCTCATTTTTTTTATGGAGAAATTGGGAGCTCGGAAGTACAAAAATGTGTTGGTACATAGATGAAAGACTTGCCCTTGCTTTGAAAAAAGCTACTCTGCCGTTATCTTGCGGAGAACTTTTTGATACACAGAGCGAGCGAGTCTTAAGTATGAAGCGCCTCAATTATTTTGGAAACGGTTTGCGGTTTGTTTTGATGAATTTTGGGGTATAGGGACTTTACAATACGGCCAATCTTACGATGGTAGGTACAATGTTGTCATATCTACCGTTTTTCGGAAATATGAATCATCCTGTATATTTCTTCTCTTTTTCAAATCTTTGAAAATACTGATTATTTTTGGGATTTAGATGAGAAAATCTTGGGGTTGTGGCCAAAATTTTGAAAAAAAGAGAGACTGGGTCACATCATAGAGGAGACTCTGGTGCTAACAGCCAAGCTTTCGGCAATGCTTATTGCCATCTTCTGGGCTTTAACGTTGAGGTTTGGCAATTTAAAACAGCAATTGCATTGAGTGCAAACGACTTCTTAATGCAGCTAGTAATCATCACAATTTTTCATAAAATTTTAAAACACTAGACTATCATGGCGTCTTCCACTAACAGGTCAGGAAACAAACAACATATAATTGTAAATTACAAACACATAGAAACGACCTTTACATGTTTAAATTTTAAAACGCGTAGGTATTGCTAAATCACTAAATCCGTGGCTTAAAAACACACATTTTATGATCTAGACTTTCTTAAATAAAGACCTTCTTGGTCTAACAGGTGATAAAATGGCCGTTACTTTGTGAAACTTGGTGACAGAAAGCCAAGATTTTCTCATCTAAGTTTTTGGCCATAAGCTTCCTTCGGATTATTTTTGGTATAACATTTCCTAAACCTAAATGGCATAATTTACAAGTTAAAATAATTATAAGAGAAATAAGAAGAGTTGAGCCGTCAGGCATGTTGCGAAGTGAAGTTTCAATAATCGTATAGCTTACTGTATTGAAGTATCTGCAGGCTGTACCCGCCTTGACATTAACTTGGGTGGATATAATTTAACTGTAACTCGGAAATTGTGGAATTTCGGCATTGAGCATATTTGATAAAACATAATGTGTATTTTTCAAAGATTCCAAAAATAAAAGAATATATTGGCTGATCTTTTTGTTCATTATATCTTCAGAAAACTGAAGATATGACAACAATGTAAATTCTGCTATAAGATCCGTATTGCAAAGCCCCCATATAACCCAAAATTAATGAAAATCGTGCAAACCGTTTCTAAAATAATTGGGGCGTTCCATACTTGAGACTCATTCTGTATATTGTAGATATACTTGATAATCCTATAACTTGGAAACTTCGTTGTAATGAAATCCTGACCACGTAACTACTGTGGCGGAGATAATAAATTTATGCATCTCTAAAATGGCGGAGAGTATCGAGTCATACTACTTGACGCATTTCTAGCCCCATTCCGCGAACTTAAAATTGCTTCCTTGTTTCCAAATAAATAGCCCTGAGCTCCCTGAAGAACTGGTACACCTGCAAGTAAACATCCATATCCCCACAGACCATGCTAACAGACAATTATTGACGAGCTGACCATCCTCTCAGGATTTTTTTCAGATACATCACTCGCTAACAATAAATAATTGATCCTAATAATAATGATAAAGCGTGATACTGTTATAATTTTATTTCATTACCCGTTTGTAACAGTAATTCGTGCCTCCTGGCGATGTGCGGCATATCAAATAAAAAATGAGAACACCACAGTTGCATTTAGATGTCGCGGTCGAGATTATAATTCTTCTGTATCTAATAATAGTGCAGTAACTGAAGTAGTTTTTTGTAGACATTTTAGAGAGGCGCGAAGAAAGCTTAAGAGTTGCAGGATTTCCTCATAAGGGCATCTCAAAAATTCGCGAATTATATTTTACTCAAAAGCAGTGCGTGAAAAAACAGCTAGGAACAACAATGTTAACAGGGTTAACAATATTCCTCCAATAGGGTTGTCACCGTAGCAACAAAATATTCAAAAAGCGGTTGCTCTGAGGTGCTGAAAAGGTAATCGCGCCTCACTAGCCCATAATAATTAAAACACACAGCTGCCGAAATATGAACTCTTTCATCAAAGTTCAAAATGACAACAATTAATCTGGAATAAGAGACAGTACTTGCCGCGCCTATTTTGTTTTTGAGAGTTTCCTAACTAATTTGGTGATTGCGAGATCTTACTCGCACAAAGTATTTTTGATAAATACAAAATGAGTACTGATAACAACGTTGCTTGTCTTATGAAGGTATTAAAAATGTACCTCATACGCAACAGTGCAACCCTTAGACGAGGCAAATCGCATCTCTTTTGGGATCCCAGTACAAACCATAAGAAACCTTAGAAAAACTACCCCAATTTTGAAAAAGATTATTTTCGTATTACCCAAAGTCAAAGTGAGCCCAAGGATATCACAATCCTTGTTTAAAACACGTCTATCGCATCAGGCACGATGTACCTTACCCACGACAGCGCCGATTCGATCTTTGGGTAGAGTGGAAATGATTCTCTTCATAATCACTCGAGGCAATAGTGTAATTCAATGCCGGTAGGGGTATTTGCCCTAGAAGTAGTTGTTTCTTTTGGTTCGCTGCTTTCATATCAGCCTGATACAGGGCTTATCCACTACACAGGTCCACCTAATGAGATCTGAAAGATCGAAACAGCGTTGTCGTGGACTAGGGACATCGTGCCTGTTGCGGTTCAGGACATGTTCCAAACAAGGATTGTGATATTCTTGGACTCACTTTGGGTAAGGTGGAAATCATGTTCTTCATGTTTCTCCAAAGGAAGCACTTGAGCCAATACTACAATTCATTACCGGTAGGGGTATATGTTCTTGGAGTAGTTATTTCTGTTAGTTCACTGCTTTCATACCCCAATTTTAACCTATTCTCAATTTCTCGTTTTTGAAAAACTGACTATGGCTTGGAGACCATTGATAATATTTTTCTTGAAGCGTATATAACCAGCCTGAGGGGCAATCCACTGGCACTGACGCATTAGAAATACAATTTGGCATAGGCAGAAACCCTTACGTTTCACTTATAACAACTGTTATCTTTCTTTTGTAGTATATAAACTTGATCTCATTTTACACTGTGTCCTTCTAAACATGTTCGTTGATATTGATATTTTCCCTTCAGTTATGTGATGTTTGGGTACTTTGACTTTACTTTTGAAAGGTCTTGAAAACCCAGTTATATAAGATTTGCTTCACATACGTGCTATTTTGTATGTCAATTTTTTTTAATGAATATTTTCAGTTTTTGATTTTGTGTGACAAAGAATCGATCTTAGAGTTTGCGTTGTCTTAAAAAAGGATTAAAAATGAAAAATAAATGAATGGTGATTAAAATCACAGTTTCAATAACTAAAGCAAGTTTTCGCACCGGACAAAAAAGTGAGAAGAGTATGAATTTCAGTTTTATCCAACAGCCATAGAAGACAACTAAATAAAATAATAAAAATGATCAATTTATATAGAGATTTAGAAAACAATAAAGTGATAAACAACGAAAATATAGTATAAAAAGCTATTTAATTTTCTTTGGTTAACCAGTTCTCTGTCGTAGTAGACGGTTTTTCCTCTTCCTTTCATAATCAACGCTGGAGTTCCGTAGGAATTGATACTGGCTCCAACACTGTTTTGCTCTACATAAATGATCCGCTCTCTAGCACTATAAACTCAATGCACAGCGTTGCGGATGATATTTGGATGGTACTTTGCACGCTGACAGTGGTTGCTTCGCTGTCAAAGGACCTGGACACCATTTCCGCTTGAGGACGCAAAATCATGATAAAATTCAATGCTTCCAAGACCCAGGATTGTGCATCTTCAAATAAAAAGTACACAAGCGAGCACCTGGTTGTAATGAACAATCAGGCGCCTTCAAGCTGTTAGGGTCAAAGTCACAGAAAACATGATCTGGCACGAACACGTTTTGTCCATTGCAAGGGCTGCCGAAGCTCAGATACCTATTCAATGCCAGAAAGTACTTCTCATACCATCCAAACTTCTCACGCTGTATGAAGCCCAGATAAGACCTGGTCTGGAATGTTCCTCTTATATGTAAATGAGGAGCTGCTGCACCTATTACCTATCAATACTTGATGCAGTCCAGAGAAGGACAATTTATATAATCGGTGATTCAACTTTAACGCCCCACCTCCAGCCTCTATCACATTGACGTGCGGTTGATGACCTCTCACTTTTCTTCGGGTATTCGAACGAAATCTGCTCCTCCGAGCTATCCTTTATAATTCCGCCGCTCATCACGCGGGACTGATGCATTTCCTCCTAAGGCGGCCGTTCTTCCTACAGCAAGAACCGAGCGGTACAACCGCACCTTTGTTCACACTGACTGTCCAACTGTCCAGGCTCGAAATAGACTGCCAGGAGATGCATTTACTGGGCCTACGAGACTTCACCTATTAAGTCCTGCGTCAACAAATTTCCTCTAATATAACCTTTCTCTTAGCAGCCGTGGTACTCTGGTATTTAGGCTTTGCCTTTGCGGTCTGCTCAGTCATAAAAAAGTTTAACTTTATTTTAAACTTTAAACCTGATTAACTTTATTTTTGAGTTGTTGGATTTCTATTACTGCTGGAAAAATTCTATGAATTAGAATTTATTTCCAATTTTTAGTTAGATCTACTATAAAAGCGTATTTTTTAAATTCTTGAACTATTATTTTATGCAGTCAGCAATCTTCCCTAAACACTTTTAGCTGTCACTGAGGAGAGCTTATGCAGAGCCTCTGTCTGTCCATCTGTCCGTCAGTCTGTCCGTATACAAAAGATAGCCAAAACTAGGTGCTAGAGAAAAACTAAATACAGAAATACGGAATCAGCTTAAAAAAATTAATCCGGGAAAAATCCGGTTTTGTCAATACCGCTTCCGGTTTCGAAAAAAACTTGTAAATTTTTATACCAACAAATTCCACAGTGAGAGCGCCGGTGCCGTATATTCTTTCCTACTTTTTTTCTGACAAATTTATTGTACTATAAGTGCTCTCGATGCCGATCACACTCTGTTTCTGCTTGGAGATATGCCCGTTATAGCATATGTGTGTATAACATTTGCATAGTGGTATGCACATGTTTGCAAAATATGGTATGGATATATGTAGCTAATAATACGAGGATAAATTGTTTAATCTCTGACTTAACCCAGATGGGATAAAAATATGTGTTGCCAGGTCGGCGTTCCAGAAGCTGGGTGTTCTCTAGCATACCTCAGAAAATTGCATTCGCCAAAACAACTACACCTTACAAGGATAAGCTCAGATAGTCATTGGTCAGTGGGTCACATGAATGGAGCACTCTTTGAAGACTTTTTGTATTATTCCCAGAAATATATTTAAGAAAATATTTCGGAAAACAGTGCAATTATATGGAAATAGTGGTATTAATAAATAGAGGACTGAAATTTGAATAAAAAAACGTAATAATAACAATGATATACCACTCATTGCCCAACAGAATAAATTCCATTTACAGGATAAAATAATAAGTTATAAATTATGCTATGATAGAAAATACCTTTGAACATGTACAATGTCTCAAATCGAAAAATTAGATTATAATTTAGGCACTTTATTATATCCAAAATTCCAGCCAAATCAAGGATTGATGTCACAAAATCTTGATATGAGATTGAAATTATCCATCACGTCACAGGGAACTTCAAACCAGAAGAGGTATTTGAAGGTTTTATCTTGGAAAATGCGGTAGAACGCAGCGAAACAGTGGGGGCGTGAAAATTAATTTGGAACAACTCCGTGGAATCTATCTTATTATGTAAAAGCTTCTGTCAAAAAGCCAATGAAAATAATATTCTCCTTAAATTCAAACCAGACACATTACATATAGAACATAACGATTTCTCACAGATACTATCGGGATATACCCCATCACTCTTAAGACATACACGTTTAAAAAATCGTCTCTATACGTCTTCCAGACCTTGTTTTTGATAATTTTAAAATGACTTACATTTGATGCATACCCTAGTCTCGAGCGAACATAAATATAACAAATAGAGTACCTTTAATGCATCAATGTTGTTAAAAGGCTTACAATTTCTGACAAAGGAGCCATAGAATCTACTAGCTTCAGCAATTTTCGCGTTAACATGTCCACTGAAATTCAACCTCTTATCAAACCAAACATCCAGGTCTCTAATTAGCCTAGTCCTGACAACCATAACACTAGAAATCCTGCAGTCAAAAAGAAGGATTTGTTTCTACCTAGAATAAGTTACAATTTTACATTTGGATACATTTAACGATAGACCATTTTCTAAACACCATTTGCGGATTATATCGTTTGTTGCAAAAAAATAGTCAAGAACACGAAAGAAAAGTCATTGATAAACAGCAAAAACAAATACGTCCCCCAGATTGAATCCTTGCGGGACACTGGCGCCGCCAGAAAATTGTGCAGGGGGGGGGGCTTACTTAAATTGAGTGCTGAAACCGGGGGCAGAGGAGACAAATTCGGTTTTTTTATAAAATTTTCTTATCTTTGCTGCTCCAGGGGGGCCTGCCCCCTCTGCCGGCGCCCATGTTGCGGGACTCCGCACATACACGGGTATTTATCAGATTTACGAGTATATCAAAAACAGTTAATAGGTAAGATTTAAAGAATGTGACAAATGCTGTATTGAAACCGAAATTTTGAAGTTTGCTTATAAAAAAATTATGGTGCATCATATCAAACGCCTGCGATAAATCCGTATATAGCACATATATACTTGATCTTGATCATCTAGATGATTAGTAATGCATTCCGTAATTACTGTGAGGTTTGTTATGGTTGATCTGTGTTTAAAGAATACATACATGACATATCTGATTGTAAACAAGTGGATATATACCTACCTAGCAGGTTCACAAACAATGACTTCAAGCACTTTTGCACAAACTGACAGAATGGAAATTGGTCTATAATTTTTTTTGCTAATTTCCAAATAGTAGCCAAATATAAAATAAACGTTAAGGGGAATTTAAGGACACCGTCACAATCTTTGATAATAAGAAATTCAATCATGTCCAGCAGTAAATTTGGTTTTTGAATTTTTAATACTTTAAATACATAATATTCAGAAATTTTTGGTAATGATATCTTAGACAAAATATAGTTTAGCGGAATATATTTAAAAACAATAGATTCAAGTAATTTGAACTACTACTTTCTACGCATTTTTTTGGGTACAAAATTTTGAACACCACGAAAACGTTTCTCTACGTCCAAACGTGAGCACTAGAAAAATAAGAACTTGAAGTGTAGAAAGCTTTCATCCCGAAAGAGTTGCAAACACGGAAGGTATGCAAAATGTAGTTTGGATACTAGTACCACTCATCTCCCAAATATTTCTTCTTCCTCCAAGTTTCTCATCGCTACCTTGAAAAACATCCAGAATAACAAAAGCGTCCAAAAGTAAGAGGGTTTTCGTTTCACTTTTTCTGGTTACTCTGCCGCCACTGTTGTAAGTTGGTAATTAAAGTTCATATATTTCCCCTTAATATAACAAATATTAAATAAATGAATGAACCTGAATCTCTCCATAAAATGATGAACTGTTGGTTCTTGGACTTTTCGGCCGGCGTCGACACGCTCCGCCGCCTTGGCGTCGGCGAGCTTCGCTGCTTGACGTTTCGCCAGCACGAGTGGTCGACATCCTCAGAAGCTGATTTCACCTATTCGGCGTGTTTCGAGAGACTCTCTCGGCCGCGAAAGTCTTACACAATACCCTTATAAAAAATTGAAAATGAGGTAATTCCAAAACATGCCGTTGCCCTAGCACGATTTTTAAAAACTATGCATTCTTTGAAACGTCGGCTACGCCCGGTATTAATGGAGCGTCAAAATTTCATTATGATCACTAAAATCGTTTCCAAGTTATAGGTTATAGGAGTATAAAGTTTAACTGAGGTAAGGTTTTCGAAGACAATCTTCGGATAAAAGTATCGGTCATGACCTAGGTCATTCTTTTCAAAGTAGTGGAGTGCCTTTTATGAATATATTAATCTTATAGTCTCCAAAAACAATTATAAACCTCTGAAAAACCAAAAAATGAAGTTTGATGGTGTTCTGAAAATATTATTTTTTTCAATTACTACGGCTCGTGTTCACGGATTTTAAAAAATACAGCTTTACCATATAATACTACTTCCCGAATTTTATCAAAATCGGTGTAGCGGTTATTGAGATTAGGAGGTAACAATGACCTCAACGGACAGTCCGACGGACTGGTAGACCGAGGGACTGGTGATTGAAACTTATGAAGATAAATGCAATACCTTAAATGATATATTAACAAAAAACGTAATTTCTCGAGGATCACGAAACTTGTTGACGTCTAAACTGTCTAAAAATGCATTTATAATCGTTCCCCGATTATGCATCAACAATTATAATGAAATTAAGAATCATTTCTGCAATCTAATACTCGTAATTTCTCTCGTAATTTCTCTAAACCGCATATTGCAACATTTAAGTAGTCACTTATTTAACCGTTATCACATGTGTATTTGCTTTGTTAACAATTACAATATTGTATGCTTTTACTTCCTATCTGATTTAATTTTCCGCTATTTGAAGAAGTAGGACACGCCTTATCAACATGAGCATAACAATTAACTGACAAAACTAACGTACTTCACATAAAGGTAAAGAAATTTGAATATCTTACACTTTAAACAATAATTACGTTACATAACTTGGGTAAGCTTTCATGATATTAATATGAATTAGCAACATACAGCTAGTAGTGTATGTTGGTGAAAAATATAATAGTATGGAATTCAAGATTTAATCTTGCTACTACAAATTTTTTACCAGAAACATACCTTTTTACCTTTTACATTCATTCTAGCTATTTACCTTTTTTGCCCATATTTCCTGCACCACTAATAAGAAACACATGGTGTCAAGTGTCCTTTGATATAACTAAAAACGAAGTTTGGGCGATTTTGAAATTCTTTTTTTATTGATTTCTTCTCCGCCACCGGCAAGGGCTCCAACAACAAGGATACACTGTTAGCATTTCCTCCACGGTAGTAATGCGGTGTCACAATCTCATCACAATCGAGTTCGTAGTTTCAAAGTTACACGTTATGGGATCATAATAATGTTTCCAATTTCATCTCCTACAAAATGGAAAAGGATCAGAAACCCCTGAAATGCCTGAAAACGAACGAACGCTGGTATTTTTTTGTTTTTCACCAATTTCTCCATCGCCAATGCACCGATTTTTAAAATTATAGCAGCATTTAGCTACTACGGCAACAGAGCATATCACTATCGTATCCATGCAGCGGTTACAGAGATTACGAGGCTATAAAGATGCCAACAGACTGACAGACAGACCAACAGACAGATCGACGGAAATGAGTGACGTGAATTTTCGTTATGTAGATATCATAAAATGCCCAAAAAGCTTATTTATTTATTTATCATTATTATTTGTTTATTATCTCAAAATCGAAAATTTTCGCCATCCCCTATCGCTGTGGGAAGTAAAATGTGGAAAACGAAAACGATTAGGACCCTCCAAGGAGCCTAAAACCGAAGTTAGAGCTGTTTTTATATTTTTAGTTTTTTGATTATTGCTGCGCCGCCACTGAAACGATTTCTAAAAACCATACGCATTTTTCATCCTCGCCATAGTAGTTGTAGTAATATTAGTGAGTCAAAATGTCATTAAGATCAATTTAATAATTTCCAGGTTACACAATAGAGAACGATCTAAGGCAATACCCGTATGTGTACATTAGAAAATTTCAAGTCCCTTGGTCTCTGTAATAGGCAAGTCTATATGAATGGACAGCCTATTTCAGTTTTACAGCCGCCAACCCCTAAATCACCCCAATTTCAACCCCACCCAAAAAAAGTAGAAAATGCAATAGCAATATTTGGTAATTTTTGTTTTTTGCTAATTACCTATCACGACCCCACAACCACAGCATATCGCTAACCAAATTTCATCAGAACAGCGGTTACTGAGATTATGAGGCTAGAAAACAGGCAGACAGACCGACAAACTGACCGACGGAAATGTGACGCGCATTTTCGTTATGTAGATATCATAAAACGCCTAAAAAGTGTATAATCTCAAAATCGACAATTTTTGCGGCACCTCAAGTTGGTGGATTGATAGCATACAGTATCTAGGAAGATTTTATCTACACTAAAGATTGTATGTATTCGTAGCATATCACTGTTTTGCTCACATGCCATATTCTGTTTTTGTTTGCAGATGACCAAGGTATTGAACAACAGGCGCTCAATGGCTACTCTTGTGGTTAAAAACTGTATACCTCCAGGATATCAATTTTGTGTAACGAAGAACAAGAAGAGGAAATCCAAAGTAGCCCAGTTCACTAACAATTCAAATGAAAGTCTTTTTTATTTTGGTTGAGGAATATTATTTATTTATTAAATATTTATTTTTCCTTGTTTGTTTTTTATTGTTACATTATAAGTTACATCCTCCAGAAATATCCATTAGGCTTGGCTCACTCTTGCCACATATTTTCGGTGCTCTTATTTTTTAATTTTTTATCCCCCCCCACCGACTCCCCCCCCCTAATTTCATCACCTATACCCGGCACATTATTGGTATTGAATAATCACATTTTTGTTTTATTTTCAATTGGTTGTTTTTATTGGCACATTAGAGGTTATGGCTTCCACAAATATCCATTGGGCTTAGGCAAAGAAAACAATTAAAAATGGCGTCAAGCAGCTTGACTCAGTACTTGCCACACATTTTTGGTGCTAAAAACAATTTTTCTTATTTTTTATTCCTACCCTCCCAATTTCACCTCTATACCAGGGGACATTGTCTATATTAAATAATCAAATTTTTTGGATCAATCTGAGTATGATAAATTGATAGAAAAAAACCTTGGTAGCATGTTTACAAAAAAAATTATACTTCAACCCTTATTGCTCACCCCCAAATTTTTCTTCAAGTAGCACCCAATAGTTTTACCTACACAAATTAAGTCCTTAGTTTATTTATAATTTTGTAGTACCTTACGATTTTATACATAAACCAATTTTTTTCGTAGTCATAAACATAAGGTAAATAAAAAAAAATGCAGTCAAGTTGATTGACTTAGTACTTCCCACACATTACGATGATACCAGTTCATTATTTTCCCATAGCATGAAGCTATAGTCTGAAATCCCTTGCAACCAAATCATCGCCCATTTGCCCGCAAAAAAAAACACCCAACACAAAAACTCTGGTAAATAGTTTCTTGCGTCTCCCTCCTTAGGAACTAGGACGCCACAGTTTTGATTGTGCATGCGATGCGAAATGCTCAGGAGCCTACAAACCGTCTAAAAACGAAGTAGGAGCTGTTTCTATATTTTTAGTTTTTTGATTACTGTTGCGCCGCCACTGATACGATTTTCTAGAAACTGACGTGTTTACCATTCTCTCCGCAATAGTAATTCCTGTGTCGAAATTTCATTAAAATCAATTCAATCATTTTCGCTTTAGGCAATATACATAGGACGAAATTAAGCAACACTTGTATATGTAAACATCACAAAATTCTAAGTCCCATGGCTTCTGTAATAGACAAGCCAATGTTCAGATGAACTAAAAAAAAGAATATGCCGCTAGGTATTTTTTCGATAGGTCAATGGACACACTATTATGAATACAACAAATTTTTGAGTTTTACAACCCCCCACCCCCCAACCACCCCAAATGCACCCCTACTCAAAAAAAAGTAGAAAATGATCAGAAACCCCTAAAACGCCTAAAAACAAAGTTTGAGCTGTTTTTATATTTTAAGTTTTTTTTTATTGCTGCGCCGCCACTGACACGATTTTTCCAAAACATACGCGTTTTCCATCCTCGCCGCGGTAGTAATACTTTGTCAACGTTTCATTAACATCCATTCAATCATTTTCGCGTTAAGCAATATAGAACGATCTAAAACAATACTCGTATGTATACGTCACAAATTCTAAGTCCCTTGGTTTCAATTATAAGCGAGGCAATGTTTGGATGGACCTAAAAAGGTGAATTATGCCACTAGGTCTTTCATTCACATATCATACAACAAATTTTTCAGTTTTACAACCCCCCACCCCCCAACCACCCCAAATTCACCCCCACCCAAAAAAAAAGTAGAAAATGATCAGGAACCCCTAAAACGCCTAAAAACGAGGTTTGAGGCATATTTGAAATTTTTCGTTATTTGCTAATTACTCCGCCCCCCGTATAACGATTTTCAAAATTATAGGAACATGACCTACTACGACCCCACAGCATATCGCTGCCAAATTTCATCAAAATCCATGCAGCGGTTACTGAGATTACGAGGGTAGAAAAACGCGACAGACAGACAGACAGACAGACAGACAGACAGACCGACAGACCGACAGACCGACAGACCGACAGACCGACAGACCGACAGACCGACACACCGACAGCCCGACAGACCGACAGACCGACAGACCGACAGACCGACAGACCGACAGACCGACAGACCGACAGACCGACAGACCGACAGACCGACAGACCGACAGACCGACAGACCGACAGACCGACAGACCGACAGACCGACAGACCGACAGACCGACAGACCGACAGACCGACAGACCGACAGACCGACAGACCGACAGACCGACAGACCGACAGACCGACAGACCGACAGACCGACAGACCGACAGACCGACAGACCGACAGACCGACAGACCGACAGACCGACAGACCGACAGACCGACAGACCGACAGACAGCAGACCGACAGACAGACAGACCGACAGACAGACAGACAGACCGACAGACAGACAGACCGACAGACCGACAGACCGACAGACCGACAGACCGACAGACCGACAGACCGACAGACCGACAGACCGACAGACCGACAGACCGACAGACCGACAGACCGACAGACCGACAGACCGACAGACCGACAGACCGACAGACCGACAGACCGACAGACCGACAGACCGACAGACCGACAGACCGACAGACCGACAGACCGACAGACCGACAGACCGACAGACCGACAGACCGACAGACAGACAGACCGACAGACAGACAGACAGACAGACAGACAGACAGACCGACGGAAATGAGTGACGTGATTTTCGTGATGTAGACATCATGAAACGCCCAAAAAGTGGATTATCTCAAAATCGAAAATTTTCGCGATCACAATACTCCCCTCACCTATCGGTGTGGGAAGTAAAAGGATTCGTTTGAGGTGTAATACTTTCGTAAGAAAAACAGTTAAAAATAAAACTAAGTGGGTTTTTCAAGTGTACTGAGTGGCCTAACATACCATGATTTCGATTTCGAAATATTTTTTTGTAACTCAACCCCTAAAATTCACCGTCACGTTTTTTTCCAAATAGCACCCCACAGCTTTCCCTACTTAATTGAGTTCACTATTTTATTTAAAATCTTGTGGTGCCTTTATTCCATACACAAACGAGTTTTTGGCCAATTTCATAAACATAAGATAAATAAAATAAGGATTTTTTTGAGGATTAACATTTTCGTAATAAAAAAGAACAAAAAAGATATTTGTTTTTGAAAGTATGATCAAATACCCTTTAAAACTTGCCTGGTTTTTTTATCCATTTCTTGCTTCAAGGAAATTCTTATTTTATTTGATGCTAATGATATCACGCAAAAATAACTTTGCGTATAAAATCAAAAGTACCACAAGATTTTAAATAAAATAGGAATATCATTTATGTAGGAAAGCTTATGGGATGCTATTTGATAAAAAAGTCGGGGGTATGTTGTATGACGTACAAAAAAATGTTTTGAAAGCATGGTATTATAGACCCTAGAGTACCTTCAAAAATTCCACCCAGTTTTCATTTGAACTTTTTTGTTTGTTACGAGAATATCATGTGACAAGGAAATTCGGGGACACCCTGTACCCTCTAAATCTGTATAATGGGAGTGGGGTGGTGGTGGATGTGTGGTATGAACTTCAATGAAAATCAAACTGTGATGATAGAAATATACAGCGGACATCCGACCAGACGTCTTGATAAAGCGGCCGTTTTTGCTTTAATTTTGGAAGTATATTAGAATAGTACCCCCAGTTAGTGAAAGTCCTCTAGGTAGAAGGTAGTCGTGAATAACTACACAATAATTATTAAAAGATAAATCATCTGCATTACTTTACTAGCTCTTTTAACAGTTTTGACCTTCTGCGGCCTTGAGCTGCCTTTATGATTCCAAAGCATACTTTGAAACTTCAACTTAGGATAGTAATGACAAAGCCAGCTTTCATCACATTCCTTCATCTTCATGAATAAGCTTTACACCATTTTAGTCGTTAATGGTAATTTTTGTGGCAGTTGCGTAGTTTGTGGTCGACCGGAACGAGTCTAATCATCTAATAATCTCAAAAGTTTCGGTTGATATTTTACCCAACCAAACACAAAATTATATCACAACATATTCTTGCTCCATATTCATTTTTTCGAAGGGTAGGCAAAACACTGATATTTCAACAATTTATTAATTTCTAAGAAACGATACATCAAAGCCTACTTGAGCTAACATACATGAAAGATAAGGTTTCTTTCGTGCCTCATTTTTTGTGTTGTAACATTCTACTTTTAAAAGAGGTTTAACGTATTAGCAAACGACTGCCACCCTGGTTTTTTCTAATTACTCACATCACTGTATTACCTACCTACTATGACACCACAGCATATCACATCACAAATTTCACGAAAATCGATAAGAAATGATGTAGTAGAAGAAGGGCAACAGACAAACAAGAAATGAGTGACCATATTTTCGTAACTCATTAAACGTCCAACACTTACTACCCCAAATTCGAAAATTTTTGCGAATCTACGGTATGCGAAGTAAAAGCACTTTATTTTCCTGACCCCATATCAGCTTTAATCTCGAAATGTCGAAATAATCAGGTAGATCTGAATACACACGATATTCGTGGGTGATAACGCCTACAGAATGTTGCTGGTTCAATGCCTTTCCAACAATTTTTATTCAGTGGAACAAGTATCCTTAAATACAGGCTGGTTCAGTATTATGTCATCAAAGATATAGTTTGTTATCAAGTAAAGAGTGAAGATATTGAGATAGATACACCTGTTTTCTAAAATGTTTTGCTAAGACACAATAGTCCAAGAATATTACGAGTGATCTTTGATTAATTAGAAAATGATTCTAAAATTCAATACCTTCGAAATCTTCGTTTAAACTTCGTCTCTGTACGTATTTATGAACATCCCTTGAGATAGTGGAGGCGGGACTTAGAGGAAGGAGAAATATTTATGAGGCGGGTGATGTGACCAAAGTAACTTCTAGTTTCATTTTGCGTGCCTCTCGAGACCAAAAATCTCTAATACTTCAATAGAGTTCATTATTGAACGATCAGATCGAATCAACAAGCATTTACACGGATTTTCATTTTTTTCTATAATTACGCTCAATCGGAGGCATAGGCAAAAGTTTATAAGGTCTTCTGACCTTTTTATGTAACTTGAAACTGCTTGAGAAACATAGAGTCAAACTACTTGACGATTTTTTTCGTATAAACTGGCATGACATTTTCGTTATATTGCTCTCCTTGTAAGGTTAGGTGAAAGCATTAATATTTAAGGTTTCTAGCGCCTATAGGTCATTTCAATAGCTGTGGGGCAAACATAAATTTTCCTGTAACAAAGTTCATAAAGACCAGTGAACTTTACGCCAATCCTTCTTATTGTATCTGTAAAATGTTTAAAAGTCTTCAAAATTACTACCTTCACCTATTTAAAATTTTGGAAAAAATGGTGCTGTGAGATGAAACATTCATTTATTATTCAAAAAATTCTCCCAGGACGAATACCGAAAACTTTAAGAAATGGTTGCTGGCAGCGACTTCTGTTATGTTTAGATATAACATATTTTTATCCGTAGTAATTAAAACTTGAAATTTTCTTAATTAGATCGTGAAATTGGCAGACATAGTCGTGTGTGGCCACTTTAACCCCGGATGTATCATACTTGTACCTACGTAATGGACTTTTGATAACTGAAGTAAATGATCGACAAAAACATTAAAAAGACCTGTGTTATAAATTCTACTAAATCGCCGTTTACAATAGAACCTCAGATCTTATTTATCTGTAAGAAATGCGAATTTAAACATAATTCCTCTTAATATCGACTTCACATTACGAAACCTGAGTGTGATGTCATTTTTCGGGATTCGTCCAGAGATACCGATGTACGGAAGAAAGAATTCTGCTATCTTGGAGTTCGAATCATAGAAGACACCACAAAAGAAATCAAAGGAAGGATTGCGCTCTACAAATATAATCTGAAAACAAAAAGGGCCAATTTACGAATAGAAACCTTAAAAAATCAACAAGAAAAAATCCATTAAAACCTAAATGGGGAGCATAACATATGACTGTAAAATTTGGCCACTGAAAGACTATGAAAGAAGATGACTGAAAACACTGGTGATGTGGCTGTGGATGAAAATGACGAGGATAAGGTGGGTAGACAAGAATATCAATGATAGTCTTGAAAGAAATTGAGAATGTAAATACATCTGTGGTTAAGGAAAAAAAATTGTTGAAGTACAGGTAATCAATTCACCAACGTGTTGTACGAATATTTCTTAGAAAAGATCAATAGGAAGCTCAAGGTAACCTTACTTTGAAGGCATGAATAGTTCCACCTCGTTTTAAGAGCACCTTACAGAGCACATCACTTGACAGACATCAATAGTTACATTGGCATTAGTCATATGTGTTGTTTAGGGGTCAAAATGTGTCTTTGGTGTTATTAATGCTGTTGATTTATTTTTTTCTTTGTTTGCATAATGAGCGCTTGATGTATTCTCAATAAAGTAAGTGTATAAAAATGTGTGCCCTTGCCCTCTATAAAGATTAGGAACAACGCAAATACCTTTATAATGACAAAAAAGGGGGAGAGAAAATCTTGTTTTTAGTCCAGAAACCGTGACATTAGATCCCACTTTAGTAAATGAACTGCCCTTGTACCAGACTTACACCTAACCTAATCTTTCTGACCTCTGACCACTCCCCTCTTGCAGGAAACCATAAATGTTTGAAGTCATCCGTTGTCCAGCATCCTCCTGATTTAATATAAGAAGAGCCTGTGGCTAATTTTCTCCCTAATAAAGACGTCTATTTTGTAAAAAAAGGTGCGGTTCAGCCTTGGACACACCCACCTAATGTTCCATTATCCAATTACTACTCCTTACACCCTCGCGATCACTGGATCTACGACGGATTTTGGATGAAGGGACCCAAGGATGACAGCCTTCTGCATTCTGGCGGCTAAACTATGCTCCGGCGCACGGACATTGCAGTGCAGAGAGCAGCGTATTCCTCATTCCACCTAGGGATCCAATGATCATAACCAGCAGACCAAAAAGCGAACCAAATACAGGCCAGAGCCTGTATTTGGTTCGCTTTTCCTCCACCTTAGAGATGATGTTCACCTCACCGGAAGGTGCCGAAAACTCTAGAACGAACATAGTCTTCTGTTGGTGATGAGAAGGACTATGTCGGGCTTATTTGCCTGTACAAGCTCTAGCGTAGGGAACGAGTACTTCCAGTAAATCCGGCATTTGTTGTTCCCCACAACGGACTCTATATCTCCTGGAGCGTATGGCAGCACCGGTGGCGGATTTAGAGGGGGGCAAGGGGGGCGTACGCCTCCCCCTAGAGCTCTCCGGAAGTATATTATATTCATATAAATATCAAAATTTAAGCTTATTTATTACTCTTCAGTCCACGGCAGCACTGCCCCCCCCCCCTAGGCAACACGGAATACTTATATAAATAACAAAAGTAGGTTTGAGAGCTTTTTTTTGCTCTTCAGAAAATTAATAGCGATTAATATCATGATGAAATTCGAGCGCCACTGCTTCGCCCCGCCCCCTTAGAAGAAATCATTTCTGATCACCTTGCAGTCTCGTGTAAAATTTCGTTCTCTACCCCTACTGCACCCATTAAATTTGTTACCTACCGCGATTTCTCAAAATTTGACATTAATGATTTCCATGCAGATCTTTCAAGTATAAACTGGGATGTTATATATAACTTAGATGATGTAAATGAGATGGTATCATTCCTTAATTCAAATATAATGAGCTTATTCGACCATCATGCCCCATATAGAACTATCCGAGCTACCAAGCCACCTGCTCCTTGGCTAACGTATAATATAATAATAATAATAATAATAATAACGGTGGAATAGCGTCTGCATCCAGAGGATCGGCTATTCCTCAACAATTAGGACACGACGGATCTCCATGTGAGGAGCGGTACTCCGACAGCGTCTGACTCCATGTTAGGGGCGGCTGATAATACACCCGCAGGAAGCCACCCAACATCAGTAGGCTATCCGGTGCGTGGCGACACCGCAGGGTATACCGAAGCCCAAGGATGTAATCCAGCCGGCAACCTTCGCAGGTGCATCCTCAGGAGGCAATTTGGACGGCTGCCTCCGGAAATGTCGTCTGGGGGCCCTAAGGCCAACCACCTGACGGGCCCTATCTTCGGGTTCGACCACCCCGGAAGAAAAGCACCCACACCGAGCCGGTTTCGGAAGCCGGCGTTGGGCAAGGTGGCGGTGCTTCGAATTGCCCTGTTGACGACCCCCGGAATGACATGGACCGTTTTAGGTGGACGACGGAGCTCAAGGATGACCTACTGAGCTGCTACGAGAGCAGTAGCCCGCGCCGTAGGGGATACATGTCCCGCATGTATGAGAGGTGGTGTGAAATGCACCCAGAGCATAGCACGCTTACCTCTCAGAATTTGCGAGATTATGTATCGTACCTCCGGAGGCAGGGATATGTTCGTGCTCCAGCTCAGCCTGCCCCTTCGGCGGACGGAAGGCCTGTTAACCAGGCTGAAAGTTCGCCGGTAAGGCCCGCTGAGAGGGAAATCGACCAAGTCGTCACACCTGGGGATTTCAGAGACCGAAGGGCCTTGCATAACAATGGAAGGTCCTTGAAGCTGGCAGATTTGAAGAGAGAGGATGAGGTTGTGGGTGAACGTCTATCGGAGGCCTCTGACATTTGGAGCATCAATTGCGAAATTTACGCTGCGGCTCTGAGGCTAGCTAGACAGGGGAGAGTGAGAGACTCTCCTGTTGAGAGAGCACAGAGACGGGTGCGCCAAATGGAAGCGAAAATCCAGTTGGCTCGCCAGGAAGCATCCCGTATCCAGTGTGTGATGGAATATAGAGCGGCTGGGAAGCCTTTTACGCGCCGAGTGCGCCAGATAGCCTACGGGTTGAGGCGCGACCATCATACACTCAGTCAAGCGGTACTGGTTGTTGTCAAGCAACACTGTCTTGACAGGATACGGATGCTAATCGCTGCTAAGCGATCGTTGGTGGCGCGGGCGAGAGGTCTGGAGCAGAACAGAATGTTCTACGAAAGACCTTCTCGCCTTTTCCAACAGCCGCCTCCAGCCATAGAGCAGCCGCCAACTGCTGATCGCGTGGAGACCTTTTGGAGGGACATTTACGAACAACCCAAACCTCTCTCAGCAGACACTCCGGCCTTGGCGCAGTTCGAGTCCGTTTGTAGGAGGACTCCTAACGTGAATGTACTGCGTCACCCGATAAACACGGAAGAAATTCTTGACGCCTTACGAGGCGCAAAGAATTTCGCAGCTCCTGGCCCGGATGGCATAAACACCTACTGGTGGAAAAAATTCCCCAGTTGCCACCGGCATTTAGCTAGAGTTTTTAACTCGTGGCTAAATCAGGAGCAGCCAATTCCGGCTTGGTTTGTCGAGGGTCGAACCGTGCTTCTCCCGAAGACCGGAGATTTGTCTGATCCCAAAAACTACAGGCCAATAACATGTCTGAACGCGTGTTACAAGCTCTTCACCAGAATCTTGTACATGCGCATCCTTCAAGCTGTGAATCCTGTATTTCTCGACGTGTATGAACAGAGAGGGTCAAAGAAAGGCGTAGCTGGCTGCAAGGAGAACCTGTTGATTGACCGATGTGTCACGCAGGACTCTGTGCAGTACAAGCGAAACCTTTCTATGGCCTGGATTGACTATCGCAAGGCATTCGACAGCACGTCTCATGAGCTCATTGTGCGGCTGTTGGAATGTCTTTCGGTGGATAATCAGATAGTGGGGTGCATCAAACAACTGATGCCACTCTGGAAGACCCGGTTCACCATAACATCAGGTGAAACTCGGGTTCAGACAGAGTTGGTGTCATTGAAAAGAGGTGTCTTCCAAGGAGACTCCTTGAGTCCCTTGCTCTTTTGCATCTCACTTTTGCCTCTGTCCATAGCGCTGAGAAATACTAAAGGATACAGCTGTGGCACGCCCAATAACCGGAGGCACAAGGTCACCCATCTGTTTTATATGGATGACCTAAAACTGTATGCCTCCGGCCAACGCGAACTACAACAATCGCTGAGGGTGGTGCAGGAGTACAGTCATGCTATCGGAATGGAGTTCGGGACAGACAAATGTGCATTGGTTCATCTCAAGAAAGGACGAAGCGGAGGTAGTGGAGATGAGGAACAGCTCGTTGATGGGAGCATCTTGCGACAACTGCATGCCGGAGATACTTATACCTACCTTGGAGTGGCGCAGCGTCATGTCCAAGAGGCAACATTGGTTAAAGAGTGTCTCCGCCGCAAGTATTTGCACCGACTCCGGCAGATCTGGTCGTCAGAACTGTCCGGCAAGAACAAAGTCGCTGCCACAAACATGCTTGCGGTCCCATTGTTATTATACACCTTTGGTGCTATACACTGGAAAGTGAACGAGCTGAAGGAAATCGACACGAAGACCCGCAAAAGGATGAATATGGAGAGAAGCCTGCATCCTAAGTCCTCTGTCCCGCGAATATACCTCCCGCGACACCTGGGAGGGCGTGGACTATTGAGTTTGGAGCGTCTGCACAACAGAGTAGTACTGGCCACTGCCTGCTATGTAACGAACAGCACCGATCCCCTGATCCGCTTCGTGCGAGAGCACGAGAATGCGGGAAAAGGAGCATTTCTTTTTAGCGCAGCGAAGCGAGCAGCCGAGGAGCTCAGCCTCACACTCGACTTCAAGCGGAGGTGTCAGCAGTCCATTACGGAACTTGCTCCCGCAGAATTAAAAGCCCACATTAAAACTGCCGAAGTCGACTTCCTCTTAAGACTTCATAAAGATAAGCCAATGCATGGAATCTTCTACAAACATCTAGAAGAGCATGGCTTGTCTGAGCAGTTGACCTTCTCTTTCCTAAGGTCTAGTGGGTTGAAGTCGGAGACTGAGGGCTTTATAATGGCTTGCCAAGACGGTGTCTTCAACACCTTGGTATACCGTAAAAGGGTTATGGGTGTACATGTACCCGACACCCATTGTAGAGCTTGCCGACAGGCGCCAGAGACGCTTATGCATCTCTTGTCGGCGTGTAAGACGTACGCTGGGACGGCTTACGTCCATCGGCACAACGCGGCTCTACGAGTGCTCTACTATCATTTAAGGCACTCATACGGTATCGATGAGACACCGGTGCTGCCATACGCTCCAGGGGATATAGAGTCCGTTGTGGAGAACGAGAGATGCCGGATTTACTGGAACTACTCGTTCCCCACGCTCGAGCTTGTACAGGCAAACAAGCCCGACATAGTCCTTCTCGACCACCAACAGAAGACGATGTTCGTTATTGAGTTTTCGGCGCCTGCCGAAGTGAACATCGTCTCTAAGGAGGAGGAAAAGCGGACCAAATATCAGGAGTTGCTCGGACAACTTCGCAGGCTCTGGCCAGACTACACTGTAAGTCTGCTGGTTATGGTCATTGGATCCCTAGGTGGAATGAGGAATACGCTGCTCTCTGCACTGCGCAAAATGCCGGTGTGCCGTGCGGCGGCGCACATCTTAGCCGCCAGAATGCAGAAGGCAGTCATCCTTGGGTCCCTTCGTCTACTTAGGGCGCACGATTCGCGGACCCAGTGATTGCTCACCTCACGGTGTGAGGAGTAGTCATTGGGTAATGGAACAGCAGCTCGGTGTGTCGGAGCCCGAGCTGCACTTTTTTGTTTTTAATAATAATAATAATAATAATAATATTTATTTACTCGCAAAGTACATAAAAAACAAAATTGTTGAAAAAAATGAGTAAATAAATATGTTAACATCCATAGAAGGACTAAGCCTGTGCATGGACAAATTAGTGTTACAATGTACATATTATACACACATAAATATTACAAATACTTACGTATGTATAAGATATAAATGTTACATATAAGATAAATAGGGTTATGAGTAATTTGAATGAAATTGTTTATAAAATTATAAGATTACTTATGGATTTAGTTATAATATGACTTATTTATTAATTCATGTATTTCTTTTCTGTCTACTGAACTTAGCCATTCTTTAAGAGATTTTTTGAATCGTTTATTGGATAATTCCTTTATATCATTAGGTACTCTTTGATATAGTTTTGGCGCCAAATAAATGTTTGATCTCTGCATAATCGATTTTCTCGTTTTAGGTATGCTTTTTGCGTGTAATTTGTATCTTGTGTTATGACCGTGTTTGATGTTGTCTTGCTCATTTGAATTTTTGTGATAACGAGTGATAGTATGTAAGAAATAAAGTTGCCTGACATCGTATATCAGAGCTTCCCTGAACAAATCATCACTAGGATACAGTTTTGGTTTGCTAAACATAGATTTTAGAATTGCTTTTTGGAGGATATCTAAATCATTGATATATGTTGTGCATGCAGCACCCCATGCCAATATACCATAAATGAGATGGGTTTCAATTAATGCATAGTATACTGTACGTAGATGCTTTTCAGTTAAAATGTTTGTTAGTAATTTTATCCTATATGAAGTGAATCTAATTTTTTTCAATAAACTATTAATATGTACATCCCAACGTAAGTGTGAGTCTAAATATATTCCTAGATACTTTATACTGTTCAATTTGTCAATTTTAATTTTTTTATTATTTATGTTTAATGTAATATTGTCGAAAGTAGGTAAATGCCTAGAATAAGATGTGAACGGTAAAAAGTGTGTTTTTGAAAAGTTGATTGTCAATTTTCTTTGAGTAAGCCACTGAATAATTTTGATAAAATCATTTTCAATAATAATTTTTAGTTTATTCCATTCTTTTTCCTTATACAGTACGGCCGTATCGTCTGCGAAACTGATTATTTTACCAACACAATCAATTTTGAAAAGATCATTTAAGTATATATTAAATAAAAGTGGTCCCAAAACTGTTCCCTGTGGAACACCACACTTAACAAACATTTCTTTACTTATTGATTTTGCTATCCTCACGGATTGTGGCCTGTTAGATAGATAATTTTCAAGCAAATTATACATTGTCCCACGAAATCCAAGTCTTTCTAATGTGTTTAGAAGTAATTTATGATTCACTGTATCAAATGCTTTTTGCAAATCAACAAAGATGCAAAGAAATGATTAAGTTAAGGGACAAAGCTTTGATACGATGTAAGCGCAGCAAACTAGCAACACACTATAAATATTACCATGAACTAAGGAATTACGTTACTGCGGCAATAAGAAGGGAGAAAAAAGCTTTTATTGACCATTCGGTTAGATACAAGGGCAGCAAACGGATTTGGAATACCCTACGATCTTTAGACATTTTACGCGATAAATCAAACGTATCTTTGCCTCCATCCTTAGCAAGTCCAGACATCCTAACTCGACATTTCACAAATATCCCCCACCCTCATAGATCCGCTTCACATAATACTCTCTTAAGGAAATACGACACTGCTGGTATAGAAAAGTCATTTCAATTTAAAACAGTCAGCTCTATAACCGTACAGAAATATCTGAATAAAATCAAAAGTAATGCCTCCGGTAATGACACAATTAGTCTACGAATGATCAAAATTATCAAGTCACATTTAATAGATCACATAACGCACATTTACAATTTTATTATCACCTCAGGTGACTTTCCTTGTATCTGGAAGAACGCTAAAGTAATCCCATTACCTAAATGCGCTAATCCGTCTGATTACTCAGACTACCGTCCTATAAGTATTTTGCCTTCTTTGTCCAAACCACTAGAAATGATTTTAAATGATCAAATGCAGGAGTTCTCTTTACAAAATAATATCATCTCAGAGGTTCAGTCCGGATTTCGTCCCCACTATAGTACTGCAACTGCATTACTCTCGATTACAGATGATATCTACAGATTTTTTGATGGTGGAAATTTTGCGTGTCTTGTTCTCCTTGACTACAGCAAAGCATTTGACACAATTGACCATGAGCTGTTAATAAAAAAGCTTGAGTTTTTTGGGTTTATGCAATCAGCTACTAGACTACTATGTCAGTACATCACTATGCTGACGATACACAAATGTATGTTTCTTTTCCTTACGACGAATCTGAAACATGTCAATAAGGTTAATAAAGATCTAGACATTCTCTGCAATATATCTACTGCCCACAATTTAACTTTGAACGCCTGCAAGTCAAAGGTCATATATTTTGGCAACGATACTGTTAAAAGGAAATTGCTAGAAGAAAAAGCGTTAGTTAAAATTGGCAATGAAGTTATTGAGGTCGTAAATGAATGCAAAAACTTAGGGCTTTGGATGAACTAAGGTTCAAGAAACACGTAAATCATCTATGTGGCACCGCATACTCTGTTCTAAAACAGTTATATCCTAATAGAGGTATCCTCTCGACAGAGCTTAAGTTAAAATTGTGCGGAATGCTTGTTATCTCTAGAGTTTCTTATTGTGATTGTGTTTATGGCCCGGCAATCGTAAATCTGGATTCAGATCGTCTCCAAAAAATTCAAAACTCGTGCTTGAGATTTGCGTACGGGATTCGTAAATATGATCACATAAGTCTTGCCTTCCAGAAGTCAAAGTGGTTAAAACTGGAAGATTTAAGAAGAGTTCACATGCTTACATTAATTCATAAAACTATTATAAAGGGTATTCCGAAATATTTACATAGTAGGTTGAGCAGTTTTAGCTGTAGTTCTACTCGTAATAGGCACACGTTGATAATACCAAAACATCGTACAGCAGTGTTTAAAAGGAGTTTTTCATATAATGCAGCCAAACTTTACAATAACCTTCCTCATGAATACAGAAACTGCTCACTACTCAATTTCAAGAAAAGACTTAAGGCTTTGTATTAAACACCCCCATGCTGTTTTTTTATATAAGAATATTTTTGCCATTCCACCGGTTTTCCTCTCTTTGGTTCAAATTCGGTAGTATCTTGATATATGCGTTCCAAATATTTTTGTTGCTATATTTCTTGTGCTCCTCATTTACTTATATGTATATGTTTCTAGGTATTGTATTACTTGTAGTTATTATTATTAAGTAATAAATAAATTTCTAGGTTGAGTTGAAAAACAGCAAATTGCTGACACTTCGCCTTTTCACCAAAATTTTGTTTTTCGTTTTAGCTGTATCTATTTGTGTAATTTGGTGAATAAAGATCTATTATTATCATGTAAATATAATAAGTGCAGCCCGGGCTCCGACACACCGGGCTGCTGTTCCATTACCCAATGACTACTCCTCACACCGTGAGGTGAGCAATCACTGGGTCCGCGAATCGTGCGCCCTAAGTAGACGAAGGGACCCAAGGATGACTGCCTTCTGCATTCTGGCGGCTAAGATGTGCGCCGCCGCACGGCACACCGGTATTTTGCGCAGTGCAGAGAGCAGCGTATTCCTCATTCCACCTAGGGATCCAATGACCATAACCAGCAGACTTACAGTGTAGTCTGGCCAGAGCCTGCGAAGTTGTCCGAGCAACTCCTGATATTTGGTCCGCTTTTCCTCCTCCTTAGAGACGATGTTCACCTCGGCAGGCGCCGAAAACTCAATAACGAACATCGTCTTCTGTTGGTGGTCGAGAAGGACTATGTCGGGCTTGTTTGCCTGTACAAGCTCGAGCGTGGGGAACGAGTAGTTCCAGTAAATCCGGCATCTCTCGTTCTCCACAACGGACTCTATATCCCCTGGAGCGTATGGCAGCACCGGTGTCTCATCGATACCGTATGAGTGCCTCAAATGATAGTAGAGCACTCGTAGAGCTGCGTTGTGCCGATGGACGTAAGCCGTCCCAGCGTACGTCTTACACGCCGACAAGAGATGCATCAGCGTCTCTGGCGCCTGTCGGCAAGCTCTACAAAGGGTGTCGGGTACATCTACACCCATAACCCTTTTACGGTACACCAAGGTGTTGAAGACACCGTCTTGGCAAGCCATTATAAAGCCCTCAGTCTCCGACTTCAACCCACTAGACCTTAGGAAAGAGAAGGTCAACTGCTCAGACAAGCCATGCTCTTCCAGATGTTTGTAGAAGATTCCATGCATTGGCTTATCTTTATGAAGTCTTAAAAGGAAGTCGACTTCGGCAGTTTTAAGGTGGGATTTTAATTCTGCGGGAGCAAGTTCCGTAATGGACTGCTGACACCTCCGCTTGAAGTCGAGTGTGAGGCTGAGCTCCTCGGCTGCTCGTTTCGCTGCGCTAAAAAGAAAGGCTCCTTTTCCCGCATTCTCGTGCTCTCGCACAAAGCGGATCAGGGGATCGGTGCTGTTCGTTACATAGCAGGCAGTGGCCAGTACTACTCTGTTGTGCAGACGCTCCAAACTCAATAGTCCACGCCCTCCCAGGTGTCGCGGGAGGTATATTCGCGGGACAGAGGACTTAGGATGCAGGCTTCTCTCCATATTCATCCCTTTGCGGGTCTTTGTGTCGATTTCCTTCAGCTCGTTCACTTTCCAGTGTATAGCACCAAAGGTGTATAATAACAATGGGACCGCAAGCATGTTTGTGGCAGCGACTTTGTTCTTGCCGGACAGTTCTGACGACCAGATCTGCCGGAGTCGGTGCAAATACTTGCGGCGGAGACACTCTTTAACCAATGCTGCCTCTTGGACATGACGCTGCGCCACTCCAAGGTAGGTATAAGTATCTCCGGCATGCAGTTGTCGCAAGATGCTCCCATCAACGAGCTGTTCCTCATCTCCACTATCTCCGCTTCGTCCTTTCTTGAGATGAACCAATGCACATTTGTCTGTCCCGAACTCCATTCCGATAGCATGACTGTACTCCTGCACCACCCTCAGCGATTGTTGTAGTTCGCGTTGGCCGGAGGCATAAAGTTTTAGGTCATCCATATAAAATAGATGGGTGACCTTGTGCCTCCGGTTATTGGGCGTGCCACAGCTGTATCCTTTAGTATTTCTCAGCGCTATGGACAGAGGCAAAAGTGAGATGCAAAAGAGCAAGGGACTCAAGGAGTCTCCTTGGAAGACACCTCTTTTCAATGACACCAACTCTGTCTGAACCCGAGTTTCACCTGATGTTATGGTGAACCGGGTCTTCCAGAGTGGCATCAGTTGTTTGATGCATCCCACTATCTGATTGTCCACCGAAAGGCATTCCAACAGCCGCACAATGAGCTCATGAGACGTGCTGTCGAATGCCTTGCGATAGTCAATCCAGGCCATAGAAAGGTTTCGCTTGTACTGCACGGAGTCCTGCGTGACACATCGGTCAATCAACAAGTTCTCCTTGCAGCCAGCTACTCCTTTCTTTGACCCTCTCTGTTCATACACGTCGAGAAATACAGGATTCACAGCTTGAAGGAGACGCATGTACAAGATTCTGGTGAAGAGCTTGTAACATGCGTTCAGACATGTTATTGGCCTGTAGTTTTTGGGATCAGACAAATCTCCGGTCTTCGGGAGAAGCACGGTTCGACCCTCGACAAACCAAGCCGGAATTGGCTGCTCCTGATTTAGCCACGAGTTAAAAACTCTAGCTAAATGCCGGTGGCAACTGGGGAATTTTTTCCACCAGTAGGTGTTTATGCCATCCGGGCCAGGAGCTGCGAAATTCTTTGCGCCTCGTAAGGCGTCAAGAATTTCTTCCGTGTTTATCGGGTGACGCAGTACATTCAAGTTAGGAGTCCTCCTACAAACGGACTCAAACTGCGCCAAGGCCGGAGTGTCTGCTGAGAGAGGTTTGGGTTGTTCGTAAGTGTCCTTCCAAAAGGCCTCCACGCGATCAGCAGTTGGCGGCTGCTCTATGGCTGGAGGCGGCTGTTGGAAAAGGCGAGAAGGTCTTTCGTAGAACATTCTGTTCTGCTCCAGACCTCTCGCCCGCGCCACCAACGATCGCTTAGCAGCGATTAGCATCCGTATCCTGTCAAGGCAGTGTTGCTTGACAACAACCAGTACCGCTTGACTGAGTGTATGATGGTCGCGCCTCAACCCGTAGGCTATCTGGCGCACTCGGCGCGTAAAAGGCTTCCCAGCCGCTCTATATTCCATCACACACTGGATACGGGATGCTTCCTGGCGAGCCAACTGGATTTTCGCTTCCATTTGGCGCACCCGTCTCTGTGCTCTCTCAACAGGAGAGTCTCTCACCCTCCCCTGTCTAGCTAGCCTCAGAGCCGCAGCGTAAATTGCGCAATTGATGCTCCAAATGTCAGAGGCCTCCGATAGACGTTCACCAACAACCTCATCCTCTCTCTTTAAATCTGCCAGCTTCAAGGACCTTCCGTTGTTATGCAAGGCCCTTCGGTCCCTGAAATCCCCAGGTGAGACGACTTGGTCGATTTCCCTCTCAGCGGGCCTTACCGGCGAACTTTCAGCCTGGTTAACAGGCCTTCCGTCCGCCGAAGGGGCAGGCTGAGCTGGAGCACGAACATATCCCTGCCTCCGGAGGTACGATACATAATCTCGCAAATTCTGAGAGGTAAGCGTGCTATGCTCTGGGTGCATTTCACACCACCTCTCATACATGCGGGACATGTATCCCCTACGGCGCGGGCTACTGCTCTCGTAGCAGCTCAGCAGGTCATCCTTGAGCTCCGTCGTCCACCTAAAACGGTCCATGTTATTGCGGGGGTCGTCATCAGGGCAAATCGAAGCACCGCCACCTTGCCCAACGCCGGCTTCCGAAACCGGCTCGGTGTGGGTGCTTTTCCTTCGAGGTGGTCGAACCCGAAGATAGGGCCCGTCAGGTGGTTAGCCTTAGGGCCCGCAGCCGACATTTCCGGAGGCAGCCGTCCAAATTGCCTCCAGAGGATGGACCTGTGAAGGTTGCCGACCGACTTACATCCTTTGGCTTCGGTATACCCCTCGGTGTCGCCACGCACCGAATAGCCTGTTGATGTTGGGCGGCTTCCTGGGGGTTTATGAAAACAGCCGCTTCTAACATGAAGAACAGACGCTGTCGGAGTACCGCTCCTCACATGGAGATCCGTCGTGTCCTATTAATTGTGGAATAGCCGATCCTCTGGATGCAGACGCTATTCCACTGTGCTAGTTTTGGTCCGCCCCGGGTATTTCATTTCCCCGGTACCACCCATATCTGGGAGGCATTCCCCTATCCGCCACCTTGGGGAGGCGCCACTGAGGAGATCTAGCAACCCCTCGCGCTTATTATTATTATTTTTTTTTTTTTAAACAAAAAAGTGCAGCCCGGGCTCCGACACACCGGGCTGCTGTTCCATTACCCAATGACTACTCCTCACACCGTGAGGTGAGCAATCACTGGGTCCGCGAATCGTGCGCCCTAAGTAGACGAAGGGACCCAAGGATGACTGCCTTCTGCATTCTGGCGGCTAAGATGTGCGCCGCCGCACGGCACACCGGTATTTTGCGCAGTGCAGAGAGCAGCGTATTCCTCATTCCACCTAGGGATCCAATGACCATAACCAGCAGACTTACAGTGTAGTCTGGCCAGAGCCTGCGAAGTTGTCCGAGCAACTCCTGATATTTGGTCCGCTTTTCCTCCTCCTTAGAGACGATGTTCACCTCGGCAGGCGCCGAAAACTCAATAACGAACATCGTCTTCTGTTGGTGGTCGAGAAGGACTATGTCGGGCTTGTTTGCCTGTACAAGCTCGAGCGTGGGGAACGAGTAGTTCCAGTAAATCCGGCATCTCTCGTTCTCCACAACGGACTCTATATCCCCTGGAGCGTATGGCAGCACCGGTGTCTCATCGATACCGTATGAGTGCCTCAAATGATAGTAGAGCACTCGTAGAGCCGCGTTGTGCCGATGGACGTAAGCCGTCCCAGCGTACGTCTTACACGCCGACAAGAGATGCATAAGCGTCTCTGGCACCTGTCGGCAAGCTCTACAAAGGGTGTCGGGTACATCTACACCCATAACCCTTTTACGGTACACCAAGGTGTTGAAGACACCGTCTTGGCAAGCCATTATAAAGCCCTCAGTCTCCGACTTCAACCCACTAGACCTTAGGAAAGAGAAGGTCAACTGCTCAGACAAGCCATGCTCTTCCAGATGTTTGTAGAAGATTCCATGCATTGGCTTATCTTTATGAAGCCTTAAAAGGAAGTAGACTTCGGCAGTTTTAAGGTGGGATTTTAATTCTGCGGGAGCAAGTTCCGTAATGGACTGCTGACACCTCCGCTTGAAGTCGAGTGTGAGGCTGAGCTCCTCGGCTGCTCGTTTCGCTGCGCTAAAAAGAAAGGCTCCTTTTCCCGCATTCTCGTGCTCTCGCACAAAGCGGATCAGGGGATCGGTGGTGTTCGTTACATAGCAGGCAGTGGCCAGTACTACTCTGTTGTGCAGACGCTCCAAACTCAATAGTCCACGCCCTCCCAGGTGTCGCGGGAGGTATATTCGCGGGACAGAGGACTTAGGATGCAGGCTTCTCTCCATATTCATCCTTTTGCGGGTCTTCGTGTCGATTTCCTTCAGCTCGTTCACTTTCCAGTGTATAGCACCAAAGGTGTATAATAACAATGGGACCGCAAGCATGTTTGTGGCAGCGACTTTGTTCTTGCCGGACAGTTCTGACGACCAGATCTGCCGGAGTCGGTGCAAATACTTGCGGCGGAGACACTCTTTAACCAATGCTGCCTCTTGGACATGACGCTGCGCCACTCCAAGGTAGGTATAAGTATCTCCGGCATGCAGTTGTCGCAAGATGCTCCCATCAACGAGCTGTTCCTCATCTCCACTATCTCCGCTTCGTCCTTTCTTGAGATGAACCAATGCACATTTGTCTGTCCCGAACTCCATTCCGATAGCATGACTGTACTCCTGCACCACCCTCAGCGATTGTTGTAGTTCGCGTTGGCCGGAGGCATAAAGTTTTAGGTCATCCATATAAAACAGATGGGTGACCTTGTGCCTCCGGTTATTGGGCGTGCCACAGCTGTATCCTTTAGTATTTCTCAGCGCTATGGACAGAGGCAAAAGTGAGATGCAAAAGAGCAAGGGACTCAAGGAGTCTCCTTGGAAGACACCTCTTTTCAATGACACCAACTCTGTCTGAACCCGAGTTTCACCTGATGTTATGGTAAACCGGGTCTTCCAGAGCGGCATCAGTTGTTTGATGCATACCACTATCTGATTATCCACCGAAAGACATTCCAACAGCCGCACAATGAGGTCATGAGACGTGCTGTCGAATGCCTTGCGGTAGTCAATCCAGGCCATAGAAAGGTTTCGCTTGTACTGCACAGAGTCCTGCGTGACACATCGGTCAATCAACAGGTTCTCCTTGCAGCCAGCTACTCCTTTCTTTGACCCTCTCTGTTCATACACGTCGAGAAATACAGGATTCACAGCTTGAAGGAGACGCATGTACAAGATTCTGGTGAAGAGCTTGTAACACGCGTTCAGACATGTTATTGGCCTGTAGTTTTTGGGATCAGACAAATCTCCGGTCTTCGGGAGAAGCACGGTTCGACCCTCGACAAACCAAGCCGGAATTGGCTGCTCCTGATTTAGCCACGAGTTAAAAACTCTAGCTAAATGCCGGTGGCAACTGGGGAATTTTTTCCACCAGTAGGTGTTTATGCCATCCGGGCCAGGAGCTGCGAAATTCTTTGCGCCTCGTAAGGCGTCAAGAATTTCTTCCGTGTTTATCGGGTGACGCAGTACATTCAAGTTAGGAGTCCTCCTACAAACGGACTCGAACTGCGCCAAGGCCGGAGTGTCTGCTGAGAGAGGTTTGGGTTGTTCGTAAATGTCCCTCCAAAAGGCCTCCACGCGATCAGCAGTTGGCGGCTGTTCTATGGCTGGAGGCGGCTGTTGGAAAAGGCGAGAAGGTCTTTCGTAGAACATTCTGTTCTGCTCCAGACCTCTCGCCCGCGCCACCAACGATCGCTTAGCAGCGATTAGCATCCGTATCCTGTCAAGACAGTGTTGCTTGACAACAACCAGTACCGCTTGACTGAGTGTATGATGGTCGCGCCTCAACCCGTAGGCTATCTGGCGCACTCGGCGCGTAAAAGGCTTCCCAGCCGCTCTATATTCCATCACACACTGGATACGGGATGCTTCCTGGCGAGCCAACTGGATTTTCGCTTCCATTTGGCGCACCCGTCTCTGTGCTCTCTCAACAGGAGAGTCTCTCACTCTCCCCTGTCTAGCTAGCCTCAGAGCCGCAGCGTAAATTTCGCAATTGATGCTCCAAATGTCAGAGGCCTCCGATAGACGTTCACCAACAACCTCATCCTCTCTCTTTAAATCTGCCAGCTTCAAGGACCTTCCGTTGTTATGCAAGGCCCTTCGGTCTCTGAAATCCCCAGGTGAGACGACTTGGTCGGTTTCCCTCTCAGCGGGCCTTACCGGCGAACTTTCAGCCTGGTTAACAGGCCTTCCGTCCGCCGAAGGGGCAGGCTGAGCTGGAGCACGAACATATCCCTGCCTCCGGAGGTACGATACATAATCTCGCAAATTCTGAGAGGTAAGCGTGCTATGCTCTGGGTGCATTTCACACCACCTCTCATACATGCGGGACATGTATCCCCTACGGCGCGGGCTACTGCTCTCGTAGCAGCTCAGCAGGTCATCCTTGAGCTCCGTCGTCCACCTAAAACGGTCCATGTCATTGCGGGGGTCGTCATCAGGGCAAATCGAAGCACCGCCACCTTGCCCAACGCCGGCTTCCGAAACCGGCTCGGTGTGGGTGCTTTTCCTTCGAGGTGGTCGAACCCGAAGATAGGGCCCGTCAGGTGGTTAGCCTTAGGGCCCGCAGCCGACATTTCCGGAGGCAGCCGTCCAAATTGCCTCCAGAGGATGGACCTGTGAAGGTTGCCGACCGACTTACATCCTTTGGCTTCGGTATACCCCTCGGTGTCGCCACGCACCGAATAGCCTGTTGATGTTGGGCGGCTTCCTGGGGGTTTATGAAAACAGCCGCTTCTAACATGAAGAACAGACGCTGTCGGAGTACCGCTCCTCACATGGAGATCCGTCGTGTCCTATTAATTGTGGAATAGCCGATCCTCTGGATGCAGACGCTATTCCACTGTGCTAGTTTTGGTCCGCCCCGGGTATTTCATTTCCCCGATACCACCCATATCTGGGAGGCATTCCCCTATCCGCCACCTTGGGGAGGCGCCACTGAGAGGATCTAGCAACCCCTCGCGGGGTTGTATTATTATTATTATTATTATTATAAATCCTAAATCCGCCCCTGCTCTGGCGCCTGTCGGCAAGCTCTACAACGGGCTTTGAGTACATCTACACACATAACTATGGTATACCAAGGTGTTAAAGACACTGTCTTGGCAAGCCATTATAAAGCCCTCAGTCTCCGACAACAACACACTAGACCTTAGGAAAGAGACGGTCAACTGCTCAGACAAGCCATACTCTTCTATGTAGATGTTTGTATTATTATTATTTCACTTTTTGATTTTTTGAACGATTTTTGGGCGGTCACTAGCTATTCTGGCTTTGAGTCAGCTACTTCCCGACTTATTTAAAGATACTGACTTTCAAACAGGTGACGTTGTTTGACAGCTGTGCCCGGAAATAGCTTTTCTTCTTCTGCGAACTAACTTCCTATGTTAGTGATTCTGAAATCTTACAAAACAGATGCTGTTGAATTTGCATTGTCATTATCATTATTAATATAATGTGACACACATACTGCAATCAGCACATGAGACAATATATCATCTCATTGGGAACCCAACAACAAACCATAAGGAAACTGTTAGAAAATAAAAAATCATAGTTTTACAGTGCCCAGGTCTTGCAAACGATTGATATCTAATTTCTAAAACTTAATCTGAGGTTGTCTCTTTTTTCAACAGTTTCTCACTGGCCCGCCTTCAATAAACCCTTGAGATACACTTACTCACGTTTCGGTCACCTCTGTGGCCTTTATGAAAGTACAAAATAAAAAAAAACATTTTTCCAGACTTTGATAAAGGCAAGAGATGTGGCCGAAACGTAAGTACAGTTCATTCCAAGCATACGTGTTTTAAATAGAGGGCCAGTAAAAAACAATAGGCTGTGCATGGTCAAAAGGTTCAAGGTAATTGCAATTTGTGATTTCACAAAATTTTGGTTTTCAAAAATGCTTCATACCTTTACAATAAAATCTCATTCCGCTCCAATGTTCTCAATGTTAGCATAAAAAATAGATATCTAAGCTCCTCCTCATCGATCTAGCCTTTTACTTAACACACCGATATACAAGGTGTCCCTGAATTTCCTTGACACGATATTCTCGTGAAAAAAAAGTTAAAACAAAAATTGAGTGGAATTCTTTAAGGTACTATAGGGTGCATTCAAAACATGTTTTTGTAAGTCAAGCCTTAAAACTCACCCTCAATTTTTTTCAAATAGCACCCCATATGCTTTCTTACATAAATGGCATCCCTATTTTATTTAAAATCTTGTGGTACCATTAATTTTATACGGAAACATATTTTTTGCGTGAAATCGTAAGCATAATATAGATAAAATAAGACTTTGTAGCAAAAAATGAAAAAAAAAAGAAAACTTCCTTCGAAAACAAATGTCCTTTTTGTCCTTATTTATTACGAAAATATTACACTTCAAAGAAATCCTTGTTTTATTTATTTTACGCTTTTGTAATTGGAAAAAAAATTGTTTGTGTATGAAATAAAGGCATTACAAGATTTTAAATAAAATAATGACCTCATTTATGTAGGAAAAACTGTGGGGTGCTATTTGAAAAAAATTTGGGGGTGAGTTTTAAGGGTTGAAGTACAAAAAAATATTTCGAAAGCATGCTATGATAGGTCATTCAGTACCCTTGAAAAACCCATCTAGTTTTCTTTTCAGTTGTTTTTGTCACGATAATATTACGCCTCAAACAAATGCTTATTTTATTTAAATTATTCTTATGATTTTACGAAACAAATAGGTTTGTGTATAAAATCAAAGGTACTTCAAGATTTTAAATAAAATAAAGACTTCATTTGTGTAGATAAAACTATAGGGTACTATTTGAAAAAAAAGTTGGGGGTTCGTTATAAGGGTTGAAGTACAAAAAAAATATTTTGTACGCATGGTATAATAGACCCGATAGTACTTTCAAAAATTCAACTCAGCTTTCGTTTGAACTTTTTTTTTTGTTGCGCGAATATCACGTGTCAAGGAAAATCAAGGACTACCATACCATACTACTCGCAAGTGAAATCCGAACACCGAGAAAAGAAGGGATGTTTGCACTGAAAATTTGTACACAGCTTGGCAGTACCATCTCTACACATGTAACACTTTTTGTTCAGTTGTTACTCTGAGTTCAGATGCTATTTACCTACATGCGTCCTACATGGCACCTCTAAAAAACTCTAGACGTGTAAAAACAAAGCAATGCTTTTTGTCGATTCAAAAACGATGATATCAGTGGCAAATGTGGCGAGAGACCAGTTGGTTGTATAAAAAGGATGAACTGGTTGTGTAAAGATCCCCCCTAGAAGACGACAGCCCAAGTTTAGGCAGTTAAGCCCCTTTGAACGGGGTCGGATTGTAGGCCAGGCCAACGAGAACGTGGCGTGGTGCTTCTTTCAGAGCAATTGCTGTAACCATGGGACGTAGCGTGGCTACAGTTTTAGCGAGCTAGATGTTCTAGAACACGTAGAAGAACGACAGACCGGCATGATCGTAATCTACGACTACTGGCCCTTCGAGACAGAATGCGATCCACCCGAGCTGTTGCTGATGCTTAGTATGCAGCTATAGGGAGGTCCATTCGAATCCGCACGAGGTACCACAGATTGAATGGAATGGGCTTAGGATCATATCGTCCGCACCTAGTGCTTCCACTCACTGCAACTCATCGTCGCCAACGGTAATATTGGTGCCAAGAACACAGATAATGGCATGCTGAGTGGCATCAAACGACCTTCTGCAGCTCCAGGTTCTATCTGATGGAAGGCAACAGGTGCTCATGCGTTAAATGGCATCAGGGTGAACGAAGTGAACTCCGACGAGTCCAGGTTTTGTCTGGGGGCACATGACGCACGCCAACATGTTAGACGACTACAGGGTGAAAGACGTGATCTCCAGTTTGCTGTTGAGCGCCATGTCCACCGTCCTATTGGTTTGATGGTTTGGGGTGCCACTGCATTACCCCTACTTGTGATTCGGGGCACAATGATTGCGCAACGTTCTGTGAATGAGGTGTTAAGGCAGCCACTCACACAGAGGGAAGAATGCACGTATGATTTGACTGCGCACTTTTACACTCTATCTGCGCACGCCAAAAGTCAAGCAGTGTTTCATTCCCAACGACTTAACTGTGCACGCCACACGCTTCCCCATAAACAGTGAGTTTTAACTGTACTCTGTGGCGTGCGCATTCAAGTCTTCAGTTCTGTTTGTCGGTCATTTCAGTAACCACCTTTTGGAGTGTGATGAATTATGGGTTGTGATATGCTGTGGGGTTGAAGTAGGTATGTCGCTATAATTTTGAAAATCGGTGCATGGGCAGCGGAGAAAATCAAAAACAAGGAATATCAAAACCCCTCCAAATTTCTTTTTTGGGCATTTCAAGAGCTCCTGAACCTTTCCCATTTTTTTTTTTGGAGGAGGTGAAATCGTGGTGTTGGGTTTGAACAGTCAAAACATTTGTCGTATTTATAAAATACTGTACATTGCCCTGAAAAAGATGGAGTTGGTGATATAGTGTACTTGATCTATCCGAATGCTGCCTTTGAATATGATATCTGGGAAATACAAATAATTAGATATATTCCTAGAAACATACATATAATCCTATATCATGTAACTTAGAAACTACGAACTTGATTGTGATGAAATTGTGACGCCGTAATACTACCGTATGGGAAATGATAACCATTGATAGTCACAGTGTATCGCTATTGGAACTCTTGGCAGAGAAATCAACAAAAGCTGAAAATTTCATAATCGCTCAAACTTTGTTCTTAAATGTTTCAAAAGTCCCTGATCATTGTCTACCTTTTTGATGAGGATGATGTAGGGATAAAGAGGAAATCTAAATTGTTTGTTAGTACCTCAGAGTAACAACTGTTTAGTTGAGGTTGAGGTTGAGGTTAGCACTGATAATCTGTGGAAAGTACTTAGTCAAGAGACTAGCAAGATTCATTACTTGCTTCTAATATATAACGCAAATTACAGAAAAATTGTGTACTTGTCTAGTCGTAGTTTAGATTCAAGAATATCGCTTCGTGTGAATCCCCCTTGAGATTTCCTTTATTACATTTAGTTTATTTATACTGAAGAAAAATTATTATTATTCATATTTTTCAGATACTTTGTTTGGCACAACAGTGCGATATTCGGTTTCTCCATACTTCACACTTTCTTTCCGATTGAATTGCTTGTTGGACGGTATTTTAAAAATTAATTGCCTATTTTAGATGAAGATTACCATTTATACTAATTAGCAGTCACTGGATTCGTTACGGTTTAGCAAAGTAGCTCTATCATCATTAATGCACGCCATTTCTTCATTTTAGCATCACCATTATTTCACCAAACTTAAAAAGGCACCCTCGTATATGCGAATAAACTTAAATTGAGTGTGCCGAATTTTGATTCAGTTACGTGTTTTGTTATGGAAACGGTTCCAAGAAGTAGCTTACTATTTTCGGAATGAAAAATCGATAAAACCATTAATATAAAATGCCTAGAGCTATAAACACTTGCTTCTGTGACCATTGAAAATATTTATAAACCATGACGTAAAGTAACATACATTTCAGAAAAAGCGATGAACATATCTTCATAGTCTTTTAGCCTGTTTGTGTGTGTCCAGATGCAGTGATGTTAAGGTGAAGTTATTTAGTGTCGAGTTTTAATGTCAACAACATGAAGCGATTACTTGATACAGTAAGTTATTTTTATGTATAGTTACACGAACGAATGAAGCTCCACAATATATTGCCATAATAACAGCTGAGGACTTTATTTAATACGTACTTCTATAATTGTGTAACCTGGAAACTCCTAATTTGCTTACTGTTACTGCGGTGGCATGCAAGGATGGAAAAAGTGTCGGTATGCGGTTAAAAGTCGTTCCAGAGCGGCTGATCCAGACGCTTTCTACAACGTCTGCGCAGTTTCAAAACTGAATGGAAACATTGCAGAAGTAGAGCGTCTCTATGGTACCTTTTTGTATTTACGTTTACGCAGTATTAGTGTGACATTGACCACGAAGGAAGTACTACTCTAGTCAATGTTGCATGTTGTCTTGTACAGAGGCAGAAACAAATGGAATGTTTATAGTATTTGGCATTCAAGGTGGTCGAGGAAGTAGCCCCTAAGAAGACAACACTGTTCCCATGTCGATTAATACGTGAATTACTTGGCAAACCTATTAAATTGTTTAAGAAGTAAAGCAAAACGAAATACTACAAAGATGGCTTTTGTAGATATCGTTTTGTCCAGTCCCAGATGGTCGAGACTTATGTTTGCTCTAGAATGTCAAAGTTAACTTTAACATCATGTTTTCACTTTAAGAGTCTAGGGTATAGCGTGCAAAATTGAGAATCCAAGAAAATACGTATCCCCGTGTTAGCGAGAAGGTGTGGCCGCGTGTTCCCTTTCTCCAGTGTGTGTACCTAAGATGAGGGGAGATAAGTCCAAAAATCCAAAGGTAAGGTCAAAATGTCCAAAAGTAAAGTCCAAAGGTCACCATAAAAATAAATTTTGTATTTCCAAGCTCCTGACCTTTAAACTTACAGTAATGATTCAAAAAGCAAATTGAAGAAGAAAGCCTGCACTTTGTCATTGTGGTGGCCTTGTTTTGATATTGTGTTTGGTGGTTAAATTACAGACATTTGAAGAGTGTATGATTTTGAATTGCGTGTTTTTTGCATACTAAAAAACTTTTTTGAAAAAATTGCTCTTAGATGTCATTCATTAAGGTCTTAACTATCAGCTTCTGAAATACTGTGTATGTAGTTTGAAAAACAAGTGAGTTCTGTTCGAAATGGAAATCCGTATTTTACATGGCAAATATATAATATGTATAACTGTGTATATCCAGGCCCCTTAATAATAGAACGGCAAACAGAGAGCTAAATATTTACCAACGGCACCTTGACGTCCTATAATCCCACACCCAAATACCTAGATGTCACGTCGGATAGGACACTATCGTTTAAAAGACATATTCAGTACATCGCAGTCAAAGTAAACAGCAGAAATAACATCCTAGAAAAATTATGTGGAACCTCTTGTGGTGCTCCGTGCTTCGGTCTTGAGCCTCTGTATCTCTGCGGCTGAATTTTGCTCGCCAGTGTGGCTAAGCAGCCCAGATTATAACTAAACTGATAGAAGCCCAGTTAAACTCTTTTATGAGATATTATGGGATGCATCAAGTCAACCCCAACTTACTGACTATGAGCACTCGGCCAAATAGCTCCACCAGCCATCCGTCGAGAAAATGCCCTTCTGAAAGAATATTACAAAAACCAAAACAAATCCCTCACTGCCAATCCGCGAAGATACACCTAATCCCAACTTGATTCTGATGGTTTTAACCCTGCAGTTAAATGGACAGAAATTCGGGAAACCCAAACACCACAAGAAGTGAAAAATAATCTAACTGTTGTTCAAGAACTGTTGTTTAAACGAAACAAACGCGAATCCCCACGATGCGATTGTGGAGCGGAACCGCATATAGTGCACGAATATGGTCTTAGAACATATTCAGGCAACAACAAGGACCTCCTCCAAGCCAAGCCATCAGCCGTAGAATAAATTTCTAGGCTCAATATTAACGTATTGCCTATAGTTACTATTTAACTGTCTTAACTGTTTTACCTTTTATTACATTTTTTCATGTGTACTATAACCATACGCTAAATAATAATTTGCTAACTCTTTTAGGTAAATATTCTGTCATTGTCATATGTATTTAATGAAAGAAATTGCTAAAAGCTCCAAGATTACAAAATGAATGAGGCTCTTAAACTTTCTATTTCTCCTCATTTTCACGTGTTTATTACTATCTTCTTTTCTTCAAACAATTAAAAAAATCCTCTGCTCTCTATACTTATAAATGTGTAAATTCAATATCCAAAACTTCACAACTGCTTCTCTATCTGGGAGAATATCAATTATTTTTTCTACCAAAATCTAATATGACTGCTTCTTTTTACTTGTCACGAACACGTATTTAACGATGGGTCCGGACCACCTGGACCCCCCCGAAGCGGTTTATAAGGCCGCTAAAAGTTAAAATCTAATCAACTAAGATACATCCCCTCTTGAAGATAATTTTGTTGATAACCATGGAAAATTAAAAAGTGGCAACCACAACCTGGACCCCCCCAAAACTAAATCCTGGATACGTGCCAGATTTCCTGGATTTGATACGTCGAATCCACAGAAATCTTTCTCAGGCGATAAACTCAGTCAAAACCTCAATTTTTTTGTTAAGTTAGCGAACAAGATGCAACGAATAACGGAGGCAACAACTACATTCACCGATTTGTCTATGTCCTACACTTCAGTTGTGACTGCAACTATATTGTCACCGCCCAGTTCTCAAAAATGCGTAGTTTTCCTATCAATACGCAACGTTCTGTCTGCAACATCTTGAACTGGGCAGACAAAACGTAGCGTCTAGACCAGCCTTAAAACTGTGACTACCTTGAAAAAGTTGATCTACTTGATACAATTAAAAAAAGCTGCAAAGTTAGTTATATCCGCAGATTGATCCTCTACGGAAGGATTGTTTCAAAATCAGCTACCTACTTTTGATAATAATTTCCGCGCAAAAAAAGATAATGGAATTGCGATTCATTTATTATACAATTTCAAACAAAACAACATTTGTATGCAGAATTATTGGAATCTTAGTCACCTCAAAATACCAGCGGACATGAAAAAAACATCATAAGCCTTGAGGCGAAGCAATAAACCCATATAAGTGATGGAGTTTGATACAGCGTGGAATGAAAAAAATACCTGCTTCTAGTTTGCTATAGCTGTTTATGGTCATCGGAAGAGACTATTTATTATTTTTTAAACGCGAAAAGTAGATATTTCGATTTAAAATAAAACATACAGGGTGTTACATATAAAAAAACAAAGTAAAATGACCTTCAAGTTGCTGTAATTTAAAATTCTGCGAAAAACACCCTGTAGATAAAAATTGCTGGTAACATCCAAAATAATATCCACTTAATATTCAAGTAACTCGCTGTATAATATTATTGAGAAAAGTTAAAGGAATATATCAATTTGGACGTATTACTTGCGACCTTGCAAATGCGGAAATTAATAGAAAATAAATTATAACTTGGCAACGTCGCAATCGATCCCAAAAATATTTTAGAGTTGAATAGAGATCAATGATGGACATTAGAAGAATTTAAGAAAAAGTTATAGTTCTATATAAAAAAATCAAGTTGATCACTATCCTTCTTTCCCGCAACACCCTGTATATTTCAAAATATTTTTAGAATATGCATCTCAAGGAACCAAATAACTTTTGTATTTGATATTTTCTTCTATCAGGTATACTTTGCGAGATAGCGAAGAATTACACACTAACTGGACACCATGTATAGCAAAAACAGTGTAGGGGACAGGACAGATCTCTGAGCAACACCGGCGTTTATTGAAATACGTCTGATGGATAGTCTTCGACTACAACAGAGATCGGTCGGTCGTTCAAAAAGCTATTCTGACATAGTCCATAAGCAGCAAGCTTGACCAGAAGTCCCTCATGCCACACTCTATCGTGGGCTTTCGATATGTCAAGTGCAACAATATGGGATTTCCTATGATTTTCGATTGCTCTGTTCCACAAGTGAATGACGTAGGGCAGGAGGTCACCCGGAGACCTATGCTTCCGGAAGCCATACTGGCGATCATTTTTGATGTTATTGTTGTCCAGGTACTTCAGGAGTTGTGTGTCAATGACAGTCTCCATAAACTTAGACATGACGCTGAGAGGTGCCACAGGTGTGTAATAGATTGGATCCTTTTTACTTCCCACACCGATAGGTGAGGGGAGTATTGTGATCGCGAAAATTTTCAATTTTGAGATAATACGCTTTTTGGGCGTTTTATGATGTCTACATAACGAAAAACCACGTCACTCATTTCCGTCGGTCTGTCTGTCTGTCGGTCTGTCTGTCTGTCTGTCGGTCTGTCTGTCTGTCTGTCTGTCTGTCTGTCTGTCTGTCTGTCTGTCTGTCTGTCTGTCTGTCTGTCTGTCTGTCTGTCTGTCTGTCTGTCTGTCTGTCTGTCTGTCTGTCTGTCTGTCTGTCTGTCTGTCTGTCTGTCTGTCTGTCTGTCTGTCTGTCTGTCTGTCTGTCTGTCTGTCTGTCTGTCTGTCTGTCTGTCTGTCTGTCTGTCTGTCTGTCTGTCTGTCTGTCTGTCTGTCTGTCTGTCTGTCTGTCTGTCTGTCTGTCTGTCTGTCTGTCTGTCTGTCTGTCTGTCTGTCTGTCTGTCTGTCTGTCTGTCTGTCTGTCTGTCTGTCTGTCTGTCTGTCTGTCTGTCTGTCTGTCTGTCTGTCTGTCTGTCTGTCTGTCTGTCTGTCTGTCTGTCTGTCTGTCTGTCTGTCTGTCTGTCTGTCTGTCTGTCTGTCTGTCTGTCTGTCTGTCTGTCTGTCTGTCTGTCTGTCTGTCTGTCTGTCTGTCTGTCTGTCTGTCTGTCTGTCTGTCTGTCTGTCTGTCTGTCTGTCTGTCTGTCTGTCTGTCTGTCTGTCTGTCTGTCTGTCTGTCTGTCTGTCTGTCTGTCTGTCTGTCTGTCTGTCTGTCTGTCTGTCTGTCTGTCTGTCTGTCTGTCTGTCTGTCTGTCTGTCTGTCTGTCTGTCTGTCTGTCTGTCTGTCTGTCTGTCTGTCTGTCTGTCTGTCTGTCTGTCTGTCTGTCTGTCTGTCTGTCTGTCTGTCTGTCTGTCTGTCTGTCTGTCTGTCTGTCTGTCTGTCTGTCTGTCTGTCTGTCTGTCTGTCTGTCTGTCTGTCTGTCTGTCTGTCTGTCTGTCTGTCTGTCTGTCTGTCTGTCTGTCTGTCTGTCTGTCTGTCTGTCTGTCTGTCTGTCTGTCTGTCTGTCTGTCTGTCTGTCTGTCTGTCTGTCTGTCTGTCTGTCTGTCTGTCTGTCTGTCTGTCTGTCTGTCTGTCTGTCTGTCTGTCTGTCTGTCTGTCTGTCTGTCTGTCTGTCTGTCTGTCTGTCTGTCTGTCTGTCTGTCTGTCTGTCTGTCTGTCTGTCTGTCTGTCTGTCTGTCTGTCTGTCTGTCTGTCTGTCTGTCTGTCTGTCTGTCTGTCTGTCTGTCTGTCTGTCTGTCTGTCTGTCTGTCTGTCTGTCTGTCTGTCTGTCTGTCTGTCTGTCTGTCTGTCTGTCTGTCTGTCTGTCTGTCTGTCTGTCTGTCTGTCTGTCTGTCTGTCTGTCTGTCTGTCTGTCTGTCTGTCTGTCTGTCTGTCTGTCTGTCTGTCTGTCTGTCTGTCTGTCTGTCTGTCTGTCTGTCTGTCTGTCTGTCTGTCTGTCTGTCTGTCTGTCTGTCTGTCTGTCTGTCTGTCTGTCTGTCTGTCTGTCTGTCTGTCTGTCTGTCTGTCTGTCTGTCTGTCTGTCTGTCTGTCTGTCTGTCTGTCTGTCTGTCTGTCTGTCTGTCTGTCTGTCTGTCTGTCTGTCTGTCTGTCTGTCTGTCTGTCTGTCTGTCTGTCTGTCTGTCTGTCTGTCTGTCTGTCTGTCTGTCTGTCTGTCTGTCTGTCTGTCTGTCTGTCTGTCTGTCTGTCTGTCTGTCTGTCTGTCTGTCTGTCTGTCTGTCTGTCTGTCTGTCTGTCTGTCTGTCTGTCTGTCTGTCTGTCTGTCTGTCTGTCTGTCTGTCTGTCTGTCTGTCTGTCTGTCTGTCTGTCTGTCTGTCTGTCTGTCTGTCTGTCTGTCTGTCTGTCTGTCTGTCTGTCTGTCTGTCTGTCTGTCTGTCTGTCTGTCTGTCTGTCTGTCTGTCTGTCTGTCTGTCTGTCTGTCTGTCTGTCTGTCTGTCTGTCTGTCTGTCTGTCTGTCTGTCTGTCTGTCTGTCTGTCTGTCTGTCTGTCTGTCTGTCTGTCTGTCTGTCTGTCTGTCTGTCTGTCTGTCTGTCTGTCTGTCTGTCTGTCTGTCTGTCTGTCTGTCTGTCTGTCTGTCTGTCTGTCTGTCTGTCTGTCTGTCTGTCTGTCTGTCTGTCTGTCTGTCTGTCTGTCTGTCTGTCTGTCTGTCTGTCTGTCTGTCTGTCTGTCTGTCTGTCTGTCTGTCTGTCTGTCTGTCTGTCTGTCTGTCTGTCTGTCTGTCTGTCTGTCTGTCTGTCTGTCTGTCTGTCTGTCTGTCTGTCTGTCTGTCTGTCTGTCTGTCTGTCTGTCTGTCTGTCTGTCTGTCTGTCTGTCTGTCTGTCTGTCTGTCTGTCTGTCTGTCTGTCTGTCTGTCTGTCTGTCTGTCTGTCTGTCTGTCTGTCTGTCTGTCTGTCTGTCTGTCTGTCTGTCTGTCTGTCTGTCTGTCTGTCTGTCTGTCTGTCTGTCTGTCTGTCTGTCTGTCTGTCTGTCTGTCTGTCTGTCTGTCTGTCTGTCTGTCTGTCTGTCTGTCTGTCTGTCTGTCTGTCTGTCTGTCTGTCTGTCTGTCTGTCTGTCTGTCTGTCTGTCTGTCTGTCTGTCTGTCTGTCTGTCTGTCTGTCTGTCTGTCTGTCTGTCTGTCTGTCTGTCTGTCTGTCTGTCTGTCTGTCTGTCTGTCTGTCTGTCTGTCTGTCTGTCTGTCTGTCTGTCTGTCTGTCTGTCTGTCTGTCTGTCTGTCTGTCTGTCTGTCTGTCTGTCTGTCTGTCTGTCTGTCTGTCTGTCTGTCTGTCTGTCTGTCTGTCTGTCTGTCTGTCTGTCTGTCTGTCTGTCTGTCTGTCTGTCTGTCTGTCTGTCTGTCTGTCTGTCTGTCTGTCTGTCTGTCTGTCTGTCTGTCTGTCTGTCTGTCTGTCTGTCTGTCTGTCTGTCTGTCTGTCTGTCTGTCTGTCTGTCTGTCTGTCTGTCTGTCTGTCTGTCTGTCTGTCTGTCTGTCTGTCTGTCTGTCTGTCTGTCTGTCTGTCTGTCTGTCTGTCTGTCTGTCTGTCTGTCTGTCTGTCTGTCTGTCTGTCTGTCTGTCTGTCTGTCTGTCTGTCTGTCTGTCTGTCTGTCTGTCTGTCTGTCTGTCTGTCTGTCTGTCTGTCTGTCTGTCTGTCTGTCTGTCTGTCTGTCTGTCTGTCTGTCTGTCTGTCTGTCTGTCTGTCTGTCTGTCTGTCTGTCTGTCTGTCTGTCTGTCTGTCTGTCTGTCTGTCTGTCTGTCTGTCTGTCTGTCTGTCTGTCTGTCTGTCTGTCTGTCTGTCTGTCTGTCTGTCTGTCTGTCTGTCTGTCTGTCTGTCTGTCTGTCTGTCTGTCTGTCTGTCTGTCTGTCTGTCTGTCTGTCTGTCTGTCTGTCTGTCTGTCTGTCTGTCTGTCTGTCTGTCTGTCTGTCTGTCTGTCTGTCTGTCTGTCTGTCTGTCTGTCTGTCTGTCTGTCTGTCTGTCTGTCTGTCTGTCTGTCTGTCTGTCTGTCTGTCTGTCTGTCTGTCTGTCTGTCTGTCTGTCTGTCTGTCTGTCTGTCTGTCTGTCTGTCTGTCTGTCTGTCTGTCTGTCTGTCTGTCTGTCTGTCTGTCTGTCTGTCTGTCTGTCTGTCTGTCTGTCTGTCTGTCTGTCTGTCTGTCTGTCTGTCTGTCTGTCTGTCTGTCTGTCTGTCTGTCTGTCTGTCTGTCTGTCTGTCTGTCTGTCTGTCTGTCTGTCTGTCTGTCTGTCTGTCTGTCTGTCTGTCTGTCTGTCTGTCTGTCTGTCTGTCTGTCTGTCTGTCTGTCTGTCTGTCTGTCTGTCTGTCTGTCTGTCTGTCTGTCTGTCTGTCTGTCTGTCTGTCTGTCTGTCTGTCTGTCTGTCTGTCTGTCTGTCTGTCTGTCTGTCTGTCTGTCTGTCTGTCTGTCTGTCTGTCTGTCTGTCTGTCTGTCTGTCTGTCTGTCTGTCTGTCTGTCTGTCTGTCTGTCTGTCTGTCTGTCTGTCTGTCTGTCTGTCTGTCTGTCTGTCTGTCTGTCTGTCTGTCTGTCTGTCTGTCTGTCTGTCTGTCTGTCTGTCTGTCTGTCTGTCTGTCTGTCTGTCTGTCTGTCTGTCTGTCTGTCTGTCTGTCTGTCTGTCTGTCTGTCTGTCTGTCTGTCTGTCTGTCTGTCTGTCTGTCTGTCTGTCTGTCTGTCTGTCTGTCTGTCTGTCTGTCTGTCTGTCTGTCTGTCTGTCTGTCTGTCTGTCTGTCTGTCTGTCTGTCTGTCTGTCTGTCTGTCTGTCTGTCTGTCTGTCTGTCTGTCTGTCTGTCTGTCTGTCTGTCTGTCTGTCTGTCTGTCTGTCTGTCTGTCTGTCTGTCTGTCTGTCTGTCTGTCTGTCTGTCTGTCTGTCTGTCTGTCTGTCTGTCTGTCTGTCTGTCTGTCTGTCTGTCTGTCTGTCTGTCTGTCTGTCTGTCTGTCTGTCTGTCTGTCTGTCTGTCTGTCTGTCTGTCTGTCTGTCTGTCTGTCTGTCTGTCTGTCTGTCTGTCTGTCTGTCTGTCTGTCTGTCTGTCTGTCTGTCTGTCTGTCTGTCTGTCTGTCTGTCTGTCTGTCTGTCTGTCTGTCTGTCTGTCTGTCTGTCTGTCTGTCTGTCTGTCTGTCTGTCTGTCTGTCTGTCTGTCTGTCTGTCTGTCTGTCTGTCTGTCTGTCTGTCTGTCTGTCTGTCTGTCTGTCTGTCTGTCTGTCTGTCTGTCTGTCTGTCTGTCTGTCTGTCTGTCTGTCTGTCTGTCTGTCTGTCTGTCTGTCTGTCTGTCTGTCTGTCTGTCTGTCTGTCTGTCTGTCTGTCTGTCTGTCTGTCTGTCTGTCTGTCTGTCTGTCTGTCTGTCTGTCTGTCTGTCTGTCTGTCTGTCTGTCTGTCTGTCTGTCTGTCTGTCTGTCTGTCTGTCTGTCTGTCTGTCTGTCTGTCTGTCTGTCTGTCTGTCTGTCTGTCTGTCTGTCTGTCTGTCTGTCTGTCTGTCTGTCTGTCTGTCTGTCTGTCTGTCTGTCTGTCTGTCTGTCTGTCTGTCTGTCTGTCTGTCTGTCTGTCTGTCTGTCTGTCTGTCTGTCTGTCTGTCTGTCTGTCTGTCTGTCTGTCTGTCTGTCTGTCTGTCTGTCTGTCTGTCTGTCTGTCTGTCTGTCTGTCTGTCTGTCTGTCTGTCTGTCTGTCTGTCTGTCTGTCTGTCTGTCTGTCTGTCTGTCTGTCTGTCTGTCTGTCTGTCTGTCTGTCTGTCTGTCTGTCTGTCTGTCTGTCTGTCTGTCTGTCTGTCTGTCTGTCTGTCTGTCTGTCTGTCTGTCTGTCTGTCTGTCTGTCTGTCTGTCTGTCTGTCTGTCTGTCTGTCTGTCTGTCTGTCTGTCTGTCTGTCTGTCTGTCTGTCTGTCTGTCTGTCTGTCTGTCTGTCTGTCTGTCTGTCTGTCTGTCTGTCTGTCTGTCTGTCTGTCTGTCTGTCGCTTTCTTCTAGCCTCGTAATCTCAGCAACCGCTGCATGGATTGTGATGAAATTTGGGCAGCGGTATGCTGTGGGGTCGCAGTAGGTAATGTTCCTATAATTTTGAAAATCGGTGCATAGGCGGCGGAGTAATTAGCAAAAAACAAAAAAAAAATTAAATATTGCCGAAACTTCGTTTTTAGGCGTTTTATGGGTCCCTGATCATTTTCTACTTTTTTTTGGGTGGGGATGAAATTGGGGTGGTTGGGGGGTGGGGGTTGTAAAAGTGAAAAATTTGTTGCTTTCATAATAGACTGTCCACTGACCTGTGAAGGAAGACCTAGCGACATAAATAACTTTTTTAGGTCCGTCCGAACATTGCCTTGCCTATTACAGAAAGCAAAGGACTTGGCATTTTTTCTGATATAAACATACGAGAGTATTGCTTTAGATCGTTGTAACGAGGAAACTGTTGAATTGATGTTAATGAAATTTTGACACAGTATTACTACCATGGCGAAGATGGAAAACGCTTATGGTTTTGATAAATCGTGCCAGTGGCGGCGCAGAAATAATAAAAAAACGAAAAATATAAAAACAGCTCAAACTTCGTTTTTAAGCGTTTTAGAGGTTCCCATTTTCTGCGATTTTTTGGGTGGGGGTGGAATTGGGGTGGTTGGGGGATGGGGGGTTGAAGAATTAAAAAATTTCTTGTACTCATAATAGGCTGTCGACTAACCTGTGAAGGAAGATCTAGCGACACAAATCACCTTTTTAGGTCCATCCGAACATTGCCTAGCCTATTACGGAAACTAAGGGACTTAGAATTTTCTGTATACATACGAGAATTTATTGGTTTAAATCGTTTTGTATTTTGTAACGTGGACACTATTAAATTGATTCTAATGAAGTTTTGGCACAGTATATTGTTACCGTGGTGAGAATGGAAAACGCTTATGCTTGTTAAAAATCGTGTCAGTGGCAGCGTAGCAATAATCAAAGAACGAAAACAACTCAAATTTGGTTTTTAGATGTTTTAGGGGTTCGTAATGATTTCCTACAAGTTTTTTGGGTGGGGGTGAAAGTGAGGTGGTAGGGGGGTGTAAAACTGAGAAGTTGGTAGTATCGATAATAGGCTGTCCATTGACCTGTGAAGGAAAGACCTAGCGGCATATGACAATTTTAGGGGGGGGGGGGGGGCTAGCGATTATTTGGTTACAAGGATCTTAGATTAAAGCTTGATGCTATGGGAAAATAATAAACTAGTATCAGCGTAACGTGTGGGAAGTACTGAGTCAATCAACTTGACTTCATTTTTTTTCCTTTCTTAAGGATGGGTTGTACACAGCCAATCTGCAGCGGGATACAGGCCCCGCTGATAGCTTGAAGAGCTTACAAAGAGTAGGTGCAAGTTACAAAGTATTCAAAAACGATATTAACTAAACATTGATATTATTTTATTTTACAATACCTACTGGCGTATTAAGGGCTCTTGTCATATATCGACCAAAATTTAATGAAAATAAAAGTGGTTACTGATATTGTATGGTGTTAACAAAACATTAATGCCTACTTTCCTAGTTGCCGCGACTATAGATTATGGTTGTTTTTCATGGATTTCGGTTAACGATTGAAACTATAATTTTTCTTCACTACGTTTCGATTTATTTTCATTTAAACCATCATCAGGTGTCTATAAATAAAGTAAGAAATAGTCTGTATCTAATAAAAATAAGAATAAAAATACAAAACAAAAAAAACAACAACAAAAACAGTTAAATAAAAAAACTATAAACTAAATTATAAATTTTATGTGTAAAGTAGGATTATAACTAACTATAAATGTATATACAGAACTTTTAAACATGAACTTAGTGATTTTATTTTCGTTTATTGAAAATGAATATAAATGAATTAAATTTTCTGAGAAAATAATTCTAACCGACATCTGAAATTAACGTAAGTAGGTTCGTTGGTATTATTTTACCTGTCTCAGTAAATTTTCATTTATATTCATTTTCAATAAACAAAAATAAAATCACTAAGTTTATGTTTAAAAGTTCTATATATACATTTGTAGTTAGTTAAATTCCTACTTTACACATACAATTTATAATTCTTTTATTTAAATGTTTTTTGTTGTTTTTTTTGTTTTGTATTTTTATTCTTATTTTTATTATATATGTACAGACCATTTCCTACTTCATTTATAGACACCTGAAAATGGTTTAGATTAAAATAAACCGAAACGTAGTGAAGAAAAATTATAGTTTCAATCGTTGACCGAAACCAATGAAAAACAACCATAAGTCAACAAAACAGCAGACCGATTGAGCGAAATAAGTAATGTAGACAGCTTCGAACTTGAAAAAAATATTTCGAATACGCGATCAAGTGTAACATTTTACGTGGCTACATTTTTCTTAGGATGCATTCAGGTTAAGGGGAAAGTCAAATCAAAGCAACATTCATTTCACTGAACATTTCAACTTGTACACATTTGGTAAGAACCTGCACTATTCTGTTCCTGGCTGTAATTGATGGCGTTTGAAGCACCCAGTGAAATGTTAATGAAGCTTCGTCAGTACACGTAAATATGTTTACTGTTTAGAAAGTTGCAGATTTGTTACCGGCTGATTCTGATTTTGGAAACGCATGGTATTGTGACTGCGAATTCTAATTCACCTTCATTTGCACGATGCTACGACTGCTACGACTCAACAGATGAATGTCACTGTTTTACCGCTTTGATAAAAGTTGGTATGCGATGGGGCATACGTGATGAAGCTGAATTTTTTGAAATCAGCGATGCAACGGAGCAAAATAATGAATAGTTTCAAGACACCTCCAAATTTATAGGAATAATGAATCATCAAATATTATTGGATGAACCTGGATACAATGCTTTGATTTGGAATAGTACTTAATTTAAGGCTTAGTTCAGATGACGCGCGTAAGACGTGCGTCGACGTGGCGCACGTTTGTTGCGTCTGTGTTCAGATGGCACGCGTAGGGATTCGTAGAACGTTTATATAGGGTGGGACTGAGCAATCGAGTGTCATTTTATTTGTTGTTATTAACGAGAATGGATCTAGGAGAAGCTGTTTGTGTTTATATAGAAGAAGGAAAAATTTTAAGGAGTAGACTTTCTAAAACTTCATACTCTACACTGTATCCCAGCCTGCGAAATCACGAACCTGGATTTGCAAAAAATTAGGACCAGTTCCTCCCAGGCGCTCTTTTTTGCCCGTCTTATTTGAATATAATTTGAAATGCATGTCCCAAATCGTAGGCCTCTTCTCTTCTGTTTCCATTTCAATAGCATACGTGAGAAATACTCGTAAATGTTTGTAAAGAAACACCAGGTATGTCGACTGAACGCTAGAAAAGACGCATGCCAACTGAACAGGCAATGGGAACGTCTAGTATTTCAATACGCGCGTCGCCGCTGACCGACGCGCGTATTGAGATTCTCTGAGTCTAGTGGCGTCATACGCGCGTACAATTTGTCGTGCGCGCGTTCATGTGAACAGCTTGAATTAATTATGTGTATTTTCAAAACGAGCGTCAAGCGAACGCGCGTCGGACGCGCGTCATCTGAACTAAGCCTTATACTCTGAAATTTGTTTTTAGAAGATGTAAGTACGATCCCGAGCGAAGCAGGTATCAGAAAAAAAATCCTCGAAAAGGTAGATATGTTTACAAGAAAAAAAAATGAAGGAAAAAAAAGAAAAAAAAAAGAAAAAAAGAAAAAAGAAAAAAAAAGAAAAAGAAAAAAAGAAAAAAAAAAGAAAAAAAAGAAAAAAAATCTTTATTGTGTGAAAGGGTTATAAAACCAAAGAAGAGAAAGATAGCTGGCTATGCACACAAAGGGAAACAACGATAGCTGCCGACACGTGTTTCGGACCAATTATAGATTTTTATGCCGCACCGATTTTAAAAATGATAAGAAACAAACAGAGGGGCCTATTGGCGGAGATGAGTGACACGAGTTTTCGTGATGGACACCTTAAAATATCCAAAAAATTACTAATCTTATAATCGGCAGTTTTGATGATCACCATACTCCCTTGGAAAATCAAAAATTAATTTGGAATTGGTATTTGATAATAATTAATTTTTGTCATATTTCTAGTTTGATAAAGACTGCAGAAGGGACAGAAATGTTAGTGAACAGTTTATATTTTAACATTTATGTGGTTTTATTATGGGCCAGTAAAGCACAATGAATCAGTCTTCTGTCATCATTATTCAATGCTTTCTAGTTCCTGATTCCTTCGTGTGTAGTTATCAAACTTTTAAGCATGAGAAGTTCCGAATGTTTCTTTATAAATTAGCAGACCGCAAAGGAAAAGCCTGAATACCATAGCACCACGGCTGCTGTGAAAATATTATGTACCTTGGGATAAGATGCAGCAGTGGTCCCGCGAGTGCATCTAATAGGCTTTATGTGCATCGGAATTATAGAGGATACCTAAGGAGCAGATTCCGTTTACATATCGGTAGAAGAGTAAAAGATCACCAACCGCACGCCTCTGAAAAAGAGGCTGGAGGTGGCGCGTTAAGATTGGGTCGTCGATTCGTCGGATTGCCCTTCCCTGGACTGCATCAAGGTAGTAGGAATAGCAGTTCCCCAGATTTGAGACGAATACTCCAGCCATGTCCTATCTTAGCTTTATACAGCGTGAGATGGATGAATAGTAAGAAGTACTTTCTTGGCTTTGAATCGGTATCCTTTTTTCCAGCGGTTGTTGCAGTTGACGAAACGCGTACCATATCATGTTTAACGCTGACTCCTAAAAGCTTGAATGAGTGACTTCTTGTCAGCGCCTGGTTGTTCATTACAGTCGGGTGCTCGCTTGGGCACTTTTCGTTTGAAAGTGTACAGTACTGGGATTTGGAAGTAATTCCAAGTCAAGCTAGTTATTGCAATTTTTTCATTTTACTTAGAGATAACCGACGACTACCACGAGGGTGGTGGTACTAAGAGTTTGCGCCTGATATCCCGAAGTACTGAAATCATTTCCAAGCCTTTGATGAAGCTCGGAAGCATTGTGGGACTGCCAGTATTGATTGGGAGATAATATCAGTATCACAGCGGCATAACACAATAGTAGAATATGCATTCTGGCGACTAAGATGTGAGCCGCCGCACGACACACCGGCCTTTTGCGCAGTGCAGAGAGCAGCGTATCCCTCATACCATACCTGGAGATCCAACCCTGTGTAGTCCGACCAGAGCCTGCGAAGTTGCCCGAGCAACTCCTGATATTTGGTCCGCTTTTCCTCCTCCTTATAGAGACGATGTTCACCTCGGCAGGTGCCGAAAACTCTTAACGAACATCGTCATCTGTTGGTAGTCGAGAAGGACTATGTCGGGCTTGTTTGTGCAGAGTTAAGCATATTCCTCATTCCACCTAGGTATTCAATGACAATAACCGGCAGACTTACATCAGTATAGTCTGGCCAGAGCATGTAAAGTTGTCCGAGCAACTCTTGATATTTGGTCCACTTTTCCTCTTCCTTAGAGACGATGTTCACCTCGGCACGTGTCGAAAACTCTATAACGAACATAGTCTTCTGTTGGTGATGAGAAGGACTATGTCGGGCTTGTTTATCTGTACAAGCTCGAGCGTGGGGTAGTTCCAGTAAATTCGGCACCTCTCATTCTCCACCACGAACTCTATGTCCCCTGGAGCGTATGGTAGCACCCAACGAATTAGCACCGGTGTCTCATCTATACAGTATGAGTAGGTACCTTAAAATGATGATCGAAAATGTTTCAAACAAAATAAATGTTGATAAGGAAAATATATTTAGAACAAAGATCTTGATTTTTTTGACAGGTCAATGGTTAACCAAAATTAAAGGAATATTTAGTTTCAACGTTGTGAATTTTACCTAAAATCACTTATGATATTATTATATTTTGGGACGTAGAAGTCAAGCAGCGGCTGAATGTGGATGGTACTCAAACGCGTTTTTCAAAGGCTCGACTCTGAATCCGTCATCTCTTGTCAAGCGGATCTCTCCTGTAGTCTTTTTACCAAGTAACTAGCATTTTCGATATCCTGATAATAAAGCCCCTATGAGTTCTTTCCGTATTATACTCGTATTGAAATTTAGTAATACTTAGTTACGTCTGTTCCTTGCTATATTATTATTTATCTATCCTTCAATTCAATTCAATATTTCTACCTATAATTCTACAATTTTACACTTCCGAGTCAAGCCACTTGACGCCTTTTTTTTTGACGATGATACAGCCTATTGGTGTGTAAAGTACAATCATGTAATGCTTTGCTTCCTGGGCGTCAAATAAAATAACACGATGAACTGTAGTAGTGTGGAACCTGCGAATTGCAACGTTATCCAACCTTGACTTCGTACGAATAACCGGTGATGTAAGGTTCCCAGTAGAGGATTTCATACGTGAACATAAGGTCGTCTCTTGACTATTAGAATGTGATTCATTCACCGGCATTGCTGTACATAATATTGATACAACGCAACGCCTTCATTGGCGATGTCGATGTCATACAATATACCAGATTGACCACTTACAGTGGAATAAAAAATAATTATACTCAAGGCGACTTGTATGTTATAGGTGAGCTGTTACCTTAAACCGTTTCAGATTGTCTTTCCTAAAGAGATCCTTTTTAGGTTCCCTAAATGGGGACACGCAGTGAAAAAATGCATTTTTCCATATAATATACTACTCGCAATTGAAATCTGAGCACTGTGAAAAAAAGGTATGCGGTTCATGAAATGAGACAGAACAATAATAAATGAACCCATTTGTCATAATTAGTTTATAAAAAATAAAATCTCAATAATGGGTCAGTCCTCCATGATGATGAAAGCACACCTCTAGCTTACGGGGGATTTTTTTATGGTCAGCTGAAAGCCTATGGCTCTACCGAAGCGCTATGAAAGGTTAAGTTAGGTTAAGTATTTGTGCAGAACAATAATAAACGAACCCATTTGTCATAATTAATTTATAAAAAATAAAATCTCAATAATGGGTCAGCCCTCCATGATGATGAAAGCACACCTCTAGCTTACGGGAGATTTTTTTATGGTCAGCTGAAAGCCTATGGCGCTATCGAAGCGTTATGAAAGGTTAAGTTAGGTTAAGTATTTGTGCACATTAGATTTAAAACATTGCAGGTTGTAGCCATCGGGAAACAAATTTCCCGGCAGCTCATTCCACAGCATCGAAGTTCTCCAGAAGAAGGAATGCTGCAGGAGACTAGTTCGGGGAGTAGGGGTCTCGATCTGGTAAAGAGGAGCTCGCAGAGCTTCACTAGTGTTCCTCGTTCGGAAGGCCTTTGGTGTTATTATCTAGGAGAGCTTACTCGAAAATCGTCCGTGATATAATCTGTAAAACAGAGACAGGTCAGCCACCCCTTTTCGATCACCCAGGCTGTTGAGGCCCTTTGCGAGGTTAGGCGTATCGATTAGTCTAATTAAAAGCAGCAGTAGTTGCCTGATGTATACAGCTTCCTAGTTCCTACAGCGGAACAAAGCTCCAAGCTTCTGGGATGCCGTTTCAGCAGTACTGACGACGTAGTCGTGCCAGGACATATTATTGTAGATGTTGATCCCACAAGCTTGACGGAAGGTAACTCGATGTATGACCCTCCATTTCCACAGTTGGTAAGCCAACGTGAGACTTCTTTGTCAGTGTTGTTGCCTGAGTCTTCTGTACGTTAAACTGTACTTTATGTACTAATCTCCAGTAGACAATTATTGTTTTGATATCTACGTCGTAGACGTAGAGGAGAAGGTCCCAATATGGGCCCTATTTTATATTTTTTGAATAAGTAGAAAAAATATATTTGTATTCATGGCAAAATTGGCAGGTATGTACCTCAAAGGTTCATTGTCCATGCGTGATGGGGCATTTTGTGTTTAAAGTAATAAAAAGCTTCGTCTTGAAGAATATTTGTATAATTGTGAATTTTTCAATCTAGGGCATGGTGCATGGAATATGGATCATGACTAAAAATACCTTATATCATTAATTAAATGCAAAATCAAAACTTTATTTCTAAAAGTAATACAGGCAGAACTAAATCAAAAAATGTTACCGACAAAAATCGCAAACATGTATTGTCCTTCTCTGCTTCAGAACATTGCTCACTGCCCAAATGCTGCACATCAGACATTGAACCCATAATTATTATCCCTTTGTATCATCCTTGAAGTGACACACGTATAATTTTATCCCGACCCCCAAGCTTTCCTGACATTTTTTGAAGTAATTTTGGTTTTGTTCTAAGCATTGCAACTGTAAAGTGTCCCATAATCCAAACAATCAACCTCTAGCAGAATTACCGATTTAAAATTTTATATACACATTCTTTCACTCTCTTTACCTTAATTAATGATACCCGTATTACACAAAGAAATTAAATTGAAATATAAAAAGGAAAAATGTCCATCAAATCAGGCAATTTTCAATAACTACGTAAAATATTTCTACTAACACCGATATTTTGGGGATAGTGCGTGTAGGAATTACACTGCAAGTCGGTGAGAGAAATTTAAGGTAGATTCAAAGACAGGCGCCACTCTGATTTTGAAAATATCTAGGTGTCCCGTATTCACAGCAGGGCATATATTACGACCTTCTCCTCTACCGTCTCCTGGGATGATAGTGGCTTGCCTGGTTCCATGCACGATATTAATGTACTGCCGTCTGCGAAGCTGTAGATTGGATTGGATGTTATTTCCAGCAGCTGCTGATGTACAGCAGAAACAATGTAGGGGCTAGGACAGATCACTGTAGAACATCGGCATTTATTGAAAATACGTCTGATGAACAGCCTTCGACTACAGCATACAGAGATCGGTCGTTCAAATAGCTATTCAGCAACTGATCCAGGCCCGATAATAGTCAATAAAGAGCAAGCTTGACCTCATGTCCCTCATGCCACACTATATCGAAGGCTTTCGATATGTCAATTGCAATAACACGGCATTCGCCATGATTTTCTATTGCTCTGTTTCACAAGTGAGTGACGTAGGCCAGGAGGTCACCCTTAGACCTATGCTTACGGAAGCCATACTGGCGATCGTTTATGATGTTACTATTGTCTAGGTATTTCAGGAGCTATGTGTTAATGACAGTCTCCGAATGATCGTAGAAACCAGGAGAGCAACCTGCCCCCAGCTTCCTATAGGAACCTCATCGACACCATTGCAATATGAGGACGTGCATTATCTTGTTGAACAGAACGCTCTTTGAGGCACATATGGAACGGCAACTGGTTCTAAGACCTCATTCAGATAACATTAGGCCATCATTGTGCCATGAGTCATAAGTAAAGGTGATTTGCTGTTAAATGCAATGGCACCCCAAACTATCAACCCAATAGAACGGTGTACAGCTCAACAGCAAACTGGAGATCACTTTGTTCAACCTGATGTCATCTGACGCGTTGGCATCTGTTGTATGCCCCCAGATAAAACCTGGACCTGCAGAAGGCCGTCTGATGCCACCCAGCATGGCATTGTCTGAGTTCTTGGCACCAATCTAATAAGCTACGCTCCATGGTTAACTGCGTAATCTGTGGCTGTCGTCTGCTAGGAGGCATCTTTACATAACCAACTAGTATCTCGCCACATTTCCAACATACAGGGTGAGTTTTTAGTACCGGCTCGGTCGATAACTCCACTACTATAGAAGATAGCGAAAAAAGTTGTATATAAAAGTTGTAGCCACGGATATGCTCCTTGCTCAGAAAATATTCAGATTTATACAGGGTGATCCATAACTACGTGGTGATGCAAACATGCATTTTTTTAAATGAGACACCCTATATATTATTCCATATTCAGATTCTGCTAATGATTTCCGTTCTTCCAATATAGGGCATTGTTACATTATACAGAGTGTCTCAAAAGTTATGACCATTTTTATATCCAAATCGCGGACAAATGAACGTACTGTATATGAAAAAGTAATGAATCAAAAATTATTTTTTTTACATGAGAAGGTTAAAAATATCGTCTAGTTTTAAAATCGGCTATAAAAGCAGACCGAGACGCATATTCGTATACAGGGTGATGTAGAATGCAAAATCCAAATTTTCTCTTTTTTTTCAAATGTAACTCCCGATATTTTATTATCCCAAAGAATTGCTATTAATATGCTCTTTCATCTTTGTATAGCACTTGTTGTACCTACGTCCATCAGTTTCCGAGATATTTCGATTTTTCGTTAAATTTAAAATATAGCCGCTATTTGTGTACTGAAATTTATTTATTTTGAGAAAGTACTATCTGATTTGTTTTTTATTTAACGAACAACTAAATTATAACGTCTTGATAGTATTTCATGAAGTCAAAACCCTAAATCATCGAGATAATAAAGTCAAGTATGCTGAGGAAGCAATTTTGTAGGCATCATGCATAATTATCAAGTAGTTTTATCAGGTAGGCTTTGAAAAATTGACAGTTTTCATAACCTACTCAATAATTCCGTACTGCGTGAAAAACTAGCTTTGAAAATTAATTTTTCCATTGAGGGTATTTAGGAGAATCTTTGAGAAATTGTCTACCTGCCTCTAGAATATATCAACTCTGAATAGCAATATCCAGAACGGAGGCACTCTAAAACTAATGCGTTTGAAAGATTGAAGAATCGTTTTATTTGGACTGTGTCGTTTCATATTTCATAGCCTACCTGATACATCTGCTTGATAATTGCATGACGTCTATAAAATTGTTTCCTCAGCACACTTGACCTATATTATCTCGTTAGTTCAGTGTTTTGACTTGATCAAGTATTATTATCTCCTTATATTTTAGTTGTTTGTTAAGCAAAATCAAAATTTGGTAGTATTTTCTCAAAATAAATAAATTTTGTTAAACAAATAGAAGGTATATTTAAAATTTGTAGCAAAATCGAAATATCTCAGAAACTAATGAATGCAGCCATAACAAGTGCTATACAAAGAAGAAAGAGCATATTAAAAGCAATTCTTTGGTATAATAAAATATTGGGGGTTACATTTAAAAAAAGAGAGAAAATCTAGATTTTGCATTCTACATGACCCTGTATACGAATATGCGTCGCGGGATTTTTTTATAACGTATTTTAAAACTAGAGGATATTTCTAATCTTCTCATGTAAAAAAATAATTTTTGATTGATTACCTTTTGATATACAGTACGTTCATTTGACCGTGATTTGGATACAAAAATGGTCATAACTTTTGAAACATCCTGTATAATGTAACAATACCCTATATTGGAAGAACGGAAATCATTAGTAGAATTTGAATATGGAATAATATATAGGGTGTCTCATTCAAAAAAATGCATGTTTGCATCACCACGTAGTTATGGATCACCCTGTATAAATCAAAATATTTTCTGAGCAAGGACCATATCCGTGGCTACAACTTTTATATACAACTTTTTTCGCTATCTTCTACAGTAGTGGAGTTATCGACCGAGCCGGTACTAAAAACTCACCCTGTATATCATAGTTTTTCATCGACAAAAAGCCATGCTTTGTTTTAACACGTATAGAGCTTTTTGGGGGTGCCATGTGAGTAAAATAGCTTCTTAATGAACAACCAGTGTTAGCTGTGTACTAGAGAGGGTAATGACAAGCTGTGACTGTTCGAAAAAAACAACGAAGAAGCACTAGAACCCTTCCGGTCTCCTTTTTATGGTCTATTCAAATTTTTTTGGGGATTAGCAAGATTGTGGGTCAGGGGGATTGTGGTTTTTTTGTTGGGCCGGTAAAGTGCGAGAGAATACGGTTTTGGTACCTATTTCAAAATTTCTATTGGTACCGAGAACGCCTAGGGAAGTCATGAGTCATGCCACTTGACCCCAATATACATACCTATATAATTTTTTAAATTCCCTAATCTATAACTCAATAAACTGAAACAGCTAAACTGAAATGAACCACCCTCGAACGACCAAAACAGTAAAACACCGATTCGTTATTATGTCCCCCATCCACTTAACGGTCACCAGGCAACGCCTCAAATTGCAACTCTGGCACTAAACCGGAAGACATTGGCGCCCGATGACTCAAATTATAGGGAGACTGTAGCAATGTAGAGGATTTCATAGATCGATTAATGTGCTTGCACATGGGTCGATCTGATTGACCCGTTTTATAGACGTAGGAGATGCTCACTAGGGTCCAACAGCGATGTGGATTAATCAAGCATAAATTTCAGTTTATTTTAGACCTTTATCTTTAATGCTTACCCGTGGATCTCCTGGCTCCACGAAGCCTATAACACAGCCCACATAACAAAAGTACATACAATGGATATCGAATCAATGGATATGTATATGGATTTGTGGATAAACCACAAATGGAGCAAGAATGTCGAATGGATGTCAAATAGACATCAAAAAAATATACATTTCATGTACGTCTATCGCGAACTTTCACATCAGTGGCATATCCATAGAATGTATGTACATATGTACGTCTAATGTACATGCATAGTATATGTAACATAGACCAGGTATGAACATGTATGTTCGTAACTTATACCATGTATATACTTACATACCAAAGTATATACACTGTACTTACAATGGATATTTATATCCACAAATGGAGCATGAACGCCTAATGGATGTAAAATAGACATAAAAAATTTACATTTCATGTACGCTTGTCGCGAATTTGCACATCCACTGTATATCCATTCATGTACTTTTAATGCACATGCATAGTGTATGAAAGTTCAATGTAGAGACAGAAAGATAAACAAACTATACTTTCATTATGTACTGTTATTAATTCAATTTCTACTTACAATAATAATACTTGGCAAAATCGATTACTATGATTGTCATCCCTTTCCTCTTGAATGGCATGTCTAAAATCACAAAGAAATCAAGGTTATACAATTTTTTACGTGGTTTGTACCGCTTACGACTTACCGTCAAACGCTGGATGCGAGTGTTATCAGTAGCAAGAAGGTAACGGTTGCACAATGTTTCACTCGATCAAGTAATCAGGCACAACCAGCACCAGCACACACACGCCAACTACGACGAAGAACGCGAACGACGGAATGGCTAGAAATCAGCAATGGCGGCACTAGCTGTTCTTCGCGCAGGCGTAAACTACTAGATGTATATATGATACATAGACCAACATCCTATGTATATTCACATATGAATATACCTACGTGAATATACATAGTATATTACACTAATGTATATCATTTTTCATATGTACATTTAACGTGCTATGAATATTCAAAATAGACATGTTCAAAATGGAATATCTAATGTACATTCTGTGGTTGTACATATCCATATAATGTTGTGTGAGAGCATACCAAACAATCAGCAGAATATCTTAGGTCGGCATTTTGGATTAGAATCTGTCAAAAAGAGAATTAGATCGGTGAATATACCATTGACGCAATAGTATATTTGGTCAAAATTAATTTAGGAGTGCTACTGACTAATTATCAGCGCTTGACGCTACCATCTATCAAATCGGCTCAATCAAGTGAACACACGCATGTCCTTTAAATTACTTTCTTTGTATTGCTACCGCCATCTATTATCCGTTCGGTAAACATTTTGTTCCTGTTTCCTAATTACCATGTTGTCAATACCCATACTTAAGAGAATCGACACTTCAGGCCAAAAAAATATCGAATTGGTATCAGTATCGATTCTTTTTGTTATTTTCGCATCCGTATCCAAACTTCTAATCCATAATGGCGCCGTCAAGGTCAACTTCTGTAGGAATCATTTTTATATAGGAAATCCTCAGAGATATTCTGTTGATTGTTTTGTATTCTGTGCTTGTAATGTGCTTATATTACTACACACCATAATTATAAAATCAAGACAGGTTTGACAGTATAACCTCAAACATTTATCGTTATCAAACGTGTCAGACGTACGAACCACTCGAACTACACTTCCATGCTGATCGACCTGTGTGCGGAGGCGCTTACACATTACACAACATATTAAAAAAATGTAAGCAACTCGAAAATGCGTGGGAGGAACTAGATTACTTGTCGCAAATTTTCTGTGTTTGCATCGAGAGAACATTGTACCCTCAGAAGAGGTAGAAGTAATTTCTCACACAACAGCTATGTCATGTGGTTTCTTTGACGGCGATATATCATCAAGAAAATCGGAAAATGGAAAATTAGCATACCGGCTCATTTTCCTGAAAGGTCGCCTACGCGCGTCCAGTCAGCGCTACCTGCGATCGCGCCGCAGCACGCTCATTTGTTTCAGTCTGAATCTAGCTAGCCGTGTCGTTGCGCTGCTGTTTTTTATTGTGTCCATGCGCGTGTCGCGGGTAAAGTCGACGCGAAAATGGGAAATAAGTTGTGCAAGCGAAAAGTGGACTGTGAAAATGCGAAAAATCCGTTCGACAGGCTCATAAATCGATTGCATGTGAGTTGCTAATTTATTTTCAATGTAAGCGCGTATTACTGAACTGTGGAGGGGGAAAGATTCACCTTCACCGATTTTTGCTGACCTTTTTCCAGCTTAAGTGATTTACTTTTTGGTTTTTATGTAAGGGATTTCAAACATATGATATTTACGGTAGTGGAAAAAATACTTGTAACTACCAGAAGAAAAGGGAGGGAATTTTTCCGAATGATAACAATGGGTGCCGTCAGGAAGTATATTTCAAAGGGGTTTAAATAGTTTTTAAGGGGGAGAAAATAAACTCTCACTATGATGACAGGCATAATTTTCTTTTCAAAAATATGTTTTTTACATAACATTCAAATTATTGATCTTTTCATTATTCAGTGATTTTGTAAACACTCTACTTGTAATAATAATAATAATTTATTCACCAACAATACAGGGCAAATAAATTGTTTGACCCACAGAAGGTGCTGACCTTGTGCGTGGGTTATACTACATACATATATTTTACAACAGGTATATTAAAACTAATACTAACTATATTAAAAACTTGTGTGTCAGTTCAAAATCGTGTAAAAAAAATTTAAAAAAATATATCTGGGTGTGTCCATTATCCATTTTTTTGACTTTGTTTGTATACAATATGTAGGGATATACTATTTTATAAAGACATGAGTTTAGTAGAATATATTTGTGGTTGTCTCTCAGTCCATTGCGCTCTAGAAGAACAAGAAGAATATAAACTCTGCGGTCTTCATGAAAGTACAAAATTTGACAAAATATTAATAGTGATATTGGTTGACAGCAGGATGCTGTCTGGCTTATAAAATGATGTGACGGTAAACATAAGATATAAGAATGCTACCACATCTCATTAAAAATTCAGCAACAAACCGCGAGAGAACCTGAAATAACGTATGGTTTGAACAAGGACGTTAAACCTTTGTTTTAACGTCCTTGGGTTTGAAGCACATTTTGCTCAGATTTGTTAAACTTTCTATACTCAGATTCTCAGTTTTTCTTTTGTAACTGTTATCTTCCTTGTGTATCATAGAGACTTGATCCCGTTGTGCACTGTAATTACTTGTCATTAAACATGTTAGCTGAGGGCTGATTTTGATGTTTTCCCTTCAATTATATGTACTTAATTGTGATGGTTTTTGGTTCTACAATGCTACACAAAAATATACACCGCGTCCTAGGACGAATCCCGAACAAAGAAATCGCACTTAGGTTTCGGAATGTGAAGCCAATACCAAAAGGAATGATTCATACATTCGCATTTGTTACAGAGAAATCAACTTTTGAAGTTTTGTTGTAAAGATGATTGAAACGTGTGTGGTCAACCTTATTTCACTTTCACTTTCAAGAAGAAACACTTCCGATTTTACAGCAAAAAAAGGCAAAGGTCATTTAGTACGGTTACGCTAACCTGGTCTTTTTTAATGTTTTTTTTTTATTGTTTACCTCATCTGACATACGAATATGATAAGCAGGGCGGCCACCCATTAATCATTTCGCGATCTAATTGAGGCATTTCAACTTTTTGGCTATTAAGAATAAACATTTAATTTAAACGTATTATACATAAGTCGGTGCCAGAAATTATCCCTCAAAGTTTTCGAGATTCGTCCTGGGACACGATACAAAAAAGTAATTGCCCATTCCATGGGGGCCACAGCCCTCCTTACCCTCTCTTGGGTCTTGACGCTGCCCATGTCAAGGTCATTTTAGTTTACAACCTTGTAAAGGCAATCCCATAATGGAAAACCGGTACCTACAAAGGAGGAAACTGGGAGAACAATAACTGAGACTAGAGGATGTAATGGTTAAAACAAGGTTTATTTATTTGTTATTTAGCGTATGGTTATATAGTACACATGAACAAAGTTATAAAAAAGTAAAACAGTTTTTTTATTTTTATTTTTTTAGCGATCTAAATAGTAAATAGGCCTTAGGTTCATATCGAGCCTGGAAATCCATTCTACGGGTGATAGTTTGGCTTGGAGGAAATCCTTGATGTTGCCTGGGTATACTCTAAGGCCACATTCTTGGACTCAGTTAGATAACTGTTTACCTCTTCTGGTGTTTGGGTCGCCCAAATTTCTGCCCATTTAACTGCAGGGTTAAAACATTATAGGACATTTTCTCGGTGGATGGGTGGTGGAGCTATTTGGCAAAGTGTTGGTAGCCAGTTGGAGTTGATTTGATGCATCCTGTAACAGTTCTTATATAGCCGTGTTTAACTGGGCGCCTATCAGTGTAGTATTTGAGCTATTTGGCCACACTGGCGAACAAAATTCAGCCGTAGAGAAACAGAGGCTCAGGGCCGAAGTACGGAGCGTATAAGCGGAGGCGCCCCAAGAGGTTCCACTTTGCAGGATGTCATTTCTGCTGTTTACTTTGGCTGCAATGGATTAATCATTTTTTTAAATGATAGTGCCCTATCCAGTGTGACACCTAGGTATTTGGGTGTAGGACTATAGCAAGGTGCCGTTAAGGCAAATCTTTGGCTCTGTTTTTGCCATTTTATTGTTAAAGCGAAAACACGGTCTTATTGTTTTGTTCATACTTGACTTTAGGTTCCATCTGCTGAAGTATGATCCTAGCATTGAAAGATCGTCAGTTAGTGTGGACTCTTTAGTGTCAAGTTGGTATTTCTGTGCGCTACAGCCAGATCATCTGCAGATGCGAATTTCTGGGAGGCTAACTGAGGAAGGTCCGAGGTATATATAAGGTGTCCCACCACGATTAAGAGTATTAAGACAAGCAATATATCGGAACTGGGCAGTAGGAGCGAATTATAAGTTTGGGGGTGTAAATTAGAGCAAATATAGTATCTTTTCTTATTATTGTGTCACTAAATGAGATATTAGTTTTTGGTCACGTGACATCCAATTCAAAATTTTTAATGGGATAACCTGTATATTTGTTACTTTTTGTGTTCCTCCCGATAAAACGATTCCAACAAATAGCATACTTGGGTTCTAAAGTGATTAATTCAAGAGCTACAGGTACTTAAAGGACTGTAACACTACCATTATGAAACACTACCAATTTAACTGTAGGGGTGCATGTTATAATCAATGGAAGTATGGAAGTGTTACCATCCTTTAAGTACCTGTAGCTCTTCAATTGATCACTTTAGACCCCAAGTGTGCTAGTTTGTTGGAATTGTTTTATCGGGAGGAACACAAAAAGTCACAAATATACAGGATGTCCCATTAAAAAATTTTGAATCGGACGTCACGTGATCAAAAACAAATACCTCATTGGGTGACACAATACTAAGAAAAGATACTTATATCTGTTCTAATTTACACCCCCAAAATTATAATTCGTTACTACTGCCCAGTTCCTACATATTGCTTGTCTTAGTCGTCGTGGGACACCCTGTAGGTATATTGAACAAGAAGGTCGATAGAACGGAAAAGGAGGATTGTAACTTACAACAAAATAATAGTTACAAATTATTCCTTAGTTTTAATTACAGTGAAGCTAAATGGTAGATAAAAGGCCCATAAAAAGACCTATAAAAATGAGCAACATAAACAGTATAGTAATTATCCAAGAAGTTGTTTAAAAAACATGCATTTAAACGGCTGCACTTCAAGTATTCAAAACACAAGAGGTAGACCAGGGTCCGACAAACTCATTAAGTGAGGGGAAAACGGGGGGTTTTACAGATGGTTTACTTTACATAATAAGGAGGGCTTTGACCGTTGGATCTACAAACGTCGAAAAGGATTTCCTTGGGCCTTACAGTGTCATCTTCTAGATGTCGATTTTGAATTGTTTTTTTGACGTCTTATAGCACAGCATAGTAAACAACCAGCATAATATCTCTGATGATTTCCTATATAAAAATGGTTCCCACAAAATTTGACCTTGGGAGGATTTATGGATGATTTTATGGCTGTGAAGTTTGGGTAGAGATGCGAAAATGAAAATATCGATACCGGTACCAACTCGATATTTTTTAGCCTCATAGGCGCGTTTGATTCATACAGAGAATGTTGTGCAATTGATTACACCCCTCAATAATTATATAATTATTTTCGATACAAAAGTAGCGATACGATACCAGCTTGGAATCGCTCAGAAAGTATCCAAGATAAAAATAATCAATATTAGTGCAGAAGTATCGTTAACATCCCTACAAAAAATCATCCAAAAGTGGGGATGCGCGTGTAATTTCCGCCAACTTGAGTTATTGTGCTGGTTGTTTACTATGATGTGTCTTATAGTGTCTACATCACGAAAAGCTGTCACTCATTTCTGTTGATCTGTCTATGTCTGTCCGATTACTGCTACTCTTCTATCCGCGTAATCTTAGTAACGGCTGCACCTATTTTCATTAAATTTGAGGTAGACATGACATGAGATAGTAGTAAGTAATGTTATACTTTTAAAAGAGCGTCGGAGTATTCAGCAAAAAATGAGAATGCTCAGAAAACTGATCCAAACGTTGTTTTTGGACGCTGTAGGGAATCCTGATCTTTTTTAACTTGGGTTGATGAGTAGTGTGAGGAAGACGGAACTCCAAATTTTTTTGTATTAATAAAGGACAACCTAGTACCCTTAAAAATCACTGTGATGATATTCTGTACTTTATAGACCTGCTAGGACATTGCCTTTGAAGGCAGACCTGTAGACCTTTTTGCATTTTTGTAATCTCGGTAACTGCTGCACCGATTTTGATCAAATTTAGCGTGTGATATGATGTGGGTTCAGAACTTTGAAGAAGGTAATGCTGCTATCTTTTTGAAAGCTGTTGGGAATTGATTACAAGCGTACATACATACAAACATTCAGGTGAAGATGATAAATGCGTGTTAAAAATAGAGGAATACTGAACTGCAATTTTACTTGTACATAACATTATTTCTTCAAACAAATCAGTCAGTCGACAATAAAAAGTCAAAAAGACATGAAGAACTGTCGATTTTGAAAATCAGAACATTAAAACTTTATGAAAATCCATTCTACGGCTGATGGTTTGGCTTGGAGGAAGTCCAGATTCTTGCGCTATATGCCTGACAGTTTGGCGTTCCACTCCACAGTCGCGTCGTGGGGATTCGCAGTACAGGATTGACCATTCCCTTCGGTGGAGCTCAAACCAGGGAGTCCTTGACCAACAGTTAGATATCTGTTCACTTCTTCTGGTGTTTGGTTCGCCCAAATTTCTGCCCATTTAATTGCAGGGTTAAAACCATCAGACTCGAGTTGTAGAACTGTTGTAATTGGTGGTTTTCTGGACCGTAATCTGCGCAAGGAGAGAACAGGTATATCTTCGTTGATTAGCAGTGAGGGCTTTGTTTTTATTTTGTTCTATTCTTTCAGAAGGGCATTAAAACTTCATCAATGTCTTATATTTGCATAACTATAAGCGCATCATAATTTTGTTTTTTTTTTTATATACAAAGTTACGATGTTTTAAAAGTATCAATATTAATTTCCTTTCATGAATTTCTAATTTTTCAAGTATTTTTTTTTATAAGAATTATTTGGTTGTTAAGTTCGAGGATTCAGCTTAATGGTAAATCTATCAGGCCTTATTATTTCCCACATAGTAGGAAGGGTAGTGTTGTTACTCCGAAAATTTTCAATTTGGTATGTTTTTAAACGTTTTATGTACATAAAAAACGGTCACTCACTTCCTTCGGTCTGCCTGCCTCTCTGCCAAGTTTCTAACAAAAAAATGAGTGTGATGAGTGTGAAGTTGGGGTGGTATGGCAACGTGGGTGATGTGGAACTGTGGAAGCCAACATTTTTTGGACTCATGAAGGACCCTCCGTTAAAAAAAGATGTCTTTGGTGATATCCTGCACCATACAACCTATGTACATGAACAGAGCCTTTCTGGGCATATCTGTGGATTTTCCACGCTATATGTGAGAGGCGTAGTGAGTATATACCAGCTAACCTATCTTTTGTGTTATTCCACCCTGTAAAATGACGCTCTTTATATCGACGTTATAAAAATCACAGGCGGAAATTCGCAAAACTACATTTCAGTTTTAAATACCAAACGCCTGAAAATACAAGTCACGATAAGCCTTTCACATTTCAACGTGCTTTGTATAGGTACAGTTCACAATAGTTATATTAAACCAATAATAATTATATTACAAGAACGGATATCTGAACAACTATCTATTATATGACCGTAAGTAATACCGAAAATAAAACAATCCAACACTGTTAACAATAACCTGCTGTAAGTGTGTACGATAAATCGAAATTAATCAAAAATAAACAGAAGTTAATTTGGAACGCGACTTAGAAGTCAAGGATTCGTTCTGTATATTTATGAATGATCTCATGTCAAGTCGCAGTCACCGGGCGTGGAAATCGTTATGGTAATCATCATGTCCCGTGAGTAATTTTTTGTTTTTCAGGACGCAGACCGAATACCGTAAAAAATTGTTAAAAAATAACTGGCTACATCATCAACAATGAGAAAATAATTGTAATTATTTTTTGCCGTTTTTTGGGACTGTCGATCTGTAGGTTAGTCTATAGTGTTTTATGCTACCGCGTAACCTCGTCAACTACTGCTCCGATTTTAATGGGATTTTGGGTACAACATGGTTTGAGTTAAGTAGATCGATTCAGGGCCTACCAGATATTGGCCAATCAAATAGAGTCGAAAAAAAAACAGATTCTGGAATTAATTCCCAGCAGGCTGGAAATTATCTTAATACCTTTATTGGGTACTAGATACGAGTAATCTGAGTTTGCACCGTCGCAGGTGGTGAGTGTAACTTTTGATAGCCCAAAAACTGTCAAACTTTTTGCTTGTAGCTGGAAAATGGTGCATCGGACGGAAAATTCCGTTCCATTCAATAATGAAGAAGACTGAATTCTGTGTCAAATGGTATATAAAGCATCAAATCTGGTTCAGTGGTATAGCCGAAATCTAATGCTAAAGATGATAAAAAAATCGTATTTTAGTGCAAACTTACATTTTGCGGCTTTCCAAGACCACATATCATGAAAAGAGATACTCCCATCAAAAGATACATAAAATTAAAGTTGTAGAGAATGAAATTTCACGTTAAATAGATACCATGGTTATTAAGTTTAGTCATTTATAATTCCAAATTTGAAATTATTTTAAAATCATTTTTTTTCGTCGTTTTTAGTCATTTGAAATCATGTAAGGTAAAATCATATCAAAATTTTGTACCAAAATAGCACATCCCGACTAAGATTATTAAGTTTATTAATGTATTGTATTACCATTAAATCTTTAATAAATATTATAAATAAGAATTCAATAATAAGTAAATTAATCATAGCTCTTGATAGTTTAGGTACAATGAATTAAGGTTATATTCGTTCTAATGATATCTACTATCATTCCAATAGTAATATCAGCGTATAATGCATTCAAAGCATTCTTTTGTTTTCAATATACACCTTAAAATTACTGTTATAGTAGCATTTATTGATAATTAGTTCAATGAAAAGGTTCATCTTGTCTAAAAGGCAACTTTAATAGACACAACAACTCATGCCTTTACCACATTGTCTATGCTATTTGACATATTAGTAAGCAGTATTTGAACTAGAAGTGTCTTATAAATACTGAATTCAATGATCCTTGTCGTTGGATCGACAACAGGCTATAGTTAGTTATCAAATAATCTTCCCATTGGATAAAACATTGTTGTATTTTAAGGAATACTGAATGTGAGATCTCATTGGATCAAAGTGTGAGTATTTGATGACAGGACAGATGTAATATTTGATAGAACGACATTTTCCGTCCGTCGCATCATTTTCAACCAAAAAACTAAAAAAAAGTCCCAATATTTGGCAGTTTTTAGGCTGTGAAACTATTGATTTAGGATCTACCGCTAAACCCACTTAAAAGTTTTAGACGTCATTCGACGTAAAATTTAGTCCTTCTCAATATTGCATAGAAGAACATTTTCCGTCCGACGCATCATTTTCCAGCGATAACCAAAAAACTAAAAAAAGTGCAAAAATTTGACAGTTTTTGGGCTGCTCACCACCTGCGACGGTGCAAACTCAGATTACACGTATCTGGGACCCGATAAACGTATTTTAAGATGATTTCCAGCCTGCTGGGAATTAATTCCAGAAGAAATCCTAATTTGATTGGTGTGATAGTAGTAGGTAAATTTGAAAATTGCTAGTCTAATATTAAATGTGTTTTTGAAATAATGATCTTACTGGGACACAAGTTTGTTTCATGCTCGTTTTAAAACCGCAAACCGCATATTTCTGTTGTGCTTAGTTAGATATTAACATTTTTCGTGAAGTGCATACTACAAACGCCAAATTTTCTGAAAATTGCTGAATAACTTCGAAAATGGGCTTCGTAGACATAAAATAAACTATGGTTAACAACTGGACCTAAAAATCGATTTTGGATTCAAAAACGTAATAATATACATTACTATTACATATACATACTATTTAAAATAAGGAAATTGATGCCTACTTCCGGTATATCCGGATGTTGGCCATCTTTGAAATTATTTTCTGCAAGTAGATCATTTGAAAAGAAACGTTTTTTATTCGAAACATTTTCTTCTAATTTAAACGGTAAGGTCGCTTGATGGACCACCCTGTATGATGTGAAACAAGATGGTAATACCACAGTCTAATACATACACTGTGGTAATACGTTAATCACTGCTTTTAGTTCCAATCTTTATTGCCTAAATGATATACCACATGTTACTTTTTTCTGGAATGGAGGCTAAAAAAAATTAAATAAATTGAAATACTCAAATGTATGAACAACAACCACTTGAGTTCCTAGAACAAGGTCTACCTCGTTCAACGTCCACATTTTTTTAAACTATATTTATTTTAGCCTGTGGACGTTGGTGTACTCGGATCACACGTTAACAAACCTCCTGGTACTTCATAGCGGTATTCCGATCTTTAGGCCTTGCCTTCACTACTGTTTGATTAAAAAATGCACACCTAAAATTAGGCATTAATTGAAAATTTGAAATTTTTTAGAATTTGAAAATTCTGACAATTCCAAGGAAACTGAAGAGTGTTTCGCTAACTAAATCATGACTACCACAGCGAAACACGTGTCGGGTTTAAAAAAATCGGTTTGGCCAATGTAGTGTTAGTTCCTCTAGTTCTACGAAAAAAATTATAGTTATTATCTATAACCCCAATAAATTGACTATAACCCCAATAAATTGAAAAAACATAAAGAGAGAGACTTCAAGCGAATCATAAAAATTGAGAAAAAACTCCTGTACAAGTATAATAATGTGCGAATACCACGTTATGAATGAATAATATTGACAAATCGAATCAAAATGTAGACATTACGATTCAACAGAATTGACGTCACTTTTCTCACTCTAGAGGCCACACCGTCGCGTGATCTAACAGATAAATATTTTGTTTATAATTAAGATCCTTGTTCCTACTAGGTGTAAAACGCTGTTTATAAATACAGCGGTGAAATGCATCACGTGGAAATTTCAACGTCGAGTTTGGCATGTCATAATCCTAATATAGAATAATGGCACGTGATAGATTCGTTCTGATAGAGCACACGTTCGTACTCAAATTCACTTTTTGCATCTCGTAGTACGTAGTACCAGCGACGTACAAAATCGGTATTTCATCCAATGTTTTCACTACATTATTTACCATATTTTTAACAAAGAGAAAATATATCACTCATTCTTGTTGTGAGTGAGGAGGGAGAAGAAAAATATATTTTCTTTTTTTCTTCCATCATCGTAAGTAGATGTAAGAAGTATTATATTCGCGAAAGAAATTCTCGATTTTGATATATTTTTTATGGCCAGCCTCCCGCAAAGGCTATAGCGCTGTAGAAGCGCTGCGAGAGGATAAGTGTCGGTGCATGTTAGATTTGGAACGCTGCGGGATGTAGCCGTCGGGAAATAAATTCCCCGGCAGCTTATTCCACAGCGTCAAAGTTCTCCAAAAGAAGGAATGCTGGAGGACACTGGTTCGGGAAGTGGGGACCTCAACCTGGTAAGGATGAGCTCGCAGAGCCTCTCTAGTGTTCCTCGGCGCTTGGAGTTATTATCTGGGAGAGCTCACTCGAACATCTTCCTGATAGAATTTGTAAAACAGGGACAGGTCAGCCACCCTTCTTCGATGTTCCAGGCTGTGGAGGTCCTTTGTGAGGTTAGGCATATCGATTGTTCCAATTGCTCTCTTCTGGATGTGGATAGTGTCCATGAAGTGTTAGAGAGTGCTTCAGAGCGCTTCTCCACACATAGGAGCAATACTCCAACGATGATCGGAACTGCACCTTGTAGAGCAGCAGTAAGTTCCTCTGGTGTATACAGCTTCCTACAGCGGAACAAAATTCCAAGCTTCTGGGCTGCTGTTTTAGCAATACTGACTACGTGGTCATGCTAGGACATGTTATTGTTAATGTTGATCCCCAAAAACTTGACGGAAGGTGACTCGACTATTGGGCGACTCTCCATTGCCACAGTTGGTATGCCAACGTGAGACTTCTTTGAAGTATTGTTGTCTGAGGTTTCTCAGTTTCTGTGCGTTAAACTGTACTTTATTTACTAATTCCCACTCGCCAATTGTTTTGATATCGAATGAAAATAATTATATATACCACATAAACGTATGTAGGTATATTAGACATGTAAATTTCTATTATTCAGCCTCTTCCCAGACTTTGAATGTGTGGCTGGTTTTGGGGGGGGGGGGGGGGCGGGTCCACCCATTATATACGCCACTGGATTGAATTGGATGTTATTTCCAGCAGCTTATTGATGTACACCAGAAATAGTTTAGGGAATAGGACAGATCCCTGAGGAACACTGGCGTTTATTGAAAATACGTCTCATGAATAGCCTTCGACTACAACAAACAAAGATCGGACGTTGAAGGAGCTATTCATCCAGTGGCATATCTTGAGGTGTTATATATTTATCACCACTGGCGGTGCATAAGGTGTTCAAAGGTGTGTTCCTCATTAAAAATCCCTCAAAAAAGAAATATTGTACCTACCTGTATCCTTATCGAGCTCTGGTACAAACACATATAATATATTGAAAATACTAACATAAACAGCACGAAATAACATGTCTTTTGACTAAGATCTCACTACTTGATGCTGCAGGTATCTGTTTTTTTTATAAAATTAATTTTGAATGAATCTGTAGAAGGTATAGAATGGATTAACGATATATTCCGGTTTAAAAATTAGTCGCAATCACCTGTAATTAATTTTGGTGTCATTAATTCGCAAATAGAACTTGCAACTGTATATTTTTTAGCCAATTTTACTCATTTGAAAGAAAATGATGTACCGATTTGAAAAAAATGGTTCCCAGCTCTCAGTCAGTCGCAGCGTTAGGGTTGCCAGGTGTGTGTATATTACTGTTAAATTTCTGCACTCCCCCCTTTTTAATTCTAATACAAAATTAAAGTTTCATCCGTATTAATTACAAAAATCCATATTTGCCAGTTGGAAAATGGCCGCAAACAGAGGTCGCTATAATTTGTATGAGCGATTCTCGCTCCTGGTAAGTGGAAGCGCAAGGGAGAAGATGCACGCATGTGTGCGATAAATACGGACAAACTGCACTGGTGGTCATAGGAGGCGAGAGGTTAAACCCATGAATTTTCCATGCCCCCCCCCCCCCCCTGTCAAGTAAGCCATATGATCGCCAGTGGGACAAAGCATGGCAGCTGTGACACTTATACTATATTAGTTTATATCCTCACGCGATTAAATTCGTCATTTAGCTCAAAAATGTATGTTTAATACATAAAAAGTAAAAAAGGACTAGAACTACATTGTCACGATATTACACTCTTCTGTACTCGTACAGCACATTACAACGCGTGCATCTTCTTCCTTGCGCTTCCGCTTACCTTGAGCGAGAATCGCTCATAAAAATCTGGCAACCATAGATTGTTGTAATTAATATGGATTAAACTTTAAATATATATTAAAATTAAAAAACAGGTGATTGCAGATAATTAACACTAATATATCTGCTTACACCTGGCAACCCTAACCCTGCAACTGACTGAGAGCTGGCAACCAGTTTTTCAATTATTTTCATTTTCTTTCAAATGACTAAAAATAGTATTGTTGCAAGTTATACTAGAGAATTAATTACACTAAAATTAATTACAGGTAATTGCCGCTTATTTTTAAAAGGCAACCTATAGTTAATCCATTCTATATACTTTCTCAAGATTCATTAAGAATTAATTTTATCAAAAAACAGATACCTGCAGGACTGTACTATGAAGCCAAATGTAAATATTTAAATCACAAGAGGCTTAACTTACTTGTGGTACATAAAATCCCTACCTACGTCTTTGTTTATTTTTTCGCAAAAATTGGAATTCCATTTAAAGGGGCTTTTTCTATTGACAACATAGAACGTGAAGCAGTGACGTAACTAAAGGCCCGCAGCTGCGGGGGGGGCCCGCAGCTGCGGGGGGGCCCGCAGGTCCTAGGTCCTCAAGCGCCATTGTTTGTGCAACAAAAAAGTACTAAAGGTCGTTTTCCTTGTAAGTAAATAATACTTCAACCTATATGAAACCCATGATACATACATATCATTAAAATAGTTTAGCAGTATTGCATTTTAAACTAAAAATCGACGCAGTATCCGCAGCAAACAGAAAAATATGACGAGACAAGACATGTCAAAAAATCAACGCTTAGGTGTAAAATACAAATTAAACAACAACCTTTTGAAAAAAATTTGAATCGAAAAATGTGTGTTTTCAATCAACGAATTTTGTATTTTTTTGGGTGATTTAAACATGTAAAGGTCGTTGTTTAGTTTGGATTTTACACCTATATGTTGGTTGTTTGTGTGACCTGTGTTGTGGAAGACACCGAGTTAAATTAGCCAAACATTTTTTGACGTTTTTTGTTTGGGAATTAATGTATTCCTGTGACCTTGTCTGTGAATGCTTATTGCTGTTTTTTGCGCGTAAACCCCTACATTAAAGCCCTGAAGATGGCAATAAACACTTCCGTAAGCTTGGCAGTGTACAACATTGTCTCCGTTATGCAGTGACTCGTGTTTCTTTTCAGAATTTTGGCAACAACCCCTAAGTCCTAAGTTGATACTTTTTTTAACTGTGTATTGAAGTCGTTGAAGTAAACTACTTCTTCAAATAAATTTTTCAGAAAACTGAAAAATAAGCGAGATAAAAAATGAAAAATTTAGATCTGGGCTTATGTATCAAGACGTACCTACTCCCTAATCTGTTTATGTTTAGTTTGTTGCTCTGATCTGTGACTCACCTGTCAGATAATGCAGTAGTCACTTTCTGTTTATCTTTTTCAATTTTAATTTAGTAAATCCTAAAAGCGGCACCTTATTATAAACGCAGCTTTTAGGATTTACCAAATCAGAATTAACTACGATAAACTGAAAGTGACTAGTGCACTAATTGACAGGTAAAATACCTGACAAGACAAAAATTCGAGCAAAAAACTAAACATAAACAGACTAAGCACGTCTTAATACACAAGCCCAGACTTACTTTTTTGATTCTGTATCTCGCTTATTTTCAGTTTTCTGAAAAAAGTTATTTGAAAAAGTTGTTCATTTTAACGCCTTCTATACACAGTTTAAAAAGAAAAAATCAGCTAAGGACTCGCCCTATATATATACTTAATATATTATGAAAAGAGAAGTCACGGAAAATTTTATGCCAGGGGGCCCCGGGAAATGTCTTGCGCGGGGGGGGGGGGCGAATTTGAAGTTACGCCACTGACGTGAAAATGATCCAAGGGCGTCAATATGTGGGGTAATGAGGATAATTAATGTGGGGTAATGAGGATAATTATTACCACCCTTTATAATAATTAATTTATAGTAATCCATTATTTTTTAATTAAACATAGTATTTAACATGCTCAAGTCCAATCTGAATAATTTATTTGATATCGACTGCTGGGTTTATTTATAATAGATATTATGTAACAATTTGACCTGTTTCCTATTTCACCCAATTAGTTTTTTTTAGTTTGTGTATTTATGTTACTTAAGGCCCCCTATATCTACTTCAAATTCCTCATTACTACTTTTTCGCCATCCTGATCATTTTCAGTGTCAATATAAATGTGTGAATTCATCTAAATCAAACTGGACTGAATAGCGACAATCTTTTGATCTTTGTCTTCCGTTAGTTTGTTTCTTTTATTTGGGCATTTTACAAGAAATGCGAATTAACATTTCTGTTAATTAATAACATCAATTTTTTTCTATTTTTCCGCAAAAAATTGTTTTTGGAAATTTTGAATCATTGTGCTTGAAAATGATCGGGTATGATAGAACCGGTAACCTTCCAGCCTTTAAAAATTTAGATTTAAAATATTAAAAGAGTACAGAGTACAAAATCATTTTTATCTTTGCTAAAAGTAATATATTGGGTAAGAATAACAGATAAAGCAATTTCACCCTAAGGCAGACAAGTGCCTCCTCTTGCCCTTTGTATACGACGCGGGGGCCCCCTTTTGGAATCGGTGATCATAGTTTGCAGAAATTTTGTAGTTTTCAGTGCAAAGATACAGTTTATAAACTTGTTTTCTTGCAACGTAAATAATATTCCGTTCATTCCAAACTTGTTCAAATTTGCCTTTGGTCATGGAAGAAAAGGTCTGGAATATAAATATTTTTGAATCAATGTGTATTTTCGATTCTATAATGACTGATCCACTTAATTGAACAGTCCAAATAATAACGTTTATAAAAGTCTAATATAATTAACATAATTTGTTATAAAAATTGTCTCCATTATTCTCATTTTTAACATTCTAGCCGAGCTGATCAATGTAAACAAGTTTTCTAAATGTAGTCGCGGAAGGTCATTGCTAGCATATTTCATTAATTAACCTGAGAGACAAAACAAAATTATTCAATGCAAATTGTGTAATTACCTTACCGTTTCTTCCCAAAGTACCATTACTTCCCACGGCAATGTGCGTAGGTGAGGGGAGCATTGCGGGTATCAACCATTTAATCTCATATAGATAAAATATCTTTCTTTCACTATTCAATTTTTGTGCATTTCTGATCATTTTCAGGCAATGTCAAACAGCTCGATAAATGGCAAACCTTTTTACTTTTCCCAAGTTTCTTGTTAGTGGCGGCATGTGACATGTTGATAGGTATGTTCTGCATTAAAATACTTAGCACAAAAAATATTTAAGCAAAAAACAATTACTGGATATACCTGAATCCCTATCAAGCTCAGGTACAAACCCAAAGTTCTTTTACTAAAGTATACTGAAAACATAAAAGTAAATCTTGACTTTTGCATGAAGACTTAGGAACCTAGTCTGTTTTTGTTTAGTTTTTTGCTCGAATGCTTGTGTTATTGATTAAGCATTGCATCTGTCAGGTAGTGCAGTAGTCACTTTCTGATATCGTTGTTAATTTTAAATTGGTAAATCCCAGAAGTGAAAACAACTTTTATGATGTACCAATTTAAAATTAACTATGATAAACTGATAGTGACTAATGCACTAAGTGACGGGAGCAATTAGTGATGGGCAAATATACCCTGTATATCGAAATTTGGATATATGTCCAAGGTACTTAACCCGCTTATTTTTCAGTTTTCGAAAAAAACGTTTTCAAATAAGTTGCTTCTTTTAACGACTTCTATGTATACACAGTTAAAAAAAGTATCGATTAGGAATCACCATGTATAGGCAGAAAAACAAAAGCAAGGGTAAAGCAACGCCTTTATTTATTTATTAAAGGAAAGCTCATTTTTAGGGTCGAGACATAATTTCCTGGGTCCTGAGCCAACTGTGGGGTTAGCAGCAGGTACCGTTAGAAGGAAAATAGAGGTGTGGTTGCAAAATCAACATCTTATGAGATTGAGAGTAGATAATCTAATGATGTAAAGAACTTAGTCTATATGTTAGTGCGCTTCAGGCATTCAGAATTCATTACTATTCATAACCTTTAGTATATTCTCAGCATTGGTTCATTCTAGTTCTTGTTCGTAAAACTAAAGAGTTGTTTGGTAGATTTGCTACTTGAAACAATTGTAGGATTTAAGTTAGTAAATAAAGTGTAAAAGTAACTTCTTTGGTTTTTTTAAAAAGCCAAACCGAATAAACTACATCTTAATTGGCGTAGCCAGTAGGATTCAAACCTACTCTTCCAAAGGAATATGATTGGAGGAAATATATGACAAATTCCCCTCGTATCTGTATACTCTAGATAATCTAATGATGTAAACAACTTAGTCTATATATTAGTCCCTCTCAGGCATTCAGGATTCATTACTATTCATAACCTTTAGTATATTCTTAGCATTTGCTCATTTTAGTTCTTGTTAGTAAAACTCAATTGTTTGGTAGATTTGCTACTTGATTTAAGTTAATAAATAACGTGTAAAAGTAACTTGTTTGGTTTTTTTTAAAGCCAAACCGAATAAACTACATCTTAATTGGCGCAGCCAGTAGGATTCAAACCTACGCTCCCAGAGGGAATATGATTGGAGGAAATATATGACAAATTACCCTCGTATCTGTATACTCTATAGATAATCTAATAATGTAAACAACATAGTCATTTTATATTAGTGTTTCTCAGCCATTCAGGATTCATTACTATTTATAACCTTTAGTATATTCTTAGCATTTTTTCATTTTAGTTCTTGTTAGTAAGAAACAATTGTAGGATTTAAGTTAGTAAATAAAGTGTAAAAGTTACTTGTTTGGTGTTTTTAAAAAACCAAACCGAAGAAACTACACCTTAAGAGGCCTGGATACACACATTTATACATACGTATTTGCCATATAAAACACGGACTCACAATTTCTCGCATAACTCACTCTATTTTCAAACTACATATATAATATTTCAGAAGGCGATAGTTAAGACCTTAATGAATGATAAATATTTTCGATTTTCTCGAAAAAGTTTTTTAATGTGCAAAAAAACTCGCAATCCAAAATCATACATTCTATAAATGCCTGTAATTTAACAACACAAGCCCAAGCTTTCTTCTTCAATTTGCTATTTAAGTCATTATTGTAAGTTTAAAGGTAACGTCAGGAGCTTGGAAATGCGAAATTCATTTTTCTGGTGACCTTTGGGCCTTACCTTTGGACCTTTTGACCTTACTTTTGGATTTTTGGGCTTATCTCCCCTCATCTTAGACACACACACTGGAGAAATGGAACAGGCGGCCACGCTTCCTCGCTAACACGGGAATACGTCTTTTCTTGAATACTCAATTTCGCGCGCTATACCCCAGACCCTTAATTGTAGTCTCTGGACATCTGTTAGGAGCGGGTTAGCGATGACGGCGCGAAGGACCGTTTACTCCGCGTTTTGCTCTGAAAGCACGCGGACTCGTCGCACTTACCAGTTCGCGAGGGATTTTACCAAATCCTTTTTACGGTTGACCGCTTCTGTGGTGGTAAGGGTGGTTGGCGACTGGTCCACCCTTCAGGAGCACCACTTGGGGCGGTAGCTCTAACTGGCGCACGGGCCGTCGTACTGTCTCCTTTCGTCTGTCCTGAAAAATAGAAAAATAAAATTAGTTATGGAAGAATAATAAGAAGAGTTCGTTATCTTTTTTCTATGTTGTCTTCTTTCTGCGTTAACTGTAGTCATTGGTCTTCTTTCTACGATGTTGTCCATCGCTGGAGATCTTGACATCTTCGTCTCCGTCCTCTAGAGGACTTATTTTATGATCTCTGACCAAGGTGTGGTAGTTCTGTTTCTAATTCAACGTAAGTTGGCTAAAGCGGCCTACAGACGTTGATGGACACTGCGATTCCTGAATCGACTCAAGGTTTCATGAAACTTGCATCAGTTGCATAACTTCCTATACTCAAATCGAAACCTGTTGCGATGCCTAAATCGACTTGATATTTTATGCTCGTTTCATGCAACACAAGAATAATAGGGTAGAGTTATTTCTTTGCATCGACGCAATACTATACACGTGGAAACACTTGAAACCAGCATCAGCGTCACCGACTCGGCGTCATGGCTCACCGACCAAAGTGGGATTCCACTGATTCCAGACTCTGCATCACTGCAAGCCGCAACTGATGCCAAATACGTGATTCAGAACTACACACGCTGCTACTTGCATCATGAAACGTAGAAGTTGATACCTGCATCGCAGCATGGTAAAACCTCTGTAGGCCGCTTTAGAGTCCGTTCATATGCATGATACCAATTCTGCTATTTTACCGAATTGTCTTTTTTACCGTGTACCACACGGTGATTCTACGGAAATTTCGTCGTTTCAGTTGCGTGTTGTCTCCGAAAACCGAATAAAACCTAATTGGTGATTGGTGACAATGTCTATGCATGCGAAGCGTTTACAACAGCTTTCTGTGTGAACTTCGGTTTGCGCCGATTCGTTAAAACTACCGAAAGCGTGATTCGACCGCATCGTGTGAACGATGTGTAAGGTTACTTGTGGGCCTTCTATCTGGTGATAACACCTTCAGACGACACTTGTATGTGATGGGGTTGGCAGGCGACCCGACGTGTGCTCGCTGTGTGCTTAATTTTGAGGTTTCATACATAAAAGAGCAAAAATTTAGTTGTCTTCAAAATTGCACGATTTGTTTTTGATCACAATACGAGCCGCGGCCTTGTATACTTGTGAACTGGCTCGACTGTGTAATGTAGTCCGCTTGACTATAACTCAAGTAAAGCATATCAAGGTTTCTGTGAAGGGCATCGTTAGAAGGATACCATGCTTTGCAGAACCTCAGGCTTAGCCTGTGCGTTTTGGCGAGGAAACATCAAGCCGTACATGCGCAGGTAATTGCCGGTTTAATAATCATCCTGTATTTGTATAGCCGAACATAATTCACCAAACTTAACGATGGAACGGAATTTTGAATTTTACTGTGTGTCTGCCAAGTAACACCCTTGTACAGGGTAATTCCTAGGTACTTGTTAGAATTTTCCCATGGCATCCGAGTACCGTTCACTGAGATCTTCAACGGGGCACCAGGACGTTTTTTGGTACAATATGTAACCTGCGTTTAATTGATTTTGATGAGCCACCGATCCGCCGACTCCGGCCGACTCTAAACATTTCATCCACCGCAAGCTGCAGCTCCTGATCTCCATTCCACGACTGAGCTACAGTCGCAGTATCGTCAGCATAGATGTGATACACACAGTTGCGATGGCAAGGGACATCATGTATAAAAAGTGAATAAGGGAGAGGCCCAAGGACCGAACCCTGAGGGGCACCGGCCTATATGGGTTGTAATGTCGATCATCCATATATCATCATATTAACTCACCTACAGCACGCTACCAATTAGACGCTTTCTTCAAATAGACATAATTCTGGTGTATTGTTCTTGTCACTGAACTTTTACAATTATTGTCATTTTTATGATTCACGTCTCTACCGACTGGCCTAAAAATTATCTATGAATTTCTACGTCTAATTAATGAGAATATTATTCAGTAGAATAATAGCTTGAATGTTCACTTTTTCTTGTTTCCTAACAATGTTTAAAAATGGACTTGAGATTTACACCTTACAAATTACAACAAATAATACGCTGTTGGTTAAAGTGGATTTCATTGGTATCACAAAACACAATGCACAGTAAAAGCAATGCATTAAAAATTATAATGCTGAACTTTAAATGAAGGTCTATTAATGCAAGATTTTATATCTGAAAAACTATAATTAACAGAGCAATTGAAAAATATAGTTCACTTACATAAATCTTATTCTATGTTATATCTACTTTATGAGCGTGCCTTTCCTAATGAACCATTCTGACCTCTATAAAAAATAATGAATCGTAAACAGCTGTAATTGCATTACCTCAAGAAATAAAAACAACATGGAAATTCTCTATAATCAAAATGGAAATATATGGTTGCAAGTCTTGGTAAAGTATCCACAATGGCGGTATCTCATTGTTTTGCGCTTTTTGTGTTTGCTTCTGCTCCCACACTCCTCCGTTATGTGCTCATTTGAAATTACGATACTACACAAAGCAGGGGCGTGTCATAAAATGGTAGCGACAAGAAGATTGACTCAATAATTATTTTATTTATCTTCAACAAACGCCGGTATTTCTCAGGGATCTGTCCTATCCCCTTCACTGTTTCTGCTGTACCTCAACGAGCTGCTGGAAATAACATCAAATCCGATCTACAGCTTCGCAGACGACAGACAGTAGATTAATCGAGTGGGGATTAGCAAATGCAGTTTCGTACAGAGAACTCAGGCAATAACACAGACAAAGAAGTCTCACGTTGGCTTACCAACTGTAGAAATAGAGGGTCACTCAATAGACGAGTCACCTTCCGTCAAGCTTTTGGGGATTAACATCAACAACAATATGCCCTGGTATGACCATGTCGTCAGTATTGCTGAAACGGCATCCCAAAAGCTTGGAGTTTTGTTCCGCTGGAGGAAGCTGTATACATCAGAGCAACTACTGCTGCTCTACAAGGCACAGATCCGACCTTCGTCGGAGTTTTGCTCCCATATGTGGGGATGCGCTCCGAAGTACTATCTAAAGCTTCTGACCACTTTCCAGAAGAGAGCAATTAGACTAATCAATACCCCTAACCTCACAAAGGACCTCCACAGCCCGGAACATCGAAGAAGGGTGGCTGACCTGTCCCTGTTTTTCAGATTCTATCACAGAAGATATTCGAGTGAGCTCTCCCAGATAATAACACCGAAGGCCGTTCGAACGAGGAACACTAGAGAGGCTCTGCGAGCTCATCCCTACCAGGTCGACATCCCTACTTCCCGAACCAGTCTTCTCCAGCATTTCTTCTTTTGGAGAACTTCGACGCTGTGAAATGAGGGGCCGGGAAGTTTTGTTTCCCGACGGCTACAACCTGCAGCGTTTCAAATCTAACGTGCACAAACACTTATCTCGTCGCAGATCTTCTTCAGCGTCATAAGCTGTCAGCCTTTGCGGGAGGCTGACCATAAAAGAAATACACAAACCTCTGAGGACGCATTTAATTTCTGAAGCTTATCCTGTGGTTGTCTGTATACTTTATTCATCACTGCCCCGTAATTAAAATTACATCCATTGTGATAAACAGTTTACTAAGGTTTTGGCTACCTCTGTACCTTTTCTCAAATTACAGAAGACATTAAAACATAGTTTTGTATCTGGATTGATGACAGATCCCACATGAGAATCAGTAACGCATCTATGTATTAAGATCAAGATGTTGCTTGTCTCATGAGAATCACAACCATTGACGTCTTACCCCCATAGACCTGGCGAGCCATCGTCATCTCTCAAAAATACTCAGTTTAGATTGCATTTCCAAATACTACGATTTTCTCTTAAATTCAACCCACTTTGAGAAAGTGCAATCAATTATGAGAACAGACGCAAGTTGTGAATTACAGAAAACAAAGACGCATGTTTAATATAAGTTTTGACGACATATGATGGGCACACTTTGAGGGTAAAAAATATAAATTTGCTATTATGAGGCATTCAGAAAAATAGTTCAAATATGTAAAAAACAATAATGTAACAATAATAATGACAATAATCCTGATCCCCTGATCCACGTTGTGCGAGTGCACGAGAACGCCGGAAAAGGAGCCTTTCTTTTTAGCACAGCAAAACGAGCAGCCGAGAAGCTCAGCCTCACACTCGACTTCAAACGGAGGTGTCAGCAGTCCATTTCGAAACTTGCTCCCGCACAATTAAAATCCCACATAAGAACTGCCGAAGTTCTTTTAAGACTTCATAAAGATAAGCCAATGCATGGAATCTTCTACAAACATCTAGAAGATCATTACTTGTCTGAGCTGTTGACCTTCTTCCTAAGGTCTAGTGGGTTGCGGTCGGAGACTGAGAGCTTTTTAATGGCTTGCCAAAACGTTGTGTATATACTATCATTTAAGGTACTCATGCGGTATCGATGCGACACCGGTGCTGCCAGACGCCTCAGGGGATACAGAGTCCCTTTTGGAGAACGAGAGATGCCGGATTTACTGGAACTACTCGCTCCACACCCTCGAGCTTGTTCAGGCAAACAAACTCGACATCGTCCTTCTCGACCACCAACAGAAGACGATATTCGTTATAGAGTTTTCGGCACCTGCCGAGATGAACATCGTCTCTAAGGAGGAGACCAACTATCAGGAGTTGCTCGGACAACTTCGCAGGCTCTAGCCAGACTACACTGTAAATCAACTGGTTAGGGTCATTGGATCCTTAGGTGGAATGAGGAATACGCTGCTCTCTGCTATGCGCAAAATGCCTGTCTGCCCCTTCGTCTACTTAGCTCGCATGATTCTCGGACTCAGTGATTGCTTACCTCGCGGTATGAGGAGTAGTCACTGGATAATGGATAACAGCAGCTCGGTGTGTATATTTCTATGTAAAAAAAACCTTAACATACTTTGTGAATACGTATTAATAATTTAATAGAAGTTGAACGTTAAATTTTGTATACAGAAAAATGCTAACGCCACGCCAATGTTTAACAAACAACATAACCTATCCACGAAAAGATAGTTTTCCACTTCCGCCTTTTCTTTCTTCCATTTTATACACTTAACACATTTTAATTTGTCTCACCGTAGTTTATAATAATTGTGCCGAAAATACAGGCAAAAACTATAAAATAAGTCAATCGGACTACAACACAACATACAAGAAAATTCTGCCACTAAATAGCCTAACATCAACCCGTTACGCACGTAGTAGTAGGTATACAGGGTGGGCCAATATTGCGTGGACGGAAGATTGTGAGATTACAAAAACATATTTTAGAAACCTGTCACATAATCTAACCGGATACAATATCGGCAAGATTCTAATGTTAATGAGAAGCTGGGGTATGACAGAAGTGTTTTTTTACAGCCTACTAGCTATTGAGGTCTACTAGAGCTTGACAACTTTCCATAACGATTAAAAATTTTGGAACAAAAGGAAAACTACCGGCAATTTTTGTTTACAGTCTAACATCTTTAGAATGAAATTTCACATTTAATGGGATAAAAAAATTAGTCATTTCCGTTTCAGTCAAAAGTGAAGATATCTCTAACTGGAGCATTCTGAACCTCTATTGAAATGATTGCTAGAATTTTTTGATTACGCTATATTGTAATTGTGTTTATTTCATGTAGTTTTCTAGAAACTAAGCCATGTTTTACAATTCAAACAGACTGCAATTCAAGTTTCCCGCGATTTGGCTAATAAGGAGAAGTACCTACTGAAGAATTTGAAGGGTTCCAGTCAGAACTGTCATTACTTTTGACTTACGGAAATGGCTACCTTTTTATGGCATTAAATGTGAAAATTTATTCAGAAGACATAGATATTTTACTGCCAGCAACAATCACTAGTAGTTTTCCTTTGGTTAAATATTTTTTTACTAACTTTGGAAATCGGCTAATAGCTAGTAGGCTGTGAAAAATGAGCGTTCTTGTTACCGCTGTTGTTTCTAGTTAGAGCTAATTATGTTGTAAAGAATTTTCATAATCTTGCCTCGTTACTCTAGTTAATTTGCATCTTTCTACTAGGTTAGTTGGTTTTCTCCATATTAACGGGCTTTTGTTTATTCTTCATAGCCTGCTGATTGCTTGTACGCAGGAAAATTGAAAAACATCGATTTTACTGAAAATTTGAAATAAAATGAAAACCAAAAAAGATTGATATCGAGAATACTATATCGTTGGAAAGGTTATCAAATTGAACAATTGTTTATGTAAACCAAAATAGGCATTCCTAATTGAAAAAATCAAGTTATCTGCTATTGAAGTTTCCTTAATTAATCTACTGATTTCTCCAAGTACAAAAAGAATTCAAAATTAGCCGTCTGACCTAAGGTGGCGCATTTCATGCTTAGTCGAACCGCAAAGTCACGGCCTTCTAAGTTTCATAATCGCTGCGATATTCAATTTTTTCTGGTACCTACTTATACCAAAAATGGTGATTTGCGCCTAAACGACTCGTTTAAAGTTCCATGTATGAGACATAAAATCACACTAAAATTCACCAAGAAATCCAAATATGCAATAATATATAGGGGGTGCTATTCAAAAAAAATGTAATTTTGATATGATTCACCCTGTATAAACGTCAAAATTTAAGTGAAAATATTTTAACGTCATAGCCCTCAAGGGTCTCTACAATTATCAAATGACAGATTTTTGAAATATTTTTTAGTAAGTCTACAATCTTCCGTCCACGCGCTATTGGCCCACACTATATAGATATTATTTCGGCAAGCAGCGTTGCCGTTTCGTGTCGTGCAGGCATGGAGTACAAGTACAAACCATAGAAAACCTGGAAAAACTTACTACTACAGCAAGAACACAGAGCCATAAAACCTTATAGTTTGATTTCTCACGCCAAGAGGCAGAGGAAGTATTGTAATCGCGAAAAATTTTAAATTTGAGATGTGTTTGCGGGGCTGCCCGTCTGTTACCTGCGTATTTGAATGCTGGTGAAATTTTAACAGTATAGAAACATATGAGTTGTTTACATGTTTTGTGCTCCTACCGAGTGCCGACTCTACAAAGTATGGCTTATGCATTCACAAAACGCCCGAAGAGTCCGACGATGGTAATTCCCTTTCGACATTTTTTGCTCGGCTGGCTAGGGGGCTGGCGCAGTCATTAATGTAGTCAAAATTGTATATTGTCTGTGTATAATCAGATGTGAATATTCAATAAATAGATCATCTATACTATTACAGCAAGGGCGAAAAAGCTTCATATTTTTAAAAAATACCATCAGTGGCGGCGGAGTAATAACCAAAAATGGGTATAGCTTAACCGCAATATAACTAAATATACCGGAGCGGGTATGCTGGGGACTGACTTGTACAGATATTTTAACCTATTCAGAGGCGACTGGAGAAAGGTCGAAAATAAATATTTTCAGAAACACCATAAGGTCATCACACGCAGCTGACCTGTTTGGGTTTCTTTATACATTTAATATCCACTTTTGATTAAAAAAACCGAATACCTATAAATGTCTGCTTCTGTCAAGATTCGAACCTGGGACCTGGCATAAACAACAAGGCCTAAACTCTACCCACTTCCAATAATTATTATTATTAATGGATTTAATTACATTGTCATTGACATAGGCCACATCATCACTGAATACATCACAGAACGCCATTTTGTTGTGGTTGGTTATTTCCTGTATCCAAACAACTTTTCTGTATATGACATTTAGCATAATAATATGTGAAAAATAGTTTGTTAGTTTAATTGTACTTCTGTGAGTTTTGCTGTGGTTGATTTTGAGAATTTGACGTTTACTGAGGACTGTTATCGCTATTCTAACGTAAAACCTTTATTTTTCCAAGGTTTTTTGAAAAATTTATCATATTTTTCTCAGTTATTATGAATTATTTTTATATTTTAGCATGACTGAGAAACAGATCATAAGCTTCAGCTCAATACACGACTTTTATATTTTATAATCCCTTATGAGTTTTTAGGTTGGATTTGTTTTTGTTTGGATACAGAACGCTGACATTGACAAAAGTGACGTCAGAGTTATGTGGCGTATTTATATTAGCACAACTATGTTGCGTGTTGTTACGCCTATGTGCGAGAGGTTCAGAGGCAGCAGAGCTGATACAGACTCTTGACATAAAATACCATTTTATACGATTATTATGGTTTTTAAGTGTAGTACGGCGTATAATAATTATTCTTGTCTGAAGTTTTACAGTTATACAGTGAACACATTCTCTCTGTGTTGTTGCAGTTACGCCCAAATGCATGGAAGTCCGACCCGCAGCTGAGCAAAAAGGACACGGCACCGGCAGGCATTACCAGGTAAATCATAGGCGTTTGCAAGGGAGGGTTATCGGGGTAGATACCCGTAGGATTGTATAAATGTATATAATCTATTAGATCGGCATATTGTTCACTTATCTGTGAAGGCCCATTCAAACCTCCATACCAACACCCTGTGCATAATAAGTCACTGAGAGGAACTAAACTATACCATGAACATGGTACAAATTATTGGCTCGATCGTACCTGGGTGAAATGAAAAGTTATCAAGAAACCCTGTAACGCCTGAACGAAATTCAAAGCCGTTATGACAATTTTCGTTTTTTGCTATATCCCAAGCCACTCTACCGATTTGCAAAAAAGTAACATTGTTTTCATAGCATAATATGACAACCCATACTTAACCAATGTCGGATCAGCGGTTACAGAGATTGCGCAGGTAGGAAAATGACGTTAAGACAGATCGACAGACAAATGGACAAGGGTTGAAGGATTTTGTTAGATCTATAAGAAGTTTTTTTAAATCTCGTGTGTCGTGTACTATACAGGCTGGCCAATCGGGTGACGTTATTATTTTTTTTTAGATAGCCCGTACCAAGACCTATCCAAAACACCCTCATGAATGTGTAGCGATTATTGATAGTTTTCGAGTTATATTTTTTTTTGGAAAATTCAGAGATTTTCCGGTGTTTTCAAGAAATCGTCAAAAACAAAAACAAAAATGCTTTTTGGCTTTTTTTTTCTGTAATTTTACTCAGTATTAAGCCTATTTTGATATCCAATAAAGAAAACCTGTACATCTGACCAACAATTAAGTATATTAAGTAAGTGGGCCCAAAGTTTGAAATCACTGTAATTAGTCAGGAGACCAAAACCTTAATAAAATTAAAAATACGTAGGTATACCTGGTTCTCGAGCTCCAAACTAATCTTAAAAACTTCGCAAGACATTACACTTTCAAAATTATAATGAAAAAATAGCACTTATGGGGGCATTTTGCGCCGTACGTGACTGTTAAAGGTAAAAAAGTAATAATTCACGAATTTGCAAAATGATTTGAAAAACTACTAATTTACTTTATTATGACATATTAAAGAAAAAAAACTCGTAACAGCTAACAAACCCGATAATCATTATTGATGTTTTAATGACTTTTAATAAAAAAAACGAATACCCAAATTGTGATTTTTGACGCGCTTTTGCTATGTACTATTGAACTTCTGCTAAATTAATTTGTATGGAAAGTTAACAAAGGAAAGGCATAATAACACAATAATCTGACTTTCAATTCCATGGCAGAATTACCTGGGAAGCGGTATCGTAGCATAAGCCATTCCTTTCTTTCAGAGTAGCTTTTTGCGGCGAAACCCAGTTTTGATTTTATTAATTTTCCTTTTACATCCCTCTAATTTTTATTTGAGCTCTTCCACGGGTTACTGTCACTTAGACGACTTCCTTGTAATAGCCCCAGATGAAGAAATCAGTTTTGAAAGTTCGATTGTCATGCAATGTGAGGATTTTCCGTTGCCCAATAATGGTAATTGTGAATATTAAACAGTTCTGTCCTCGCAAACCGGGATTCATCGGTCCGCAAGATTTTGTTAAAGAAATTGGGATTTTCTCGAACCCTTCGTAACATGAGCTCGCAAAAGTCTACTCTGAAAGAAAGGGACGGCGTATGCTACGACACCGCTTCCCAGGGTGCTATTTTTTCATTCTTATTTCGAAAGTGTAATATCTTGCGAGGTTTTTAAGACTAGTTTGGAGCTCGAGAACCAGGTATACGTATTTTTAATTTTATTTTGAATGTTTTGGTCTCCTGACTAAAAACCGTGATTTCAAACTTTGGGCCCAAAAAATTATTGGTCGGATGAACAGGTTTTCTTTATTGGATATCAAAATAGGCTTAATACTGAGTATAACTACAGAAAATCTCTAAATTTTCAAAAAAAAATCATAACTCGAAACTATGAATAATCGCTACACATACATGGGGGTGTTTTGGATAGGTCTCGGTACGGACTATCTAAAAAAAAATTAATACCGTTACCCGATTGGCTACCCTGTATAATTTAAATTTGTCTGTTTCTCTTCGTTAATTTTTAGAGTCTAGATGATGAAATATTTGAAATTTTCGTAGGCCGCGGGGCCTCTGAAAAAGTGGGACTGGGTCCGGAGAACGCGCTGAACTCGCCTTGTGCCGGCCTTGGTATAAGGGCCTGTGGGGCTTAATTACTGCGATTTTCGCATATCCATTTCCTTCTAAATCATTACTTTTAAGCTCCTTCACCCTCTTCTGCAATTTTTATAAATTAATATAGTTTATTTGCTATTACATTTTCTATACAAAGCAAATGAACAGGCTTTCGTCCGGGGAAGGTATCACTCCTAAATTTTTGCTTAGTCAAATAACATGGATTTTACTCTAAGTTTTTGGGAGTATGCACAAGACAAATCCTTGGAGTTATGAATAAGCGGCCCAATGGAATTTAAGTGCTACTATCCTAGCCAATCCCCTTTCCTCCAAATATTGTTTTTCGAATTGCAATTTAGCCTTAACGTCTGCAACCTTTTGTTTAAAAAATAAACGGATTGTTGTTAGGTCACAAGTAAAAGATTTAGGCGTCATTTTGGATAGTCAACTAACTAACATTTGAACCACGCGTAGAACGTATCACAAGAAAAGCGTTAAAATCACTGGGATGTGTATTAAGGATACTAAAGACTTCAAACAGCATAAGCCAATCATTAGACTATACGCGACATGGGTGAGACCAATATTAGGTTACTGTAGTACGACTTGGAATCCATACCATGATCAATATGTGAATAAAATTGAATCTGTTCAGCGCAAACTAGTAAGGACATTAAACTATCGTTTCTTCAGATCTCATAATAGTTACGGCTATGACAGTAACTTTTATAAACTGAATGAGTTACACATCAGAAGCGAATTTAGTGACATTTTATTCGTATATAAGGTCTTCAATAGCTTAGTTATTTCTGTACTTGTCAGTTTTTGCAGCTGTCCATGTACTCGATCTAGGCTGATCTTTTATGTTCCTATTTATTCTACCAATCATTTCGGCGAGTCTCCTTTAATCAGATATATGAATGCTTATAATATCATCTGTCGCTTTGATATTGACGTATTTTCCTCAAACTTAACCGTCCTCAATGGAAATTTACTGAAAATATTATCAAGTTTCTATAGATAAGGGTAATTTGCCATGATTTTGGTACTAGCATATCTAGTAAGTCTTTTGTTTCGTTCTTAGTATAGGTGCTAAAATATTTGTAGATCAGTGACTACTTGTTCAAGTTATTATCTCTTAGGTTTTAAGATTTAGCTTGCAGCTTATTGTTTAAATTTTTTTAATGTTTTGTCATTATGTGTGACCTTGTCATTGGAATAGCCTATTTAGGTTTGCTAGGCTACCATGTTTTCGAATAAATAGACAAATAAGTAAATAAATAGGTCAAGTATGATATTTAAAAACGCTCCCTGTACATATTTCAGCGTACCATCAACGATCCGTCCCGAAAAACAGAACATAATCCAATCAAAACCGATCTCGAGGTCTTCCGATTGGACAAATGTGGACCTGACGGTACCCGACAAAGATGAACACGTACACTTGAGAAACCCAAAACTAACGGCGATATTCAGCAGGGACAGCATCACCACACCAGTCCCGCCTCCAAGAAAACACAAAAAGAATTTCAGAGAGAAGATTGAGGCTGTGGCCAAAAGTGGCCTACAAGCATTTCAGGTAGGTGTATGATAACGTTGTACTTATAATTATTGTATAAGAGAATATAGAGTTTGAAAAGATGAAGACGTCGTCGTGAGAGATGAGAAGTTTGATCACTAGATTTGGAGATTTAGCTTCTACAACTTATTAAATCCTTCCTCGAAGGATTGAATAAATGAATGAAATAAGGACAGAGGCTTTCAGGTGACAAATTTCACCAGTCACCACCATCTTATCTATTTAAGTTCAAGGACGTTTAAACCTAGTATTGTAGAGTCTGTTATAGTCAGATAGCAGGCCTACAACATTAGCCAGCTTCTGTCCAATGAGAGACACCCCATCCCCACCTTGGCTAGAGGTCCTAACATACCTACATTCTCTAAATTGGCGAATATGCCCAGAGAGTTTATACAGGGTGTCCTTGAATTTCCTTGACACGTGGTATTCTCGTAACAAAGAAGTGTTGAAACAAAAGCTGAGTGGAATATTTGACAGTACTACAGGGTCTGTCATACCATGCTTTCGAAACATTTTTTTTGTACTTCAACCCTTGCAACTCACCCCCAACTTTGTTTTTTCAAATAGCACCTAATAGTTTTTCCTACACAAAATAAGTCCTTATTTGAATTAAAATCTTGTAGTACCTTTGATTTTATACAAAAACTTATTTTTTTCCGTATGTCATAAACACAAAATAAATAAAATAAAGATTTGTTTGAGGCATAATAGTTTCGTAATAAAAACCGATAAAAATAAAACTAAGTGGGTCTTTCAAGGGTACCGAATGACCTATCATACCATGCTTTCGAAACATTTTTTACTTCAACCCCTAAAACTTACCCCCTATTTTTTACAAATAGCACCCCACAGTTCTTCCTACGTTAGTGAGGTCATTATTTTATTTAATACCTTGTAGTGGCTTTGACTTCATACCCAAACCAATTTCTTGGTTTAACATTAACATAAGATAAATAAAATGAGGATTTGAGGCGAATATTTTCGTAATAAAAAAGCATAAAAAAGGCATTTGTTTTCAAAAGCATGTATTATAGGTCATTCAGTACCCGTAAAAACCCAGTTGGTTTTATTTTCAACCGTTTTTTGCGTCAAGCAAATTCTTATTTTATTTATGTTATGCTTATGATTTTACGAAAAAAATAAGTTTGCATATAAAATCAAAGATACTACAAAGATTTTAAATAATATAAGGACTTAATTTGTTTAGAAAAAACTATTTGGTGCTATTTGAAAAACAAAAGATGAGGGTAAGTTTTAAGGGTTGAAGTACAAAAAAAATGTTTTAAAACCATGGTATGACAGTCCCTATAGTACTTTCAAAAATTCCACTATGTTTTGGTTTGAACTTTTTTTGTTACGAGAATATCACGTGTCAAGGAAATTCAGGGACACCCTGTATACCCATTTTTTTTATTTTCGAGTTCGCAATATGCATTTTTTCGGAGAAGTTGTGATTTATGAGAAAAACGCCGAAAAAGATCGTGAGGTCACGATTGGTGGTAGTGTTTGGGCAAAAGGGGATGTGGGAACTTTTTAGATGCGTATTTAGGTTCCTACTGTAAGTCTATTACCAAAGTTTCAAAACTTGATGAAAAATGTCTATTCCTTCTTTTTCGAACTTGTTTAGGCTCAAGTGCAACTTAAAATCACAGCAAAATGGAAACCCCTAAAGTTTAACCAACCCCTCCCCCATTATAACAAAAACTACAAATCCAATCAACTTGCAAGCTTCTAAATTTATTATACCAACAATATAATAATGATATATTCAAATTATTCATACTACTATGTAGTTTGCAATAAGTAATACTAATCTCTTTTCATCCAGTCGAAAAAGCCTGTCGAGGAACCACTATTTGTGAAGAAAAATATCTCCTACAAATGCCCTATCTGTGATGAAGACGAATCCACCCATAACAGGAACCATCATCATCACCACAACCATGAAGAGAAGAAAGATGAGAAAGCAGACCAAAATAAAATTGAGGAAAATAAGAAAAATGAGAGCAAGGCTGAAATTGAAAAGAAGAGGCGGAAAAACTTATCTGTGATGTCGCTTCCTAACTATGACGAGTTAAAATTTACTGTGGCGCATTTCGATGATATTGATACAAGTAAGTTGATATTTTGATAATATACTTTTATTGAACTTTAAATTCTGTTTACCGAGTTTCACTGGTGCATAAGTGCTGCGGAGCTGTAGAACCAACCTAATTTCAGCAAATCGTTTTTTTGTAAATGTTTTTTGTATAACAAATAAATCCGAAAATAATTGTCGACAATCACTATAAATTATTTCCCTAACGGCAAAGTTTCATAGCCTGTAAATTTCCCAGGCACCTGGGTGCAGAGTGAACGATTTTTGAAAGCAAAGCGACTGATTGGTCGAGGGCTGCACGTAGCTTAAAATGAATGATAGAGGGAGAGAGGCTTTCTGGTGGCCAGAACTACCAGTGCATAGGCCTACAAGCGGGCCCTGTTGCACCTTTTCTTACCCTAATTCCCAAGTCCAGCCCTCATTGCAAAGGTGAGGATGACCTTGGGTCCTGCCCATTTTATATCCTCAGGTTCAAGAACCCTTGAAACGGGTATAGTCTGCCTGTGATACCCAAGGGCTTCACAGCGAATGAAGAATGAGGATTCTTCCTCTTCGCCACAGCGTTTACACGTCAGATCACTTGCCACTCCCACCACACACAAGTGACGTATGAAGGTGTTATGGTCGGATAGCAGGCCCAAAAGTAACCTTCTGTCCAGTAAGAGACAGAACCGCCCCACCTTGGCCAGAGGTCCGAAAATAAGCTATCTAGTTTGACGGAGAAGCCCAGAGATTCCTCTCCATCTAATAAGATGCTGATTTTGCAACCACACCTCTGTTTTCTTTATAATGGTACCTACTGCCAGTCCCAAAGCCGGCTCAAGGCCCAGAAAGTTATTCCTTGACCCTCGCCTTCCGAGCGCGTCCGCCATTTCATTGCCACCAACTCCAGCATGACTCGACACCCACATAAGTGACACTTGATGTCTTGCCGAAATGTCATCCAAGACCCTTCTACATTGCAAAATGAGCCTTGATGTAAACCTACAAGCACTTAATGCTTTTAATGCTGTCTGGCTGTCAGAGCAGATGGTGATCCGCCTGCTTGGCCCCTGAATTTCGTAAATACGAAAGGGGCAAGCTAAAATCGCATATATTTCTGCTTGGAATACCGTGGTGCATCTCCCAAGAGAGAGGGAGAGCTTTGTTTTTGGCCCATAGACCACAGTAGCTTAAAATCTGGCAATATATGGAAAAGTCTGTTCAAAAAGAATGGCGAATTTTGTGGTTTTTTAAAAAGTATTTATGTATTCAGTAATATCTATTTTGTCCCCTTTAAAGTAATTTCCCTCGGATATAATACATTTCTGTTAACTACTTTTCCAATTCTCGAAGCACCTAAAAAATCATTTTTTGTGATGATATTCAGCTCATTTTCTGTATCTCTTCAATCATAGAGTACCGTCATCTTTTTCTGGGTATTTTCAGTTTTGGAAATAAGAAAGCGTAGCAGGGGACCAGAACTGGGGAATACGATGGCTGCGGTACTGTTAGCGAGTTGTTGTTGATAAAAAATTCTCGTATAAGCAACGATATGTGAGCGTTATCATGGTTCAAAAGCAAATTTTGGTTCTTCCAACAATCTAGGCGATTCTGGCGGATTGCTCCGCAAATTATACAGGGTGTCCCATTTTGGGCAGTTTTACGGGGTATCTCGGTTATTTTTGAAGATAGAGAGTTGCGGTTTTCGCGACAGTGTACTACTTTTTTGTGAAAATACGGATGCCGTTAACAAAATGATTATGGCCCTCTTGGTTTTTGAGATATAGGGTGAAATCGAAAATGATTGATTTTGGGACCACCCTCGTATCTCGGTGGTGATTTATCTTATTGAAAGGTTTTAAAAAGAGTCTTATAGAATTTTTTCTGTAGAATCCAGTGGTGTAGTTTGATTTTTTCTTATTTTAACCGTTTTCAGTTATGAAGCAAACATATATTTTTTTTTAATGGAACACCCTGTATATTATTTTTTAAGTCAATGCTAATATATATTTTTGAAAAGCTTGAAGTATTTCCGATTGAATTCAAAAATAATATGCATTTGCTTCATAACTAAAAAATGCTTAGAGTAAGAAAAAATCAAACTACACCAGTGGATTCTACAAAAAAATTCTATAAGACTCTTTTTTAAACTTTTCAATAAAATAAAAGACAACCGAGATACGAGGGTGGTCCCAAAATCGATAATTTTTGATTTCACCCTGTATCTCAAAAACCAAGAGGGCCATGATAATTTTGTTGACGGCATCTTTAGTTTCACAAAAAAGTAGCACATTGTCGCGAAAACAGCAACTCTCTATCTTCTAAAATAACCCCGTAAAATGCCCAAAATGGGACACCCTGTACGTAGCTTGCACTGCTTGCAGGTAATTATTCCTTATTAGCTGTACGACCCTGCGGCAAGAGCTTATGATCCACCACGCCCCTGAAGTCGAAGAAAACTGTGAGCAAAGTTTTCATATTCGACCGAACTTGGCGCGGTTTTTTTCGTTTTTTTGCTCATGCGGCAGCTTCCATTGCGATAATTGAGCTTTGGTTTCGGCTGAGCACTGTTATCGAGACAGTGTTTTTGTTCGAAATTTAGTAAATTTGGCACGAATTTTGCAGCGCCCCGTCTCATGCCCAAATCATTGGTAATAATCGAATGTCACGAGCTAATCGATGTGTTTAGTAACAAAATGCATCAATAGATTTTTTATTTCGTCTCCCTAAAATACCTGATACTCCACTGTTTCACTTGTTGTTTATATCTTATTTTTTATTTTAATACTATTAACATTTTCCTTTTCTCTTGCATCAACGTCCTTCACGGAGGTATTATAAAAAATGGTGAAAGCACACACAACTTCATGCCCCGCTACCCCCCCCCCAAGACTGAGGTCTGGATACGCCCCTGGTTTAGTTCCTCAGCAACATCTCTAAGGGTGATTCGACGATTGGCCAATATTTTTTTCACCTCACCAACGTTTTTGTGAGTTGTTGATGTACTCGGGCGTCCGGCACGTTTTTCGTCATTCACCCTTTCTGGGCCCTTTGAAACATTTTGCATCATCGATAAACGTTTGCTTTGGTCCAAGATCGCTTCACCATATGCCACAGTCAACATTAGGAATGCGATCGCGCACTTAATTTTTGTTTTCCACGCAAAATTTGATACAGATTCTACGATCCGTTTCTTGGAATAGGCGAAAATCTAAGACAAGCCAAAACTCGTCCAACCAAAATAGCTGTCAATAGATAACTAAACTTAAAAAATGGCCGACCTCGTCAGTATATGAATGAATGGAAGGAGAGAGGTGCATTGGCCTACAAGAGGGCACCTTTTTTTGGCCTAGTTCCCAAACCCAGCCCTCATCGCAAAGGTGAAAATGGCCTTTGGGTCCTGCCCATCTTATATCCTCAGGTTCAAAGACCCTTGAACCAGGTTTAGTCTGCGTATGATACCCAAGGGCTTCACAGCAACATAGAATACATGCCGAGGACGCTTCCTCCACGCCACAGCATGTACACGCCGGGCCGCTTGCCACCCCATCACATACAAGTGACGTCTGAAGGTGTTATTGCCAGATAGTAGGCCCACAAGTAACCTTAGCCGACTTCTGTCCCGTGAGAGGCAGAACCCGAGAATAGCCATCACAGAGAAGCGACACAGCAGGGACCGATTTTCATAACGCATGCGCGGGGTTATTGTGGACAATTGTCAAACCGTCAAACTCTACGTGCGGCCGCCCAATATCAGCTGATCAAGACGTTTGAGGTTATTGTCGTGGAATTGCTCTATATTGTGGATGCGTGTCAGTTCACGCCAATTCAAGGTCACCAATAATGGCCCGCCGAAACCAAAGGTGCCGACAGGTTGTGTCGCTTCTCCTTGGTGGCTATTCTCGGGCAGAACTGTCCCACCTTGGCCAGAGGTCCGAAAATAAGTTCTCTAATTAAACGGAGATGTTCAGAGATTGCTCTCCATCTCATAAAATGTTGACTTAGCAACCACACCTGTTTTCCTTCTATAATGGTACCTACTGCCAGTCCTAAAGCCGGCTCATGACCCAGGAAGTTATTCCTCGACCCTCGCCTTCCGAGCGCGTCCGCCATTTCATCGCCACCAACTCCAGCATGACTCGACACCCACATAAGTGACACCTGATGTCTTGCTGAAATGTCATCCAAGACATTTCTACATTGCAGAATGAGCCTTGATGCAAACCTACAAGTATTCAATGCTTTTAATGCTGCCTGGCTGTCAGAGCAGATAATAATCCGCCCCTGAATTTCGTGAGTATGTGAGGCACAAGCTAAAATCGCATATATTCCTGCTTGGAATACCGCAGTGTATCCCCAAGGAGAGCTTTGTCGCCTTCGTCGGTAAGTGAACCATCTGTGTACCAGACTGGCTCTCTCTCCTCAAAAGGCCCCCTGCCGCTTGACCCCCTCTCTTCCTTTGTTCACTGCAAATTTTCCAGTCAAATCAGAAACTGTATTACTCCTCCTATGTAGAATAGGGTCAGCCCTTTGCAGTTCCGAGAGGATGACAGAGTGTCCCTTGCCAGGATTCACAAATGAATAACTGCCCTGGCTCCGCAATCAGACCGCAGACGTCCTTGCCTCCCCTTTAACTACCATGTCAAGTGAAGGGAGGTTCAGCAGTGCTTCTAACCAAGTCCTTTTAACGCGCTCAACGGAGTCTTGCGTACTGCATTTGTCATACCAACACAAGCCAAGCATTGAGAATATATCTACGTAGCCCGCTAAAATCCAAAATTCACGATACTTTTTTAACAGACCTCGATGCGGCTGCAGGGTGGCAACACCCAACACAGTCGCTTTGACTAGTTTCTGGCGTCCGGCCGGGTATTGTTTTTTCGATTTGAATTCTATTGACTTTGGATACCCATTGTTGTAGTTCTTTGGTGTATGGAGGAAAAATTAAAATTAAAAAACTCGACCGATACCCGACGTCTCAAGCGTCGTCACTGTTCGTCGCTGAAAAAAGCGATTCATTTGATTTTTGATATGACTTTAATAGTTTAAGCAGCTACTACCAGTGGCGTACACACGGAGGGGGGGGGGGGGGGGTGTCAGGGTTCGGACTCCCCCAAGGGCTTGAAATATTACCTAACTAAAATTTTATTTATACCTATCGAAACTTCCTAGTCTCAATGGTCTTAAATATGCTTCGTGCTATTCTAGTTGCTCCAGAAGCAGTTCTAGAACAGTCTTCTTATCAATCGCCAAGAATGAATATGTATTTATAAAATCATTACATTGTGCATTACTGTAACCCTCCCCCTACAAATTAAGCTGCTTACGCCACTGCCTACTACCGACTACCTTTTTGTCGTTGGTGCATTTAAACTTTGGGCCAGGTTTTCTTTAGTCTTGATATGCAATTAATTTGCATTTAAAGAAAAACTAGGAGTGGATTTTTTCGGTTTTTCCAAAGTCTCGTGGGTTATAGGGAACTCTAATTATGTTCTTTTCTCAACTCTGACTTGTCCGTAGAAGGTAATTACACTCTGTATGTGACCAGTTTTTTTGTTGTTTAGTTCTTAATACCGTAAACCTTAATAATTCTTTGTTTTATATCATTTTTTTATAATATTTAACATCTATATTAGTTTTCCACTATGACTGCATCTATAATTATAATTTATACATGGTCACAAGGTTTACAAATACAAAATACTTATTTTATTTTATGGTCATTACCACGATGTAACGATTTTAAAAAATCAAAGTATATCTACTATGGCCTTGCGACTTACTTCTCTTCAAACTTCATTCAAAGGCGACAAAACTTGTTAAGATAGACAAACTTTCCGACAACCGAAATAAAAAAAATGTTAAAATTAATTACAGATCCGACTTTGTCGAAGGCAACTAAAGAGAAGCGCACTTCATATCCATCGGAAATACCAACAAGCACCCCTAAAAAGTCCAGGTCCGGCTCTACGGGGAAGCTAGACTCTTACATTACCAGGTGTAGAAGCATAAGTTCTCTCCTACCTCACCATCTGAAGAAAGTTCAACATCCCCCGAAAAATAGAAGGGTGAGTATTTGGATAGCAAAGTGGCAATATGTGCCACATAATCTCAATCTTTTCTTCTTCGGATATCGTATGTTTGACACTGCGTAGATGATCCAACCTAGCTTCAGATGATGCATGAGAATACCGCATTTTGCTTCCCTAACTATACAGGGTGGCCAATTGGGTGACGATAATATTTTTTTTTTAGATAGCCCGTACCGAGACCTATCCAAAACACCCCCATGTATGTGTACCGATTATTGATAGTTTTCGAGTTGTGATTTTTTTTTTGAAAACTTAGAGATTTTTCAGTTTTTGCAAGAAATCGTCAAAAACAAAAACAAGAATGCTTTTTGGCTTTTATTTTTTTCAGCAGTTATACTCAGTATTAAGCCTATTTTAATATCCAATAAAGAGAACCTGTACATCCGAACAATAATTAAGTACATTTTGGGCCCAAGGTTTGAAATCTCTGTTTTTAGTCAGGAGACCAAAACCTTCAAAATAAAATTAAAAATACTTATGCCTGGTTCTGGAGCTCCAATCTAATCTTAAAAACTCTGCAAGATATTGCGCTTTCGAAATAATAATGAAAAAATAGCACTTATTGGGGCATTTTGCGCCGTAGGTGACTGATAAAGGTAAAAAAGTGATAATTCACGAATTTCCAAAATGATTTAAAAAATTATTATTTTACTTTATTATGACAAATTAAAGCAAAAAAAACCATAACAACTAATACACATGATAAAAATTGATGTTTTAATCATTTTTAATAAAAAAAAAATAATACCTGTGCTTTTTGCTGTGTACTATTGAACTTCCGCTAAATTAAGTTGTATGGAAAGTTAACAAAGGAAAATAATAATAAAACAACAATCTGACTTTTAATTCCATGGCGGAATTACCTGGGAAGCGTTATCGTAGCATACGCCATCCCTTTTACTTCCCACACCAATAGGTGAGGGGAGGATTGTGATAGTGAAAATTTTCGATTTTGAGATAATAGGTTTTTTGGGCGTTTTATAATGTCTACATAATGAAAATCCGCGTCACTCATTTCCGTCGTTCTGTCTGTCGGTCTGTCTGTCTGTACGCGTTTTTCTAGCCACGTAATCTCAGTAACCGCTGCATGGCCGTGATGAAATTTGGGCAGCAATATGTTGTGGGGTCTTAGTAGGTAATGCTGCTATAATTTTGGAAATCGGTACATGGGCGGCGGAGTAATGAAAACAAAAATTTCAAATATTCCTGAAACTTCATTTTTAGGCGTTTTAGAGGTTCTTGATCATTTTCTGCGTTTTTTTGGGTGGGGGTGGAATTTGGGTCTTTGGGGGGTGGGGGGTTGAAAAATTGGAAAACTTGTTGTATTCCAGATAGACTGTCTACTGACCTGTCAAGGAAGACCTAGCGATATAAATCACCTTTTTAGGTCCATCCGAACATTGCTTATTAGCGAAAATTAATTAACAACTGCGATTCGCCGACATGAGCTCTAAAAGAAAGGGATGGGTATTCTACGTATCGCTTCCCAGGTAATTCTGCCATGAAATTGGAAGTCAGATTATTGTTTTATTATTACTTTCCTTTGCTAATTTTCCATACAACTTAATTTAGCAGAAGTTCAATAGTGCATAGCAAAAACACTTCAAAAATCACAATTTGGGTATTAGTTTTTTTATTAAAAGTCATCAAAACATCAATGATTATCGGGTTTATTAGTTGTTACGAGTTTTTTTTCTTTAATTTGTCATAATAAAGCAAAATAATAGTTTTTTAAATCATTTTGGAAATTCGTGAATTATCACCTTTTTACCTTTAACACTCACGTACAGCGCAAAATGTCCGCATAAGTGCTACTTTTTCATTATTATTTCGAAAGTGCAATGTCTTGCAAAGTTTTTAAGATTAGTTTGAAATTCCAGAACCAGGCATAAGTATTTTTAATCTTATTTTGAAGGTTTTGGTCTCCTGACTAAAAACAGAGATTTCAAACTTTGGCCCCAAAATGTACTTAATTATTGTTCGGATGTACAGGTTCTCTTTATTGGATATTAAAATAGGCTTAATACTGAGTATAACTGCAGAAAAAAATAAAAGCCAAAAAGTATTCTTGTTTTTGTTTTTGACGATTTCTTGGAAAAACTGGAAAATCTCTAAGTTTTCAAAAAAAAAATCATAACTCGAAAACTATCAATAATCGGTACACATACATGGGAGTGTTTTGGATAGGTCTCGGTACGGGCTATCTAAAAAAAAATTATTATCGTCACCCGATTGGCCACCCTGTATAGGTGGTTCAATCTAATGACACCCATAGAAAGCTGAAGTTATCGCTCTTCTTCACGTCTTCGCTAAACACTTGTATAACCATAATAGCGAGATTTTTGTCGTTTGTGAGCCCAAAATAGTCGCCATATTAACGTGCTCTAGACATGGAATATATTGTTACTGGGGAAAGTCTCCTTGGTTATCCTTCGCTTCCCTTGCTTCTTCCCCAAGCATCGAAGCATCGCGCAAATTCAAAATACGCGCGCAAATCGCTTGCACTTCGCCGGAATCCTAGATACTAGCGACACGCCATGTTACGTCCAGTATACGCGCGAACTCAAAGCAACCGCTTCGTTTAACTCCATGGTTTTTACCAAATTCGTCTCTAACTACTTGCGCTTTGGTATACGCTCCTTGTGGACGCAACAATCACGCGTGATTCACACGAGAGTCGCAGCGAATTCGCCTCTTCAGGACGACTTCTTAGTATCATGAGTGAATCACATGTACCTTTTTGGACAGAAGCACGATATGATGAACAATACATTGATTAGCAATTTACAGCATGTTGTCTTACCTTCTACACTTCAATAACTACAAGGCCCCATTTTCTAGCAAGATAATGTTCAATATGTACGACTGCCATCAACAAAATGTACCCCTTAAAAAATTGAGCATTTTTATTGATGATTATACCGACGACCTCGTAACATGTTCTTGTCTTTGCCACTGAGAAATCTGAGAATAAAGCTTCTTACTTAAAACGTCTTTTATATTATCACGTTATATCATTTTTAGGTCTCTCACAAAACGGACGGAGATAGTGACGACTCCTTTGGTGGGCTAGAAGACTGGGATTTAGGCCTGATCGAACACTACAATCCCAAAGACGCTAGTTTACCAAGACCTAGAAAGAACCAAAGGGATAGTCAGGAAGTTATGGCAGGCATTGAAGACTTGATTGTGAAAGATGTTGTTGATTCTACGCCAAAGCTGCCAGTAAGTTTAGTACAAATGAAGGACATTCTGAAAGTTTGATGCAAACAAAAAATATGGTTGATTTCCTCGATAACAATCAACACCTGATCCAAATCTTGCAAAAATGGGACTATGTATCCGGATTTGCTGGTTTACTGTAACATACATATCTCTAATATTTGGTTTTAGCACAAAAAACAGTAACTTTTAAAAGGCCAGTAGAGAAAGTCAAGAAGTAGTAATTATGATATGTAAATGACTCATCAAATAAAGATACTAACAATAATACCAAATCTAAAAGCAGCAAAACCGGGTGATATCGTACTTCAAGGTTTGCATGAATACAAATAAAGTTAATTTTTTTAAAATATCTAGAGTTTTTAGAAAATTATCACTAACTTTTAAAAGCGATCTTCTACCATGTTTTCTGTGGAAGACATCTTTCATTCATGAAAGTCTTCAGACTGAAGGCATTTCCAGATTCGATTGATAAACCTGTATAATATACTCACATGAACAGAACATTTTTTTCTTATTTGTACCTTCCAAGTACGCCTCAATAAATGTTCTACCCCTGAATCTTTTAAATTTAAAGATTGTTAGAACTCTTCCTATTCGTCGATATTACCCTTGACCAGAGAGGACAATTGCATCGCTTCTACTCCTAAAGAAAAAGCAGACATCTTAGGGAGGCCAATTCTACTGTTGACTTTCAAGGAAGTACCCCGACCACCACCATAAGCGTGAACTCGAGAATCATCATCACAATGTCACAATGTCTTAACAGACTTGTGAACTCGTAAAATGCATTAAGTCGGAGCTAGAGTATTGCCGACACGAATATTATCAATAGTTTTCGGAACCGTAGCTCGCCATCTTTCGCGACTTACTGTCAGTTCAGTGGCGCTCTTGATACTCATATCCAGCAACTGTTTCGTCGTATCCACCCAGCGTGTAGGGGAACGGCCACGGCACCGCCTACTCGGGGCGTGACCCTGAACTACAAGTTTCTCTATATTATCGCTTCTGTGTATATGTCCGAAGAATGTAAGCATTCTCGTCGACACACTGGAGGATAGTCTCTTTGGATTACCGAGCTCATCCAGTATGGAAACGTTAGTTCGATGGGCGGTATAAGGAACTCTAAGCATTCTCGTCCACGTCCATATTTCAAAAGCATCTATGCGAGCTCGATCTGCCTTTTTAACAGTACAAGTTTCCGAGGCATACAAAAATATGGAGGATTCAAGAGACTGAACCAGCGACATTTTGGTAGCTTTAGTGATGTTATGGTCACGCCATATTCTAGTAAGCTTTGTGTTTGATGATGATGATGATGATGATGATGGCTTTCGTAAGCACAGGTCTTCGGGTGACCTCCTCGCCTACGTCAATTACTGGAATAGGAAAATAGAAAATCATGGCGAATCCCGTGTTGTTGCACTTGACATATCGAAAGCCTTCGACAGGGTGTGGCAGAGTGTGGCTTCTGTACTTCAACGAGCTGCTGGAAATAATATCCAATCCAATCTACAGGCAACAAAGAACTTACAAACAAGACTCACGTTGGCTTACCAACTGTAGAAATTGAGGGTATTGTTCCCATGTGTGGGGATACGCTTCGATGCACTCTATAAAGCTTCTGGACACTATCCAGAAGAGAGCAATTAGATTAATCGGTACGCCTAGCCTCACAGGGGACCTCCACAGCCTGGAACATCGAAGAGGGGTGGCTGACATATCCCTGTTTTACAGATTCTATCACGAAAGATGTTCGAGTGAGCCTTACCAGATAATAACACCAAAGGCCGTCCGAATGAGGAACACTTGAGCGGCTCTGCGAGCTCATCTTCACCAGGTCGAGGTCCCTACTCCCCGAACCCGCCTCCTCCAGCATTTCTTCTTTTGGAGAATTTCGATGCTGTGGAATCAGCTGTCGGGGAATTTGTTTCCCGACGGCTACAATCTGCAGCGTTTCAAATCTAACGTCCACCGACACCTATCCTCTCGCAGCGCTTCTACAGCGTCATAGGCTTTCAGCCTTTGCGGGAGTCTGACCATAAAAAAATCAATAGTTTTTTGCTGTCATACTTTCAAAGCGTTGGAAACATTATTTTTCCTTTCATTTTAGGAACGAAAATCTGAAACATTCGTCAAGACCACCGAGAAAATACCTTCACAAGCTTATCCTACTGTTAAGGAAGAATCTCAAACAAAACTTAGCACCAGATTTACCCCACTGTCATCCCCCTCTGAATCAAAAACGGAAGTTTTGAAGAAAGAGGACGTACTGTTCCAGAAAAATTATCCCACAGAAGAAAGTGGTCAGGTAAGTAATAGTCAAGTAAAGACTATCTGAATTTCATCAGTTTGTCGCAACTTTTCTTTGTGAAGTTTGTTCTAGTCCTTCTCTTTACTCGTACTACTCGTAAGTATGAAATCCGAACACTGAAGTCAATTATAAACGAACCCATTTGGCATAATTGGTTTATAAAAAAACACAACAGCTCAACAATGGGGGGCTCTTCCTGTTGGCGAATGCACTCCTCTGGCCTACGCGGGAAACTCATAGGTACAGCCTCTCAAGCAGCCCTCACAGTATGTTCCAGTTCGTCCAGCATGGTCAGAGGATTGAGTAAATTCCGTATGTAGCGACCTATCCAATCCCATATTTTCTCAATTGGCGAAAAATCGGGTGATCGAGGAATATTCTGACCTCAGTTTCTTGTAGGAACCTGATCGACACCTTTGCAATATGAGGATGCGCATTATCTTGCCGAAAGAAACTCTATTAGGGGCCTTGGACCTTTGCAACGGCAACTGGTTCTAACGCCGAATTCAAATAACGTTGGGCCGTCATTGTGCCACGCATCATAAGTAAAGGTCACTTGCTGTTAAATGCAATGGCACCCCAAACCATCAAACGAATAGTACGGTGTACATGGCGCTCAACAGCGAACTGGAGATCACGTCGTTCACCCTGTAATCGTCTAACATGTTGGCACCTGTCCATATCAAAATGTCACAAGTCCGCCAGATTCAGTCAATGGACTGAAATTATTATACCTATACACGATGAGACCTATATGCGTTTCAGAAATGGGAGTTGACACCATTTAAATTTTATGAGTCACTTATTAGTCATCCGATTATCTAACCCGACGCGATGTGGATAAATTCAAGCTGTCTGCACAAGGTTACGCAGAGGACTAGAGGTCATGAATTGTCGGACAGTCTTCGTAATTTCTGTAGTCGCGCTGCTGGTACATTAATATGCTGTGCCCGTATGTTACTCGAAAACATGATTATTTTGAGAGGTGCCAACTATATCCCAACTTCAAGAATACCCTCTGTTAGAGGCTTTTCTCAATAGAGTTCTCAAAACCTGGCTTTTGGTTTTCAGGTGGAGCATTCTAGTCTACTGAAAATTTTGGAGAAATTCACTCAAGACAGCGTTGCGAAAGAGTCAGACCCGACAAGCGAAACTTCATCTTTAACTCCTTCTTTACTGGATTTTGAGAAGAATATAGCTAGTGTAGACGAATTTATAAATGCCGAGAAAGTTAATACAGATAAAAGCTTAAATATACAAAAGATGACTACGTAGTTTATATGATGATCGAAGTTTTTAGCGTGTTTGTATTTTTATGATAAAATTCTGTACAAAACGGCGCAATAAAAATATGGCTTGGGGTAGCGAGGGTCAGAGCGGAGTTTTTTGTAAAAGTAAGTCACGAATTTGAGCGCTTTTTTGAAAAAAAGGTAGTTTAATACTATATCATACAATATATACCAATTGACAGAAAAAAGTAAAACACGTAGCTATCCTAACTTAAAAAAGCCTCTACAGTCAATAACCTGATACCAACTATGTAACCTGTGCGTTACATACCACTGAAGCAACTTCGTATCTAGTCTAAGGAAATGACTTGTGATGTCACTATGGCATGCCTGTCCGTTTTGGTTAACGATCTAAATTTGAAAACTATGTAAAAATATTCAATTCTGCTTCACACTACACTGCGCTTATACCCTTATGCCTCCAAGTCATAGGCATATACATATATCATTAATTTATTTAAGTAATGTATCCATCCAAATGCATTTTGTAAAGTTGTATATATAAAATATATTAAATAATTGTTGTGTTAGATAGTACTTTATTCCAAGTAAGTGTTGCGACATACACGATTATTAATTCAATTTTTTGGATATGGAATCGGAATGAATTTTTAAAAAATATAGCATCAACTTCTAGTGTCTTCGGTGTAGTAGTTACTGAAATTACGCCGACCCAAATATGACGTTAGTCAGACTGATGAAAATGAGACTTTAAATGGTCAAGAAGTCGACCAAATTTGTGACCTTGAAGAAATTCGTGAAGAAATTGACAGAACGAGTCCTGCAATTTATTGTCATTTATGAAGTTCCACCAACATACTAATCTAGGGAAACTATATTAGTGCCATCTGTTATTATTCAGTGTTAATCTGATTACTAAGAGATCATTTTCATATTACCTCACCAGCCACGCCCATTTTGATGTAATATGAAAATGATCTATAGGCGCAAATCAAGACCTGTCATTACGAAGTTGGTATTGTCGGCAGACTCAAATAACCTTAGAATTTCCCTAAAAAAATTACTAAATTAGAACATATCGACAATTTCTTCGCGAATGTCTTCAAGGTCACAAATTTGATCGATTTCTTGACCGTGTAAAGTGGTTATCAGACTAAAAAACATATCGAAATCTAAATTTTTCGCGATCATAATAATCCCCTATCTGTACTGTGTAAGGCTTTCGTGGCCATCGTGTAATGAATTTGTGGTTCTTGTTTTTTAGGCCGGCGTCGTTTAGCGCTAAGGCTTGACGTTTCGCCACCACAAGTGAATGGCATCTTCAGAAGCTATTTCACTTCGGCGACTTCCCAAATATTCTTCTATTCAATAGAAAAGAAGAAATACAGAAAGTTATCCAGACATGGGTACCCATCCTAAAGGACCTGAAGACACCGCCATATCGCAAGGGGGCGGGGCTACCAACGCTACCTGGTTGGGCCACGTCACCGTTGGAAGTCGCCGAAGTCAAAGTTTACGGAATACATATAAGTTGGATCACTCTCCGTCGGCACTTTGAAGAACTCATATGAAAGCGATGCCGCGGCCGCACGCGCCAGTTAGTTTTTGCGTTAGTTTTTGCCCAAGTACGAGGGTCTTTTAGCGGGGACTTGCTAACGCCTGGGTTGTACGTATATACGAGGGTCATTGAAAAACTATGTATTGACGGCCGATTTAGACATACAAATACAACTATAACGTTTATTTTGCTAATGCACTAAGTTACATAAATGGATATCAAAAATAAAGCCTAGTAAAACTATTACTAATGAATCTCAAATAATTTCAGAAGCTATTTCGTAGATAAGTAAGAAACTGATGGTTCAAAGGTGCTGTAGTATTTTTCCCTTAATGTTTTGTTAATTTGGCTTATTTTTGAGATCACAGTTTACAAATTTTATGTTATAGTATATACGAACTCGTATGTACAATTTTAAAAGATAATCATGTGGAAATGCTTTACATGGATGTGAATAAATTATTTTTGACATTTTGTATTTCACTGTCATTCCAATTGCTACTGTAGAAACTAAATTGTTAAAGTTATCAATAAAAATATTTTCGAGCTCTAAAATATAATTTACAATGTCCCTGGGTGGTATGGTAAGATCACTGAATGAATATTTTGTCTCACTATACGCTTTTAGCGTGATACAATCCTTTTAGTACCTGTAGCTCTTGAACTAATCACCTTAGACCCCAAGTGTGCTAGTTTGTTGGAATTGTTTTATCGGGAGGAACACAGGCACAAATAAACAGGGTGTCCCATTAATAATTTTGAATCAAATGTTACGTGACCAAAAACAAATACCTAATTGGGTAGTACAATGACAAAAAGATACACATCTGCTCTAATTTACATGCCCAAAATTATAGTTCTCTACTACTGCTCAGTTCCAACATATTTCTTGTCTTAATCGTCGTGGGATACCCTGTATTTATATCCCTTACATTTCAAGGTTTACCGCTAAATAAGGATGGACCTGATTGTCATTCTTCGTCCGTTAATAAATTTAAATTGATTGGTAATATCTTTTCTCGCGCAATTGATTACTCTCAAACTACTAAGAAGACTATCCATTTCCTGCACACAAATCCGAGATAACAAGGTCCGATATGTTTGAGACACTATATACACTTCGCGTTAAACACGTTCAACCTCTACTTTGCGCCGCCCCGTATCTCCCGGCTGACGTCGGTACACTGCTACCGGTGTACGGAGCAAGGGGCAGGCCGTTTTGATATTTTTGCGGAGTCATCCAACTTATATGTATTCCGTAAACTTTGCCGAAGTGAAATAGCTTGTGAAGATGCCAAGCCATAACGCTAAACGACGCCAGCCTAAAAACCCAAGAACCACAAATTCAATCCCCTATCTATGACGTCACTAACTTATCATACAACCAAAAGTGTGGGAAAATTTGCGATTATTTAGGCAGTGAAAAAAGGACACGTTAATGAAAAAAAGCTTACTTTTCCGAATTTTATTGAAACATTTCAAACGAACATTAAACATATCACAAATAAGAATACATTGAACTATGATTATATATCACTATATTAATCCCACTATAGATAGATATTCAAAACGTAAAACTATAATCGAAATAAATGCCAGTTCAATTTTTACATGATTAAAATACAAAAGATAAAAAAATTCCATCACCGATTATCATCACACAGGTATAAAATGAGGACATTTTGGTTTACTCAAGAAGTCAAAAAGTTCTACTTTGAAATTACTATGCTCTTAAAAATGCTTCATTTAATGCAATGAGTAAACAAATCATTATAAATATAAACTGCGAATGTAAACATTAGATTTCGAAGTTAGTAAGTTTAAAAAAACTTGTAAAATCCTGTTTCTATTTTTGAATAAATGAGGATTCTATAATTTCTATAAATTACTCTCAAATTAAAAAGCTTTGGACAAAAACAAAACCATCTAGTAAGAGATCTCACATAAATTTACGACTTCCGGAACATCATTCATTTAAAAACTATCATCGAAATTGCGGTAGAAATCGAGCTTCAATACATTATAAGGCACAGTGTTGATACACAAGCAATATAAATTAGAATCAGCAAGAATCGATAAATGGGTTAAAGCAAAAAAATCAAATAGAATTTGAGTTAAATTACCATTCGTAAGCAAAAATTGAATCTTGCTTTTAATCTTTCAACTATTTATAAGTTTAGCTTCCGACATAAACGTCACATAGCTTGTATTTTTCAACCATAGCAATTTCAAATCAGATTTTTTTGCGACTTGATTAGACCATAAATGAGTTTTTCTCCAAAAGCACTAATTTTGCAGATATTTTGTTAATATGACCTTCATAACATTACCTTAATTTTGTAGCAGTCATTTTTTACATCCATGCTTATCAATTTTGTGTAATAAACTACCTCGAATTCATGGCTTTGACTTGACAAGAAATTTGGGACTATGTTGAGTACTATCAGAAAATCAGATAAACAATTCTCATGGAATTGTTTTCTATGAAGTCTGTATATTGGGCAGCAAGAGTAATAAAGACGCATAATTTCATTTCATTCGAAACCTCAAAATATAACGGACATTCAATCAGAGAATGCAATACTCATTCATTTTCCGTTATGGTATTATGTAGGAATATATTGATTATATAACTCAAATAAACTACAAAACTACACAGATAAATTTCAATGTATTTAAGAGGCATTTTATATAATTGTAACATTCGGGAATTTATGACTCGTTTTCTAATATGACAGATTTGAAACTGATGGCTGTTTTCTAAGGAGGTCAATTCATCTCTTATCTTTCATATAACTGTACGCCACTGACTTGTACATAAACCTCTTTGTGCAGAAAATGGCAACTGCATCCATTACCCCCACCCCCCAGAATCCGCGCCTGCGGAAATATAGCAACAAATCCACAAAAAAATCCCTTAAAAATGTCACATCTACTTTTAGACATAAAAACGCAGTAGTATGTTACAATTACATTCTGCTAACTTCCTAAGCAGCAATATCACTCAATATAAATTCTATAATCTAATCTAAATACTATAATAGTGAAGCAGATTTTCTATCATGGCCAGTCAGCGTATTTTCTCTTCTACAAAAGGTACGACACTTATATGTTTACACTTATGTGTCCGACTGTTTTCAATTTTTACACCCAATAATAATATGGAAATAGATTCCAACGAGATTAATACCAAGACCAAGTAACACATGCAGAGATTCAAAAGTAACCTGAAAACATTCTATTGGTGTTTACTGACAGGTGTCATTAAACGCACGAGATTTACAAAGAAAATATTATGATACTGCACTAGAGTAAGAGTCATTATTACTGATCATAGATCAAAAGGCTTTAATAGCTGAAGTACATAATAATAAACTGGTCAGACATTATATTTGACATTGTGACTTTATGCATGCTTTTCTGACACCTGACGATGATTGCCTAGTAGCTGAATGTATTAAAAACGCATTTTTGTTTATCTGAACTAGACCTCTGAAATACAGTTAAAAATTTTATAACAAAAAAAAATCATTAAGACAATCTTACCACAAATCTTTGCAACGTCTCTGTGCAACAACAAACATTTTATTTTAGTACACACATTCCAAAATACGCAGTCAGTATTGAAGTACTGCATTGGCAGGTGAAGCTTTGAATGAGGCGCTGTATTTTTTCTCAAAAATACAGAGCGATTTTTTAGTCCTGGCATAGGCTAGATTTTTCAATTTGAAGATACCTTATAATATCTTGAACTGAAGAAGCTATCAAAGTCAATTTAAAAAATACACCACCCTGTATAATAAGTTTTATAAAGATTGTTTTTTTTTGTTTGTTAAGTTCCCTGTAGTTGAAGCAATGATGCGTAATCCTATATTACATCTGACATTTGTGGTAATTTATATAACAAATAAATTTTGAAAGCGTTTTTCCTTCAACTGGAACAACTGTTAATACTTTATTTCTTAATAATGGCCAATAAGTAGCATCTGACTCTTCCGCATTAAAATGATGTTCTGAAAAATTAGTTCTCGAAAAATGAGACAAAAAAATTATTTTAATAAACTACACGTTAAATAACCGCTAAAACGTTTCGAATTTACGTTTGGTATTTTTGACAATTTCTGATTCGAGGTCAGAACTGCTCAAATGACTATATGTTGAGTCATGTGAAAGAAACCTTTGGTAAACCATATTACTGGGTGAAAAATGTTACGCTTGATTAAGCTTGAAATCTATTCTCCTCCATCGTACCTTCGTATATCTTGTGCACAAACGTCAGACGTGATCATCAAACTACGTTCCATTGCCTATAATATTGCTAAGACCTAAAAAGTGTTACACCGACTGTCAGGGCAGACATCACTAACGTACATCCGATTGACAAAAGTAAGCTAATAGTAAATGCAAACTAGACCGACCACCAGTGTTACCAGAAAGTTTTCAATTGTTACTTTGTATTTGCCATAAAGACCAGAACATTGATACTTTAGATTATATTGAAGTGTCACGGTCTTAAATTACACTATTTCCATACTATAATCGCGAAAAGGCGGTAGATCTACCGCCGCTAAATATGTAAACCAGGCAACACGGTTAGTGGCATCTGCCAATTTGTAACAGGCGTATGCGACCGATGCAACGTACAATTTTTTCAAAAGTTTTTGTCTAGGAGGAATAAAGAATACATATATGTTGCTATAACATGAATACAGACACGCGCGACAAACAAATATTCCCAGCTGCCACAAGAATTGAAATTATGATGTCAAGTCTTGTCAGTTTTGTTATTTTCGGGTATACGGTGTCAAAATTGTCACCACAATCACGTTAGTACGGTTCAATTTTCCTTTTATAACTATACATAATCATATAGACTGCTATGCTGTTTGTCGCATATTTATGTTACTATTCCCGATAGTACATTAACTCCATTCTTCCGGCAGGCATCAGATAATTAGCGAGATGTGGCAACGTCGCAAAATATGAGTAGACGATGGATGCTAACACGCTCCGTGTCATATCGTAACTTTGACACTCCGTCGTGCTTTAGTTGTTTTGTGTTGTTGTTTGGTTTCGATATATGATAAAAATCGGAGTTTTTTTTTATTTTTTTCTGGGTAAAATGTGAAAATGCCGCGATTTTTTTTGTTGGAAGTGACATATTAGACCGTCCTCTATACGGTAAAAATAAAATCGCGTGGAAATTTTTGGATATCTAAAGCCTACCAGTCCCACATATGTGTACTTTTTGTGTGTATGTTTCTATAGAGCAATCTAGTGTATGTTTCTATAGAGCAATCTAATGACGAGTAAGACAGAAGGAATTCTGCCGGTGCGCCATCTAGTACCCGAAGGTGACGGCAACCAAAGAGAGAAACGCCACTAGAAGCAGTTTACCTCTCCTTGGTGGAACGACAAGGCTCGCTCGCTTTTTGCCACTAGAGGCGCGGATTTTGACGCACGCAGCGTGAAGCCGATATACGAGGGTTGCTCTATACCTCCGTCAATCCACCAGTACGCAGACAGCTGTTTCACGCTTATTAGCGATCATCAGTGCGCCATAGGTCGATTGACGAAAGTAGAGAGCATCAATTTTTAGAGCAACCCTCGTATATCGGCTTCACGCTGCGTGCGTCAAAATCCGCGCCTCTAGTGGCAAAAAGCGAGCGAGCCTTGTCGTTCCACCAAGGAGAGGTAAACTGCTTCTAGTGGCGTTTCTCTCTTTGGTTGCCGTCACCTTCGGGTACTAGATGGCGCACCGGCAGAATTCCTTCTGTCTTACTCGTACATCTTTCACATGTTTATTAAACATGGAAAAATTGATGCTCTCTACTTTCGTCAATCGACCTATGGCGCACTGATGATCGCTAATAAGCGTGAAACAGCTGTCTGCGTACTGGTGGATTGACGGAGGTATAGAGCAACCCTCGTATATCGGCTTCACGCTGCGTGCGTCAAAATCCGCGCCTCTAGTGGCAAAAAGCGAGCGAGCCTTGTCGTTCCACCAAGGAGAGGTAAACTGCTTCTAGTGGCGTTTCTCTCTTTGGTTGCCGTCACCTTCGGGTACTAGATGGCGCACCGGCAGAATTCCTTCTGTCTTACTCGTACATCTTTCACATGTTTATTAAACATGGAAAAATTGATGCTCTCTACTTTCGTCAATCGACCTATGGCGCACTGATGATCGCTAATAAGCGTGAAACAGCTGTCTGCGTACTGGTGGATTGACGGAGGTATAGAGCAACCCTCGTAATCTAATGACGTTTTCTTTTGACAACACTCGCGCAACGCTGGTGTCTGTTTTAGGTTTTATTGGGGGCACGAGTGCGATACTGTGTGTTCTCTTGGTAAAGGTTTGAAAAAGTTCTTGCACTGTTAGTGCAGTGCTGTTCGAACGAAGTTTTGCAGCTCATGCTGGTTTGAGAGCAAATGTAGAAATTCGTGTCCTATTGACTCTGCACTGACAGTGAGTAGCACATGCGGCCCCAAACGAAAGCGCCTTAAGAAAAAAGAAAAATGGCTAAATATGATAGGATTATATGCAAATCCTGAAGGTTTCAACATGTATGTTACATAATGACCTTTCATGCCTGATAGACACTTATGAAGGGTCAAAATTATTTGACACCCCTAAGTCTTCAGTGAAGCATCTTACGACCTACAAAAATTGATAGTTGTGGATAGTTGACAGTAGAAAAGGTAAACGAAGAAGGTTTTAGCTCAAAATCTGTAGCGTGGGTTTTGTTTCATAACCTGTCAAGCGGATGTTGGAAGAAGACCCCTTCCGCTCTGGGTGGAGGCATACAACTATCGAAGTTCTTCAGTCTTGTGAAGACTCAAATATGAACTATCGAAGCTTAGTTTTTTTTAGGGTTTTCAGCGATCTTCTAAAACCGGAATTCTAATTACATTTTTGTATTGAGCACTCAAAAAATATATGCTGGAACTAACGTGCTACTTTTGAAATTAATCATAACTGAAATTTAGGTTTTTCACTGAATACTGAAAGGTGACTGACTAGTTTGTGACCTTTTATTAAGGGACATCAAGCAAAAGTATACCACAAATCATATGTATATCTGAATGAAAAAAAAATAACCTCTATTGTTTGTCGTTGTGGGCATGTATTTTATTCTTCATTCCTCACAGAGATAAAAACTTAAGAAAAAATTGATCCATAGTGCGTAAAAATGGCGGTCGGTATAACACTTTCTAGCCTAATTCCCCTGTTTTACCGCCGACTGACTTATCAACAGCCCATTTAATGTACCAACTCGGCTACAACTCTGGATAGATCATCTTCGTATCTGGCCAACAGAGTTGCGTTCAGGTCCCTGTTCCAGAAGCCCATTTCGGCCAGTGCCTGCAGATTGGCCTCTCTGGTGGCGTTCGGATTGGTGGACACCCAATGGCCGTTCAGCCAGTAGCCTGGACGCTGTTGAGAAGATGTTTCGTTAGGTACAGGCGCGGAGGGTTGTGGTTGCTGGACGATTGGCTACAATGATAACAGGCAAAGCGGATAAAGCACTATGACACTATACGAGGAGATATCAGTATACAGGGTGTAACTTTTAAGGATGTCCACACCTATACCACCATGTAGATCTCGCTGAGCTGATCATTTTTCGATAAGCAACATGGGTCCAAAAACGAACCGTTACGGAGATAAGGCTACCGAAAGTTATCCTTGCTGACGCTTGAAGTTAGGCAATTCATTCAACGCCTCGTAATTGGCAGAGGAGAGAGGGGGTTACGGATCAGCTGCTAAGACAGATTCGGCTTGTCAACATTTAATCGTCATGACCGAAATGTCAAAAGTAAACCAAACAAACAAAACAAAAAAAACATTGCAAAAAAAACAACAACAAAAAACACCGAGATCAGTCAAAAATCAGTGAAGGAGAGGCTCCACGTGGCCATCGCCTTCTTGCTCGCACAATCTGGCTCGATGGATGACCGAATGCAGTGGCAGCGTTGATTACCTGTGGCTGCTCCCTGACGTCTCCAGCTGCTGCAATGATGCGTGCAATCAGCTCTTCTGCTGTGTGCGGTGCACCCCTTTGGTAGACAAGTGCTTCCAGGTGACCTCAGGGGATTGAGATCCGGAGACCGCGCCGGCCACGCTACTGGCCGCAAGGCGTCGAATTAATTGCCTAACTTCAGGCGTCAGAAAGGACTACTTCCGGTAGCGCTATCTCCGAAACGGTTCGTTTCCGGACCCATGTTGCTTATTGAAAAATGATCAGCCCAGCAAGATCTACACGGTAATATAGGTGTGGACATCCTTAAAAGTTACACCCTGTATAACAAGACTTGTGTACTAACTTTTTTTAAAGGTGGAATTTATTAACACACAAGATGAAGCGTCAAAGCCTTGTCTTTAACGCACTTTCACTCAAGTAGGCTTAGATTTAACGTTTTATGTTTGTTACAAATTAATTATTGAAATGTCAGTGTTTTGCTTACCCATCGAAGAAAAAGAAAGAGGCGCAAATATATGCGATAATTTGTTGTGTTCGGTTGGGTAAAATACCAAGTGAAAATATTAAATTGAGGCATACGGAATTTTAAAAACGGTTTTGAATCAGCTGAGGTTGAACCTCATCCCGGTCCATCGCAAACTGCGCTTGGTGCCACAAAATACAGAATTAACAACTTTGGACAAAACAACGAATTCGAATAAGTTAGAAGAAGTAAACAAGGAGTTTGTGTGTCCCCACAATCCTAAAGCAGCACCTTGATGGTGCCACACTGACCGCTAAATCGCTGAAAAACCCGTATACCCTTTGTATACCCGCGACGAGATAGGAGGTAAGGAACCCTAAAAATATCATCAATGATTAGTGGCACAATATAAATATCAACTTTGTTTTGGTTGATCGTTTCGAGTTTATTGTTATAGTTTTTAGTGAATTTTGGACATTAACAGTGCATAAGTGTTAAAATACTACTTAAAACAATTCCACAAGTACAAATCCTGCGTCTAGTAGTGCAGTAAATAGTAACAACGGGATCTTGCGAACACACTCATGCCTGTTAGAGCATGGGCGTTGCTTTTTCTAACCTATTAGTTGAGACAAAACGATCGTCGGTTTGGTTTAAAACGAATTTCTGATAACGTTAATTTGTCCTACGGTTCCCCTTAAAAAATGATTAATGAAAATTCAGAGAACCGGAAGGTTGCTGCAAGATGGATTCGAAAAGTGATTACCGATAACAAAAATATCGAACCTAACGACAATTTTTCAACACTGACAGAGGCAACGTCAACGTAATCCACAGTTTTTAATATTATTACATTTCACGAAAGTTGGTGTTATCATTACGACCCTTAATTGAAGTCTCCAAGTATGCAATGGAAGCATAATCATATTGTACTTTTTTTATAAGTGAGTAGACCCCGGCAAAGGCAAAGCCTATATACCACAGTACTACGGCTGCAATAGAAAGGTCTTGTTAGGGGAAAAAACGACTGCCTTGGGATGGGATGCAGCGCTCCAGCAGGTGCATCTAATAGGTTTAATGAAACGAAGAATTATAGCGGATAGATCAGAGGAGAAAATTCCGTTTGAACACCAGTAGAAAGTGAAAATTCTCCAACCACACGCCGTTTAGAAAGAAGCTGGCGGTAGCGCGTGCCCTAAAGAACAAACAATAAAATGAAGTCAAGTTGATTGACTCAATACTTCCCACACATTACGCGGTGATACCAGTTTATTATTTTCCCATAGCATGAAATTTGTTGTGCCGCTAGGTTCTTCTTTCACAGGTCAATGAACAGCCTATTAGAAATACAAAAATCTTTTTAGTTTTAAAACCCCCCACCCCCCAAACACCCCAATTTCTTCTTTTTCTTTCTTTCTTCCACAGGTCAATGGACAGCCTATTATAAATACAAGAATCTTTTCAGTTTTACAACCCCCCCCCCCCCCCCAACCACCCAAATGTCACCCTCACCCAAAAAAAGTAGAAAATGCTCAGAAACCTCGGAAATGTCTAAAAACGAAGTTTGAGGAATATTTGAATTTTTTAATTTTTTGCTAATTTCTCCGCTGCCCATGCACCGATTTTCTAAATTATAGCATTATTACCTAATACGACCCCACATCACATCACTACCCAAATTTCATCACAATCCATGCAGCGGTTACTGAGATTACGAGGCTAGAAAACGCCAACAGTCATACAGACAGACACACAGTCAGAAAGACAGGCACACAGACGGACCGATGGAAATTTGTTACGTGGATTTTAGTAGACATCGTAAAACGCACAAAAAGCGTATTATCTCGAAATCGAAAGTTTTTGCGATCACAATACTCTCTTCATCTAGCGGTGTGGGAAGTGATACGGTCGCTTTATAAAGCCTTCGGTTGGACATTGCATCACCACAATATTCCAGCTCAAAGATTAGCGTTTGTCAAGGATAATTGACGAGTTAGGGGTAGAAATTATGGCTCACCTCACCCCCCTACTCTATGGAGACTTTACTCCATGCGACTTCCATTTGTTTCCAAAAAGAAATGATGATCTACTGAACAAACTATTAAAAAGTGATTTCTCAGAAGTTTATGACAAGTAGATAAAGCGATTAGGTTAGTATATTGTATATATTGGACAGTATTTTAAAGGGTGCTTGTCGAAGAATTTTAAGTGAATATTACATTGTTGCACCCGAGAATAACAAAAATAAAGAGAAGCGACAGCCGGCGGCGGCGTATTTGATCTTTATTTGACGTAGAAGGCGCCATTTTCGATTACCTTGAATGTTATCGTTTGATCTTGAAACGGCATAAATTATGCTGCTGACAATTATTGTAGTATGGAAACCCAACATGACACGAATATTGGCATCAGAGACTAACTCGACTGACACCGGACTATAAGCAACTGCGCATATTTAACGCAAGCGCATACAGGATTGAAATTATGTCTCGCCAGCTCTGTTGTTCTTGGATTATACTACAGCACTAGTCTCGTTATTTTCTGATACACCGTCGTATAAACAGATGCATATATGGCAAAGCAAAAAAACTATATCTACTCTAGCTCAGTCATGCTACTAACCTCATTGGGGAGGACCCTGTTGATCACCGACCTAGCAGTGCTGAAAGCTGAAGAGGCGGCATTCAAAGTGGAGGCCACCAACGGTGTCATCATTTCTGGTAAGGTTTGCGGTGGTGGAACGGTTTGGCTGCTTGTCTTTGAGTCCTTTCCGTTACCACCAGTCTGAAAACATTAGGGAGATAATACGAATAATGGTAATACTTCGAAGATTAAGTTGTACCGAATCAGCTATCAGCCAAGTATAGGAGCTTACTCCTATTGTTCAATAGCACCGAATATGAGAAAGTCAAGAAGTCACTCAAAGATCCAAGTTAATGCCACTTTTCTGATAGTAATCTTTCTCAACAGAGTTTGGCAGCTCCCGTGCAGCATTAAGGGTAAAATTAAAGTCTTACGTATGATGAGATACCATCGGCTGACAGATATAAGTGGGATTCTTGAAAGGTGATGATGTAGATTAGCGGGATTCTCCTTAACCTGACCATGGATGGCCAGCGTTCCCGCAGAATGGATTCTAGCATTGGTTAGACAGCTCGGCAATCGCGCAGCAAGTGTTCAACAGTCTCATATTCCTGTTCACATCCCCTACCCAGGGGCCGGTTATCCGAATGTCAAATACAAGCTTTATTCTAAGCTTAGCTAAGCTTAGGCTTATGGTTGTTACATCAATTGTACAATCACCGGTTTAGTTAATCTTGCTTGATAATGAAATTCACTGCGGTTGACACTAATGAAGCTTTATAATACTTGTTATAATTATCCAAAAAATAACCATTTTTGGTTTGTCACTTGTGACAGTGACTGTTTGTGTCAAATTCTAGCAACAGCCGTTTCTGTTTCTGCTTTTTATTTGCTTTCTTTGTTCAACTAGACACAAATCTTTACAATCTATAATATCTAATAATAACCTAATAATCTAATACTGCTTCACACATCATGTCATTTGTATTAAGCGATCCAAACCACGTGATAATTCATGGCGGCATTGTGTAAGCAGTCAGTTTCAGGTTATCTATGAGTTTGATGCCGTCAGGCCCGTAAGGTTTTTATTTGAATGTTACTTTTTGTGGACTTTCCACTATTTTTGTGTTATCAGTATTTTACCTCTTCTATGATGGATCTAAGCCGATTATCATTAAACAACTCTGACGTTTCTCGAAGGGCTGTAAAAACGATGTTTTGTTGCACATTTTGCATATGAGTTGGAAGCTTTTTTATGTTTAAGTTTTGAGTCTGAGATCATCACGTTTAAATGCAACTATATTAAAATTCCTGCAACTCCGGGATCATTCATTTTTGTAAGTCACATACCGATGAGATGTATCGACAAATACTCAATAAAATCCATGTTTTCTTCTATTAGATCGAGATCCACAACTAACAACAAGGCATGTATGTGGCATATTGTTTTTTCACTTAAACTATTCTAAAGAAACCACTCCAAATGAAGAGACTTGCAAAAATAGACATAAACTAACAGCCTCAAATTAATGGTAACAGAAAGATGTTTGCTCAAAGGTAGCCATATCGAATTAGTTTGACAGGTCGGTGGATTGCTTAATTTAAACCATAGTTATGCTTGGGTTAAGTTATATGATTCGTCAGTTTACGCTATGCTCATGTTAAGCTTGAAGTGAGGAGCTAAATCAGCATTATACAACGGATGTTTTGCAACTTTGATAGCTTAACGGCGGCCTACGTTACACCGAAGCTTAAACTTGCATTGTACAACCGGCCTTTAACCTCACATTGTAGTGATTTTTCCGTAGCTGACAGTGTCCAGTAACGACATCACTGTTGCCGGGTGGATGCATTCACAAGTGCCTGATGGCAATCCAACGATGATATCGTCGTTAGCTTAAAGTAGGCTCTTGCCAGAAGCGCTTGTCTGCTGTCTGTGCAGATTCTGATATTTTTGGCCGAAATATTACTTTGTTTTGGCTTTATGATAATAGTTATATTCAGCGTGTGTGCACTTTGGACACCAAATATCTATTTTGTGAACGTGGCCGTCGCCGCACAATAGCATGCTCTTGGCGATGGCTTGTTCATTGGGAATTGAAGTGACCATTCTTGTCTTATCTATATTCGATGAAAAGACTAAAAGGGGTGATACACGTACGAACTTTAAGTACGCGGGTTTTAAGTTCGCGACCTTACTCGGCTCGACGTCAGTGACACACGTGAAGCTGAAATCACTCATTTTGATAATTTTCCTAAATAAACAAAACTTTTAACAAACGCCAAACACAACAAGCGTTGCGCATCGATGGCCTGCCGAAACAAAGTGGTGGCTCGCGGCTCGCAGTCCGAGCTGAGACAAGCTACGAGCAAGATTTCAAACCAGTTGGATCGCCGGCGGTTTGCGCGACGGTTTTAAAGTACGCGTACTTACGGTGACACACAGGCGAAAAAGGTCGTCGAGCCATAAGTACGCGTACTTACTCGTACGTGTATCAGCCCTTTACAGATTCATTGGGTTTATATTAAGGACGTTCATTCGGTACACCGAGAGTCAAATGAGTGCTATTCATTTGTGAAATGTATTCGAGAATTTAGAAAAGTTGCGAAGTATATGAATAATCTTGTAATTATTTATACATTATTTTTATATTCACTGGGCATTTATAAGCTCTCTATTTTAAAATATCGGTTAATCTAAATTTCTAATTATTTTGACTCCATTGTAATTACTTAATCAATGTGTCAACAGCGCGTTTCTCAGCATTGACGTCCTAGACGTCAGTGGTTCTCAGATAAGTCAAAAGGTAATAGTCGGGAAGCTGGCGGCAAATTTTCATGGATAATTATACTGAGAATTTACATCAGTCTCTTGTAGATTAGTTTTTTTTGTAGAAAAACGAAAAAAAAATATGTTAGCTGACGCGACTTCGTGACCTAAAATTCTGAGAGTATGCGTATCTCAAAAAAAAAAATCGGGGTATTTTACTGAAGTTGAAAATTTGCAGATAGTTAATTACTGTTCGTGAAGTTAATCACGAAAAAATATGTTAGCTGCAAATTCTGTGTGACTTAAAATGCTAGCTGCGCGCATGGTCATTTATCGGGAATTGAAAAATCGGACTGTTTTACTGAAGCTGTAATTAATTTGTATGACAATTAATAGTACGAAAACTATAAAAATAATTGATCGGTTGATGTGGATGCAGATTGTCTGTACTTTGGCAGTATCTGCCAATAACTTAAGGCCTTTACGGAAACACTGATCTGGATCCGGATAGTTTAGTCATATGTCAAACAGCTGTCAAGTGGGACTTACGATTTCATGAGGGCTGTTCCAAATTACGGTACTATCACCGTCCCAGAACTGATTTCATCATGCCCCGCCCATTTTGTGATTCTAGAGTCGATGATTGATTGGTACGCTGGCGGACCAACCAATCACCGTTTTTAGAACTGTAAAATGGGCGGGGCATGATGAAATCAGTTCTGGGACGGTGATAGTACCGTAATTTGGAACAGCCCTCATGAAATCGTAAGTCCCACTTGACAGCTGTTTGACATATGACTAAACTATCCGGATCCAGATCAGTGTTTCCGTAAAGGCCTTTTAACTCTACCACTCGTCGACTTGACAGGTTAGGCAGGTTAAGTACCGGCCTAATAATCGTAAATAACTTTCTGAAATGATCGATAACAGGTGTTGATTTTATTAGGGTAAATACCTATGTGATTGAACTTATCAAAAATAAAAAAAAATCAATTTCATCTAATAAACACTTTCGTGAAGGAACGTCCTTAAATAAATATCACCATTATTATTCGGCTAACGTTTAAGCTACGCTGGATTACGCTGAGGTTCAAATCCAAAGGCGGCGGAAACGTTAATGAAATTTATCTTTTGGGTGTTTTTTTTTGTGGGCCGATGAAGCTCGATACACCAAGTGCAGATCAATAATATCTACCTTATTTTCTGTTGTAGGAGTACTCGCGGTTGATGGCTGTTCAGACCCAGCCCTGGAATTTCTAGTGGGAGTGTTTGGAGCGGTGTCAAAGCTTGGAGGCTTCGGTCTCTGTTCAGGTGGAGTCTGCTGGTAGTTGGGCACATGCTCTTCTGGTGCAGAAAGTTGTTCCTTGCTTACCGGTGGCGCTGAATATGCATACGATGTTGCTGGAGAAGGTTTAGGATTATAAAACATTTGTTCTCGTTTAGCTGGAAGGTTCAAGTCATTTGTAGATGCGCCATACCGTTGAATCGAATTCACGAAACTATTAGTACAGGATCCCACTGCTCGATCCTGCAGGTATCTGTTTTTTTATAAAATTAATTTTAAGTGAATCTTGAGAAAGTATAGAATGGATTAACGATAGGTTATTGCCTTTTAAAAATTAGCCGCAATTACCTGTAATTAATTTTAGTGCAATCAATTCGCAGACATAACTACTTGTGTTTTAGTCAATTTTACATCATTTGAAAGCAAATGATGTAAAGAATTGAAAAAAAAACTGGTTTCCAGCTCTCAGTCAGCCGCAGCGTTATGGTTGCCAGTTGTGAACAGGTCCATTACTGTTAATTATCTGCATTCACCTGTTTTTTTTTTTTTTTTTAGTGTTAAAACAAAACTAAAGTTTCATCCATATTAATTACAAAAATCGATGTGTGCCAGTTGAAAAATGGCCACAAACAGAGATTTCCATGATTTTTATGAGCGATTCTCGCTCCAGGTAAGTGGAAGCGCAAGAGAGAAGATGCACGCATGTAACCGTCACAGCTGGCATGTTTTGTCCTTATTTATCGCACATAACAATGCCTGCATCTTCTTCCTTGCACTTCCACTGACTGAGGACTGGCAACCATTTTGTTTATTTTTATTACATCATTTTCTTTCAATTGACGTAACATTGGCTAGACATACAAGTTGTATTAGCGAATTAATTTCAACTAATTGCGACTAATTTTTAAAAGGCAACCTATCTTTAACCTATACTCAAGATTCATTTAAAATTAATTAAATAAAAAAACAGATACCTGTAGGATCGAACAGATAGACTATATTTATTTCATTGACTTTCATTGAAACTTAAAAAATTCACACAATCGTGCAGGTTCGTAGCAGTATCTTTATAGCGCGGTCCGTGGGTGAAACAAACCATATGAGGAATGATGAGTGAGAGTCTGTTGTCTAGCCTTAAAACATAATTGGCTGTGAATGATAATTTTTGGATATTGCTCCGAACGCACCGTTCTATTCTAGTTCTAGTGTGGCCAAATACCGGATCTTGTACAACCCACATTTCCCTATCACGGATACGTCATCGCTTCTTGTGTTATCTAGGGGGGCAGAGGCGGACAGCCGTAGAGGCACCAATGCTGTCAGTTCCTGAATATTGGGCAGGCTTTGTATAACAAAAGTGTTTCCCACGCTCGGGCACTACTAGACACTGAATCCTGGATCTGACTACTGCCGTTGCCATATAGTCAGACCTTTGTTGGTTTAAATTTCCAGGTACTACCAACTACTCGGCGTAGCAGCCATATGGTAGCTATTTTATACCCCCACCCCTGTACAAAGCTTCTCCAAAGTCAGTGGTATAAGCAGCAAGTCCGGTGAGTAAATACTTTTACACGAATTCAATTTCAGGATATAGCGCATTTACATATAAAAGAGACTTAATACTCAAGACTCAATACGACCCAACTGTAACTATTATACATTTCAATTGATAAAAGGCAAAAACAGAATGTGTATTTTTGAATATATTATTGTTTAAATGATAGCCATTTCGTGGACGACACTCTCAAACCAATGGACTAGTATAATATTTTTTTTATTATTGTTTTAGAGCATGTCATGAAAAGCTTGGTGTTTTTCCTCAATTTTTTTGAGCCTCGAATAGCGAGAAAATAAGGAAAATATTTGAATTTTTCTAGTCGCGTGACGTCACGGGACTAAAATCAAATGAGGCAATCACAAGACGTGGAGGTGTGCTACATTGCCACACAATGCCAACTTACCCTCACTACTAAGTGGAAGCAGGGAAAAAGTGTCAAAAAGATAATCATACAAAGCATTTTGAAACTAATAACCAAGCCACTTTCACTGTCGTTTTCACCAACCTCCATAAAAAAATAACCTACACATTTTTGCTTCGTCGTGAAAATGTTCGTGATCCATTTGGCAGGAACGTTTATGACAGATCATCGGTAAATGGAAAGACAGCGTAGATATTACATACCAATGTTGCAAACATCGAGTTTACGATTAATTTCCGCCGCTTATTGAGCATCGAGTTGAAATGGAAAGGTTAACATACTAGAGCACGTAACATAGACAAGGTTAACTAAAGTTGATGAAAATCACAAATCACAATGTAAATCAATGTTCTGCCATTTCCACAAAACATCGCAATTATAACAGTCACATGTACGATGACAGATTCATTCGTTCTATGCTGTCAACGTATTGTAAACGTCCGCATTTTTTGCCTATATGAAACGAAACAAAATCACAACCACCAGCGATAAAAGAAAAGAACAACGAAAACAAAACTCAAACGCAGTAGGAACGCAGAGTAGGAACGGTAGAATGATGGAACAGAACGACGTATATTTGACAACTTACAACAGATTCATAGAACACAAGCGTCAAATCTCACCGTGACGAATGACAGTCTGAGTCCCGCACTAATCTATTGTATGCTATATGTTCAGCAAGGTGCTGAAATGATAAATTGTAGCTTAGGGCTCATTTTTATGTTAGTGAGGCCATTAGTCTATTTAGCTTTTTCAAAGTTATCAATTTATCATATGACCGTAAATGTTGGTACACGATATCGTTAATACATTTTCCTTTATATGGGAAAATCGCAATTGACTGATAAGGACGTCATAGGAATTTAACACAAAATGAGTTTCAATGAAAACCACTTACAATAGGCAAAGTAATGCCACCTAATCTTTTGTCTACCATGAAGTTCTGGAAATCAGAAGATACTCTGTTACCTGATACTTTAGACTGGCTAGACGTCTGTTTGATAGGTATCAGCTGACGAAGAAGTGTATCTCAAATTTAATTTTTTAGTAGTGGTCTGAATTGGCAATCCTGCAAGTCAGGACGGTCTTAGTAATATTTTTACTGAATATCTCATTGCCAAGAAATAATGACTATTTTTGTGAAAATGAAATTGATTCAATATCTAAAAATTCGCAGCCAAAATGCTTGACCGAAACAAGTATGTACATTTTTTTGGTTTATATATTTGTTAAGCGTCAATTATTCGTCAGTAGCGGTACGAGCACCGAGTGCAGCCCTGTTCGTGTTCCGTTAAAGCATGTGTCAATATCCATTCTGGGGGATTTTTAGTTATGACTAGCCGAACATCTGTTCGCTGTTGACACGGCTGACAGTCGAAAATATCGGGTAACAGGGTATAGGTTTGGCAACACTGACCGTGCGATCAAAACCCCGCTTTGCAACTGTTGGCTGCATTTAAATTTTAGTTCCTGGATTTCAAATCCATTTTATTAAGATACTAAGGCCCGATTTTATCAACATGCGCATTTTAACAAAGACTTTGACCAATCAGAGCAGCCCTTTCAAAAACATGCATCTGTCAAAGTACTCTGAAAATTATTGATTTCTCTTGAAGTTGACCTCAAAAAGCTCAAAAATGACATACTTTATATACAATCGAGCATTGTAAACCATCTAGTATCTTTTCCAGACTGATTTTCCACCCTAAATGGGTGAAAAATTGCATTTTCTTGTTTAATCAAAAGTTTATCAATTATTGCTAATCTCAACCAATCAGATTCCAGAGAAGCGGTACATTTGATCACTGGTTTCATGCTGTATCAAATGATATGATGACAAGAATTGCATTATTTGGATAAAACAATTTACTATTGATAATAATTATAAATACATGCAATATATCTTTGTTTTATAGTAAAAATGGGTAAATATAACATTTTGTTACGTTTCAAAAGTTAAACAAACGATTTAACTGTTAGGCAAGCTATTTTCCAAGCGTGCATGTGCATTACTGTTTGCTTATCCAGAACGGCAAAGCTCACTATTAGCTGCATATAACCTTATTTTATATATGCTGCACCTTTAGATCTTCTGTGAATATTTCTATAAGAAGGTCTATAACAAACATGCATCCAGTAAATGAAAGATTGATTCTTCATAAAAGTACGTAGTTTTTTCTATAATCCAACTGACTGACGGAGGTGGGATTTATAATTATTAAATAAGGTAGTTGCTGTGATTGATACTAGGTGCTTTTATGATTCTGTCACAAATTATCGCAGTTTGCAATTAGTAATTATACAATAATATTATAATGTAAACATGAAAAATGTGGCATTAATTTGCAAATCAATCGCTTTGTTCTGATATCCTGCTATGATTTTGATCCATGAATTCTAAAATATTTTTGACAAAAGTGTCATCCAGCTTTGACGTTTTGTTTTCAATATTGATAAAATACTATTGGATGATACTTATTAATATAGCCCTCAATACCCATTAGAAAGCTTTTGCTAAATAACATCCAATAGAAAAGATTTGTCAAAAGTCTTTGTTAAATATGCGTGTTGATAAAATCGGGCCTTAGTGTTAAAAAAAGTAAATGAACACTCCTTGGCGACTATTTTTGTATACCACACAACGTCCTGCATGCGAAAATGCTACTTGCAATCTCATAATACTAGTCCATTGCGAATATTATAGACGACTATTTCAAAAAGTTGTCGAGGAATGAGTCTGATTATTCTTTCAATATTTCTCTTCAAGCCGCCTAAAATTCGTGGATTGTTTTCATACTCTATGCTCTTAAGATAATCACACAAAATTAGGTGAGGTTAAGTCAGCGCTCTGAGCCTGCACTCGATATCGGAAATGACCCTTCCAGAAACAGTTCGTGCAATGAGTTGTTTGTGGTGTGCGATGTGGCACCACAGAGAAGGGAAATACCAGAGCAGACACTCAGACAAGGAAACAAAGATTAGAGATTTAAAGGCCCAGGAGTCGGTATTACCACGTGTTGCTGTCGTTACGGAAATCACGTACATTTCAAGATAATTAAGGGAAGATTAAATAAGGCTTTGGTATCAAGCCAATCATGGCACTGGCCATATATTGAGATCACTTTCTTATAGTTATACCCCACTTATCAACAGACTTAACTGTCATGGTTTCCCCTTCAACTCAATAGTCTGTAATTTTTTAAGATGATACGGCGCTATATGGCAACATTGTATTGTGTAGTACTGACATTGACAATCAGCGGGTTGGCGTCGCAGCGCCATTTTATTTTGTCGAAGAAAAAGTGAGGTTATCCTAGTCAGTGCTTGGACATCGCATTTATTTACGAAAGATCTCGTAGATTATTCTTCGTGATTCCTGTCTCCTTCCTGCTGCTGTGGCTTTTACAACCATAAGCTGCACACCCTACCATTATCCACACCCATGGCCGACTCTACTCACTAGGCCGGAGCATTGAAATATGGCAACACTGAATAGCGGGCCGAGCTGGGCCCAGCTTTTATTTGTTTTTATGTCATTAGTGTAATCTTCCAGAGTAAAAAAGAAGATTGGAAGGTGATTTTTAATGTGTTTTTAATTATTTACCTGCACAAACGAAACTATAAAGATAAAAAGATGCCTGCAAAGTGTGTAGTACCAGGTTGCACTAGCGATTGTGCTTCCAATAAAGGTGGGGGGGGGGGGGGGTTGAGGACATATTAAGGTGTTCAATTTTCCTCAAGGCGTGCATTTCAAACAGAAATGGGTGAAAGGTATTCTTCGTAAGGGCTGGTTATATTTATAAGAATAAAGACAATAATTTACAAACATTTCCAAGGATAAGACTTATTTTAAAGCACAATGAGGTACCTACAATGTTTTCTGGACCTCCGAAATATCACAGAAAAATACAGTTCTAATAGAACACATCTGGGCACACCTACGAAAATATTTGATAGTGAAGGGGAATCAAGACCAGCAAAATGGCTTCAAAGTGACCTAATAGTGAATTTTTCTAGCTTAAGTGAAAATTTACAAAGTAAATTGAGTGTTCATTTAAGTGGAAGTGGCAGCAGGAAACAGGTTACGTTTATTTTTATTTTGTAGTGTTTGACTACGATGAACCAGATGTAGGTGGTATTATTATCAATGTATATAGACATTCCTTTAAATCAATAAATTATGATTTGTTGGTGATTTGAGTTACATTTTACCACTGTCATTAAGAATATCCTGTTGGTCTCAAATAGAAAATATTTTGGCACACTATTTTCAAATAGGTTTTTTGTTGATTTAATGTTAAAACCTTTTCTATGTCCAGCCAAAGAAAGTTTACAATTTTGTGAGAGAGAAGAATTGCCAATTTTACCACCATCCTAAATATTCCTCAAAACTTTACACCTTACATTAAAACTGTTGCAGATGGTTTACTATATTCTCGGAGAAGTACATTGTTTTACAAATTGATGAAATATCAGCCTGTATAAATGTTCTTGTCATTACAAAAATTATAGGTAGAACATGAAGTACAAAATTATTTGATAGGTATATTAAATACATACAGCTTATAGTTGGTAGGCGTAACCCTTCCATCAGAGTATACAGCTCAAATTACAGTCATTCAAAATAGGTATTGTTAAAATTTTGATTTCAGGCTAATAGGTATAAAAGTAAGTTTTTGGGCAATAGCACAAAGCAGTTTTAATGAAAATTGCAAAAGAATACATCCATATACATATAGATGAGTTTGTTTTAGACACATTTGTTCATGTACTCAACCCCAAACTGATAAAATTCTGCTTGAATTAATGGTGTTAATGTAGCAAATATTTTTATTAATAATTACACTGAAACAGTTCAAGACAAAATACAGACTGACAAAACTAAGAAGAGGAAATCTAATGGAAAAAAGAAATGTCCAACAGAAGGGAAAATCTCTAAATCTAAATACATGTACATTTTTGTACTGATACTACTGGCATTTTTCACCATTCTTATTTTTTCATAAAGTATTTTTCTTAATTTATCAACCGAGATGAACTCTAATACATATAAAAAGTAATAATTATTCTGAAACTATAAAACAATTTAAATTTTCCGCGGAATGCCCGGCGTTCGGTCCACGGTAACCGGCCCACTATTTGACAGCTAAGCGACTTTGCCACATGTCAGGCTCCGGCCTAGTGTAGAGTCGGCCATGCCACACCACAATATTTTACAATGATTGGTTTTAAAAACGCTAAATATCCATAAACACAGAACACGAGGCTAATAACCAAAGCAGTCGATGCCGATGACACTAAATTAAAAAAAATACACACATACAATAAACAGCTGTCAAAATATATTTGACAGCTGTCAAATAACTATTCATTTTCGGTCACAGCTAATTCATATAGCATCAAACGGGCGTGCGATATCCCCTCTCTGTCCTTATCTAAGGGTGGGACGGTCTTTAAATGTATTGTATTTTCCTTACCAGACTTAGACCAGGTATATTCCGCTGCAACAGCGGCTGCTTCCATCGCCTTCAAATCTTCCACAGGATAAGTAACTTCGTAACCAGGATAAGTCTGCGGGAAGATGAACAGTCTGGAGTTCCTATCTGTAGAAGTCTCGGAAAAACAGGTGCCTGCTGCAGAACAGTGCGAGTTGAACTCCTGCGACTCCTGGAACTCCTGAGCCACCGGTTCAGCTTGGGCGTTTTTTGAATTTTCGGCGGACTCGTTTTTTAGGATGTTGAAACTAGGCTCACCAGTCTAAAAAAAAAAAGTCGCTTATAATGTTACAGTTTTATAAAAGTACTTTGCATCCGATTTAATTCTTAAGAAAATGGTTGCAAAATGACTAAATTAATGATTAATATACAGGGTGTTTCCTAAGTTAGGACTTTTCTTCGTAGGGTATATAGTAATCGCCAAAAGGAGTGATGTCTCTCAATAACATATAACCAAAAACCGAAAACAGAAGCTAACAACGAAAAAAAAAACCGTTTACACAGAGGAAAAAACGAAAAAGCCCAGTTTCCTATGGATAATAGATGTATGTAGCGGCACGCATTGGTCGTCTGTTGAGTTGTTTACGTGCCACCTCGGACTTTAAAAACAACAAAAATGGTCCAACCGGTATACCTATAATGAACTGGTGGATATGAGTTTAGTGTACGGCGAATATTATGGTAAAAATGCCTCTCGGACTTCGCGAGTGTATGCTGATCATTCACCCTGCACCCCGTCGATTTGTCTATCTCGTGCACTCAGCTAGAGACACAGACGATAATTGAATTTACATCATAGTGGATACTCTGGACGACCTAGATAACCTCGAAGAAGAAATACTTGGCTTTTCGGCCTCCGCGAAACTCAAACCATATCTATAAGACTCATATGACATAGGACCGCACTTAAAACTTCGCAGCGAACGAATAGTACGTTTTAACGTTAATTTTTCATTCTTCTGAATCCACCGTACATTAGCTTTGTCGTTTCAAAGGGAGTTGTTTCTAAAAAGGAAAGTCCCAACACCCTGTATAATGCTAATAGAGAATTTTTGAATCCTAAATATGTTGTGTCTAGATCCGAATGAATAATTGGCCACACTAAATCACCCACGATATAAAAAATATTTTTTGCTACGCCCAAACACGATTGAAAGCTCAGGTAACAAAAAAATGAAAAAATGAAGTCAAGTTGATTGACTCAGTACTTTCCGCACATTACGGTGATACCAGTTTATTGTTTTCCCATAGCATGAAGCTTTAGTCCGAGATCCCCTTGCAACCAAATCATCGCCAGTCCCCCCCCGCCCCCAAATTGTCTTATTCCGCAAGGTCTTTCCTTCACAGGTCAATGGACAGCCTAATATCAATAATACAAACTTTTCAGTTTTACAACCCCCACCCCCCAACGACCCCAATTTCACCTCCCCCAAAAAGCTAGAAAACGGCCAGGAACCCCTAAAACATCTAAAAACGAAGTTGGAGCTGTTTTCATATCTTTAGTTTTTTTTATTATTGCTACGCTCCCACTGACAGGATTTCTACAAGCATACGCGTTTTCCATCCTCACCACAGTAATAATAATGTGTCAAAAATTATTAGAATCAATTTAATAGTTTCCACGTTACAAAATACAGAACGATCTAAATCAATAAATACTCGTATGTATACAGAAAATTCTAAGTCCTTTAGTTTCGGTAATAGGCAAGCCAAGGTAATATGGACCTAAAAAGGTGATTTATGTCGCTAGGTCTTCCTTCACAGGTCAGTGGACAGCCTATTATGAATGCAGCCACAACAATAATACTGTGTCAAAATTTCATTAAAATCAATTCAACAGTTTCTTCGTTACACAATATAGTTCTCGATCTAAAGCAATACTAGTATGTTTACACCAGAAAAAATTCTAAGTCCTTTGGTTTTTGTAATAGGCAAGGCAATGTTCGGGTGGACCTAAAAAAGTTATTTATGTCGCTAGGTCTTCCTTCACAGGTCAGCGGACAGTCTATTATGAAAGCAACAAATTTTTCAATTTTACAACCCTCCACCCCCCAACCACCCCAATTTCACCCCCACCCAAAAAAAAGTAGAAAATGATCCGGAACCCCTAAAACGCCTAAAAACGAAGTTTGAGGAATATTTTAAATTTTTCGTGTTTTGCTAATTACTCCGCCGCCCATGTACCGATTTTCAAAATTATAGGAACATTACCTACTACGACCCTAGAGCATAACGCTGCCCAAATTTCATCACAATCCATGCAGCGGTTACTGAGATTATGAGGCTAGAAAAACGCCAACAGACAGACAGACCGACGGAAATGAGTGACGTGGATTTTCGTTATGTAGACATCATAAGACGCCCAAAAAGCGTATTATCTCAAAATCGAAAATTTTCGTGATCGCAATACTCCCCTCAGATATCGGTGTGGGAAGTAAAAAAGTAAGGCGCTCAAAAAGCTTGAAAGGTCAGGATATTTTAGGGATTCAAAAAATGTTTGCAAAATCACTAGTACCTCATAGCAACAGAAACGAAAAACGAAGCAAAGAAATAAGGAGAAAAAACAAATACATACCGTCACTACTATGAAATGCAGGAAAATAAAGACATGTAGCCTCATTTGAATATAAAGGTTTTGGATGTAACCCAAAAAGGTAAAAAAACAGTTTTCAAATTTATAACTTAACTGGATCAATTACAGGGAAAAATGTTATTACCTGTGAAGTCGAAGGTACAGTTTGCCCGTGCCTATCTGCCTTATCATCTTTGTTAACAATCTCGATAGAAGAGGTGGCACTATTAGTACGACTCAAAATATTTTCCTGGGATCGAGGAATCTCCTTTGCATTTTCCAAATACTCTGCTTTTATCATCTTTCTCGGGAGAGTCATTTTCTGGTTGTCTACGACCACATATACAAAATCTGGAAGAGTAAAAAATAATAAATTATAATATATATTAACCACCGGAGTAATACAAATCAGGATACAAATTTAAAGTTCATGAATAAATGCAAGTACATAAAAGTATAAAACCAAAGCAGACTAGTATTTGATAAATTACTAAAAAATATCATATCATCATCAATATTTTTATACAGATTGTAGCGAGCAATTACAAATACAACTAAATTAAATGGTTTTGAAGATACCGTTGAAAAACGTAAATGTATACCGTAAAATACAACACATCCAAACTATTTCAAGATATTTTTGTAAACTTTAATTTTTGAGTTTCCTACATATTATGTATGATTGACGCTACAGGTCAGAGTTGGTAAAAGATAGCTTTTTAAATTTCATGGAACGGAAATGTATTTTTTGCTATTAATTTATTTTTTAAGGTTCCCAAATCTTAAATGCCTTAACCATCAATCTGTGAAAAATGGTGGATTTCAATTTTCCAAATAAAGACTATAAATATATATAAATTTCATATAGAAGGTAAATTTTAAACACAGGTATACATCTATCTTAGCACCAGTTTCACCACTTCCTGATAAGTGTCTGACAGCTTATTACCATATTTTGTCTTTGTCACTTGTCATAAGTACTAAAGTGGCAAAAACTTACGGTTAGGCTATCTGACACTTATCAGGAGGTGGTGCAACTGGACCTTAAAGTCGTTTGAAGCGTATTCATTTGCTTACACTTATTACAAGCTAACAAAATATGAAAAATCCAAAGAATGGTTTCCGTTTACTCAGAACGTTTATAATATTCGTACATACATTTTTCAGCTGCTAGATGTATAAATTCAGTAATGCTATCGGCAACTTTACCTTCCAATAAATTACGAAGGAGCAGAACAGAGCAAGTAACAAAAATATGAAAACTCTAAAAAATGGTTTTCACGTACTCAGAACGTTTATAATATTCGTACATGCATTTTTCAGCTACTAAATTATAAATTCAGTAATGCTACTGACAAATTTAAAAACCATGTTTGGAGTACCTTCCAATAAATAATGGAGCAGAACAGCGCAAATAACAAAAATATGAAAACTCTAAAAATGGTTTCTATGTACTCAGAACGTTTATAAAAATTTGTACATACATTTTTCAGTTAGATAATAAGTTCAGTGATGCTTATACACTCACCTTCATCCTGCAAATCGTCATTCGACAATGTTACTACAACAATGTCAGACTTAGTGTCAGACACAGATTTTGTATCAGAAATAGAATCAGCTTTATTCGAAGATTCTGCAAAGTTATGGTCGATGTCCGCTCCATTATTGTTATCGTCACAGTTTGGCGATGTATTTCCTTGGCTGGTTCCTGCACCTTCTTGCTTGGGTACATTTTGTTCCTTAACTTCTGTCGTGGGTGTATCAACCTTGAATATCGCAAAAAGTTATTGATTAATGAATTTTGATTGTTCTCACCACCCATCGTTTTAACAACCGATAACGCCAACTCATTTCATAAATAGAAAGAATCATGAGTGCTCCATGACTGAGCATTATGATCCAAAAACTAAGTGTCAGTAGATAAAAAAATACTCATCCATATCAAAACGATGACTGCTAAAAAGGAACGTATAGAACATATTACAAGCGCCTATCTCCAACAGAAAAATACACCCAGCCGACATAACTCGGGAGCCAAAACATAGATACAAAATTTGTATTTACAGTCAAAATTCATAAACCAGGTACGTGCAGCAGTCAAAAACGTAATACACTCCTGTATAGTGTAAACACTATGAATTAACAAGAACTTTTTTACAAACTTTTTAAATAAACAAACAGACATATACTGAAAAGAGGTGCCATTGAAGTAATTCATGAGATAGTTGTATAAATTAACATCTAGTTTATTAACTTGGGTCATTCGGAGTCGAGATCATGGAGCAACAATGTTGTTAGAAAATCTAGTATTATAAGTGTGGATCTAAAAATATCTGGTGAACATGAAATGGAGTATCCTCAGAGCTTTAAAATGTTGTTAAAATGAACATGATGTTGCATAAGGCACATTAGCTAATATTCGTACATCATGCTTTTGCATTACAAATACTTTATTGCTTGATGTTGCGTTGCCCCAAAGTACGATTCCGTACGATATTCTGCTATTAATGAAAGAGTAATAAATGGTTTTGATCGTGATGTTATCAACATAGGGTCTAAGTTGCCTGAGCGCAAATATTTGCGATGATAGCTTAGCACAAAGGTAGTCCACATGAGGTGACCAAGTTAAACAATTCACAGTACCTTAGCGGGGGCACATTTATCTGTTCGTTTATTTGAAGTGAATTTAATTTTTTGCGTCTTGCTCCAATTCAGTTTGAGATGATTTGTATCAAACCATTTTTTCACTTGTGTTAAGCTCTCGACTTCGGTTGTGTTTGCTCTAGATAGAACTGTTGTATCGTCGGTAAACCGAAAACATTTATCTGAAATGTTATCAGTATCGATCCTTGTGGTACGCCACAGGTTACTGTCAAAAGTGGTGATTCCTTATTATTGCAACATACGTATTGTTTTGTCAAGTAGGATTGTAATAACTTCAACTGTTTACCTCTGATACCGTAAAATTCTAGTTTTTTATTAATATAGCGATATCGACGCAATCAAAAGCCTTAGTCAGGTCACATGCGTATGCTGTTGCGTCAGAGCCCTTATCAAGTCCCCGGATAATACAAATATACACCATCTACTCGAAAATAATCACTATAAACTATACCAGGACATAAATGAGGACAAAACAATCGCGCTCAACTGTCCTGATACCGTTTTTCAATCAAATGCAGACAAAGTTTTTACAACTTCCAATGAAAAGAATATTCTAAACTCCTACAGTTATCTAAATACACACACCGTCCCATAGAAATAACATTTCTCTGGCAACGAAACAATGATGAGTAAACGAAAAATAACACAATACTCCTGAAGAGCTTAGGCACTGTAAGCTTCATTTTCATTAAAGGAGTAATGACTTGGCACACATGTCAACGCTAACTTGTCAATAATGCAAGAAGAATTAACAATCATAATAAAGCTAATGCTTATCATCTCTTGTCGGCCTGTAAGACGTACGCCGGGGCAGCCTACGTTCAACGGCTTTATGAGTGCTATACTCCATTTAAGGCACAAATACCGTATAGACGAGAAACCCGCGCTTCCATACACTTTACAGGATATATACCATATTCAAATCCAAAGTGCAGAAGATTGTACACAAATAGGATACCACGCACGCCGCCCGAGTAAGGCGGCGTTCATTGCGATTGGCCGAAAGGCAATAAACACCTTGTCGGCTTGCCGCTCTGCCGCCCGTCTGGGTTGGTGAATTGTATTTCATTCGGTTGCTCCGTGTGTTTATCATTGTATACGACGCGTCGTGTTAATGACAGCGTACATCGTGCTTTTATTATAGCATACCTGCCGTGTTGTTGTGCGAATTTTAGTGTTATCTGTGTTGTACTGTTGTTTTAATAGTTATTGGTGGTGTTTGCGTTATTCCCCGATAACTTGAAGGAGATATTGAAGGCTGTCTAGTAGTACAGAAACTGCAGATGAATCCATGGATGTGGCTACAAAACAGGATTTAAGTCTACCAAGGAAGAGGCTTAGTAGCACAGACACTGCAGATGAACCCATGGATGAGGCTACAAGTCAGGATTTGAGTCCACCAAGGAAGAGGTCAAAAAAGAGCCATTGAGGCGTGAGGCTTATAAGGAGGTAATATTAAACGTATATAAGTACGAAACTCAGAAAAAATCATTAACAACTGCTGCTGACGATGTACCAACAAATGCCTCCAGGAAATTAGATATTCGAGCTTGTACAGGCAAACAAGTCCGTCATAGTCCTCTTCGACCACCAACAAAAAAAAATGTTCGTTATCGGTTTCGGCGCCTGTCGAGGCGAACATCGTCACGAAGGAGGAAAAGCGGACCACATAACAGGAGCTCCTCGGATAACTACGCAGGCTCTGGCCAGACTACACTGTTAGTCTGCTGTTTATGGTCACTGGATCCCTAGGTAGATTGAGGAATACGCTGAAGAATGCAGTGATTGTTCTATTCAAGGTATGAAGAGTAGCCTGTGGTGTGATGGAGCCCACTCTGCGCCATTTTATTTGTTTTTTCATAATAATAATATTACCATGGTTTTTACGTATTGCCAACTAAAATAAAAAAGGCGCACCAAAAAAAGTATCAATAAAACATTGAAAGGTTGGTATTTAAAAGACAAGTTGGATCGAACATTTGACACTGTGATACATTTAAAAAAAATAGAATTGAGTGGCAATATCAATTTAATGGTGGCCTATGATCTAAAATATAGCGTACGTGGATCAAATGAATAACAAACCTTGAAACAATCGGGAATGGGTACGATGACAAAATCTTCTTTCAACTCCTTGGAATCGTTGCTATCAGACAGGGAAATGACACTCTGATTATCAGAATCGCTGCTGCAGTTCGTATCAGTCGGATCTTGAAGCTTAATGTCATCCACCCTGGCACTGATGTCTCTGACGAGCTTGTCGTACGTCTGCTTGTCTAAACCGATGTCGCAGACATCTTCTTCCGGTTCGTTCTTCAGGTTGCTGTATTCCGCGTTCACGTCAAATGTGTAATTGCAAGGTTGGCTAGTTGAAGGGCCTGTAGAGGATAAATATATAAATAAATTAATAAACTTTTAATTAGCACTTGGCTAATAACATAAGAAAAAATTTACACACTATCAAAAAATGTACAAGTTAGTCCCGTAAATAGACTTTTTATTTAAAGTTCTTCAAATTAAATGCCTCTTTAATACTGCGCCAGTCCGGCCCTGTCTCTTACGAAGACAGCGTCGGTACTCTCTAACTTAAGAGATTGTTGCGCGGCGTGCGAGGCGTTCGTGGGCGAGGCCGGTCCTGGCGTTAGGCAGAGAAGCTGTCTATCCCAGCAGGCGAAGTGGGGAGCCGGCAGTACTACTATGGCGATCGACACTGCGTGGCGTATATTATTGTAGCGGTGCGATATACATCGATTGTGGCGAATAAACGGCGATTAAATTGATCTGGCGATTTTATTCCTTTAACAAGATAGAAACATGTTTCTATCACCATGACGACCATGACGATCGGGCAGTTTCGGGTGCCTATCACGTGTCTACTACGCTGTCACGGCAGGCTGTCATATTTACGAGGCGACCCGATCCCATAGTACATAGTGCATAGAAACACGTTTCTAAAGGCCTTTACGGAAACAGTGATCTGGATTCGGATCGATCAGTTATCTGTCAAACAGATGTCAAGTGGGATTTATGATTTCATGGATTTAACAAATATCGAACAACGAAAAACTTTTAGGAATAAAAAACAGATGGTTAAGAAAAAAATTTCTGATCTGCATAACCAATCGGGATCACTTGCCGTACAAGAGAGAACTGACCATATTTATGACTGATCCTAGATCACTTTAAGAACGTAAGGATCAGTGATCCAAGTGATCGGGTTAACCCGATCATAATTTCCGTAAAGGCCTTAAGTTACAGAGTACCAGCGCGGCGCAGGTAATCTAGAATCCGATCTTCTTAGAAAAGTCGCGGACGACGGGAACACCGAGAAGTTATCTCGGCGCTCGGCAGGCATCTATATAAGCGGCACCGGCGGACAGGCAAGGAAAGTTACACAAACAGTCAAGAGAGTGCGGTGCAGAGTAACATGCGACATTCCAGGGGCGCGCGCGAAATAAATGTACTGTGACTTAAATTAGTGAAGTGAAGGACAAAAATAAGTTAGTGTAGTGACTCAGTGACTGTAAATAAATTAGACTGTTAAGTATTAGGCTAGGCATAGTGTAAATTGTTAACGCAAATAAATAGTTAAATCTGTACCAAGTGTGTTCTTGCCCAATCGAACTAAAGACTTTCAACAATACTATTAGGCAATTCATGGAAGTAGCGGATCCCATCATAAAACAAGGTTTTTTCGAGGGTTGTAGTTTTAACACCTAATATATTAAAAAGAGTACTTGACCTGCTGTAATAGCTGTGGATATTCTTTCGTTTCTCCAAGAAAACGTTCAAGTATACAGGGAGAAGGTTATTTTCTATCCTGTATATTATGATGACATTCCTTGCTTTAATGACCTGCCCTACATTCAATCAACCCAAGGTTTGCAATATGGAGTCAACTGAATTGTTTTTATTTTCATGCTTTACATCCGAATGTGGATTTCTTAATTTAAATTCGTACCAGAAAATGTCGGAAAAGGTCGACGGCCGGCGGGACTCGAACCCACGACCTCCAGATTGGTATTCCGGTGCTTTCACCAGCTGAGCTACGGTCGTCCTGTCTACTCAACATCGAAAGCGTCGTCTAGCACTACGCGGACACGAACCCACCCGCCTCTTCCGGTACCACCATCAGCGGCCCGCATCTTACGACATCAAGTGATCGGTTGGTATTGATCTCCGTTCGCGTTTGATCTAGATGTCACTCATCTGGACTGGCACAGATACGTCTGTGTACGGGCGGTGTTGAATTGTTTTTATTTTCATGCTTACATCCGGATGTAGATTTCTCAATTTAAATTATTTGTTGCAGGAAATAAGAAGGACGTCAATCAAAGGAATGGAAAAAAAGGACATGACAGTTATTTTGTCAATTGTAAATCAATGTATTACTGTTAATCATTCTCGTTAATTGTATCATGTATCTTGGATCTGCCGGTTTTCATTGGTTTTTGAATTTTTTATTGAATAATAAGGACTTTCATAATGTTCCTATAGTTTTGCGTATTTTGAACAGAATGATACTTGTTTTCTGGTGCAGCGGAAGTTGTTTGTGCGTAATGTAATTTCTGAACCTTTTCCTATGGGTATCTGTTGGTTTCAGCCACCTCTGTGGTATAGTATTTCTAATCCGAATCGAAACTGGATATAAATACATAAGGCCCTCTGCCACCGATTTTGAAAATTATAACAGCATTACCTACTACGATCTCACAGCATATCGCTACTCAAATTTCATCACAATCCATGCAGGGGTTACTGAGATTACGAGTTAGAAAAACGTGAACAGACAGATAGGCCGACGGAAATGCGTGGCGTGGATTTTCGTTATGTAGAGATCATCAAACGCCCAAAAGGCGTATTATCTCAAAATATAAAATTTTCGCGATCAACATACTCCCCTCACTTATCGGTGTGGGAAGTAAAACCAAGTTTCCTAGTATAGCAGCAGGGGCGGAGCCAGAATTCTGATAAGGGGTCTGCTAACACTATCACTTTGAGCGAGAAGGAAATTCTTCAAGAATCTTACAGAAGCCTCGAAAATTCAAAAATACTTGAAATTAGCTTGCTAGTGCTTTTCTAAATGTTTAACCAGTTGTAGATGCAAATGCTATTGTGATATTTTGTTGTTTTATTTTGTTTGTTTAGTTATAATAAAGTTGTTCCTTCCAGTCACCTACTCTATGTCTACTAATCAAAATTGAATTTCTGAATTTTATAGGTCATAGGTAAAATTCTCCCGCAGGGGTGCAAAACCCGAACGCCCCGTGGACCCGCCACTGTACAATGTCACCTATTCCACATACATGTTTTATCAAATTTTGTACTTTGCTAAAGGCCACAGAGGTGCCTAAAACATCTTGTAAAGTTTTTCTTGCAGTATATGATTTTTTATTCGTGGGCCAGTTACGTGCGTTTTCGCTTCTGCGCTTCTGCTACGTGGAGGACGAAACAGCGGAGCATATTCTTTGCTCCTGTCCAGTACTGGATAATGCTAGGTTCCAGACATTCGGATTTGCCCAACTGGAACCTCATGACTTCAAGGAAATTTCACCCTTCACGTTGATCGCCTTCGTAAAGAGGTGCGGACTGTACGGTGAACTCTAAAAAGGTGTGAGCCACAATAGACACAATTGAGTCGCAGTGGAAGGAAGCAGCTCTGCCCCACTCACTTTCAACCTAACCTAACGTGCGTTTTCCATGTGTTACTTGACACTTTAATTCTGCTTTCTTGATGTTTTTTAGTATTGGCGATGTTAGTGAGAAAAGCTGTCTTCTGTCTAAGATTGTCGTTTCTTTATAGAAAATAATATTCGTGGTTATCAGATTTATTTCTCATACAAAAATTATAATACACTGATTAACAGACAAAAACATGCTACTTGAAAAAAACACTACCTACCGTTACCATCTATCTTTATTATATTAATTAACCACTTGCACCTTATTCACGTATATACATAAATATCATGAGAACGATCTACAAAATAAGCAGTTTGGTGAGGTGGGGGGGATATGTATCCGCGGAAACGCAAATTCAGATTATGAACGTCAGTACCAAAAGTTATCCTATTGAATAAGTAAGGTATTCCGAAAAAACAACTTTGTGAAAGAGATTACAAGAAATCAACTCACTGAGCCTTTGTTCAAACATTTGCCTCACGTAATTTTTGTATTATTATGTATTATAATACATTTTTATGGTATGTTGAATATAAGTGATGTAAAATGTATTTTGTATTTAAAATGTCACCTTTATATCTGTCACAATTTATACCTAGGTATGGTACTACAGTAGATCCACTAAGTATAACTGAATCAATAATGCGATAGACAAGATTGAGCGAAGTGGGCGTTAAAGCTGAAACTTTGGATGCAGTTGTCTTGTCTGGTTTCTCTTTAGTAGCTTCTTACTGTCGAACAATGTATAACTGTGAAGGCGTTGCTATTTGTGTGAAAAAATGTTTTTTTTCTAAGGCTATCGGTTCAAGTAGTTTCTTTGTAGAAAACGATTTTGAAAATTGTGCTGTGAAATTCAGAGTTAAAAGTCAAACTTTATTGTCGTAACCTGTTATAGATCGCCAAGTAATGACAAAAAGATTTTCTTGGCAAAAATCATAGATGAATTCAAAATCTCTGTAGCACCCTAACGTTGACCTTCTACTATTGTGATCCATAAATATGGATGCTCTTAAATCTGATTCCGAATTTGACCTGTTATGGAATTAACTATCTTCTTCCGGTTCATTACCTGTAGTTGATAAGCCTACACAGGTAACTAGTACTTCAAGCACATCTCTCGACCATATCTTTGTTAACAATATGAATTGCTCAATAATTAGGATTGAGGATAACATTTTATCAGATCATAACACAGTGATAATTGAGTTAATTTTTTGATAGTAGCGAAATAAATATTGATAAATCCTTGAAGCCCTTTTTTACTTCCCATACCGATAGGGGAGGGGAGTATTGTGATCGCTAAAATTTTCGATTTTGAGATAATATACTTTTTGGGCGTTTTATGATGCCTGCATAACGAAAAACCACGTCACTCATTTCCGTCGGTCTGTCTGTCTGTCGGTCTAACTGTCGGTCTGTCTGTCGGTCTGTCTGTCGGCCTGTCTGTCAATCTGTCTGTCTGTCGGTCTGTCTGTCTGTCTGTCGGTCTGTCTGTCGGTCTGTCTGTCGGTCTAACTGTCGGTCTGTCTGTCGGTCTGTCTGTCGGCCTGTCTGTCAATCTGTCTGTCTGTCGGTCTGTCTGTCTGTCTGTCGGTCTGTCTGTCGGTCTGTCTGTCGGTCTGTCGGTCTGTCTGTCGGTCTGTCTGTCTGTCGGTCTGTCTGTCGGTCTGTCTGTCGGTCTGTCTGTCGGTCTGTCTGTCGGTCTGTCTGTCGGTCTGTCTGTCGGTCTGTCTGTCGGTCTGTCTGTCGGTCTGTCTGTCGGTCTGTCTGTCGGTCTGTCTGTCGGTCTGTCTGTCGGTCTGTCTGTCGGTCTGTCTGTCGGCTGTCTGTCGGTATGTCTGTCTGTTGGCGTTTTTCTAGCCTCCTAATTTCAGTAACCGCTGCATAGATTTTGATAAAATTTGGCGATATGGTGTGGGGTCGTAATAGGCAATGCTGCTACAATTTTGAAAATCGGTGCATAGGCGGCGGAGTAATTAGCCGAAAAATCCTCAAACTTTGTTTTTAGGCGTTTTAGGGGTTCCTGATCATTTTCTACTTTTTTTGGATGGGGGTGAAATTGGGGTGATTGGGGATGGGGGGGGATGTAAAGCTGAAAAATTTGTTGTACTCATAATAGGCTGTCTAGGCTATCGTTCTGTATTTTATAATGTGGAAGCTACTGTATTGATGTTAATGAAATTTCGGCACAGTATTACTACTTTGGCGAGGATGGAAAACGCGTCTGATTTTTAGAAATCGTCTCAGTGGCGGCGCAGCAATATTAGAAAAACAAAAAATATGAAAATAACTCAAACTTCGTTTTTAGGCGTTTAGGGGTTCCGGATCATTTTCTACTTTTTTTTGTGGTTGAGGTGAAATTGGGATGGTTGAGGGGTGGGAGGTAAAACTGACATTTTTTTGTATTCATAATAGTTCGGGAAAATAAAACTGGTATCATCAGAATGTGTGGGAAGCACTGAGTGAATCAACTTGACTACAATTTTTGGGGAGGATTGGAGTGACTTGAATTCGATATTTGACCTGAATGTAGCTTTCGATTATTTCTTGAAGTTTTCATGTAGGTACCATTTTATCTACGAGTAAATTTTCCGGAAAGATGTGTCCAAATTAGAAGAATTAGACGTAAGTCTTGGGTTAATCAGGCATAAATAAATCGAGTGAGAATTTAGGAAACCTGTTTATGTTAACAAAACATTACCCGGAATTAAAAGATGCATACATTGCTAAAAAAAACCATTGGTATTTAATGCATAAAACTAGAACAGTATCAAGAAAATATAGTTAAATCAAGTAACAAATTACGATGCTTGATCCTTACCTTGGATGATTTCAGAATACTGGTTCATGACACGATCCAAATTATAGTCCTCTTCAAACTTCGGTGGCGTGGTGTTGAAAGCTGGCATCGGAGTGGTCTCTAAGACAGACTTATTGCCCTTCAAGTCGAAAGGATCTACAATCACTTGGCATCCCAACCAGTGCCCAAAACGACGTTCCTTGTGGTGAAAGTGCCAATAACATTCGTACTGGCCTGGCTCATCTATAAAGCATTATATCTCGATTGCAGTGGCAAGTAAAAAACATAGATAGTTACTTTACTACTACTAATAATAATAATAATTAAATTGTGTTTCTGTAAGAAACAAAGATTTTAATTGCCTGACATGTTTTACAATCATAATAACACGAGACTATAGCCGCATTCGTTTTACACAAACGTCAATTCAAACGATGTTAACGAAAACTGTTAATTTGTAGGTTATAACCTGATCAACTGTGCTCTTAGTGATGTAACGAGGTCACATTTTCGACATTTGCGGATGCGAATCCGAATATCTGCTGCCAACATCCGCGAATGCGAATGTTCAGTTTTATATTTATTAACATAAAAGAGATTTAACTTTATTGTTGTTTGCTTAAATTGTTAACTCTTATATGAAATAATTATATTTATAGTTTATTTATTGTAGAAGTATTATTTTTAGTTCTGTTCAAGAAGATAATTATAACATTAAAACTACGTTAAAAATTTACAGAAGAATTATTTTTGTTTACATTGCATTTAGTATACTTTTTTGTTTGTTAAATTTTTATGAAAATTTAATTGTTGAGCTTCATTGCCCAAAGTTAAATAAATAAATGGTACAAAGTGATAAACAGAAGACTGATGTGATTGAGAGTTTGTTACTTTTTTATATTAAAAAACTTAATGAATGGATTTTATTTATTTACCAACTATTACATTAAAAAAAATGTATCAAAACATTCGCTGTAATTTCGCGAATGCGAATATTCAAAAAAAATGCGAATTTCCACGAACGCGAATATTCGTTACATCACTACTGTGCTCAGCTGTTCTTTTTCAACTAAAAATATAGAAGAAGAATAAGTGATATTTACTGATTTGACAATCTTACTTTGGTTTGAAATATCTCACTTCACTTGAAAAACGAATACGACTTATAATGTGTTAGATAGAAAGTTGTCTTATGAAAATGATTTAAGTTTGATCGTCTCAATTCGTAAAATGCATACAATATTCGAAGAACAAGATGTTCTTAGTTCATCTACTGTCAAAGCATAATCGCGAAATTCGGAAGTTCAAAAACCTTGATATGTCATCACGAACTCGAATTATAATTGACACCAGCCATACTTCAGCGCTTTCTCACTAAATATTTGTATCTACAGTAATCTATACGTCTCCAACTTCAACGAATTATTCAGAAAAAATAAGAGGGACTTTTTACAACTGAGGCAAAGTCATGAAGGTTCATTTAGGGGTTGAAAAAAGGAACTAAAATTTTGAAAAAAAATACATTTCAAATGGAACACTTGCAAAAAATGGATCACTTTTCATTAAACAGCAAAACTATGGAGCGCAACGAGCTACATCCCAAATAATATGTGCATGCCCTGAAAATTCTGTTCTCGCACATGGTAGGAATACATATTGTAGTCATTAGTTCTTACATTTGTGTAAAAATTACCTACCTCCCCCCCCCCCTAAATTGGCACGACTTTCATCCCCTAACCATTTTAGTAGCTTATTGCTCCAACATTTATTATTCGTTGGGTATGCCCTAAATTCCAATTCACCCCAATTGTGACGAGGTTATAGAATATAGACCCACCCTCGCATTTGTAGTACCGTTTTTGTTAACTGTCTAGAAATATCAGAAGATTTTCGCCCAAGAAAGCGCAGTCATCAAGATTCATTTAGGAATTGTTAAACGGGGTTAGTAGTTAGTGGGTACTAGTTAGGAAAAAAATCATACACTATAAAGCGACGGATATATCAAAGTGGCATCAATAAACCAGCCGCGCCTGTAGCAGTTGGTTTTTTGTGAATCCTGGCAGGGGACACTCTGTCATCCTCTCGGAACTGCAAAGGGTCAAAGGGATGACCTTATCCTACATCATCACCATCATTCCTCCTGCTTCAACTGCAAATTTACAGTGAAACATCTTACAAGGGAAGAGTGGGGGTCAAGCGGCAGGCAGCCTTTTGAGGTGAGAGGGCCAGTCTGGTACATAGACGGCTCATCGACGAAGGCTCCGGCGCTGGGGTCTTTGGGCAAAAACAAAGCTCCTGTTTTTTGGGGATACACCAAGGTATTCCAAGCAGAAATTTAGGCGAGTTTAGATTGAGCCTCTTATATTCACGAAATTCAGATGCCTAGGAGGAGGATTACTACCTGCTCAGCATTAAAAGCATTGAGTACTTGTAAGTTTACATCAAGGCTCTTTCTGCAACGTAAAAAGGTCTTGGATGACATTTCAGCAAAACATCAGGTGTCACTTATGTGGGTGCCGAGTCATGCTGGAGTTGGCGGTAATGAAACGGCGGACGCGCTCGCAAGGCGAGGATTGAGGAATAATTTCCTGGGTCCTAAGCTGGCTGTGGGGCTGGCAGCATGTACCATTGGAAGGAAAACAAAAGTGTGGTTGCAAAATCAACATCTTACAAGATGGACAGGAATCTCTGGACATCTCCGTCAAGCTAGAAAACTTATTTTAGGCGGTTCCGTCTCTCACTGGACAGAAGCCGGCTAAGGTTACTTGTTGGCCAGCTATCTGGCCATAACATCTTCAAACGTCACTTGTATGTGATGGGGGTGGCAAGCGACTCGACGTTTGCACACTGTGGCGAAGAGGAAGAGTCCTCAGCACTCATTCTATGTCGCTGTGTAAAGGCCTTGGGTATCATAGGCAGACTATACTAAGTGCAAGAGTCCTTGAACCTGAGGATATAAGATGGGCAGGACCCAAAGCCATCTTCAGCTTTGCGATGAGGACTTGGGAACTGGATTAAGGAGAGGTGCATAAGCGCCCGCATGAAGGCCTATGCACTGATGGCCCTGGCCACTAGAAACCTCTCTTCTTCTGTCATTCATTCATTCAAGTGAGCAAACTGGCATCCCTAAAACAGCCGCGCAAATAGACATAGAGTACAATAAAAAAACCGTTCTGTGGCCTTCTACTATTTACATTCTTTGTTCTCTGAAACACAGCGACTTCGTAGGAAATCAAATCCAGTTTTTTGGAATTCTTCAAAATACATATATTAGGACCCCGCGAACTTTTTTTCTGGCCTCCAACTTAAGAGAATTTTCCCAACAGATTTGACACAAAATTTTATTTTCGAATCCTTCTAATCACCCGTCAAATAGTAAGATTCACGCATTACTTTAAAATAGCTGAAACGTTGTCTAAAATGAATAGACAAAAAAATAATAGCACTTACTAGGTATTTGCAATCTTACGGAAATCAGTCCAACTTCGCCTGGATGTAAGTAGGGTACAGACACGACAGATTCCAAAGGCTTCAGTGCTCTTGATCCCCATGTAAACATTAGAACGGTCTAAAAATAAAAAACAACCTTTAGTTGTGATCATCATCAAACATCACAACAAAGTTTTACCTTAGATGTCCAGCACAATTTTCCAGTATTTCTGACCTGCCATTGGTGCAGGTATACTTCTCCGCCTAGCATATGTGGAATGCTGGTTTGTGCCTGAAATAAGAAAATTTTTAGTATAGAAAGTTCAGGATATTAAGTTTTGTGAATAAAGTAAACCAGTAATAACATTTTCAATGCGAATTGAAATAAAGAAGTATTTAAAAAATGCGTATAAGGTAGGTCGACTAGGCAAAAACTGACATTCTGGTCGGTCTGTTGACAGAACATTGTCGTCTGAGAAGGAAAAGTTAAAAGGTGGTTTGTAAAGTGAACTCTAAGTAGGTGTGAGCCACAATAGACACAACAGGGTCGCAGTGGAAGCAGGCATAATCACCCAAATCACAATCAACCTAAAGTAACCTTGCCATGTAAATGTTGGTGTTGGTTTAGCGTGACTGCAAAAAGAATAAAAAAATGCATACTTGACAAGCTACCACCGATATTACTACTAGTTACCTTAACAGAGAAGAAAGAAGAAGTCTTTTAAAAAATGCGTGTGAGGTAGTTCGACTGGGCAAAAACTGACATTCTGGTCGGTCTGTTGACAGAACATTGTCGTCTGAGAAGGAAAAGTTAAAAGGTGGTTTGTAAGGTAAACTCTAAATAGGTGTGAGCCACAATAGACACAAAAGGGTCGCAGTGGAAGCAGATATAATCACCCAAATCACAATCAACCTAAACTAACCTTGCCATGTAAATGTTGGTGTTGGTTTAGCGTGACTGCAAAAAGAATAAAAAATGCATACTTGACAGGCTACCAGCTACTAGTTACCTTAACAGGTGCTGCGTCCATCTGTAAAACTGCAGAATCATCATCGTCTCTCTCTCCCCGACTACGTCCTCCACTGCTTTGACCCCCGACGTCACTATCGCTCGATTTCAAAAGCTTTGCCAACTTCTTTTCCTTTTTCTTTGCTTCGTGCTCTAATTTCTTCAGTTTACGTTCCATTTTGCCTTCTAGTTTTAACGACTTCACTAGATCTTTAGCGCTGAAAGAAAAATATATAAGTCCCTTATACATTTTGTACGATTTATAATGTTCAGATATGGTTATTTTCCCCATAAGTAGACAGCTGTAAAATAATCCAACATAAATACTTGTCAAGCAACTGAGAAAACGTAACAGCTGTTTGTTTATATTGGCAAAGGGGTTGAGCCAGTTTTTCACAGTTAAGTATACAAGATAGGTGATGCTGAAAGCATAACTAGGAAGCAATATGATTTAATTTTGTATTTTATGGTCACAGATTCACTATCGAGACGACCCACGCGGCAGCAAACAAGTGTCTTCGAAATTTGCAGTTCTTTGAGATTTTTGGTCCCTTCCGAAACAGGTTGTTAGTTTTGTAGTGGAATTGATCTACAATAAAGGGCGAGTACTCGGTATTATTCTCATTGTTCTACAAATGTTTTCTTGTAGAAATATCTTAAGGGGGTTCGTTCACGAGGGTGGTTAGTAGATGATAGTATTAATTATTTCTCATTTTTGACAAGTTTAATCACATAGGTATCTACCTTAAAACAATCAACACTTCTTATACATCATTTCACAAAGTTCAAAGGTAGAATAAACATATTTTGAGTAGACAAACAAATAAATGTTCATGGTGATGTACAATGAGCTTGGTGTTTTACATATTCCTTGGAATATTTTGTTAATATTATTGCATTAAAAAAATTGGGTTGACGACGGTTTGAATTACCTATTAATTATTCACCTTTACCACTCCCCCAAGAAAAAAAATAGCGACGCTCCTGCAAAAATGCGCATCTTATGAATTTTGAAAGTAGAATGATAACAATCAATTTGACTCAGTTTCCTCCTGTGCTTCCGTTATAATTATTCGTTGACGTAGGTAAACGACCATCGAACTGATGATCGTGACTCATATAACCAGATCGGCATAAATATTTGCGATAAACTCGAGCAGTAAACAGTGATAAAACATTATTACGGATATCGCCACCGTTTTTACAGCCGCAATCATAATGGCTTTTTAAGCGATGTGGACTCTAATCTACTCTCATCAGGTCAATCTTCTAGAATACTAAGTACTTCGTGTACCACATGATTTACAAGAAAAAAATTGTGTCAAGTGGTTTGACTCAGTTCTATCCACGCATTTTCGAGTTTCGCAAAAAAATTGTTACAAAGTTTGTTGACAATGCTTGAGCTAATATGAGATGGGAGGCTATACAATGAATGTCAGAAGGTTTATTTGAATCTTTTATTGTCTATGTAATTTTCAAATTTCGAATGATTCGTCGTCTTCGGGTGATAACTGGCGACAAACGCCTTTCACGGCAATTTTTTCATGTTTCTCAGCATCGATTACAGGTGTAATCAGCTGTACAATTTTCCGCATCCAAATTATGTATTAGGTGCACTTGCATGTCTTATTGCAACCGCTTTATATTTTCCAACATATACCCACACTTTTAAGGAAGGTAAGCAGTTCCTCTATTTTTCTGTGGTCTGCTAAACATTCCTGCATTGTGCCAAGTGGACCATATTCTTCTCGGCACATTAAGTATATGGGACATTCGGAGAGAAGATGAAGAATAATGGATGGAATAATGGATGGAGACACTGGATCTATGAGAGCAGGCGACAGAAATGTTCTGTCGGTCTGTCGCCTGCTCTCACATGCTTCACATGCCTGGTAGACATGCAAAATCTGATGCTCTCTATTTCCGTCAATCGACCTATGGCGCACTGATGATCGCTAATAAGCGTGAAACAGCTGTCTGCGTACTGGTGTTTTGGCGGAGATATAGAGCAACCCTCGTAGAACAGGATCTATGTTGGTGGGTCTTCTCGGCATAATAGATTTGCATGTGTCCGATTCTTTATCGATGCAGACGAACTGCCTCAGATCGGTTCAAAGATATTGGAGCTTTCCATGTTCTTTAGCTCATTACTACTAATATTCCAATCGTTTTGCCATATTTCGCGTATACAAGTTGCTTCCGTTCAGTAAGTTTGATTTGCTAAACATCATATAGTGCAACTCTAGTTGCCTCTTTGAAAGATTGGTCTGCTAAAGGACTCTTTTGGAATCACTTAATGTCTTTGTGTGTGTCAATGCACTTTCTAGTCGATTGAATCATTAATGTTGCGGTTTTGTAAGGCTGCCAATCAGCAGCGCACGCGCTCGCAACGCGAGGGTCGAGGAATAATTTGCAGAGTCCTGAACCGGCTATGGGGCAGCAGGTACTGTTAGAAGGAAAAGAGAAGTGTGGTTGCAATATCGGCATCTTATGAGATGGAGAGGAATCCATGGACATCTTGTCAAGCTAGAGAACTTATGTTAGGTACTTCTAGCCAAGGGAGGGACTTGGGAACTAGGGTAAGGCGAGGCGTATAACGGCCTGTTTGTAGACCTATGTACTGATGGTTGTGGTCACCAGTCTCTCTCCCTCTTTGATTCATTCATGGCTGTTAATGAAGAGAGCGAGTTGCTGACTATTAAATATGATTTGTCGCTCGTCATATCACAATCTCTCAAAGCTTGCCAGATTACATATTGCTGGACACAAAAAATGATGGTATATGGCGTTGTAGACCTCAATCGCTATTAAACAGCCAACTACGGTATCTGTTTTAGAACCATCGGCATATATAACATTTGCGTTTCTGTATTCCCTAATGGTTTCAATGAACATAGATTTTTCATGACTCTTGTCTTAATCACGTGTGATTATTCGTGGCTTCTTCCTATTTGTTGACGTGGTGGCGCTAGTTTGTGGTGACGTAGCATTTCGAAGATTAAGTTTCAGCTGTAGAGTTGTATTTTTAGTATTTTTCTACGAAGAATACCATATCGGTTTCATCCCACGCTAGGAATTCATTTTGTTGCGTGCGATATAATTTTGTGGTGCTTGATGCGCGGTTTCCTATTCGCTAATTGATTACGTGATCTTGCTTCCTTCCTACCTCCTGTGCTCGCTGGGCGTTGCTTGACTCTCGTCCCTAGACGTATTTTCGTTTGTCGAACAAATATACATGTTTTGCCGCATTCGCATGACACTTCGTGCCGCAACATCAAAAATAAGTTTGAGGCTAGCACCACCAACCTACTTCCCCTCCCTCCAAAATAACTCACATCTTGTAGAATGATCAGGTATAACTAATATATGAACCCTATAATGAATTGTTTTTTTTTGCAATGAGGGGAGGCTTATTGTGCACCCCCAATCAAAGGGATCAATAGAATCCCATCTTAAGTTCTTTGCGAACTCTGAGCTGCATTTAACTATGCTCTCCTGTCTTCCCTTCTGGCGTACATTCAGATAGGAGCTCCTGCTCTCACTCAAGGCAGGACAGACTTCCTTCATAATGGATTTGTCACTTCAATTCCCAGCTATTGCAGGTGTGCTCTGAACGTCCAATGGCCATTTATATATTCAACCACCTTTCGTAGTTTCGTCCTGCTCAATCTGAGAGCGTGTGCGGTATTAGAACATGAGGGCCCTCTTCCTCTTTGTCTGAACATTGCCCACCACTCTGTCCCAGCGCATCTGGTGCTCATTTGACACTCAACCCCTTACGGCTATTGTAAATACACCAGATGCTGGTTCTGGCCCGATGAGAGGCAGTTTTGCAAGTTCCTTGGCACACCTCTCGGCCCCTTATAACCACCCACTCCCATGTGACTTGGCACCCCAGATAATGTTACCTTGTTGGTCTTCGCCAGTGTCTTTAGGATATGATTGCAGTCTCATACTATTTTTGAAGTATAGTGGTTACTTGCCAATGCTGTACCCTTTATCTATGCATATTCTGCCGCATTCCAAAATTGCGGCTATCTCTGCCTAGAAACCAAGGCCAGTCTACCTAGGCGGATACTTACGTTCCGCCCAGGCCTACCACCGTATATGCCTCCTCCTGTACCTGGAGAATTTTTAGAGCCATCACTGTACCAGGTGACACCATTCGACATATGTTGAGGTTCTGCTAGAGCCTATTCCGATCTGTCGCTTAGGTTGGCCTATTATGGGATCTTGCTGTCCACGACTCTTGGCATTCTGTCGGGTGGCATCTCATGTCGCACTGCAGGTTGTCAAGTATAGTGGTGTGTTTCATGGCAGGGTGGTGAATGTCAAGAGGAGGGATATTCAGCAGTACCTCCAACCACCGTAATTTAACAAAAACAAGTACCGTCACTCGGCGTGCCAACTTTGATGTGTGTCTCACAAACGCGATTTCAGAGGGGTTCCGTTCGTGCCGTCTCGTTTACTTACAGGGAATCCGACTGTGCGATATATTGTCGACATTCACTTTACTTCTTATACTGGGCTCAATAGAAATGAATTCTATAGTATAGATAGAATATAATTTATTATTCAGTAAACCATTCAACTGAATTGACAATATTTTACTTCCATTAGTTAGTTACTTTAACATAACATATTTTGTCTATATCGAATAAATTATATACAAAACTTAACAACCTCCTTAAAAAAAAGAAAACGGCAATAAGGCAAAAAAGAATACGAATACTGGAAGATACATAACAGACACGTTTTTATACATTTTATATTTGGTTTTATTTTCTGTCTTGATTATTCTTTAATGTCACCGATTGTAAATTTGGTCGCTAAATATATTCGCACTCTAATATAATATTCAAATTATGTTTCATAAAACTCTCTTGAGGAAAGTGTAATTCGCAAACTTTTATCCTGGTATTACATTGATCCGGGGTAAGGTTGGCATATTTATGAGTACCCACGAACCCTAATGCCCGTTTCCAATTTTCACATCTAGAAACAATATTTATTTTTTAAATTTTATCGAGACAAATCTGCCGGTATAAGTTAGTAAATAATCTATCTTACCCAGTTTCGCTCAATATACACACAAACACTACTTATTTAGGCACCCCGGTAGATCCGACCGATTGTGTCGCGTGTTAGGAGAACTGACCCTGTAAACCACAGCTGTTAGCGTTCGGCTACTGCACGAGATCACCGTGCGCCAGAATTCACCAGCTTGCGTAGCATCCGAGACCAGAGCGAGAAAAACAACATTGGGGGCGGAGTTTAGAGTGACCCTACTTGTCTTTGTTAATGTAGGGTGCTCCAATGCTGCAGTTGGTATAGCGCCTGCTATTCTCATACACGCAGCCCGCTGCACTTATGTGAGTGCTTTAGATACTGTGCTTTGATGAACCTTTGGCCACCATACAATAGCACTGTACACCAACATGGGTCTGATCACCCTGCTGTATAGCCAGTTTACCGTCGAGGGGGTTAAACTCCAGGTACAACCGATCGCTCGTCCCATCATCATTAAGCTAATCTTATATCGGCTCGTGATGTTTTCTATGTGGCAGTGGCTGTTCTAAGTAATTTTATCGTCTAACTTGACTCCCACGTATTTCAGTTCTCTGGCAATTTCTATTTCCTTGCCGAAGAGAAATGGTGCCTTGGTGAGCTTTGCATTCCATTGCTTCGTGAAGCACCATCTCTCCTCTAGGGATAATGCCCTCTGTATTAGTTCCAGGCAGGTTCCCATGTGTTTGCCTCTTATCAGGATTACAATGGCAACAGCATATTCTTAAAGAGCTGATACACGTACGAGCAAGTACGCGTACTTATGGCTCGACGACCTTTTTCGCCTGTTTGTCACCGTAAGTACGCGTACTTTAAAACCGTCGCGCAAACGGCGAGCCAACTGGTTTGAAATCTTGCTCGTAGCTTATCTCGGCTCGTACTGCGAGCAGCGAGCCACCACTCTGCTTCGGCAGGCCATCGATCCGCAACGCTTGTTGTGTTTGGAGTTAGTTAAAAGTTTTGTTTATTTAGGAAAATCATCAAAATGCGTGATTTCAGCTTCACGTGTGTCACCGCGTCGAGCCGAGTAAGTTCGCGAACTTAAAAACCGCGTACTTAAAGTTCGTACGTGTATCACCCCTTTTAAAGGGGTGATACACAACAAGCGTTGCGGATCGATGGCCTGCCGAAGCAGAGTGGTGGCTCGCGGCTCGCAGTACGAGCTGAGACAAGCTACGAGCAAGATTTCAAACCAGTTGGCTCGCCGGCGGTTTGCGCGACGGTTTTAAAGTACGCGTACTTACGGTGACACACAGGCGAAAAAGGTCGTCGAGCCATAAGTACGCGTACTTGCTCGTACGTGTATCAGCCCTTTTAGGCATACTTCCCCCCTCGTTTAGTGTTACTAGGAGGCTATCGACTACCAGGTTCCACGGTCTCGGTGCCTGAGTTGTTTTACTTTTTAATTACATCAATGTTTCGTTGCAATTACTTTAAGACCGTGCACTCGCTACGCTAGAGTCAAATGAATAATAACTTTCTATGAAATTTATTCGGGTTTTTAGAAAAGTTGTAAAGTATAATATTAATCTTGCAAGTATTTATAAATGCTTTTTATATAAACTAGATATTTATAAGGTTTCTATTTTGAAATATCAATTAATCTAAATCAATAAATTATTTTGACTTTATTTTAATCACTTAAACAATTTGTCAACATCGCGTTTCTCAACATTGATGTCTTAGTCGTCAATGGTTCTCAGATAAATAAAAAGATTAATTATACAAACGATTATCAACATGACAACCTAACCTAACCTAACCGACGAACACTGCGCACTTACGCCACTGTCACTATGGGCTTTTATGAAGAGATAGAGAAGGTTGTAGGTTCCTAAAACAGAGGTGCTGCTAGTTTCCAAGTATAGTACTATGAATAAAATAATTAATCACTCGAACTACAACTGCCATTAGAACTCATTTACAAGTTCTGTAATATCGCTCCAATCACCGGTGTAAGTCTCCAGGATTTTTGGAAGCGATCGTTTTTTCTTTGTTTAGATTCTCTTATAATTTATATCCACATTGGAGCAGCGTTTTTCTGATGAAATTTTGCCTGCCTTTGGTTTGATGTCACTACATTCCAGTGTAATGTTGAACAGGTCACAGGTTGATGTTAAATAGAAATCACAAATTTTCTGCCAATACCAGCATTTGGAAGCCTTCAATAATGATGCCGAACTATGATATGACCTCTGGCAGAACAAGGGTGTGAAAAGAGAAACCTCAGGGAACTAGACCTTAATGGAAGCAGTCTTATTCTTTCCTGCAACAGAAATGCAATACTAATTTCCTTGGCACAGCCTTGCATAACAAGTAGCATAGAAGTGATCTATTGAAACGATTTTGCAAAGAATCTCAAAGATGCCTGCAAATGTAAAAAAATCTGTTTCCCCTAATAACCGTACCGTACCGTGCAACCTTTGGTCTGAACTGTCAACACCTTTGAAGAGCAAATAAAAAAGCCTTTCAAATAAAAATAACGTCTCCTTTGGGACCCTACCAATATCAATGAAATCCTCGCTACGCCCTTGGGGGAGATACCTACTTGTTTAAACTTAAAAAAAAATCAATTTCATCTACCAACAATTATCGTGAACGAACGTCCTCAAAGATATAAAAAATATTAACAAACCACAACAGGACAGAACAAACATGAACACGCGCCACGTAATCACCATCGAATCGCCACGTCAGCAGAAAGCGATGCCGTCCAAACGGAACGCGATTTGGGCCATTCAGGGCAGACCACACACAGCAAAAACTGTAGAGGGATATCAACAGTTACAGAAGGAACCTGACGACGATTGCAGATAGTAAATTAGTCGTAAGGTCGTGTGATACATCAATTTTAATCAACAATTTCTACTTACTCGTGTGTATTTTCTCCAATCAGCGGCTGAAGCTTTCTGATCCTTTGCTTAGAGCTTTCGCCTTTGGATTTACGCGAATGATAGCATAATGGCTGGCTCACAGTTTGAGGTTTTATGTTTGAAACGATGTTTGTCACTGATGCAACTACTTCTTCTGTCACTGTTTTCTTAAACTGCAATAAAACAAAACATTTAACAGATGAAGTATCAAAACAACTAATCTATACCAACCACCCCCACAAAAGAATTTATATAAGAAAAATATAGAATATTATCAAACTATCTATAAAGTATCTATATGAGCCATATCATTCCTCAGTAATAAAAAGAAATTTAGAAAACGCAGCATCAAGATCTTAATTTTAACTTGCTACCTTCATTGCTTCGTCGATGATAGTCAAAACCTGCACAAAAATAGCTTCAACACTCATTTTTAGAATCCAAATCTACGAATTCTGTCTATGACTTGGCAAATAAAAGAGCAAAATTGCAATGATATCGCAAACTATAATGAACCGTCCAGTTAATCAATAATCGAGTTTCTATTAAATGGAAATGAATCATGACTATCAAAGTTCACAAAACAGTCGAGGCGTAATACCAATTATCGTTTGAAATATAGGTAAAAAAATATGAACATTTATGTTACAGTCATCGCCGACGTAAACTCCACCTAGACAATTTAAAGAATAGTATATTGTACAATGAGCGGTAGTGACTATAATAACTCGTGCAGTTGAAGTTTGCAATCGACAAGTGAGTTATTACCATTACCATTATACAGGGTTATTCACGTTATTCGACACGGAGCATTATGGCTAAAGTATTTGATAAAAAAGAAAATAATAATTTCGGATGGATAGAGACCCATTAAGGTGAATTCTAGTGTGACGTTATGTATCATACATGGGACTTAAAGCGAACCGTTTAGGTGTAAATCACCATTTTCGGTATAAGTAGATATCAGGAAAAAATTGAATATCGCAGAGATTATAAAATTTGGAAAGCTGTGACTTTGCTGTATTACTAAGCATAAAATGCGTCAGCTTTGGTGAGGCTGTCAAATTAAAATTACGTTGATGCTTGGAGAAATCGATCGATTAATTAAGGAAACTTCGATCAGCGATAACTTGATTTTTTCAAATGGGAATGCCCAATTTTTTTTATACGGTTAAACGTAGAATTTGATAGCCTTTATCAAATACTTTAGGCATGATGCTCCGTGTCGAATAACGTGAATAACCCTGTATACTTTATGTATGCAATGTGACTAATTAAAACAACAGCAACAACATTTAGGTAGGTTTTAAAATGCCGTTATTCAATGTTTCCTGTTCAAAAGCTTTTCATGAAAATATCTCTATATCTTTATACCTCACATATATGTATAGCTTACAACTACTCCAATTTACACAGTGAAAGTTATCGCTCCACTAGGAACGTCTGACCATAACACCTTCTCACCGCTATGCAGGATGCATTCTCCAGATCTCCACCATACAAATCCTCGAGGGGTCTGGTATTACGGATCAGCAAAGTGGGACGACCTAAGAGAATACTACCAGTCCTTTCCCTGGAATGACGTCTGCTTCAAATCACGAGACCTATCAGCTTGCGCCCAAGAAATAACAGGAGTATTAATATCCGGCATGGAAGCCTATATTCCAAATGCCGTCAAGCGTTCCTCCAAAAACAAGCCATGGTTCAATCAGCGTTATAGAGATGCAGTTACTTCTAAAAACCAACATTACAAAGAATGGAGGAAAAATCCAAATGCCAAGAACCAGCGCAATTTCATCGACAGCAGAAATCACTGTAAACGCGTGACTGACAGCAGCAAGGAGGAACACAACCAAAAAATTAAGAACAAGCTCCTCTCATGTCCTAGTTCATCCAGAAGATTCTGGTCTGTAGCAAAGGCTGTTAGTCAGAACCTTTCCTATTCCTCAATCACCTTGACCAGAGAGGACAAGTCCATCGCTTCTACTACTAAAGAAAAAGCAGACACCTTAGAGAGGCTTTTCGTAGCCAATTCTGCTGTAGACTTCCAAGGACCACCACCATAACCGTGAACTCGAGAATAGCAGAGGCCAAATTTCAACATCGAGATGTAAAAAGCATCCTCCGAAAACTAAACGCGAAGAAAGCTACTGGTTCTAACCAAATTCCAGTATTCTAAGCTATCAAATAAGAAATACAAAAGCTAGCCCCCGGTTCTAATGAACAATCAGGCTTTGCCACGAAGTCACTCATTCAAGCTCTTAGGAGCGAGTATTAAGGCTGTAATAGACTACCATATTTTTGAAATCAGATTTGATTTCATTTCTTGAACTGCTCAAATAGGCTAGTGTAATACACGAAATTGTTTCAAATTGACAGATTGAACCAAAAATGATTTGGAATTTTGAACATGTTCTATTTCCAAATCATTTTTGGGCTGGGGGCATGCGCATTTGAAACATAAATGTCATTGCGTCGGGAAAAAGGTAAACAAAAATAAGGACAGTAACCTTACTTTTTAATTTCGGTCGGCTTCTCCAGAATGCTCTCTGGTACTAATATAAATTGAGAAATCCACATTCGGATGAAAGTACACCAATAAAAACAAGTAACATGTTAATCCTACGGCTCCAGCTAGCAAATCTCCACCGGACCGGAATGCCCCGCGAACTTTGAAATTTGAAGGATTTTGAACTGGTTATGGAGTATAAAAACCCCCAGCCCCAAGATAGGTGCTTTTGTTACCTTTGTAGCGAGTTTACCAACATTCTTGCGAGTTGTGTGGAAGCAATTGGCAATTTGAAGACAATATAACAGGTAAGATGTTAGTATCTTTGCAATTATGTTTCATATCAATTTCATATACAATAATAGCCCTGATTATATCAAAAGTAAGGTATAGTCCAAATTGCACTATAAAAAATTAAAAAATTTGTTTTTACTCAGCAGATTCGGTAGATTTAATTTGTAATATTGTATTAAGTCCTACATCACATTTTGGATGTATTAACTATTAGTTATGTACAATGTATTAAGTGTATCTAATATTTTGCCTCAGTGTATGGCAACATTGTCACTTTTTATTATGGTGTTTTCCTATGTTTTGTTGTTTTTTCATATTGCAAAGGTCCTCGGTTAAGTAGCCACACTTGACTGCACTGAGGATAACAGAAAGACATTCAATATTAAGAGTAACATATTTCTTTTGATTTAAGGATGACTGGTCCACTGAACATATATCTCTGCTGATAGAGATATACGAACAACATCCCTGCTTGTATGTGGTCAAGTGCTACCACAGTAAAATCAAATGGAGTGCTGCTATCACTGCCATAGTAGAGGCTCTGAAACCACTAAGATCTACTGTAACTGAACAAGAGGTACAGAAGAAGTTTATGGGCTTAAGGTCAACATATGCACAAGAACAGAGGAAAGTTTTAGTCACTTCCCACTAGAATGGGAGAATACGAGGTAAGAGTCTCAGCTTATCATAAATGAAGTGGTGTAGTATTGATATAACAGTGCCAAATTTCTACTAATAACTATTGAATTGCACTTTGAGCCAAAGGAATAACCTAACATGTATGTATGTATGAATATATTGTTAAATTTTTTTGCCTTAACTTCCCTATAACTCGAACCTACCTGTAAAAATTGTATGTGCATATATTAGGAAGGCTAAACTTTCAATGCAGTATTTTGCTTTCAGGCAAGTCGACAAGAAATATGAGGTTAGTCATGCTGGGATTCTATCACCCACAAGCGAACTATCAGATATACCTCAAATTGACTCGCTCCGCTCACAGATACAAAGTACAGGTGGTGCTCAAAAAAGAGGGGGAACAGACTGCATTAGTAACTCACCCAAGTGTATAAAAAACAACAAGTACCAGCAGATGCAGAAATAAAGGTGCTGAATAATGCTGCTGATCAAACATTGAAAACTTCTCCTCGCTCTACAGTCCACAAAGGGACAACCATTTTGCAACTGCGGATGACCATATGGCGCAGTTTATTGCATCTCAATTGAAATAAATAAAAAATTAAAATACCAAACAGAATGTATATTTTGAATTTCATATAATATTACAAGATACAAGAAAGAAAGAAACAGTATAATGTTTCCATTTTTAATTCAATTCCTTTAGCCTTATTTTGCCAAGATTTACTAAAGCTCCAAATGTATTCTCAACTGCTGTTCTAGTTCTAAGCAACAAATATTTGATTACAATTGGTTCACACAGTTCTGGAACTATCAGACTTATTGTACTCTCATGGCTTCGAGCCACTGGATGGTTTCACTGGCTAAACATCGAAGAATTATTGCTAGCCTGAAAATGGAAATGTTTATTACTTTTTATTCATAAGGTTTACTGCTAATATTACCTATTTTCTCCTGTTATGCATTCTCATAGATGGTTATCTAGCTTGTCAAATTATGCTAAGTAGCTTACTGAAGATTTTATTATTCATTCGTAAAAAGTCCTTCCAATGATCTAGATCTTCTAGTAATAACTCTTCTCTCAACATATGTAGCATACCTGTGCCTTCATCTATTCTTCTCAGCCACTTCTTTTGTCAATTTTTTCTTTTAGTAGTTAGCCTCTTAATTCCCCTGTCTACGAGTTTTTTGCAGGGTAGATGGATAAATACATGTTCTAGCATTATCTTTTTCCATTGCCGAGGGAGTCAAGTCAAGTGTAATGAATGAGAATTTCAATAAACAGTAGTCGATAAACTACAAACAATACCCAAAAAAAGGCAAAAGCTAGGTTATGATTTTATTTTGACCATTGACATTTTGACACTGACGTTCACACAATCACAAAACATGTAAGTGCAAAATACGTCATGTCAGATCTGACAACTTTGACTGTAGTGGACATCTGTGTTCGGACAGTTGACAGATAAGATGTATTCAACGAATGTAATGCGCAGAATCGCAAATCAATTCTTGAACCAAATTTGGTGTAGTGTCAAACAGACAAAATGCTGGGCCACAATTTTTGAGATCATTTTTCATTTCAAATTTGGTTCAAGAAATGAAATCAAATCTGATTTCAAAAATATGGTAGTCTAATACAGCCTTTACAAAAAATCTGATCCAGCACGAACACGTTACGTCAATTCCAACAGCGGCTGGTAAAAAGCTTGGGTACAGAAAGTACTTCTCACCATTCAACCTCCTCACGCTGTATAAAGCCCAGGTAAGACCTGGCCTGGTGTATTGCTTTTATGGCTTGGGAGCTGCTGCCCCTACTACCCTAATGTCTATATTTGACGCTGTCCAGAGTCGGGTAATTCTAATAATTGGTGACCCAATGCCAACTCCATCCACTTTCTCACCGACGTACGATTGGTGACCTCTCACTCTTCTACAGATATTCAAACAGTCTGCTCCTCTGACCTATCTTTTATAGTTTCGCTGCTCACCGAACCTATCAGGCGCACCCGCGCGACTGCTGCATCTCATCCTAAGGCGGTCGTTCTTCATACATCAAGAACCGAGCGGTACGACCGCACATTTATTCCCAGGGTTTCCAAGGCTTGGAATGGACTGCCAGGAGATGTATGTATTGGGCCTGCGGGTTTTAGCCTATTCAAGTCTCACGTTAACAAACTTCCCCTAACATAACCTTTTCCAGCAGCCGCTGGTATTTAGTCTCTCCCTACACGGTCTGTTCAGTTATATAAAAAAAGACATCAAAATTAATCCAGATATCCTGCTTAACAACTCAACAGCTTTTTCACAAAATGGTCCAAAAGCGAAGATTTATTTATTTATCGTATGGCTCAAAAACATGACGATAGTAAATATAGATAAAAAAACTATTATAACCTATACTAAAATAAAACAGATACAGCTACAAACTAAGATACATAGTCTTTGGTATTATTTACAGGTTGATATCCAGTTCTTTCAACCACTTCAGCGCCAACGGTGTGGCTGTGAAGAACTCTTCTCGCGATCCCTGAAACGCACGCAGTTCACATTCGCTCGTAATATGGTTTATAGTTTGGCGGGGCGCGCCACAGTCACATAAGGGAGATTGCACATAGCCCCACTTGTAAAGGGAGTCGGCACATCTGCCGTGGCCTGTTCGGACTCTATTAAGTTTTACCCACTCTTTCCGGGGTAGTTCTGATCCTGGAAGTAAGGCTGCCCCCATAAATGCGCATCGCGAGTGGTGTTCCGCAAAACCTTCCCACTGGGAGCGCCATTGGTTTAAGGAGTCGAAGTTATTGGTTTTAAGCCCTTCTGCATCCCTTATTGGTGGTTGTCGGGATTTAAGTCTGTTTATCTGCAACGGGGGTATTGCTCGGTGGATGGGCAGTTTGTTGTTGGCCGTAATCTTGTTATACTCCCTTAGAAGGGCGTCAGTCCTTCGCAGCTGCGGTGGGGCTATTCCAGAAAGTACAGGCAGCCATTGAGTTGGGGTTGTCTTTACTGCGCCTGTAATAAGTCTCATAGTGTGATTTAGTTGGACGTCAATTAGTCTGGTATGATGGCTGTTAATCCAGACAGGCGCACAGTACTCAGCACACGAATAGACAAGAGCTAGTGCACTGGTTCGTAGAGTTGGAGCAGTGGCACCCCACGTCGTTCCACACAGCTTTTGGATAATGTTGTTGCGTGTTCTGAGTTTTCCTGCAGTGTTTGCGAGATGTTTCTTATAGCAGAGGGTGCGATCTAACGTTACTCCAAGATATTTTGGGAAATGGTTATGTTTCAGGGGTTGGCCTGCAAAAAGTACCTGCAGCTCATATTTAGCTAGTTTGTTATTCAGGTGGAAGCAGGAAACTTCAGTTTTGTTGGGGCTCGGTACTAGTCTCCATTTCTTGAAGTAGTTGTTTAGAGCTAACAAGTCGTTAGAAAGAGTATGCTCAACGTTCTTGAAGCTCTTATCGGAAAAAGCTATGGCTATATCGTCCGCATAGCAAAACTTGTAACTGACTGTTTCTGGCATGTCAGATATATATAGATTGAAAAGTAAGGGGGCCAGTACTGAGCCTTGTGGAAGTCCGTTGTTCAATTTGCGTTGCCTGCTTGCTTTCTCGTTTAGGATTACTTGGAACTTTCTGTCGCATAACATGTTGTTTATGAGTCTTGCAGTGGTCTGACAGGGAATCACCTGCAGCAACTTATATAGGAGACCCTCCCTCCAGACCGTATCGTATGCGGCAGTGAGGTCAACAAACGCCACTCCCGTCTTCATGTTTTGCTGGTAGCCTGCCTCTATATGCGTTGTGAGGGACAGTACTTGATCACAACAACTGCGACCCGGTCTGAAACCAGCCTGGGTTATCGGGACCCGGTCTAAGATAGTCGCGCTCAGTCGGTTGTAGACGGCTCTTTCTAGTAATTTATAGGAGCAACTGAGCAAGGCTATAGGTCTGTAGCTGGCGGGTTGATCGTTCGGTTTACCGGGTTTCAATATTGATATGACCTTCGTTCTTTTGAATTCCCGTGGGAGGTTTCCCGTATTAAGGAGGTTCGTGAAGAAGAGAGATAGCCACACTCTTGTTTGCTGACCTGCGTGAATGAGAAATTCCGGCAGGACGCCGTCGAAACCAGGAGCCCTTCCAGGCCTAACATCTGATATGGCATTATTAATGTCTTCGATCGAGAAGGGTCGGGAAAACGTTGTTTGGGTAGGAGCGTTCCTCCTCAGTAAAGTCAATTCCTTCTTCACGCGTTTTGTATGCTCTCTATCAGAAGGTGCTCTTGACGTTTCTACAATATGCGCAGCAATCTTGTCTGGAGTTACTCCCGACGGTGCCCGTGTGGATGGCGTGCTTGAGCCTAGTTTTCTAAGAAGGCTCCAGACCTTTCGACTTGAGTGTTGGAAGTTCATTTCCGACGTAGTCTCCTCCCACTTACGCCTTCGTGAGCTGTCCAGGGCAGAGATGAGTTCGTCGGCAATATCTGGATTGTTGGTTTCCTGAAAGTCGCCGTATAGGAGTTCGCACCGTTCATCCCACCCAGGGATATATTCCTTCCTGTATCCCCTAGGAATGGTCCTTTTTGCAGCGCTCATCATTGCTCCAACGAAACGTTTGTAATTGTTCGATGTTGGCGGTATCCACTGTACCAGCCGGTCCCGCTCCCGTGAGTAGTTACACCAGTCCGCCTTTGCAAGATTCCATCGAGGCCGAGGGATGGATCGTATTAGGGGTATTCGGATTCCCACCTCTAAGAAAACTGGCCTGTGTTGGCTGTGTGGGAAGGCCTCTGCGACTTTTCTGTTAGCTGGTATAGGGATCCCTTTCCGGTTGCAGCTCACAAAGCACAAATCAGGGTTACTTTCTGAGTTCCAGGCTGCTGATTTGAAAGTGCCTTTATCTTTGGCATCAAATACAAGAAAGATATCATTATCATCAGCCCAGTCAGCCAACCTTGTGCCATTTTCGTCACAGTCGGGGTATCTCCACCGTTGGTGGTGGCTGTTAAAGTCTCCAATATATATAGCCGGATGCTGTTGTACTGGAAGTGGTTGTTCAGGCCACTCCGCTGCCGGTGGCTTATATACGTTTACAATTGTGACTTCTCCCACTTTTACTATTACACTGTGTATATTGTTATTTGTGTCATTGGAAACGAGTTGGGCATTGTCAATATTGTTGCGAATATAAGAGGCTACGCCGTAAGTATGGTGGTAAGTGGCTCCCAGTAATGTATAACCAGAAATGTGTCCCCGTCTGGTGAGTGATTCCTCACTGTCGGCGTGAGTTTCTTGGATCGCTATGACATCAACCTTATTGTCCAAAAGTAGTTTGGAGATGCATTCGCTTTTAGCTCTGCTTATGCTCTCCACATTGAGCTGACAAATACGAATAAAACTACCGATATTTCTAGTCTGTAAGTTTTTAGCACTTATGTTCGTCATGTTTTAACCAGGAAATCTCAAAAAAAGAGTCTGGTTGCCAGGTTCGCTCTAGCTCATTTAGCGTTACCCAGGGTGCACGTGTAGCTTCCTGCTACGGACGCGAGCTAGTCTGCACCCCAGAAAGCGAAGAAAAAGTGGAGGACTTAAGAAGGGAAACAAGATACCTGCCTAACTTATAGGTTGGAAAGCTGACAGTACTTAAATACTATAAAGCCCGCTACTCACTACCCGTTGATTAGTTTCGTTAATGCGATTCGTCGGTTCATTTCGTTATTCGCGCTTCAACCATCCAACACATTACATCCTACTCATTACGCGTTGTTTCACTTCGCTTCGATGATGCATGGAAATTCGTCCATTGTGCGAAGTGCGACCAAAAAAGCTTTTATAGTAGTACAAATAAATTCTGCTTCTCGCTGCAGCTCAGGCTTGTTATGTGGTTATTGCGAATTCATGTAAAAAGAAGAAAACAGAAGATGGTGGACCCAATCTTTCTGTAAAAGCAGATCTCGGTAAGTATACATCTTATACATCTTTTTGTCACTTAGATTCCATAAACATGGATACACTTGTATTTTTTTATAAATCTAAAAATATTCTCTTCATTCCATTCCATTTTTGAGTAACCACTAAACGCACAGGACGACTGTTTTCTACAACGAGATCTGAGACCGCATCGTCAACTTCGTCGCTTCGTTCATTTTTCCTTTGACGTTTCGTCCAAATACCGACATCAAGTGGCGAAGTCTGGCGAAGCGCAGCACAACGAAGCGCATGGGTGCAGCGCATCATACTCACTAAGCATGAATGAATTGCTGCGACGAATTGGTGCACTACCGAATAGTGAGTAGCGGGCTTAAGGCGTAATATAATGTTGGCTTTATTAATTTTTGTAATACCGTAGAATTTCGGCATTTGGGATATCCTGTGCAATGGTGGACGAAAGCTCGGCGTTCCAATCTAGACTGAGTTATTTTAGCTAATAAAACCATTTGTGAAAAATTAAGTACCGAGTATCAAAACTGGTTCTTACGAGGCGTTACAAGAATTCCTAAGAAAATGTACAGGTATTTTATGGATGAGATAATGTCATACTTGCTTATATCAACAACAAAAAAATTGTAGCTTTATTATTATGTTATTTTTCTTACCTGATTCATATAAGAAATAAACCACTCTGGTGGAGACTCTGAGTTGCAGCATGTGGATGCCAGTGATACAGCTTCGTTGTTATCAAACTGAGTCTCCACGTCGTTAGAAAGCCGAGCTTTTTTCATTGAGGACTGCTCTGCGGTTATTCTGTCCAATTTGAGGTTTACAATACCTCCCATCCTTGCTTTGCGCCGAAAAGCGTACAAAGCAATCTGGAAGTCTGTCTGTGATTCAATGGGAAACTCTCTGTTGCTATCTGTGATGTAGGACACTTTGACATCATCGCCTACTGTGCCGGAGTTCTTTAGCTGGAAAAGGATAGAGTAAAAAATATCTAGAGCAGTAGATGTAGATTATGTAGGTTGTAGACGCTTTCACTACGATTGGTGTCAGAATGCAACATTCATGGCTCGGAGATTTCAGAAACGGGTGTCACGTCAACAACAGCCCAACAGTAGTCAGGAGGACAGAAGAAGGCAATCTACACATCCCCGACCACAAGTGCAGATAACCTACATGTTACAAGATGTCATAATTTTAATTTTGTTTGAAACATCTCCTTTACCAACAACTCATGGCTTAGGAACTAGCATATTTTCAACATTTTATTGATTGGCGAGGTGCTGGATATATCATAATTTAAATTTCTAAAGTTTCTTTTAGGAACATTGATGTTTATAAACAACCAAATCACAGTCTTTATTTTTAATTCAATTGATTAGATTGTAAATAAATATCACAGCTTGTTTATTTCTTCTGTTTGATAGACTCTTCAAGCCAAAGTTATTAAATTGATGGCTTTTCTATGAGAGTATGTAGGGATAAGTGTTATGTTTCTAGCTCTAAAGCTCTAACTATAAAGATATCTCAGAAACCTCTTTTGAACTTTTTCAATGTGGTCTATATGAGTGGCTGCTTAGGGCATCCAAGTTTCAGCAGCATGCTCTTAGGTGCAGTCTGACTAGAGTATGGTAGAGCCTTAAACTGTTTCTAGTCCGAAAGATTCACTATTTCTAATAATAAACCCTCAGATATTTATATTGTAACAAACTGTATATTACGGTATTCGTGTATTTGTATTAGTTGTCATTGGTTGTCATACATGATGTAAAGTCAAAGTGCTAGGTTAGATCTTTTGAAGTGTAAACGTCATCGAATCGTCTAGAGTTTTCGAGAATGACGGATGGATTCTAGAAATGTCATCGAATTCTCTAGATGGTTCGATGAAGTATATATAAGGCGCGGGTAGCGTGGCAGTTCAGTTCAGTTGAGTTCTAGTTGAGATAAGGTTAAGAGGTATTGTATTGAGTTCTGAAGTAAAACGGTGAAAGTTACGTCCAGTTTGATTCTTTGGTGAAGAAAAAGAGGCCGTCGTGACAATATGCATTATTTATTTGGATATAATGAGAACTGAATATCATATCCCTCCAAAAGATAAATCTTATATGTCTTTGATTTCACTTTTGTGTTCTAAGACTACCTCATGAATGTTGTGGTTGTGCTCTTGTTCTTCTATCCTTATAGTCTAAAGATTCCACTGCTCGATTCTGCAGGTATCTGGTTTTTCATAACATTAATGTTAAACGAATCTTGAGAAAATATAGAATAGATTAACGATAGTTTGCCTTTTAAAAATTAGTCGCCATTACCTGTAATTAATTTTAGCGTAATTAATTTGATAACATAACTTGCAGCTATTATATATGTTTTTTAGTCAATTTTATGTCATTTAAAAGAAAATGTAAAGAATTGAAAAACAAGTGGTTGCCAGCATTATATTTTATTATAGAACAGAATACTTTCCAGATTTAAAATTACTTAAGGTAGGTATAACCAGTGATAGGGGGACTAAAAATGATGTCATAAGGAAAATATGTAACTTGAATGTTCAGGAATGCACAGGAAAGGGCAAAGCTATAATGTTTGTTTACGCTTTTTCCTCTAAAGTGCTCTAGACCAGATGACATCATTAGTAATGCAGGTATGTTATGACTGGTTATGATGTAGCTCTGGATAATGAAAAAATGTAAACAATCTAGGCTAATAAAATTAAGTCGCAAAAACCGCATTCTGGAATCATACCCCAGCACGTTGGAAATCGCCTTAATACCTTCATTTGGTCCTAAATACATGTAATCTGAGTTTGCACCATCGCAGGTAGTGAGCTTAACTTTTAGTAGCCAAAAAACCGCCAAATTTTTGCACCTTTTTTTGTTTTTTGCTTGTAGCTGAAAAATGGTGCATTTGACCGAAAATTTGTAGAGACGACTAAATTCTGCGTCAAACGGTATACAGGGTGAGTCAAGATCAACGCCTCACGACTCTCGTGACCAAACCATACCACTTTTCGAAAAATTCACTTCGCGAGTGTATGTAAGTCGAGTTGCACTACATTTTAAAAATAAGGACTTAAGGGTATCTAATAAAAACGTGACATATCAAAGCTATGTTTTTTAAACGGAACATCCTGTATATTATTGCATATTTAGATTCCCGGGTGAATTTTAGTGTGAGATTATGTATCAGACATGGAACTTTAAGCGAACCGTTTAGGTGCAATCACAATTTTTGGTAAAAGTACATATCAGAAAAAAATCTAATATCACAACGATTATGAAACTTATAGGACCTCGTCACTAAGCATGGAATGCGTTAGCTTAGGCTAGGTGGTCAAGTTGGAATAACACAGATGTAACATAATTATCGAATTGTAGCAAATTATTTTTCTGAAAAGCGCACTCGGATCATGTACTGTACTATGATTGATAATTGTAACATAATTTAATGTCTTTCATGAATTTTGTTGATATCAATATGTAGGTATGTCATTAGTGGCAGTGGCAGTCGGGGCTAGTGTCCAGGGCGCCATATATTCTAGGGCGGCAAAATTTAAAAAGTGGGAAAAAACTCTAGCGTTATCAAAGTTGCAGAATATAATTATTTTTTTTTATTCAATGGATAATTCAAGGAAATGAATTCATACGGGATTTAAAAAAAATGGAATTTTGTAAATAATGTTAGCACTTTAAGTGAAAATTAAGGATCAAAATAATTTATTTGTTTTATTGAAGATTTGAAATTATATTTGATTTTTTTTTTGTGGAATTAATGAAGTTGACTAGTAGTATTACCGAAAAATTTTTTTTAATAATTTAGCATTTTGGGAAAAACTTTGATACAATGCAATCAGAATGCCAAAAGTCAGGCGTTTGTGCCCGTTTAAAAATGCATGTAATACAAGTATAAGTCATCCTGAGTGCAAAATTTATGATTCTTAGAGCAAAACAAATATTTTGTATGTTAGTGAATTATGAATAATAATTTTTTTGCAATAAATTAGTTATTGTATTGTGTAAGGCTTTCGGGGCCATAACCCGATCAAGTGTTAGTTCGTGGGCTGTTCGGCCGTCATCGACAGGCTCCGCCGCTTTGGCTTCGAGTTACTCGCAACCAACGACGTCATACTGATAGACTACGCTTTGTATACCGAATGTTTGTAAGCGTTTCTGGCGGTGCGACGGAAGGGGGGAACATCAGCTGTATTGACATAGACACACCCGACGTTGCCAGTTGTGCATTAGGGCATGCTTGGTGCATGCAGCAATGTTTGTAAAATATAAAAATGGCGTTAATTCTTGACAGAATTGCAAAATTAAACGTGTTTTACAAAAGAGTATCTTCAGAGTACTTTTTCTATTACAGATAAGCAAGCCACAATCATATTTTTACTTTTTTACAACATACGTTCCATACATTTTTCTGAAAATTCATTCCAAATGATTGTCAACTTGGCATGCTGCGATGTACATTCCCAATGTTTGGAATGCCGACAAACAATTTGCCTTGGATGCGTAGTCTATCAGTATGACGTCGTTGCTCGCAACAAACCCTTTCAATTGATACCTATATTGTAGAAATGCATTAATAATTATTATTCCGACATCTTGGATGATCCGCCATATTGCATCTAGAACGACGTCGCATTATTTTTCAAGTTACTCGCAACAAGCCCTTTCATTTGATATTCGTATTGTAGAAGTGCATAGGAAAAACTATTCCGCGATGTTGGATGTACCGCCATATTGAATTTAGGATGACGTCACATTATTTTTCGTAACAAGCCATTTCATGCATTGAAAATAACTATACTGTCATATTGGATGTTCCGCTACATTCGATTTTGAATGACGTCACATTACTCTTTGAGTTACTCTCAACAAGCTCTTTCATTTGATACCCATATTTTAGAAGTGCTAAAAAAATATTCCGCCACCTTAGATGTTCCGCCATATTTGACTTAGAATGACGTCACATTATTTTTCGAGCTGCTCTTAACAAGCTCTTTGATTCGATACCATTATTGTAAAAATAACTATTCCGCCATGTTCAATATCTAAATATGTTTTGTTTATAAACATCCTGAATAAAGGCATTATTTTTAAAATGCAGCCCAACTCGACATACATACATGTACTCTCGTAGTCATTTTTCTGAAAAAGATATCGTTCAGTCCTTATCTTCACTCAGATGCTACTCGATAGCAATAGCCAAAAAAAAAAGAGCGAAAAAAATTTCAAATTATCTGAATCGTTCCCAATAGATCAAATTAAAAGTGTAATGGTAGCGGCAACCCTGCCGGCCCAGCAGCATATCGCCTTGCTCCCCACTTCGGCTCTCGCGCGTCGTTCCGTTAAAAATGCGCAACCAGCAACGGAGACCGCCAATGGAGCCACCTCTCCGTTGCATGTGTAAAATATATGGACAGCGACGCTCCGATGACGCGGTGACGACGGAGCGCAACGCAACGGAGCAGTGAAGCCACCCGGTTACATTTGTCCTTGGAGAAATCGGTAGATTAATTAAGGAAACTTCAATCAATGGTAACATGATTTTTCCAAATGGGAATGCTTAATCTTTTTTATACGACCAAACGTGCAATTTGAAGGCTTTCTAATGATATTAGGTTGTGAATATCAATCTCTGGTAGTTTTCATTTAATTTCGAGATTTCGATCAAATCAGTGTTTTTCAATTACCCTACCTATAAACAAACTAGTAGGCCATGAAATATAAACAAAAACGTGATCAGATGGAAGAAAACAACTAACTTAGCAAAAAGATCCAGAAGAAATAAGAGTAAAAGGTCAAGATTATAAAAATTCCATACAACAAATCAACTCTAACCAGAAACAACGGCAGTAACATGTCTAAGGTCAAAGAGAAGCTGGAGTGCGACAGAAATGGATAATTTTTATAGCCTACTAGCTACTGCAATGTACTAGAGATTAAAAATTCCCAAAATCACTAAAAACTGTGAAATGAATGCAAAACTTTCAGCGATAGTTGCGATCAGTCTAATATCTCCAGGACACAATTTCACATTTAATGGTATAAACATTTCCGTCAAAGTCAAAGGTAACAATACCTTTGACTGTCTGGCTGTAGTCCTTTAAATTTTTCAGTATCTCTCAGCAAGATCGCAAAAAAAGGAATACTGACAAATCATATTTTAATTTTTTGCCAGGTAATTTATGCTTAATAATTTGCGCAGATTTTTAATCATTCTTTATTCTCGGCGATCTTGCTTATGGGTACTGAAGAATTTGCAGAAGTCCAGTCAGAGGTATCAGTTACTACTTTTTTAAATCATTAAATGTGAAATTTTATCATGAAGATTTTAAACTGCCACCAAGATTCGGTGGTAGATTTCCTTTCATTTCAAAATTTATAATGGTTTTGTGAACTATCAATCTTAAGAATATTGTAGTAGCTGGTATGCTGTCAAAATGTCAAAAATATCCATTTCTGTCGTACTCCAGCTGCTTGTTGACCTTAGATGTGTAACCTCTGTTATTTCTGGTTAGATTTGATTTGTTGTAAGTCATTTTTATAATTTTGGCTCTTTACTCTAGTTCGTCCATATCTATCTACTAAGTTAGTTGTTTCCTTTCATCTGAACAGTTTGTTGTTTATATTTCATGGCCTGCTAAGTTCCTAAATCAAAACTACCAGAGATTGATATTTACAACCTCATATCATCAAGGCTGTCAAATTTTACATTTGATCATATAAAAAAAACTAGGATTCTCATTTGAAAAGTTATCTCTGATTGAAGTTTCCTTAATTGATCTACAGGTTTCTCCAAGTACAAATGTAATTCAAACTCCACCCTCCAACATAAGCTGACGAATTTCATGCTTAGTGACACAGCAAAGTCACAGCCCTCTAGGTTTTATAATAGCTGTGATATTCAATTTTTTTCTGACATCTACTTATAGCAAAAATTGTGCTTTAAATTGTGCTTTACACCTAAACAGTTTAAGTTCCATGTGCGATACATAAAGTTACACTCAAATTGACCCGGGAATCAAAATATGCAATATACAGAATGTTCCATTAAAAAAACATAACTTTGATATGTCACGCTTTTATTAGACACCTTGTATAAAAGTCATTATTTTTAGAATGTAGTCCAACTCAACCTACATACACTCGCAAAGGTAATTTTTTGAATAGTGGTATGGTTTGGTCACAAAAGTCCGAGGCGTTGAGCTTGACTCACCCTGTACAAAGCATCAAATTTGGTTCAATGGTATAGCCGAAATCTAATGCTAAAAAGAAGAGAAGTTGTAGAGAATAAAATTTAACCTTAAATAGATACCTTAGTTTTTAAATTTAGTCATTTATAATTCGAAATTTGGCATTAATTCAAAAACGGTTTTTTTCAACTTTTTTGAGTCATTTATACCAAAACAGCAAAACCTTACTAGACGTTATTAACTTTTCAAAGTGTTGTATTACCATTAATATATATCATTTTTCCATCTTAATGGTTTAGGTACAATGAATTAACACAGTATACATAAATATATAAATGAATAAATAAACAGAACATTATTTTACCCAGTGATTAGCAGCAAAAGCTGATAATACCAACCAGGGCCATAAATTCATAGGGATACAGAAAAAAATTTTGTGTTTTCAATTAATTGTTGGTATGTATTTGGATGCTTTTTATTACTTCATCCATATTTACATTTGTTGTTCTAAAGCTGTGTCATTAAAAAAAATTACTCCTCGGGTTTGAGGCAATTGCAGGAAGCTAATGATTTCAAAATAGGTTATATTCTATCTAATGATACCTACTATCATTCCAATACTAATTTAATGCAATTAAAGGATTCTTTTGTGTTTTTAATAGACCTTAGGTTTTGTTTAAGCAAAGCATACAGTTTAATTGATATGCAAAATTCTTCTTACAATAGCATTTCTTAATAATTAATTCGATAAAAACTGATCTACTATAATAGGCAGTACAGGCACAACAATTCACGCCTTAGGCACACATTGTCTATGCTATTTGAGTCTCCAAAAAGATATTATTGACAGCATATTATGCCTATTTTCAGTCTAACACACAATATTGCATTTTAAACTAGGGCCACTCTCCACACGTTTCTAAAGTTTTTGCAGTTCAACGACATTGTGGACGAATTATTGCTGGGCTAAACTACAGACACTGTTGCAAACAAGCTTTCATTCAGCTTGGAATATTGACTATTCCAAGCATTTACATATTGGAGTGTTTGTTGCATGTAAAAAAATACTCTGACCAATATAACAGATAAGGCAATGTTCATAGCTATGAAACAAGACACAGAGACCAATTAATCCCACACTTTACCGGACTGCTTAGGACAAGACGTGGGACTAACTATTATGGCATAAAGTTCTTCAACTTATTACCAGAGCACTGCAGATTAATGTCTCCAATGATGTTTAAAAAAACGGTAAAGCATTTTCTGATAAATAAAGCATTTTACAATATTAACAAGTTCTGTAATTACGATTTTGAAGATTGTATTAGGTAAAGCCTTAAGCCTTCTTTTTTAAATTGTTGTAATTTGTCCTATTAATAAGATATATATATATATATATTGTTGTGTTTACTTTGTTGGTTTTTTATCTTGACATGTGCAAGCCTTTTTAATGTATATTAGCAGCAATAAATTATTATTTATTTATTTATTAGTTAGCAGTATTTGAATTGAATTGAATTCAAGGATGCTTGTTGGTGGCTCAACTTCTCTGTACTAGGCTGGATTGATACAGAGATTAAAGGAGTGGCAAAAAGGAGGGGGTCGTTGTTAACATCACTTAGTCAGCGCAGTATATGTATTGCATATTCTGGACAACTCTTAATGTTACCCTCAAATAACAAATTCACAATAAGGTAATTTGTTCAATCTGATGTGACAAAATGGAAATTAGTAAATAATGGTTTTGTTCTAGCATCAGATTTCCAATGGTTTCAAACCGTTTGAGTGTGCGCAGTGACGAAATCGTTAGATAATTTTGTTACTGCGCACACTCACACGGTTTGAAACTGTTGTAAACAGTTGGAAATATGATGCTAAAACACAGCCAATATGTTCCCAAATTTCAAAAGAATTGATTTGCTTAAAAATATAAAACTGACTGACATGGCAATGTCCCTATTTAAATTTGTAGCCACCACTTTCAAATATACTTGGCTTATGTAATTATAGAATATGATATAAATAATACCTATTCTGCTTCAAAAAACAATAAAACAACTTGGTATTTGTATCAAATACATCAATTAATTATAGTATAAACAAGTTTAGTTTGGAGTATGCACAACATCTTCTTGTTATTCTGATAATTATGCATTATGGTTAATTTCAGTGCAGATAATATTACTGCAATTAGAAAAACACAATACATACATTCAAATTAGTGATGTCAATATTGTAACTACCCTGTATGAAAAATCTATTGCATCACTAAATACTCAGTACTGGGTAAATGCTAAAATAACTACCTGTTACTTTATCTTGGCTCTCACCATTAGGTACAAATACCTAGCAGAGCTTCCCATCCAAGCCACCTTGAGGGGCACACATTAGGCCTTTACGGAAACACTGATCTGGATCCGGATAGATCAGTTATACGTCAAACAGCTGTTGAGGGCTGTTCCAAATTACGGTTCTATCACCGTCCCAGAACTGATTTCACCATGCCCCGCCCATTTTACAGTTCTAAAAACACACAAAATGGGCGGAGGATGATGAAAACAGTTCTGGGACGGTGATAGTACCGTAATTTGGAACAGCCCTCAACAGCTGTTTGACGTATAACTGATCTATCCGGATCCAGATCAGTGTTTCCGTAAAGGCCTATTATTGCTGAATCCCAAAGCCTGCTGTGAATTAGTTCCAGAAAAAAATTTTAATTTGATTGACATAATGCTTAGAACCGACTATATATTTTTGCCTCCTAGTTTGGGTATGTCACCCTCAGTACCCCACCCCTGTTGGTACGCTCATGTCAATTTACATAATACAAGATGTATATTTTTAACCAGAGAGGATAAATAATACACCCTGGTCCTCAGAGTATCTGAATATGACAACTATTCAGACAACTATCTATATGACTGCACACATTTTAAAATAGAAATAGTCCAAAATCTACTACATCAGTATTTTGATGGCTTATCTGGATAAACTTTGTTCAAGCAAACATCGCGCTCGTCCTACATTGTACATCAGATAGGTACCGAGAAACATTTTTGACGCAGTTCACAATGTTCACATTGGTTCAGTAACATACAAGAACACTTACCAAATAGGACTTGAATACCTCCCAGTTCAGAGTAGTAGTCGGAATATCGTACATTCCTATAACGTTCGCCCTGTCACTACCACCATTTCCAAGCTTGTTTTTCCACTGCAAACTATAAATGATTTCCAGATCCTTCTTTTTGGTCGCCATCCTCTGATTTTCAGTTAGTCGCAGCTGTTTGCGTAACGTCACGAAGATTTTTTATCAATTTGCAAATGCAACGATTTTCTTAAGGTAATTAAAATGGCTGCGCAAATTAGTTGATCTAAATCTTTCACAACAAAGAATCAAAACACACACAGGAACACAAGAGAGACACGTAACGAATGTCAAAGTCAAATACAGATGATGATGCTAGAGTTGCGCGAAAGTAACAGGTTATGTGAATAATCGTTATAGCAAACAAACGGTTACTTCTAGACGAGCGAGCGAAAAATACAAAACACAAAAGGCATACAAATAATGCTACCGCCGTTGTATGATATAGAATTGCAATTTTAGATCCAGCCATCCCTTTCCAAGTAATATATTGACATTATATATTACTACGATAGATATTGGATAAATACGTTAAGCTATCACATTCGAAAATAATATATTGACATTGTATATCTACCAAGGACGATCTCTACGATAAGCATATGCCCGATCGTCCCAACAAAGACATAAACTCCTCAATAAAGTTTCTCGTCCTTGATGAATCAATGACTATTAGAAATGATTAAAATCAGATAAGGTCATATTAGCATTTCATAAACTTGAAGCTACAGGCTCTTCTTGATCCTTCGCATCGCATCGGCTTTGAAAAGCAAAGTTAATTGGTGCTTGCGCAGCAAGAACAGTAGTTAGTTTTTCAATTTCATAGCCACACTACTCACTAAGTTACCCAGAGTTAGTTAAGTATGAGACTGTGGATGGTCGCTGCGAACTACTTTGCTCCGCTTCTAGCTATTTCTAGTTGTTGTCGGTTTTTGCGTCGAGGCAAGGTATCTAAAGCTCCTATACAGACGTTTGACGCATCCTGTGATGCAGGCATAGATTTCTACGTTTCATGATGCAAGTAGCAGCTTGTGTAGTAATGAATCCCGTATTTGGCATCAGTTGCGGCTTGCAGCGATGCGGAGTCTGGAATCCCATTGTGGTCGGTAAGCCAGGACGCCGAGTCGGTGACGCTGATGCAGATTTCAACGTGTATAATATTGCGTCGATGCAAAATGCAAAGAAATTAATAACACCACCCTACTATTCTTGTGTTGCATGAAACGTGCATAAAATATCAAATCGATTCAGGCATCGCACCACGTTTAGATTTGAGCGATTCAGGAATCGCAATAATATGCATCAACATCTGTAGGCCGCATAAGTTGTGAAGCGAAGTGACCGTCCACAGTGCTCAGGCTTACTTGTCGAAAGAAAATGTTATGTGAATCTGATGTTTTGTGGTGGAAATGCACCACGTAATTAAAATATGTGAAAGTGTACAATACATAAGTATCTACATCTGCCTATTGCACATCATCATCTATTTCGCCGTTGTCAGCTGACTACTCGTTATTCACAAAACAAGGCTAGGTTCTAGTGTCCGACCGAAACTACTTTTTACGGCCGAAACCGAAACCGAATTTCGGCCTCCGTCTCAGTTTCGGCCGAAACCGAAACCGAAACATCAATATAACATCACAACGCCAGTAATTTTTTCGTGGATATAAAAATGAATAACATTTCATCAGCATTATTTTATTTATTTTTATTTATTTAGTCGTACAAACTGGTACAAACTAATGCCACCCTTGAAAGTAGAACTTGTATAAGGGTATTGGCTGATAAATAATACATTAAATTTTGGCACTCCTCATTGCCTGACAGTTCCACCAGCGGTTCTCCTACACACTCGCCCAATCCATATAGTTCCGTATACCTTCATGGTCGGTGTTACCTTCTTCTGGTGGGCCATCACAGCATCCAAACATCATTCTTGTGGAGTCCGTCACGTATCCCGTTAACTGCAACATAACGTTTTTCACATTCTTCCCTCACTGACAATTTTGGTTGTTGACATCGATGACGTTTATATTTATATTATCACACCTTATTTTAAATAAATTATTTATACTTTTTGAAATAAGAAGTTAATCTGAACCAAATATCAACTATTTATATTTATATTATATATTATATCTACTAAATAACATTCCAAACTTTGGTCAATCTTTATGACACTGTTATCAATTAGCTGTTTAGTTAAAACTAAATTTCTGAAGTACCTACGTGCTAAGTACAACTACTAAGTATTTTTGAAAGTAAGGAGTTTTCTCTGAATTTAAGAAACTGTTGTGAGGCTTCATTGAGCTACAGCTATTGTTGATTATCAGTATTCATAACTGAAAAATCTACTATTGTAACATTGTAAGCGAGAAACAATAATTTATCAACTTTATTCGCAAATAGCTTCCTCAGTCTGAATAAATTTGACTATGTCTGTCCAGTGAAGAAAAGGAGTAAAAAAATTATTTCAAACCCATGTTTTGGTACTTTACTCGGATAAATCGAACCTAATTTTTCTGTTTATAATAACATCACTGCCCTCAGTATGCAGTTTTGTAGACGGTGTGTATATAACCCTTGACCAAACAGTAAAAATTAACATATATTGTGCATGGTTACTCCGTTTGTTCGATGGATAAGTTTTATAGTAGCATTAAGTAGTTGTTCAGTGGAAACAGGAAACAGTCGTCGGTAAGGCAGACGTGAATTTTAGGGGAACCTTTCTCAAAGACAGAAATGGACTGAAATTCTAGTAAGAGTAATATCTGCGTTTCTTTGCAAGCTTGGCTCCGATAAGTAGGGTTCTTATTCAGTTACATTACGATCATCTACCCAGCAAAATGACACGTCTTCTCTTGAAGATTAGTGCTCCGAAGGCGACCGATCGCAGCGCCAAATCCATCGAATTTAATTTCGGTTTCGGCCGTAGTTTCGGCTGGATGGCAGCCGAAACCGAAACTAAACCGAAACCCGTTTTTTGGCCGAAACTAGGCCGAAACCGAAACCGAATGTTCGGTCGGACACTATTAGGTTCTTGTCTGCCAAGCAGAATTTGTCCTGCAGCTAAGCGAGTAGCGTGGTGACCCTCCTCGTACTCGACTTACTTCAACGAACTACTACAACGAGAAACTTTGCGAGCAGTGTGGCTGAGACTTTAAACAGTAGTAGTTTTGGGGATATTTTGTGGTTTTGGATAACAGATCACAAGAGGTGGGTATTATCTCTGCAGATCACAAATAATTGGACACCAGACACAACCACAGACCATAAGCCAAAGCCACACCATAGCCACACTACCCAAAATACTCAAGCACGAGAGTGTGGATATAGTCGTTTCGGATTACTTCGTTCCGCTTTGAGAGCCCTTCCAGTCGTTGTCGACCTCTGGGCCCAGGCAAAGGGTCGAAGCCGCGAAGAGAAGTAGCCGTCCACACTACTCAGGCTATACTCGTCGAAAAAATTTGTAAATCTGTTTTGTAGTGAAAATGAGGCATATAATTGAAATATGTGAAAGTGCACAATGCAGGTGCAGCTACCTTGCATATCATACACTTGGCCCTTGTCAGCTGACTGCCTTATTAGCAAAAAAGAAGGTTCCTGTGTGTCAAGCAGAGTTCCTTCTGAAGTTAAGCGAGTAGTGTAGGACCCTCCTTCTATTCGACTCACTCTGACGAGGTACCCTTCGAGACCAGCATGGCCGAGGCGATAAATATTAGTCGGTGATATTGTCAGATATCACTAATTTTGTGGACTGTGGTACAGCCTCTGTGAACAACGATCGAATGACAAAATAGGTACGGTCAGTGTTACCAGATTTAAATTGAACAATATGCTAAACGGTTCGCTTAAATTCTGCTAAAATCTGCTAACTTTTATTTTTTTTATGCCAAAATTGTGCTGACTTATTAAGTCAGTTATTCGTATGAATATTCGGTTATCCTGCACTTTAGGGGCACCACGCACCAAAATATGTGACCATTATGCCATTATCTGACTTCTGCGCCGACGTTCGCGCACGACCGATCTCTCCAATTTGGAGGCGTCGCGTCGTTGCCACGTTTTTGTCTAATTGATATTCATATTCGATATTCGATGTACGGCGAATATCTGAATCTTACGCAAACCATTGGTCCTTACGTGGGTTAAAGCGGTGCCCCTAAAGTACAGGATAACCGAATATTTGTATAAAAAAAAAGAATATTATTGTAAAATATTTATTAACAATTCACACAACATAATAAACTACTTTTCTATGGTGTCCTTATTTTTATATAAAACGGTCGAGCTTTGAGCGCCTCTTATCATACTATTTGATGGAATAGAATTTATATACACACTTTTACTGCCTGTCTCACATGTAAAATGGCAGCAACATGTTCATTTTTAAATGTGTTCCGCAGGTCAGTTTTAATATTATTCATTTGTGAAAATAGGCGCTCACAAGCCATATTTGACATAGGCAGAATCATTATGGCCTTTGCAAAAACAACTAAATTCGGATACTTTTTAGTTCCATCAGCATTGTTTATTTTAGAAATGTGTGACCCCAAAATCCTTCTGTATTGATTGGTGAAGGATTGGAACTTCCTTCCGATTCTAACAGATCGGCTACTGCTTTACTCAATTTAAGCTCCCTATATTCGGAGTCAATACATTATTTTAAATCCCTTTTAGACCGTCTAAAAAGTATGCCCTCATGGAGAGGGGGCGGCAGTCTGATTAAAGCAAATGAGTTGCTAAATGCAAATATTTACCGCAAGGAAATATTTCCTGTACTATAGCATCGCCGAGTTCCGGAATCTATTTATAGGCGATTCCCCTAAATTGTACTGAAAGTTGCCAGCATAGCAAGAAGAAATCATACATTATTTATGAATGGTAGAGTTTTTTCTCATTTCTGTGTGTTTTGTGATTTCTGGCGTGACAATGTCTAATCCTGCTAATTTTCTGCAGAGATACAATACAATTCTGCTAAAATCTGCTATATTTTCAATTCTGCGAGACAATCTGCTAGACCCTAAATTTTGGACCAAATTCTGCTAAAATCGCAGAATTCTGCTAAATCTGGTAACACTGGGTACGGTTCGTACGGTTAAGGCGCGTTTTCACGGGTCGATCTGGGTTGAACTATTTGGATCGTTCGACCATAATTCGATCTGTGCTGAAAGCAAAAAGGCTTACACGACAGGAACATATATGTCGTCAGGTCCGGAACCACTCTTCAGTTATTTCAGTATTTTGGTCAATTCATGATTGTATGTTGTTCTAATGTTTTTGATTTTATTTTTCAAGTAACTTTCGGACATTTTAGGTTTATTCACATGTTTTAGAATTAGTTGCAATGCTGCTTGTGTTAATGTGTTGCCTGTAGATTTGTGAATTCCATAATACATCATAGTTTTGATAAGCATCCAAAAATCTTGCCATGTCCGCATCTGACCATTTTTCAGTCATTTTTGCACAAAATTATAGCTTGTTACGCTAAAAACCACAACTTCATACGCACTATTCGGCTTTCAGCACGTTGTTTTCGTTCGACGAAGTGAACGTGGTTTACCATATTCCATTCCAGTCGTTCGACATCGATTCAACGACAGTCGCCGATCAAAAGTAGACGCTAGACAGTCTTTCTAATTCCGTCGAATCGAGTCACTCCGCCGAATGACCAAGTCGAAAAGTGGTTTACATATTCAATTTGCTTTCGATTCAATAATCGATTTAAATCGTTCAATCCAGATCGACCCGTGGAAACGCACCTTTAGATCGAATGCGCAAAACCGCAAAGCGGAACGCATTGTTATTTTTTTGACAGTCATGACACGACTTCCGACAGTCTTTTGACATTGACAAGCAGGCTTCCGTTATCGGTTCTTTTTATTAAAATATGGCCATGCAGCAACAACCTCAAAAGGTAAATTCAATAAAATATTATAAAAAGAACTCATTTTTGGAATACGGCAGTATCTAATAAAATATTTTGTTTGCAGAAGAAGGAGCCCATCCACTCCGTCCAAGTTTTTGGAAGGAAGGTATGTTATTCTGGGAAACAGCTATGGGGCTAACCTATAAACAACGTGTCCCTAAAGATAAATTCGATATTTCTTTCAGAAAACCGCCACAGCTGTAGCGTACTGTAAAAGGGGCCGTGGTGTACTTAGGGTTAATGGAAGACCCCTGAACCAATGGGAACCCAAAATGCTTATGGATAAGTTATATGAACCCATATACCTTTTGGGAAAGGTATGACATTGCTAGAAAATATGCTATTCTCCAACTGCTGTGAATTTTAATTAAATCTATGGATTAGCTTTATACCTATAAATTTCCGTGGCACTATTTAAAAAAAACTACATTGGCAAAATCAGTAGCAGTTTCTTCAGTTGTGTAAATTAGGGAATACTATGGTTTGATACAATTTTTGTGATGAAACTTTTATCCCGAATATGAGCTGTGACGCTTTGAGATCAAATTCTTCACTGACTATTTTTGCAAAATAGATTTTATATTTGATTAGTAATATTTGGGGTTATGTTTTACATTTTTGTTTACAGGACAAGTTCTCTTCTGTAGACATCCGAGTAAGAGTTAATGGAGGTGGTCATGTAGCTCAAATCTATGCTATCAGGCAAGCCATTTCCAAAGCATTGGTAGCCTATTATCAAAAATGTAAGTCTTGGATTACCAATTTTATCCTTTAAAAATGTAAATGCTGCTCAAATACAGGGTCTATCAACAATGTGTGCATCCCACTTAAGAAGAAAAAGTCTCAAAAAAATTAAGAAGGCAATAAAATCTTGTTCCAGCAATATTTACCATTATACAGGGCATACAATAAATGTATGACTTACCAAAGTAAATAGAAGCCCCTTTATAGTATTGCATATTTGGATTCCTTGGTTGATTTTAGTGTGACTATATGATAGTTACTGTTTAAGTGCAATCACCATTTTTGATAATATAAGTACATGTTAGAAAAAATTTAAATATCACAGCTTCTATAAAATTTAGAAGTCTGTGACTTTGAATTATTTTTGTACCTGGAGAAATCAGTAGATTAACTAAGGTAACTTCAATCACAGGTAACTTGTTTTTAAATGGGAATGCCTAATTTTTTTATATGGTTAAATATAAAATATGTTGTCTTTGTAATGATATAGGATTGGCAATATTAAGGTCTTGTAGTTTCCATTTCATTTCAAATTTTTGGACAAACCAGTTTCTCCAAATTTTTCTACCTGTGCCTAGCAGGTCATGAAGAATAAACAGACTTCTCCTCAGATGGAAGAAAACAACTAGCAGAAATATGCAAAAAATTAGAGTAATAAGACAATATAATAAAAACAACAACATTAACATATTTAAGGTCAATTTTCAAAAATGCTCAAGATTTTTAAATGAAATGTTGCTGGTAGACTAATATCTACAGAATATAATTTCACTTTTCATGGTATAAGACAGTAGTCATTTCTGACAAATCAAAATTAACAATATGTCTCACTGGAGCATTCTGAACATCTTGGAATAGTTGGTAGAATTTTTTATTAGTTCATGTTTTAATTGTGTTTATGTGATGGACTTTTTTGACAAGTAAATTGTTTTATAGTTTAGACAGACTTTAATTCAGTTTTCATTTTCTTGCTAATAAGTACTTGAGAAGTTGAAGTCCTTCAGTAAGAGGTATTGTTACCTTTGACTTGATGAAAATGACTACTTTTTTACACCTTTAAATGTGAAATTTCATTCTGAAGATACTAGGCAGCCAGCAACAATCACTGGTACTTTTCATTTCACTTCAAAATTTATATTAAATATTCTTGAATTTTCTAAATCTCTAATACATCTCAAAAGCTAGGCTGAGAGAAATAGCAATTTCTGTTATACTCCAGCTGCTGGTCTTTCTGACTAGAGCTTATATGTTGTGAGGTATTATCATGTCTAGCACTATTTTGTTCCCATTTCACATCACAAGTTGTTTTCCTCCCTCTGAACCACCTTTCATTTTTCATGGCCTGCTTTGTTGCTTACAGGTAGAAAAATTTGAAAAACACTGTTTTAAACAAAATTTTGGAATAAAATGGAAACTACAAGAGATTAATAAGATAATCTGATATTGCTAGAAAGCATATCAAATTTTATATTTTACTGTGTTGAAAAAATTAGGCAATTATATTTAAGAAAATCAAGTTACCTGTGATCCAAGTCTCCTTAATAGTTCTACTGATTTCGCCAAGTAAAAAAAATTCAAATTTGACAGTACTACCTAAGCTGACACATTTCATGCTTGCTCACACCACAAAGTCACAGCCTTCTATGTTTTATATACATTCAGTACTCAATTTTTTTCTGACATCTACTTATATCAACCAACAAATTCGAATTCGTTGATATCAACAATGGTAATTTGCACCTAAACAGTTTATTTTAAGTATCATGTGTGACATAAAGTCACATCAGCATTGACCAAGGAGTCCAAATATGCAATAATATACAGGGTCTTCTATTTAAAAAATGTAACTTTGATGAGTCACACATTTATTGGATATAATGGTAAATATTTTTGGTATTTTTTTTCTATATCAAATAGGGAAGTAGGTGTCACACATCGTTGAAACACCAGTATATTCCATTTTTCTATTTACAGTTACAAGTCTTACCTTCCATTAATATTGGTCAGAAGAACCTTTTATTTTTTATTAGTGTGAAAGTAATAGAAATTTTAAGATTATGATTTTTGTATGATCACTTGACTGTTTTAGTTTTCATTTGTGTGTGTTTCAACTGATGAATTATACTTGCTGAGTACATTCAAACAATATATAGCAGCATATCATACTGACTGTGGTGAAGTTCAGAAAAAAATTTAATCTACCAGTTGCAAATACCATAGCTGTCCTCAATTTTTGAATTATCCTCTCTTACAGTATTTGCTACTTTGTAACACCTAACAAATGGGTTTGATCATTCTCTAACTATGAGGTTAAGCAACACATACCTACTACATTTATTTTGGCAAAACTAAAAATGTTCTCACTTGATTGCATTATAATTAGATCCAGGAATTTCCGAAAAAGAAATATCGTTATTGTTTTATAGAGGGAAGCAAAGCCTAATCAACTGCTCTTATTTATATTTGGGGTTATACTGCACTTTGCACATAAGTACCAAAGAACATCATTTTTCGTATCGCACTGGAAAAACTCAAAGCAAACTGAGGGTTACTGAGGTCTGACTAGCTGTCAGCTTCATAAAAAATTGACACTTGTGCGCACGTTCGAAAGACCCCACACTGATTTAGTAGTTGGCCGATAGTTTACTGACGGTTTAATTTAAACTCAATCGCGCAGCCCATCAAACTTATTTATCGGCCGATATGAAATTGTTGTAATATGTGCACTCAGATATATCTACATGCTGATTAAGAGCCCGACTAAACTATCAGCTGATAGCATGCTGATTAAGTGCCCGACTAAACTATCGGCCGATAGCAAGTCTGTCTGCAGGGGCTCTTATTATTATTGATCTGAGCAGTAGGTGGCTAAAGCCAATGAGACTGCTCCAGGTTTCTCCTTAAATTGTTGTAAACACTATATTTTCACACTATCACAGTTAAAATGTTCAGTTTTTACAGTTTTACACTGATTTATCATGACTTTAAAATCCTAAATATCACAGTTTTGCCATAGGAGTCCATAAACTCGATAGTTTTTTCATTGCCCCATTCCATTCTAACCAAAAAAATGCGAAGCGGCAAGAGGTAACGCACATACTGTGTGACCAACGTAAATTGACCAGCGAAAAGAATTCGGTGAAAGAAGTAAGGACTATTTCCTCATTTGACGACTTGTTTTATTTTATATATAGAGGAAACGGCAAATAATTTATATTCACCCAATATCCTATTTTTATCTACTTTATAAAACTTATAACTACAACTGGCAACAGCAGATTTCATTCCCCCACCTTAAAGAAGATCCAGCATCGGGATTGGATAATCGCAGCAGACGATATTTAATGTCCCTGTTATACTTATGTCTTCTATCCCTGTTTAAACTCGACATGATAATGACGATCGCTAGCTGAGGGAACCTCCCGCTCCCCTTCCTCATGCCGCGCTGGTCAATTTACGATGGCCACCCAGTAAAATCCCAACGGGGAAATGCTGCGTCTCTGGCTTTAGACGCACACGGTTGGTAGTGTTGGTACGCTTTAAAAAGTGCATGTAGGGACGTATGCGTTACAGTTGCTTTATGACGCATGCATCGAGATACACGAAAAAAGACCGTCTAAGGCTGGTATTATGCATATACAAGGTGTCCGGCAGCCTTATTATGTAAACATTCGCAACGGTCGCTGAGCAGATGCCGAGCAACAGCGCAGCGGCACGACAGCAACAGGACCGTCAAAATTGTAGGTTATATGTTGTTGCCCGTCACGGTGACGTCGTTGCATAAAGCTAAATTCAGATGCACACGACATCCGACGATACGACGGTACGAAACTGTTCCTATTGGTTAAAATATGTTGATTTGACATAATTTTGAATATTTCAACTAATAGGAACAGTTTCGTACCGTCGTATCGTCGGATGTCGTGTGCATCTGAATTTAGCTTTATACGAAATTTACGTTTGACAGCAGATATTGCGCGATTTTCGCCCGTCGCTTGACGTCTGCAAGATACGTGATAAGCCTGCGGTCATCGGTGTCGGAGCCTTTGGGGGATGAAATACAGTATTTTTAATCGAAAAATCACTCCCCATAAGTAGTGTTTCTCCCACCATAATAAAATAGCAGCTATTTTGTTTTTTTTAATCGAAGCATGAGTCTTGTATTATTTTAGCCATAGTTACCCATGTACAGGTCCTAGAAACACAAAATAAGTCTCATTCGATTGCGAAGGATGTTGACCATAGACTAGTGGTAAATATTTACCAAATTTTATTTCATAAAAGGGTAAACGAATTACAAGAAAATAATTATGCAATTTTTTGCGATTTTTTTTACAATTTTAACTTTTTCAAAAAATCTGAGCTGTTAACCTACTTTTTTTATTTCTAAGCGATAGTACATGGCGTTTCCTAAAAACTTGTAAGAAATATTGTATATGTACTGGCATGTAATGGTACGGATACAGATCCGTCGTGTGCGCAGTAAACCACACCTTCCACTGCAAAATACCGTACTGGAGCGGTTTTCAACTGTGTCTGTGGATGCTGTAGGATTTCTTTCACCATAACTAAGGATTTGGCCCTCATCTTCGGTATCATATAGACGAGACCTACCGGCATCACTGGGGCGTCGTCGAAAGATTTCTGTCTCTCGTAGACATCGAAATATCTGAGAAAAAGCTCTTTGGTTACACTGACTGCGATTAGGGTATTGCCGTCTATATTCCGCGCGAGCAGCCGCTGGATAACCCGTAGATAAAAACAATGTCCGCAGATTATCCATTTGTAAATATAATGACCACTAATGAACACACTGTAGATCTATTATGGAGGTACGTGCACCTATGCTGAAACTATAGATGATTTTCGTGCACGTGTGAGCACTGGAGGCGTTGTCCGTTCTAAAAGTAGAGACGCAGCTGTCACAGCCCACTGATTTTAACTTGCGCAAGCGTACGTTCATTACTGTTGATTTACAGCTCAACATCTACTGTTTGAGCTTTAGCGTACGTACTTTTATGATCGAGCCATAGTGTGTTCGTAAGAGATATCACGCTTAATTTTAGACCTAGTTCATTTTGGATGATTTACGACCTCTCACTTATACATTAGTGAAAATCTACGGATACACGATATTTTATAACATAACTTGTATGTTCTGCTTGATTACCCAGCAACTTTTAAAGGATTGCCTAGCGAATTTTTAAGACAAATTCATTTTACATTACATCTTGAATATTTCTTTTGAAATTATACCATTTTGTGAGCCTATACCAAAGTTTTAGTTAACCGATCACTTTTTATGGGTAATCATGATGTAATAGCCACAATATTCAAGTTTCCATAATAAAAATTAGAAATCCGATAACAAGTTTTTGCCAAACGGTCTGTTGAAACTTTGTACTCTCGGAGATCCATTATGCTTTTAGAGCATAAATGCAGTCTTATTGCCTGTGTTTATCAGATTAACAAGTTTATGATACCAATGGGTAACTAGAAAGATGGGCATGTTTTTACTGTAAAGTGTTCTCCTTGGTGTTGCCGGCATGCTGTTGCTGTTACTGACACATGTTACGTAAAGCGACTGATCATCGCTTTGTCATTCCATATTTCATTTCCCAATTAATTCATTTCCGACTTGAACAGTTTTGCAAATAAGCTCCTCGCATGTATTTGGTACGTCGACATAAACTTTCTGTTTCATTGTACCCCACAAGAAAAATTTAAGTGGGGTCAAGTCCGGTGAACGCGGTGGCCAAGCGATTGTTCCACTGCGTCCAATCCACGGCGATTATCGTTCATTTAAATGCCTTAGTATATTTGCAGCGAATTCTCGGTAAATGATTGGGCAGGAATGATTGATATTTTGATTGGCCCCTTCATATTGCCAGCCACGATGAATGGCCCTAGATTTCTAGAATTCTTGGAAACCCAATTTCTGGACGCCATTATGGAAATACCACTGGCCTATAGGTCAAGGACGATTCTCCAACTGGTCCTGGAGCCTTTTAAATGAACGATATTCGCCGAGATTGGACAGTGTGGAACAATCGCTTGGCCGCCGCTTTCACCGCACTTTACTGCACTTAATTTTTTCTTGTGGGGTACAATGAAACAGAAAGTTTATGTCGACGTGCCAAATACACGCGAGGAACTTATTTGCAAAACTGTTCAAGTCGGAAATGAATAAAGGAATGACAAAGCGATGATCAGTCGATATCTACGCAACATGTAAGAAGAACATTTCGAACAATAGTTGCAACATTTTTTTCCTCAAAATAAACGTGACCGCTAAGTATTTTGTTTTATTGCCTTCCCAACCGCTGGATTAGACAATAAAGGGTAATATTCAAACTATCGTAGCTTCTAAACTACTTTACTTGCGGCTAAGATGAGTAAGATGTACAGCTATTTTTTTAGGAAACATCATGTGCTAAATGAAAAAAATTTTAGGTTAACAGTTCAGATTTTTTTGAAAAAGCTAAATTTGTAAAAAAATCGCAAAAAATTACGATTACTTTCTTTTAACAATTTTTTTTTGGAAAATGTCTACCATTAGTTTATGGTCTACGTACCTATACATGTTTCGCTACCGAATGAGACTTATTTTGTTTTTGTAAAACCTCTAGATAGGTAGCAATGGCTAAATTAGTAGAACTACGTGCATCAATT